>JACSVZ010000009.1:34303017-34932392 GCA_014706295.1 Lycocorax pyrrhopterus obiensis | reverse complement strand
CAGAAGTGAAGGTCTCGTCCTTTGCCAGCACAGCTATTTAATTTTCATTCATTAGGGAGTTCCAGCTGTAAACTCTACAGCAGAAGGATGTTGCTTTGTCCCTGTTTATCAGCACTGATGGGAGAGGCAGACAGCAATCTTGCATGTAGCTTTTATAAAACTTTATAAAGATAAAAACCCTATAATACATCCTTCACTTGGAGTACAGCAGCTGACACTTGCTGAATGTCTGCTGAAGTGTGATTAAATCCTTGGGGAAAAAAAGGGACAGTTACTGCAAGGAGCTGTTAAAAAGCTTGGGAAATAAATACAGGAGCCTTGATGTGTCTGGTTTATGTTGTGGGCACAAGAGGGTGGTGGGAGGCAGCACAGCAGATCTGAGAGGAAGAGGGAGGATGTAAGAAGAGAATAATGCTGGTCTCAGATTTCCCACTGTCATGGTCTGGTTGTTCTGCAAAGGATTTTTGGAAGTTGAAGAAAAATTTGAAGAAGTGATAACAAAACTTGCCTGTCTCAGTGTGCATTAAATACATCCCACATATTTATGAATAGAGACCGGGAGTTCTGTGGTAAAAAAGATGGGGATAGGATTTTTGTTGCTCGAAATTAGGAAGTCTACTTCTGTTTATACCTAATTGTTCTGATTTCTAAACAGTGAGAAGGCTGAAGTGCTGCACAGGCACTTCAGAAAATACCATGGGTTTCTCTCTTAGCTGCATAGAAAATCTGTTTGCCTTTTTTCAAGTAACTGCTATTAAAATTAAAGAATCTGAATCTAGTGTTGTTATAAAATTCCCGTTTTACAAATCTCTTCTACAGATTCAGTGAATTTAAAGACATAAAATGAGAAGCTGGACTGGTTGTTTATAAGACATAGGTAGAATTTTCATAAAATAGGGAAATTTCAGTTGTGCACATTCAACCATTAATGATAATTTTCACATTTAGCAATTAGTGGAAGGCAATGTGGCTGTTAAAACTAAGGGTAATACTTATTTTTGGTTAAATGGTTATTTTCAAACTGAAGTCACGGGAGATTGCAGCCTGCTTCTCTCTTTGTTTCTTTCTTTTCCTAAACATTGTTTGCTTTTAAAAAGAAATGAAAGACTAAAGAGATTTACATTGGCCAGAGTTTAATTTGTATTGACATTTGTATCTTACCTCTGAGGTTTGGAAAAAAATGGAATCCAATTAGGTCAGACACATACAAATGAGAAGATATTGCTTAGAGTTGCATGAGCACTGAAACACCTAAATCCAACTTAAACAAAAGCGAGCTGGAAACTCAACCCAGCCTATGAAACATGGACTTTAGGGCTGCAAAATCTCTTTTTGGTTTAGTGAGTATTTATTAAACTCACAAAGCTCTGGGTTGGAGGGATACAATTCAGAACACCAAATTAATTTTAGTAATAATCTCATTGACAATATTTATATGGGAGAAAAATATCGGTTGATCTGCCATCCTCTAGATGGTAAAGAACATGAAAACTGAGCTGATTTGCAATAGTAGTGCTGCAGGTTTTGGTCATTCCACGCAATTTAGAGCATCTTGTGACCCACAGGCATTTTATATTAGGAAATAAACTTGGCTTTACGGGTTTATAACTTGTATATAGGACTAGCATACTGTGTAAGGAACTCATAAGAGCGTACACTGAACTGCTCTCCTGGTCTAAATGTATGTATTTTTAGAGGAGATGCAGAAACATCCCAGCATTTCCTACTATCTACCAATTTGTGATGGATGTTCTCAAAAGCTTTTCCTGAGAACGTGCTTCATGTGTCGATTACAGAAACATTTTTTCCACAATTGCTTAATGTGGACCAAAGGAAAAAAGCAGTTGAATTTTCAGTCATATGGAGAAATTTGGAACTCTGCTTTCTGTTAACTGTAAATTTCCACCCCAAGTCTTTTGTTCCCAAGATTGTGTTTGTACCAAGTGGGATAAATGCTCTGCTGTTTGAACACTAATACTGATGCGATACTTGGAGTTAAGTCAGAAAGCTGCATCTTACAAATTCTGTCGCAATGGCGTTGCTGATCGTGTAATTACTGCTGTTATTTTTGATTAGCCAGCTGTCACAGTGATGCTGAGGGGAGCAGGGGAGAAGCCTCGGACCTTAGTCGGAGGAGATGCTAAAATCACCCTGTCTATCCTGTCATTGAAATGGATACTCTGAGCATTATCTGCTGACCCTGTTGGCTGAGGGTATTTTAAAATCACTAATAAAAGGCTGGATGTGATGATAGGAGCCCTTGGCTGATGGGGAGTTACCTGACCCTTTTAAGGCAGGCTGCGCTGCCTCTGTGCACCAGCTTTATGTAGAGTGATGGAAGTTGGGGATTTTGTTGGGGAGACTTTTGTGAGACAAAAGGGGTGCTTAAAGAGATCCTTTTGAATAACTTGGTTTCCTCTAATAAAAAAGTAGTTTGGAATAAATTCCTTACATTTCAGTATTATTGACCCTAAAAGTAAAATTGCCTTTTTTTTTTTTAATGAGCTTGAATACAATCAAGAGTATATCCAAAAGTGCACAGATCTGCAGTTTCCTGCAGAACCAGGGGAAAAACGGGGTGTAAAGCAGCATAATGTGTGAGAATTGGCCTTCTCCCTGCTCTCAGTGATGTTTGAGAATAATAAAACGTGGCAGTATGACAGATACCTTTTGGGAGCACTTAGAGCTTTAAATGGACTCTCTGTATTACAATACTAAATTGCAGAGTTACTACCATAAAACACACTAAATAGATTTACATTTAAATTGTAACAGAACGAGGGAGATAATGTCACAACAAATGGGCAACAAAATGGGAAAGCAAATCCCAATATATGTCAGCTCCTTATTTTACTCTCCAGTTCGTTGGGAAGTTAGGAACTTTTGAATTTTGAGTCACTTCCTGGCAAGAAATAAATTTAAAATTGTTCTTCTGAAGCTTTTAAGCCTCATGGACAAACCCTCTTCAGTGAAAGCAGGGACCAGGGTGAGGGGTTAGGACAGATCCTGGTGGCTCACTGCAGCAACAGCTCCTGTCTCCCAAAGCTCTTTGCTTGTCTCTTTCTCTCCACATGGTTCAGAGTCTTCACTTTTTATAGTTTTTCTAATATTAAATTTAAAATTTTTGAGTTTTGTTGTTGTTGGGTTTTTTTTTGGTTTGGTTTTGTTTTGGTTTGTTTGGTTTTTTTTTTTTTAAATTTTTAGTCCACAGTGATACAGTTTTTCCTCTCTTCCTTTGCTTATTTTTTTTTTCCCCCATCTATGGCCTTCACACAATCTCTCTCTGTTGTTCTCTCTCCCTGGATTTTATCTCTTCAGATGTTATGAATGATCTAATTGCAGCCTGGCTCCTTGAGGCTGCTGGTGCATTAGTGTAGAAGTGGAAACAACTGGTTCTTGAGAATATTGGGTAGAAGATATCTCTCTTTTCCTCTGGTCCACAGAACCACAGTAGATTAACTCAACTAGTAGTGATTTTTCTGCAGCCCATCAGTGTGATATGGAATGAATATTCAGAAGTATCAGTGGAGCTTTTTTTTGACAGTTACTTGATGAGTTTGACTCAGGAGTGCTTTGTGGGGACGAGTCTTCTCTTGACTCATAAACAACTTGGGTATTAGTCAAACTTGTGCAGTTAAACTCTGCTTTAGCATAAAAGCATGGCCTTTCTCCACTTGAACAATCATTTTTTCCACTGCCTAAATCTGGAGTTTTCAAGGTCTGGTTAATTCACTTAGAAAACTTTCTAGGTATCTTTTAGGTGATTTATGAATGGACAGAATTGTGCTTTTAGTAGAAGGGCTTTTTTCATACAAAGAAAACAAAATAGATGTTGAAAAGGGGACTTGCCTGCAACAGTATTTTCTGTGACTTGCATAAAATGTATTTGTCTTTATAATGACATTGATTTTTATAGCTCCTATAACTACAAAAATAATTAAGAGCATTTCACTGAGCTGAAGAGGGATGTTTCATATTGACTTGAGAGTTAATTTAAATTACAAATGAAATAGAGGAGAAGTGCCCTAAAAACTGATGTGTACATTTTCGTAGGGCGGTGAACAGATAGCAATTAGTGATAAGTGATTTGCCTCAAAGTTGCTCTGAATAGCAGATGACGCAGAGCTCGATACAGAGCAAATAAGCTCAGGCTCACTGGAGAGAAGACAGAGGAGTTAATCTCCCCTCCAGGGCAATAATGTTCCAGGTGATATACTTACAATGGATTTTGTCACATTGTGTTTTAATGCTCCCAAACAATGGGTTTTCACCTTTTATTTCCTTAGGATATTCTCTCACGAATGGTCTATTTAGCAAGGTTTAGGCTTCCCTTGCGGTCTTCTCTTTCCAGATGAATCAATAGTGTCAATTAGGATTGATTGGGAAGGTCAAACCTTGTCTTGCATTGGAAAGATTCGTAACCAGAGGTGGTCATGGCATGAATGTACAGGATTGCCTCATCATGCTGTTGGAGTGGAGTGTGGATTGTGTCAGGAATAGTGTGTCCAGCAGGACCAGGACACTGCCTGCCACCTGTGCCAGGCACTGGTGAGGCCACACTTTGAATCCCGGGGTCAGTTTTGGTCCCTCGTGACAAGAAAACTGTTGAAGGGCTGGAGCTTGTCCAGGGAAGGGAACGGAGCTGGGGAAGGGTCTGCAGAACCAGGAGCAGCTGAGGGGGCTCAGCCTGGGGAAAAGGAGGCTCAGGGGGACCTTCTCACTCTCAGCAACTCCCTGACAGGAGGTTGCAGCCAGGTGGGGTATGTCCCTTCTCCTGGGTAACAAGCAGTAGGAAAAGAAGAAACAGCCTTAAGTTGGAGCAGGGGAGGTTTAGATTTGATATTAGTGACAATTTCTTTACTGACTTGGTTGTCAAGCCCTGGCACAGCTGCCCAGGGAAGTGGCAGACTCCCTGTCCCTGGAGGGATTTCAAAGACGTGTAGATGTGGCACCTGGGGACAAGGTTCAGTAGTGACCTTGCCAGTGAAGGTTATTGGTTGGATTTGATGATCTTGGGGGCTTTTTCCAACTTCAGTTATTCTCTGAAAATTAAAAATAATTGCTGCATCTGGAGACAGCTAAAAAACACATTACACAGAAAACGTGTGGAAAAGCCAGTAACTGACACAGAATTCAGCTCGTCTGAGTTGGAGACTTGTAAGAAAGTGTCATCTCTTGACAACTGTTTATTGGTGAAATAAGTAATTTTCTAATTGATAGTTTGGGGACATCGCAATGAAGTTTCAGCTATTTCGCTTCTTCCACTACATATGAGTGAAGTTATTTCTGATTGTAGATGGTTTTTTGTATTTTTCTGTGAAATTTAGCACTCTTAGTGATGACAGCTTTGCAATGTTTTAGGGATTATAATGACGCCAAAATGTATACTAAATGTTACTGAGCAGCCTGTCTCAATTATATTTTGTGGCAGAGAATTATTTCATATACATTAAGGTTTTTTCCATTGCTTGGGTTTGAATCTATTTTATTTCATACTCTTCAGCTCTTTCTGAATCTTGGTTTCTGTTTCAATTATTTGGTTTTCTCCCTGGACATTTTGTAGTACAGTTTGACATTGCCCCACAGAAATATGTTTGAAGGCAGATTTTTTTTCTTTTTTTCTGCATTCTAGTTTGGCAGAGCTGGGCAGAATAGAACTGCTGTGTGTCTGTATTTCCCGGATGTGTTTACTTTCCTGATGAATATCTTTTCTGGCCGGACTGGAAAATTTCAGGACAGACATCCTGTAGCTGTGCCATAGCCAGTGCTTTGGTTAGACTGGAAAAATCCAGGCCTGCTCTTGAGCCACAGCGAGTCAACAAATCAGCGCTTGTGCTCCACAGGAAACCCAGACAAGTAGGAGACACTGATGATGGGGTATGCAGGTGTGTGTGCATTTCTGCTTAGGTAATCCAGGATAGGAATATGTGAGTCTTAATGACACAGTAAAAATAAAAAATAGCTGGGGGCCTTAAAGGATTATTTTTGCCAAGTCTGTCCTCAAAGCAACTTTTATTCAGCACATGATTTATATGTCTGATTTCTCTGCTGTATTTCTTCCACAGAGAGAAACTGGGAGTGGTGGAGACTTGGCAGGTCAATTGAAGGAAGCTCTGTGGGAAATAGGGGTGGCTCTGTGGGTCCCCTGGAATCGCTGGCTGCCTCCCAGGGGGGCGGACGCTTCCCCGTGCTCCGCTGGCGCAGCGCCGGCTCGGCAGGCAGCCCCACGTTCCTGCTCTGTCGATCCTCCTGGGATCACTGGGGAAGCGCCGTGCAAAAATTGATGGCAGGGTTTGGTCCTCACACTGAATGGTGGCTGTGAAAAAAGCTTAAAAGAGGCGGAAACTTGGAACGTGGCTTTCTTGCAGAGCACATCCCACTACAGAAGGTCTTACAGGAGGCTGAATAGTCACTTTTGCCGGTGCCAGCTCAGGTGCGAGGCAGCAGGACAGGTTGGAGCAATTAAAAAGCCACTCCACCCCCTCCCAGGCCTTCCCAAGGTGTTTGCTGAATGCCAGGTGCACGCTGCCTCGCTGGAACGGGAATTGCTTGTGTTGATTTTGATGATGTTGGGCTTCATTTCAAAAGCTCGAGAAGTTGTTCTGGTGTGGAAGTTGAATAAAAGGACTTCAGAAATAAAAAGTAGAATCCATGCAAAACTCCAGGAGTAAACTGGCAATCAGAAAAGTACTGGCACCTGTCCATGTGCTGTAGTCTTATCGGAATAAATGCAAATCATCTTTGGGCTGAAAGTAGCACATGTGAAAGCTTTTAATTTTGTTAAAATGAATTACCCATAATTATCTTGTTGTTAATATGTAGAAGTAGACTACTGAAAGACATTGAACAGTCACAGTAATTTACCATTAATCAAGGAAAAAAACCCTCAAAAGACAGGTTAAAATCTCATTACTGTGAAAACAGTTTACATCTTCCGTGAGTAATTTGCTGTGTAAAATTCAAAACAGAAATAACAGCAGTGTGTGACTCTTTATTGACGAGGTTTGTCTGCAGGTGTCTCTGAGAGTAATAAGAAGCCACGCAGATACTTTGCAAGAAAACGTCTTTCACTATACTCTTAGTGTACCAGTTGCTTTTTTTTTACATTTCCTCCTTTCTGTGACTGTGGATTGTCTCGTCTTGGTGCGTGCTCTGCGTGGAGCTGCTCGCTGGGAGAGATGTGGTGCTGATCCTTTAAGTGCTGTGTTTGTTGTACTGTGTTTACTCCGGTTAACCTTGGGGTTTGAGCTGTAATTATTACACAGAAGGAGGAAAACTCGCAAGGAATGGTGGCTTTATTCTAATGAGCACGCTTCTGTAAATATTCTGTTTATTCTCGTTCTTGTGCTTTACTAACAAAGAAGACAAAGAGCAGCCTTAGTAAGTCCTACAGCTAAAATTATAGCAAACATACTAGGTTTGCTTGAAAAGGCAAAACTTCAGATTTTCTGGTTTTAAACTGCAGAAATCTTTCCCACTCATGGTGTGAAGATATCTTTACCTGCCCCTTCCCATCTCTGTTACTACAAATGATGGTTGATACTCACTATATGAGTGAATCCCTTGGAAGTGACTTAGTGAAGGCAGATGTGCTTCAAGTTTGTCATGTGCCAGAACAGGTTTTGAGTCAGGTTGTAAGTGAGAAAGAAGTGCAAATTATTTAAGCAGAGTTAATGCCCATGGTGATTCTAGCACTGCTGCAAGACTGGGAGTGCACACTGTCAAGGGGAGGGTGTTCCCAGAGCACCTCAGTACTTCAGACTGAGCCACTCCATCATTAATGTGCGAAGGTGTAGGCACCTAAACCATTCTGGTGCTCCTGAGGGCATTGCTGTAGAAGCTGTTGTAACTTCAGGTAGCCCCTTCTCATTTCCCTCAAACCTGTGTGTGGCTGTGAAGCTTTGATCCCTGCACGAAGCTGACAAGTGATGAGAGCTTCTGGAGTCCTGGTCTATTTCTGTGTGGTTTATCCTGCCAAGAGAGCAGCAAAAGAGCAATTAATCTGCTCAGCCAGGCAGATTTTGCAGGTAGGATTTGGTTATTGGAGCAAATTTTGTTCAGTGATTTCCCCTTTGCAGTTTCTCAAAACCTTCCATGTTTCTCATTGTAGCGTTTTCAAAACAAAAGCAGAAACATGTTTTCGAATTTGGTAATGTGGAGAAATGTTTCATGAATTGTAAATGAATGCCAGTGATGTATGAATGTGCTTGCTAAACTGATGGAAGATTTGAAATATGCAACATGTTAGCATATAACTTCACTCAGTTTTCAATTTTTGAGTTTCACATTAGGGACTCACAGTAGTACTTCAAAACCAATTTAAAAATATTATCATTGAAATAAGTTCTGTTTTTATTCACTATCAGTATATGGGAGCTGCCATGTACCATATCCTAATATGGGATTTCAAAATCTGGCCTTCTGCTCTTTCATCTGGAATTTTAAATAAATTTTTTTGTTGAGCTCAGTTAGGTTTATACAAAATCCTTAGATTTTGCTGTGTAACTAAAGGTAGACCATTGAAAAAGTAATTGATAGTAACCCTTTGGAGAGTGTTTTATTTCTATTATATGCCACTTAATTAGGGAGGGGCAAGATATATCACATGCAGCAAACACAGGGTGACATCCTGAGTGTGGTTATCAAAAGAGAGTTACAATGCAAAGCTTCTTGCCAGCTCAATAACACGCTCACAATTCTTTTCTCACACAGCTTTGTGTGTTTTCTTTCCTGTCCATCAAAATGAAGCATTCTGAAGCTTGAGGATTTTATTAATCAAGTAAGCTCATCCAAATTAGTTTCATTTACTTGAAAAGCTCTGTCAAGACACTCAAATCCACGTGATCTCGCTGTTTTTAACCAGGAGCAGAGAATCTAGACTTAAATAAAAACTGCAACTCCAAAGTCTGGGTACTCCTCCTCTTAAAGAACAGAACAGAAGCCCAAGTTTCTCTCTGTAGTTGCCGAATGATGTGAAGCCAGACAGGTAGCATGCTTCACAATCAAAGGAGCAGAAACTTTTTGGTTGTTCATATTTTTCTTTTGCTTTCATCCTTCCAGTTGTAATTTTTTCCCCCAGCTTGGCATATTTCACCTTATAAAAATAAACTTAGAACTCATGGGTTCCCTGTACCACAGCAGGGCATAGGAAGGCTCAAAGGGATGCAATTAATCCAAGTGCTTAGAAACAGCATGCTCCCCAATCACAATAAAATTCAAGATAATCAATTTAATCTAATTTGTTTCAACTGTTTTGAAAGATAAAGTTGATTGTGAGAGCAGCTGGACCTTGAACTTCTGGTCTTTAGATATTTTTGAGGATTTATTGTGGAAAACAAAGGAATGAAAGTATAAAGCTGTTACGCAGTTTAGTCTTGGGGAAATATATGCGTCAAGACTGAAAGCATTCGAGGGTGTATTGCACTTCATACTCAAAATGTTTTATTGGCAGGCACTGACTTGTGTTGCTTCTGCAGTTGGCCATTCTAAGCAAACACAGATCAAAACTACTTTTAACCACTTTATTATTATTTTATTATTTATTGTTTCGCATGGATGTTTCATTTAAAATTTATGTTTCAGTTTGGCTTTATATTTGGGTGGAGAAGAGGCCACACTGGCAGGGTGAAGTTTGAAGTTTGAATTGTAGGTTTGAAAATGGATTGGTGTGGTGGTGATCATTTTGTGGTGCCACTAAGTGTTTAGGAGTATCAGGGCTGTGTATCGATTTGACTGGTTTTGAGGCATTTTCATTTTCACAAATGCAATTAGTGTTGAACTACTTAATTGCCTTCTGTCGGACTCTGAATAATATGTTTATGTGGATTAGTGAATCAGTTCTTGCATTTTTCATACTGTTACTGGACACTAAAAAAAAAAAAAGAAATGCATTACATGTTTTTAAGAGCAGTCTTCCAGGAGAGAAGTCCAGTCAAATTCTCCATTTTCAAAACATCTGGAATAATGGCATTACATGTTTTTAAGAGCAGTCTTCCAGGAGAGAAGTCCAGTCAAATTCTCCATTTTCAAAACATCTGGAATAATGCCTCAAACATCAGCTCAAATGAGGTATAATCAAAGTAGGTGGATTTCTCCTTCCCTCAAATACTGCTCTTGCTCTCTTTTACTGTCCCATCTTTAGTGCCACAATTATCTGATTTAAGGTATGGCTCTAGGTATGTTTTTATTTCTCTTCACCATTCTTTTTGGTTTTGTTCTTTATTGTCAATAAAATTGTATCATTTTGTCCAAGCTGGAAAAGTTACTCCCTTCAAAGCACTGCACCTGCGGGTTCATTTTATTGAAAAGCATTTTTAGATGTAGACAGTAAAACTTAACAATTCTTTTGATAGAACCTGATGTGGAAAACAGTCACAAAGAAAAGGAAAACAACAACAGGGAGTAAGAAAAGGAGCAGAGGAAAAGAGGGTGTTTTTCATAAACTCTACCCTGTTCTAAAACACTGACCTGTATTAAAAGTAGAAAGACATTTTAGATCTTATACTCGGCTTTTCACAACTTTTTTGTTCACAACACTTGATAGCTTGCAACAAACAGAAAGAAAACATTTTGAAATGTTTAAAAGTGACAGTATTTTAAGTGTCAGGAAGACATTCCCTGATCACATAGGGGACTTTCAGCAACCAGGTCTAGTGGAAGGTGTCCCTGCCTGTGGCAGGGGTTTGGAATGAGATCTTTGAAGTCCCTTCCAACCCAAACCCTTCTGTGATTCTGTGAATGTTCTTGGCCTGTTAATGTTTTAATATAGTATAAATTCAATCCAATTCACTGCTCTCACTAAACTCAAAGGGAACACGGTTGAATTTATTGTGGGATTATGGCAATTTACACCAATATTTTACTACAGTAGGTGTTCAGCCTTCAGTAACACCTACTCTGGCTAAATAAAGGGCTGCAGGGAAACTTATACCACTTCTTTTTTGTCTGGATTTGTTTTTTGTTTGTTTACTTTTCAATTGTGAGCAGTATCAGCAATTTTAAGTGATGTAATGTCCCTGAACCATGGACTAGTTGTTCCTGCCATGGTAATGGTGACTCAGTGCCTTTTTAAATTTGAGCTCTTAAAACTGACCTTTAAATCAGGAACGAGCTGCTGTGAGAAAACGTGGCCCTAGGGTGACCTGCTTCTCCAAGACTATGGAACTTCAGCTGTCATAACTGTATTTATAGTTATTGGTAACTTAATATAGGAAATGATTCACTTATTAAATCTATTAAGTCATTTTGTTGTGAGCTACTGCCTAGCAGGGTTGTTGGCAGTAAAAGGTGTCTATTCCCTTGCTTTAGTAATGAAAGTAAAAAGGAATTTGCCAAAAGCCATTTTCTTTCTCTGTCCTTTATCAACATCTTTCTCTGGAGCTTTTTTGCCTTCCCAAAATAGATCTTTCTGTGGAGTACTGAAAGTGAGAGGTTGGAATTCTGGCCCTTAGAGGCATAGGTAGTTTAGGATTTACATGTGGCACAGCAGAATGCACCAAAGAATCTTCAGGTTTGTTTAAGTTTTATAGACCTTTTTGTTCATATGCCTTTTCCTTGACTTTGGCCATGATTCAGCCAAATGACTTTAGAAATGGTGGTTATTGTGTTGGTTTCCTACCTCAGTTCACCACGAGCGCTGCCTTTATTCCTGGGAGAGAGCTGTGCTATTGATGAGCACCCACCTGCTGAGCTGGCAGAGCCCAACAGGACTTTACTCTCCATGAGCTTCCACACAAATCCACCAGACTGAATTCCAAGCTGGACCCCACTCTGATTACTTGTGACTAAAATCCCTTCTCTAAATAAAGACTGTCCTCCCAAGGACCATTTCCACGTATCTGCTGTTTGTTCCTCCCTTTCCAGGAAAGCTCTGGGGTGGAATGACTCCAATTCAGGGGAGGCTGCCTGCACCCTCTCACAGAACAGCAGCTCTCGTGTCTGTTCAGTAAATAAAAGGGTTTTCTGAAAAGAAGGATCATAGAACAAAATGCTTATGCCTGGTACTCTTTGGCAGTGTTCTTCTGAGACGAGAAAAGCAAAGGAGAGCTTGCAGGCAAAGAAATTGCTGGGCATCTCAATTGGTTTTACCTACACTTTTCGTGCTGGCCATAGGAGTTTTTCTGGCAATTACTGACAAGCAGTAGAGGCTGTAGGGTGAAGGAGGGATCTGATTTAACTTCGTGCCAGGATGCTTAATTGGTGTGGTAAGGGCTAAAATTTCAGGCCACACCCCGTGCAAGGCTGACTGATCTCAATGGGCTGCAGCTTTTCCTGCCACAGCCCTTTTACAGACCACGGGATGTGCAGAAGGTGTCTGATTTGCTGCTCTGTCCGGGGAGACCTGGTGGTGAAGGGGTTGGGCGAGCTCAGGGATGTCAGAGAGCTGCTGCTTGCTTGCCACTGCTCTCCACATTTTCCTCTTGATGAGTGGGTGTAAAAGGCTTCATAAAACATTTGGTATATGCAAATGAACAAACAGGTGAATTATCAAGAGCTATCAGTTCAGGAGGAAAAAAAAAAAGTCAAGTGTCTTATCTTTCCTGGAGACATATGCTATGGCCAGATAAGCAGTTCATCTTCCCAGGTATGTTCCATTAAGTATATTACCCAATCAGCTAGGATATATAAGACATATTGCAACTCTAATCTCCCCGGGCAAGTAGTATTCAATTATCCTTACCATTTTCAAGAGAGAAATATCCTGAGCATTTAGAGTGCTTGTATTTTTGGCACTCGGTCGTGTTATGTGAAGGCTAATAAAGAACATTCCAACTAAAAAGGCATAAGACAGGCAGATGAAATATTGAAGAAAATAGTGTTTTATAAGTCCTGAGGTGCAAATGTTCACCATCCCTCAAAATGGTTTCCTGACATCTTATCTAAAGTTTTGAAATTGGGTCAAGGGTGAGAACAACTGAGAATTGCCATCCAGTATGCCTACAGTGTGTGTTTTGTGTATATAGTTATAATTGAAAGAGCAATTCTGTTGAATACTTTGTTTGCAAGTGCTCTTTCTGTTTTAAAAGTGTTTTTCCTGTTGTGTGTTGTTTTGCTATGTAAATTGTGTTTTGAATTGAGTACTGTTCAGACAGACCAATTTTCCTGTTACTCTTCTCAGCAAGCATTAGAGATGTCAGAAGTCACAGCTCCTGCGAGTGCTCTTGAAAGGGATGTCTTCTCTTCCACGTGAGATGTGGCAAGTGGCAGATAAGTTCAGTCACAGACAGCTTCATAATTTGGTAGCTGACAAGAATCCAACATGATATCTTTGGAAGGTTATGGGAAAAGCTCTGCTTTGTATCTGTTCCTGGAAGGACTCGCAGCAGGAGTTACTGTGGAGATTGTTTGCTGCCTTCCCAGACCAAACCCTACTCTCAGTTGTTTCTCTTCTGCTGAGAAACAGAGGAGCAATATATTGCAGCAATTTTAGTGTTATTTATATGAGCTAAGCTAAATATCAGGATATTTCAGTCTATGAAATATGTCCACTGTTCCTGAGAGAGAGACTAAAGGGAAAATATGTTCTTTGCCTTATTATTACATACAAATGGTACAGCCTTTCTTGAGATGTGTTCTAAAGGTTCCATGAAGCAAGGAAGCATTTCCCAAATTCTTTTATCCCTCCTTTCCTTAAGTAGTCCATGACCATCTTCATTCGAACATTAAAAAATGTTGTTGAGAGTACACATATTCTATTCTTGCTCCTGCCCATGATACACACCTGTATCTTTATTCTTCATATCCATATTTAGCCAAGGTATAAGCATCTAAAAATTAATGCATATTTACTGTATTTTCCTGTATTTTTGCACTTACTTTCTTTACTGGTCCTTTGCTTTTTCCACAGGGCATGGTCCATACACCCATGAAAATGGTGCAATGTTATTTTCCCCTCTCTTTGATTATTTTCCCATTCTTTCACCAGCATGGGACAGATTCTTCCATACCTGCCCTCCTCTAAAGTCTTTATTTGTGTATAAGCACAGTCTCGGATGTCAAAGGAAAGGTCCCCTGCTACATGGATTCTTCACCAAAATTGGTATGCATTAATCTGTTTATTAGACAGGCAGATTTGGCCCAGAGATATTTAATCTTCACGTACTTTCTGTGTAACTATTCATTGCTGAAACCTTGCAAAAGTAACAAATCTTTAATTAGCCCTTTGTGATCTGGAATTGAGCAATGCACAAGGCTTCAAAAGGCTTGTTTTGTTTTTCGTTTTTTTTTCACAAGAATTTCAATGTTTGCAAGCTCAGAGAGGAACTGAGATCTGTGGATGTGCTCCAGAGTATGTTTGCCCAAATTTAGTCTTCTAAACTCTCGAAATACCTGGTATAACATCCATTTACAGAAGAACTAAATTTATTCATTTAAGTAGATAAGTAGTAAAGGTATGCACTTATTAATGGGAAGAAATATATGGATTTGAGCTGAAACTGGAAGCTGACATCAGTGGAGTGATATTCCCAGTGTCAGTCTGTACCCCATGGTTGTTTTCTACTCAGTTGGTATTGTTCTCAGAGCAGTTCTAACCTAAACAAGTGGAATACATCTGTTTCCCCCCACCCTGTCTAGAGAACACGGCTGTTGTAAATTAAGGTTTTTGGAGCCTGGCTTTTTCCCTCGCTTACAGTTGTTTAGCACAAAAGCAAAATGAAAGAAAATCCCCTAATGTGCTAAATAGGACTTATTACTTAGTGGCAATGCCTTCTGTTTCCAACCTGGAGTTCCCAGTGGGTCCCACATTTGCCTCTCCAGCCATCTTTGTAATGAAGTGTTCATCTCTTTCTGAGAGAAATGGCTCTTCAGAAGAAGCAGTTCAGACAGAATTAATAAAAGCCTTGGTTACAGCACTTACCTTCTGGTGGCCACTTGGGAAATGCTGCCTCCTTTTACATCACTTCTTGCCTGTATTATGCAGGAGAGAAAAGTACTGTCTGGCTGTCCCCATAGCTTTTGCAGTCTAATTCAGGCCAGTCACAGATACTTAGGTCATGCTGCATGTTTCCCCCTGAATTCCGATTTTTAGAAAAGTTCGAGACTCCCAGCAGATCTCGTTAATTGGAGAGTGAACTCTGACCCAGTTTCATGATCTTCCTCATCCCTTAGTCTTTATTTCTCTTGTTCTCCCTGAATAGTTTGCAGTAGCCCAAGGGTCAGGATTTTGCAAATAAAGCCGGTTTATAAATAATCACCGTATGCTAACAAAACACACTGCACAAAAATCATCCCACTTCTTTTTAGCAGTAGAATGTGAGACCAAGAAATGTGGTGTTCATGTTAAAATCTCATTTCTGAGAGAGTTTTAGTGTAGAACCTGTTACATCACTTATGTTGCTGCTGTTGTTCGAGAGCTGCTGAAGGAGCAGTGAGATTATTTGAAGCAAACAGATCTGAACTGGTTCTGTCACCAAGCCAAAAAACTTCATTTGAGCTTTCAAAACCAGATTTCATTCTTTGTTCATGGAATAACAGCTGTAATGATGGATCTGTAAGGTGGAAACTTTATGGAAAAATAAAGGTGCTTTTCTCTTCATTATTTCCCCCTACATTTCTATTATATCTTCACCATAAGCAGAGTAGAATAATCACTGTTTTATGTTGTTTACCCTGTGGCTTTACTGACCAGAGAGACATTTCAGATAACCTCTATACAACATCTCCTGCCTGAGCAGCAATTCATGCATTTGTTAAGTGATTCCTGGTACTGAACTAGAAGTCCAGCTGTTAATGAGACAGTCAGATTTAAAAGACTGCACAATTTCCGCTAAAATCCATGTATCCCACGGTTCAGTGCTTTGTAGTGTAAGGAATACTCCAGCCAGGAGGAGTTAAGCCAGAAAAGGTAATTCCAGGAGGCCGACACAAGCTGGCAGCGGAAGGACTCGGAACCCTCTGCTGTGAGACTTGCTTGCTCTGTCAAAAGTATCTGCCTGTCACTTTCTTTGTTAATTACTGCGGTTGCAACTGCAGAAATGGGTATTTTTGAACGAATAATATCCCTTGATCACCCGCAGCACAGGTCTGGGGTTATCTTTTACTGGCTGCGTAAAACCTCACTGTAATTGGTTGTGACTAAATCTCCCATGACAAAATTTTGAAATGATTTTTCATCTCAGCGTTTCAGATGCACGCAGTGCATGCCAAATTCTCGAGCCTCAGCTCAAAAATTGTCTGAGGATGGCACATAGGGTCACTAATGGCATTTTTAGACATGTCATTAAAGATAAAAATTTTCTTGGACCTAATGAATATTTAACCAGAAGTACATTAATACTTTTTATTGTTCACCAAAGTTGATTGTTCGTCATCAAAGTAGTTTGTAAGATTACATTTTATATAGAATGTAGAATGCTAAACTATAGAACCTTTATTTTTATCAATCATAGAATTTAGGTAATATTCATGTGTATTTTACGGACTCCTGAGATGAAGGGAGCAATATTGTAGTTTCTTGCTCTATATACTTTCATACCAACAGCTCTCTTTCGTTTATTAGTGTCTAAAATCATGTTAATCTAATCCAGAATAAATACATTAGGAGAAAGAGAGAAAAAGACAGAGAATTCAAAAGTGTAACATACGCAAAGACATTTACTCTGTGGGTTTTTCACAGGTGCTCCACAAGTGGAAGCTCTCTGACTTTCTGATTAGGTTTCTGAGGTTCGTGAAATGTATGCCATTTTAAGAAGTAATGAAGAATATTGAGGAATAAAATTTGTTCTTTTCTCCTTTTCTCTTTGAACAGCACTTTTAATGATATATAAAATCAGCAAGCCTTTAGAAAATCTGCTTTGCTTTTTAGAGAAATAGAAAACCTTAACCTAAAGAATTCTGTGGAAATATTGCCTGGGGATATCAAATTTATTCTGCATTTTAATGAAATCACAAATGAGTCAATTTAAAACCAGTATACTATAAACTATGCTTCCTTCCTACATCTGTTCATAAACATAGAGAGATGTATACCTAGGGGAAACTTCCTTCCTCTTACATGCAAGGAGGAAAAATTCTAACTAGGAATACAAATTTTTCCTCATTCCCTGTGGGTAAACATCACAGAAGGCAACCTAGTTAAGTTTCATTTCTGAGAGGCAGAGCTCCTCGTGGGTGCTCGTTGTTAATCAGGTTTGGTGGAGACAGAAGCGTGGCACTCAGGATCTGCAGAGTGTTGCAATTTGCATCGAGCCAGTCAAGCAGAACTCCTGCTTAACAAACCATACAAACCATCATAACAAAAAAAAAAAAAAGAAAAAATAAAAAAAACAAGACAACAAAAAAAGACTGAGAAAAGTCTAATTTACTAACAACTTGTTTTGCAGAAAGTTTCCTGGATCCTGTAGCAAAGAGCACCTCTCTTAAAAAGGCCAAAACAGACTTTGAGGACATGTTTAGTAATTACATATAATCAAAATACTTACATATAATCTCTAGGCCTTCCAAATGGACATTTTTAGAAATAAGAACTGACACGTGCAGGCGGATTATAAATGAACCCTCGTGTCATCATTGGCTGCACCTGTCAAAACTGGATCCCCAATCTCTGTGCACTGCACTGTGTGTATAAGCACTTCTAAAATGCTTTTCCTGTTAAGTGACATAATCAGGCATCAGAGGTTACAAGTGACATCTCAGCTGTCACTGAGCAGTCACACAATGATTTACTGCAAAGGGTGACTGCTCATTTTGTGTTAAAGGAGTGGGATGTGGAGCGGGTAATCCTCGCTTGCCAAAACTTGGGTTCTGAATCCACGTGTCCTCTGAGAGCAGTGACAGAGCATGTTTGGTGAACAGAAGGAATGTTTTGACCACTGTTAGCTTTTTTTTTTGTACCTGAGCACTGTTATATTTTTATTTCTCCTAAACTAACCATCCACACCACTTCAGAGAAGTGGAACTCAAAGCGAGGACTGTAAGTTTTCTGTTCAGGTTAAGCAGTCACACCTGAAACTCTGTCAATGTGAATGGAACTAAAGGGGTACTTAATAGACACTTAGGGTGTTACCTGTGCTTGAAATAGAAATATTCTCTGAAAAATGTTACATTTATTCTCATTGGTTCAGAGCTGTTGCTTTGCTGTATTTTTAGGGTGTTTCCAGGCTTTTTGGGCAGTGCAGGTCAGCACAGCATGAAGTGTATGGACTTCATGGTCTAAATTACGTAAAGATGGTGCTCCATGAACCCAGCCACAAATAAAATACACAGTGGGGTTCCCATTCCATGAGCATGTATGTCATCCTTCAGTAGGGTAATCAGTTTTGAGCAATCCTGAGTAATTCTTGAATTCCTTTTTGTTTCTGAAGTGCTTGAAGGAGTATAATTGTCTAAGTGTAGAAGGGAGATTCAGTATCGAGTAGGAGGTTGGGCATCAGTGCTTGCTGCGTTAATTGTGGAAGTTTCTTTTCCCCAGATGTGTAGATGGACTTCATTGGCCCGTGTACATTGGCCCATGTACAGGTGCTGGTACACTTTTTTTGTTGCCGTAAGTAGCAGTAGAGAAATTAGAGGTTTGCCATCTGAAGTCCTGATCCACCATCCTCTCAGTATGATCTCCAGGTGTTTTACAAACGTGACAGTGATACAGACTGTCCTTATCTCCTGTAAATTAATATTTTCTTAGCATCTCTTAATTTCTGTACTGAATCAGTTCGCAATGGTCGTGGTCACAGTATTTTAACAGCTTTTTTTCTTTTAATATGACACTTCTGTTTGAGGTGAAAGTTGTGCTGTCCTCCATCTCTAATTAATTGTGCCAGCAGCCATAACATTTTATTATGTGATTCATAAAGCTTTTATTTGGCATGAAATAGAAGTAAGTTAGCTTTGGGGTATGAGCAGTTCCAGGAGTAGAGCCTCGTATTTAATTCTCTTTAAAATCACCTTAGAAGGTGTTTAAAGATTCCTTTTAGTCTTGCTTGGGTGTTTCTGCGGACTGTGGTTGTTGTTGGCCTCAGAAGTCGGTAGGTGACAGCTCGGAGATCAGCCCTCCTGGTGACGGCCCTGTTCTCCTGCGCTCACCGAGCATCTCCAGCCCTGCTCTGTGCTGTGGCCAGTGGCACCTGATCTCTGTCACTGCTCTGTGGTCACAGGGCCTGCCAGAAGCCTCAGGATGAGATTCAGTTTAATCCCCACGCCAGCCCGTGGTCATTCACCTTCTCTCTCTCCTCAGCTCCAGGTACATTGATGTGTTGCAGTGGCATCGGCCGAGGTCGAAATGCTTATCGGGGAGAATAAACAGTGGAAGGAGAGTATCAGAACAGGCTCAATAGATCAGCTTTTCTCTTTAGCCTTTGTACGGGGTTTTGACTCAAATCACGGTGTCAGAAAGGCTAAACCTCCACCAGGGCATCAGGGAAAAGGAAATGTTCCCATTACAGGGAGATAAAGAGCTTTAGTTGAAGTCTGCTTTCTCTCCAGTGGAAGCAGGGTCATCATTAGTCATTCATTATTGCACAACACCTTCAATATTGGGCTTAATTATAATTCGGGTCATTATGTTTTGCAATAATTTCATATCTAAGATATCTATATCCAAAATTAGAATAAATGTAGTATAATAATTTCCTTAGTAGCAGCCTTCATCTCATCAAGAAGCCATATTAGATAAACAGGGTGAAGGCAGTTTGGTTCTGCTGGTTGATTAGCAAAGGCTGGATCTTTTTGGTTTAAATATAACACAAAACAAGATGAAGGGGAGGAAAAAATCCCGACTATGTTATGATGGAATCACTTGGCATCGCTCCTTAAATCTCTGCCTTCTACCTAACACCGTGTTAATTCAATATTAAAAAAGAAAACCCGAGAGAGTTTAAAAAGTGGATGGTGTTGAATCACTTGTAGTTGCCGAAACAGACAAAAGTGGAATGCAAAAGCAGCATTTTAACACCCAGAAACGCTGAGACCTTAGCTCTGGTTCATGGCAGGGCAACACAAACCAACCTGAGACTCTGGATTTGGGGTTTTAAGAACTCCTCTGTCCTGTCCATGCTCTTCTGTAGCACCCAAAAGGAAAGATTCATCTTTGGCTCTTTCCTATTGACACCTATATCCAAAAAGTTATGTGATTGGAGAATAGTTCCTGTTCACCCCATGGCTATTACATGAATATTTAATGTAAGATGAAAATGCCATAACCATGTTCTTGCTTCTGATTAAAAACACACTATCAGGAGTGATTTGCTGTTAATATCAGAGAGCCTCTGGGCGACAACTGCCTCTCAGAAACCAGCCTTCCTAAAGCGGCACTCAAATGTTGTCTGATCTGCAAATACGGAATTCTCCAGGGCTTTCTATACAATAACCTCAGATACTAAATGCAGATTTGTCTTCCTGGTAGAATCTTTGGGAAATTCTGTGCTTGAAGTCAGTTTTTTTTGTGTTTTGTAACTTACTGATGTAATTTTTCAAAGCAAATTCTTTAGACCATTTTTATTTTTAAGATCTATTGATTTACCAAGAAACAAGTTCAGAGAAAAAAAAGGAAATCCAAACAAATGTTCCAAAGGATTAAAAACTGTGTGGGGATGGAAGAAAATATCTTGTAAATGTACTTTGAATTATAGTAATTTTGAGCCAAGCATAATCCATTTTATGTATATAGAGCCTATTTCTGATTCTTTTCCTAGAAAATTCTGTGAAAACCCCCAAACCTACAGACTTCTCAAAGAACTTTGTCTTTCAGCAGATTCTAAAAGGTCAAAACTGTCATTCTGATATTTGTGTGGTATCATTCAAAACTGTGAGCTGGATCTTAGGATCTTGGAGTGGTTTGGGTTGGAAGGGACCTTACAGATCACGTAATTCCACCCCGTGCCATGGGCAGGGACACCTCCCACCAGAGCAGGCTGCTCAGAGCCTCGTCCGTCCTGGCCGTGCTGTGCCTGTTTTCCTCTCCTCTGTGTGTTTTCTCTTGAAGCTTGTTACTTATTGGGGGGATTAGGACTAATAGGATAACATCACATCTGTGTCGGTGTCTTTGGTGCAGGGCAGCGCTTTTTTTTTTTTTTTTTTTTTTTTTGTCCAGGCTAATTATCACTCTAACACAGACACACACACACTGAGTGAATCCCACAAGTGGCCTGTCTATTTCTCTTCAGGTTTTGCAGAGCCAGGAGGCTGAGTGACAAGCACATTTAGCTGCTAAGTGTTTAACCATATTCCAGTGAGCATTGCATTGTGGACTGGACTGTAGAAATTGAGGAAAATTGCGGCATTTGCTATCAGCACAGAGTAACTCATACTTTACTTTCTTCTGTGCACTTCCCTATCTGTACAGCTCTGAATATAGCAAAACTATTAACTCCTGGGAGAGCAGTTTATCACACTGAACAGGGAAGAGAGCTTTTACATGCATGGCGATGATTTAAGTATTTTGGTGGCAATTTACTTGCTTTTGAGCAAAACTGGGGGTAATGCAGGTTGCAGTTTCTCAGCGTGTGTGTCCTTTCAGGTTTATGCAGAGATGTCTGAGTGCTTTGCTAGATGGGGGTCAGTGGCCTGTGCTGAGCACAGAAAGCCTTGGACACATCCTTAAGTGTAAGCATACAGTTCTGGGCTGATTTGCCCTGAATACATCACTAAATATGATACTAGGGAAAGATTGCTGGGATAATGAACAGTAAATGGTGCCTTTCCCAAGGGGATAATGCCCTTTGTAAGAGCTGAAAATGCATCTCTGTTAAGATCCATGGCTTTTTGCTTGTTCCAGGATGCTCACCTCTGCCTCTGACTTGAGCAGAGCTTGTGCCTGCTGAGGCAGTGTATGTACACAGCGGTAAAATTAGGGAGAAAATCTTTTGAGGAATATTGTAGATTGTTTAAAAAACCAAAACATGACTGCTTGTGTTTTTGGTCTGTGTAGAGAAATAGATATTTAAAAAAAAAAAAAAAAGAAGTTATTCCATGATACAAAGTTTGCTTTCTTATCCCAAAGTGTGTGTTCTTATTTCACACTAATTGTTTACAAGGTTTAATCAGAAAATGACCACTTCTTTGTTGTATCCCCAGAAGAAAATTAATATGATTGGATATTCCTGTTAGAAGGAAGGTCCTTTTTCTCTGGGAGCATTGCTGAAATATTGGCTGAGAGTTTGCTGCATCCCTGTCCGTGTTTAAGAGGCATTTGGACTATTTCCTTAATAATAGGCTTTAACTTTTGGTCATCCCTGAAGTGGTCAGGCAGTTGAACTTGATGGTCATTGTAGACCTCTTCCAACTCAGGACTTGACTGTATTTTATTCTATTCTTTCTATTTTGACACTTTAGACTCAGCCCAGAAAGAAACAAGAAGATCAAAGATATGCAAATAGTTCTAATGAAATGTTGGAGAAAATTTACAAAGCCTTCAGTTCAGGTTGGGAATTGGATTTGGTCAAAGGCTCTCACTGAATACTGTTTTCATACTATTATTTGCTTTTTTCTAAAAAGAAAGTTTCTAACCACCAAGGGCGTGAGGTTTGTGAACTGCCTTAAATAGAAACAAAAGTTTAAAAAAATTAAATAACTAATTCTAAGTAATAATTAAATATCTGTAATTAATGTTTTAGTAAGAGCACATATTTCTCACTGACAATTGGAAATAAGATTATTTTCTAATTGTACCTAGTAAAATAATTTTGCTATAATATCCTTTAGTTTTCAAGATGCAACTTGATTGCTTCCTCTGGAGTAAACAAAAAGAGGAAGAAACATCATCTTTCTTGATTTATTTTGATTTAAAAAGCCAACCCATTTGCATTTATATTCATGTACATCTGGGTCCACTTTGAAGCAAAGCAACTTAAAATAGTCCTCCATACATATGTTAGGATATGTTTTAAAGCTGTATTTGTTTTCAGATCTGCTTAAAATTTAGTGCTGGGCTACACACATAGAAATCTCAAAGCAGAATATCATTACAGCAGTTCGTGAAGGTTGACTGAGAGATCTCTATGGTCGTGTGAAGTATGATCAGCCCAAATAATATTCTTGGCAGTATTTGGGATTGTAAGTGAAGCCAGATGGGTGCTAGCACTGGTGTGGTGGGACACTGAGGGGTGTGCAAGTCAAAGTTATTTGTTGATATATACGTTTTACTAATGAAAAAAAAATACAGAGCGAGAATTTCAGTGAAATATGAACTTTAGAGACAGATAATAAATACACATTTCAATGTAGAGAGGTGTTATCTGTGTATTGGATCTGGGGAAAAAAAAACAAAAAACTTCTAACAGCAAATAAATTCCTTTTTCTAGCCAGATTTGAAAGGACAAATGAGAGGATGCTGGCTTGCAATAAAGCACATTCTGAGGCAGACCCTGTCACCTCTGTGTTATGCCTACAATTGCACTTGCCTTTTGCAGCTTCTTCTCTTATTTTTCAGCAATTTCTGACTCAACAGCAATTACCTTCAGTGCAGGCCAGCAAGGGGTGTTCAGGGAAAGCAGGAGCATTTCATAATCCTTGTGTATTCTGTGGATTTGTGCTTTTATTTCACCTGACAGGAAGAAGCGCCGAAGATAAAACGAGCAGCATTAGGCTTTGATTCGAGCTTTTTTCATTTTAAATGTCCTGAGACACTAACATTGTTCAGGCTGTGATATTCAGATTTCCAGCACTTTTATTTCAAGTGTCATTGCTTATCATTATGATAAAAAGACATTGCCACTGAGAGAAAGACGAGAGTCAGCTGTGCATATTGCCAGACCCTCCTTTGGAGTGGATATTTTCAAACACCAGGTCCTGTTGAATTTGGAGTGCAGGGAGGTTGATTGATGCTGTAATTGATTTAAAGCTGATTTCTGTTAGAACTGTCATTGGAAGAGCGGAGGTGATAACAGAGCTTTCATGATTAGCTCTGCATATGGTTTGCTGATAAGGAAGTTGGAGAGGAAATACTATATGTAAAAAGACCTTCAGGGTGGAAGGAAGAGAAGAGGGAAGGAAGGTGAAAGCTCTGACAGTGTTAACATTTCTGCTGGATCCAAACCAGCACAGAGTCCTGCATCAGGGCCAAGAGTATGGATACGATTTAAAGAGCTGGAATCCAGAACAAAGCAACACTTATTTAACAAAAAATGCATGTGAAAACCACAACATAGTGGTAAATTATTCTAAGACTTGGATATTCCCCAAAATATTGTGATAAAATCTTTAAATGTGGCTGTCCAGTTCACCTTCTGCAGTCAGTTTAGAGCAGCTGAATTGAATTGAGATTCTGACATACAGAATTTTATCGTTATGTATATCTATATCTGTGGAGCTGTGAGGAACTTGGTCTAGTGGAAAGTGTCCCTGTCCTTGGAACTAGGTGATCTTTAAGGTCCTTTCCAAACTAAACCATTCTATGCTATGCATGTATGCATATAGAAATATATATATATGTGTATTTGAATGTGGTCTTTCATTTGAAAAGGCATATTCTTTTAGACTTTGATTTTTAGTTTTTTGTAGCTCTTTAAGTGCCTGAAAATTGCACTTTCCTCAAATTTTTGAATTTTCACAGTTTTGGAAATTGTTCAAGTTCACTCACACCTTGAGAACACCTTGAAAATTACTTATCAGTCTGCTCCTGAAATGTTTCTGGTACCCAAAATGGGAAAATGCAGTAAAATAACTTGTACTTTTACAAATCTGAAGCTGATTCATCATACTATGAATGAAGTGCAAAAATGTTAAAATATTTATCGACTCATGCACTGTCACTTCTTAATGTTGGGATCAGTATGAGGAAGATGAATAACCCTCACAAGATTTTTGTCTTCATTCACATATCGGTGTTAAAAGTTGGAGTTTTGGTTGTGGCACCTCTCTCTGAAGTGCAGCTGGGCATTTGTAGGGCCAGCAGGGGCTATTCTGCCTCCAGGGTTTCGATTCTTTATAGGTCTGCCAGCACTTTGGAACCCATATATAGAAACACATGAGGTAAGCAAGTGTTATTTATAGCATTTAATGCCCGTGAGGGTATTTTATTACTTTTTTTATTTTGGTGCTGATGGCTCTTAGAATCATCTTCTACTGTAAAACAAAAGACCAAGCGATAATGAAGTCTTTCTTAAGCAAGTGCAGGTAATTATCCATTAACCCCTGGTGTCAAAGCTATTTGCACATTCATCATTCAGCAGCCTTCTGATATGGGGAAAATAAATACAATTCCAGCCTATTCTGTTCAGCTGGTCCGTTTTCTAACAGTACAATAAGCTTGTAGTAGAATGATTAAATTTCAAAAAATGGGTGAGGAATGAGCTTAGTGTTGACACAGAAACACACCCACTCCCAATTTAAAAAACAAAAAAAACAGAAAAAAAACCCCCTGAAAACCAAAAAGCCACAACTTTAAAAGTACAAGTTGTTTTACTTTTGGTTTTGGCACTTGGATGTCAGAGTGTCAAGAACAACAGTGAATCACAATTAACTGTAACAGTGATAAGAGAAAAGCTGTTGCAAGCATAGTATGTAGTATTAACAAACAATTAAATCAGTCTCTTTTTTTTTAGCATTTTTCTACCCATATGGCTATCTTTAGAATACTTGTGACTGGAAAAGGTACCTGCATCTTCTGTTTTATCCATATGGTCCCATAGTAACAGATGCCTGAAATGGCTTAGGAAAGGTGTGACTCATGCTATCTGCTGGATTTTTCCTGGCATTTTTTCCCCTGATTTGTCAAAATATTGCACAAAAGAATGTTCATTTATAGGATTACAGACCAAAACCTACATTTAGAAATGCTGTCATAAATGCCTGCATGCAGTCTGGCTGTCTTTCCTGCCAAGGACTGTTAATGCTTAAATTAGCCACCTGATGGTCTGGTGCCTTGTTGTTCACAAATGTCAACTGCTCGTGAAAGAAATAACAGGTTTTTTTCCATCGATTCACAGAATAACATTCTGAGTGAGCTCATAAACTCCGCTAATTGCTGGCAAAAATTTGCATGTACTTTTCCTTTGGATTGTTCAGTGCTCCCTTGTAGGTGGCGTGGCAGCACGTGGAGCTGCCACCAAGCCTGCAAATGGGACTCTCCAAACTTTGCCTCTTGGGAAGAAAGGGTGGCTGAGACAGGGGAGAAAAAAAAAACCAAAACCAGCTTGATCTGAGTTTTGTTTCTTATTTCTGGTTATAATCATACATAATTATTAGGCAAGGAATTTAAATTACAGGCTTTTCCTCTATAGAGAGCTTATTCAGATAAAAGGCATATTAACTTTCTGTGGTTTTCTGCCACTGAAACACACTCACTGTTTAACATGATTTAGGGTTTTTTTGGTAGTCTCTGTCTCCTCTTTGCCCTCTTCCCTCCAGCTCTGAATTCTGCAAAATGCAGAACTTATATCAAAGTCCTTGTGGATTTTAAATATGTATCTTTAAATTAAAAAAAAAAAAGTATTTCTGATTTGAGAAGCAGTATTTAAGAAATTTAATCTTGTAAAAACCTTTTTTCTTGAGTTATCAAAAGCACCCAAAGTCAAGCCGTGACACGTTTCTTATAATGCAATCTAATTTCTAGAATCGTGTTACTAAAAGAGCCATTTAATTTGTACTTTTCAGCAATTTTCAACTAATTCTCCATTGTATTTTCTGGAATTGTTCCTTAGAATACATTTTGCTTCAGATATATAGCTACCCCCTGAAGCTCAGGCATTCTTCATCTGATGAAAAAGTGATTTTTAGAGCTGTCTACCACACTATTCTGAGAACTAATGAATCAGTTTGGGTAGCTACAAATACCTGGAATTCCCGTAGCTCAGTAGCAGTTTATTTGACAGGAGGCAAATGGAAATATTTTTGAAGAAATAGAGGCTTTAATGGAAAGACTGAGAAAACAGAAAGCCCAGAGAGAATATTGCCACTGTTGATGTGTTTGTATCAGGCACAAAGATAAGGTTTGCCTCTGCAGATCTCCAGCGGCAGAGCCTCCAGGGATGTTCTTTAAATCTCTGCCTCCTCCCAGCCTGTTCCAGGTAGGCTGGTCAGGATATTCACAATAAGAATGTTCTTAATATTGGATGGTTTCATAAACCCAAATTTTGCATCATTCAGAATATGGTGAGAATATATGTGTAGAAATGAGGCAGCTGATCGACATCATTGGTTTAGTGGAAAATGTCCTTGCCAATGGCAGGGGGTTGGTATGAGATGATCTTTAAGGTCCTTTCCAACCCAAACCATTCCATGATTCAATACAGGTCATGACTTTCATCAAGTGCTCGAGTGGGCAGGGTCTTCTTGGAGATAGGAAATGACAATCCTTGGAGACTTGTCTTGTTTGGAGTGGGAATATATTTCCCAAAAAATCTTCTCACAAGGGAGGTAAAAGAGAAATTTTTCTTACAGTCTACTCTCTTAAAATATTTGTTTCCAAAATTCACAGAAAATAAGAAAAGCAATCTTTCAGCTTCTTCCTCTCAGAGCACCATCCCTAGGTTTGGTTTTGTCCTGCTCTATTTACAATGAGAACAAGTCACCAAAAAAGGGAAAACTACCCAAGTGTGGCTCTTGGCAAAGTGTGTGAGGTACCTGGGACGGGCTGTGAGGGTTGTTGCAATACAAGGATATTTGGTTTTGCTGACTGGCAGTGAAGGAGCATTTAAAGGTTTTGTTTTTGTTTTTTTTTTTTAATTTGACCAAGACAGAACATGTTTTTTAGAAAGGGGAGAGGACTGATCAGGCAAAGACTGCAATCAACCATTCTGCATGTTACCTGCATGTGGGATAGTGAAGGATCTTGCTTCCAGAAGGGGAGTGTAGGTGAGCCAGCATTTGAAAATGAAGAGGAGGGCACAAAGAGATCTGATGTCCACAGCAGGAACTTCAAACCTCGTGTCTGGCACACAGTACCTGCTTTTAATAGCTCGTGCTCTGAAAATCTGTGAAAAGCTCATTATGCTGATTAAAACCAGGCAATGATGAGTCCACAAGTAACTGTTTGCTTTGGACCATAATGGAATATGGCAGTTTCCTGACTAGACTCAAGAAAACGTTCAAATTTCGGTTTTATGAACACAGTAGGGTAGCAAGGCTCGGCAACATGAACTATCCATCTGATAGGAACAGGGTACAGAATGGCTGTACCAAAACACAACCAGCCTGAGACTTTTGCAGCATATCTAAGCCATGTTTGAGCTTTTTGTCTAAAGCCATATCGATTTCCAAGCTCGTTAAAGTTGTAACTGATGATAATTAGCAGAAAGCTCCTACACTATTGTTGTAGTAATGGAGTAGTTTCTTTTTAGAGGCTACAAGACTTCGTACATAAATTACATATAGAATTAGGATAAGTAGGCTTGACTAAGTTTAGTTACACCAATGTTTGTAAGAAATGTTTATACCTTTTTTTGCTTTATGTGGGTTTGAGAAGAGATTCCCAAGACTTTGTGGAATAAGTAGTTTTCTTTGTTTTTTCTCCCTCTTTCCTGCTCTGGATTTGTGACTAAAGATGAGTTGACTAAAATACTTTTTTTGTTTCATTTTGTGTTGTTGGGGTTTGCTTTTATCTACGCCTCTAATTATGTACAATTTAAAAATTTTATTAGAGTGGTGTGGTCTAGACATGGCTTCACTGGTACTTTGATTTGAAGGAAGGATGGAAAAGTTTCTTGAAAAATTGGTAACTGTTGACTGTGGTTTTGTATAATTTAAAATATCCAGTCATCCTTCAGTTGGCTTGTGGAAACCCTTCTTTCTTCCCTGTGAGGGTGGTGGGACACCAGCACAGGTTGCCCAGAGAAGCTGTGGCTGCCCCATCCCTGGAAGTGTCCAAGGCCAGGTTGGATGGGGCTCTGAGCAACCTGGGATAGTGAAAGGTGTCCCTGCCCTTAGCAGGGGGTTGGAAAAAGATGATCTTCAAGGTCCTTTCCAACCCAAACCCTTCTGGGATTCCATACACATTGTGACTTCCACTTTCTTTAGATGACCAAAGTGCTCTGTGAGAAACCAGCCGTTTCATTATGCATTAAGAATTAATAGAAAAAGCCCCAAACTATTAAACAGAGTGTTTCCATGGAGAATCTTTTGTTGTGATCTTTAGTTGTGCATTATTTATGTCTATTTGCTAATGTGGTGAATGAAATGGAAAAACATTTAGCATTTTACCACTGCATTGAGCACAGTCATGTAGAAGAGGATTCACACATTGGAATTACTCCTGTGCCACTTACTCACTTTAACAGCTCATTGTCATTGTTACATTGTGTGGATGAAAGGGTTTGGAAACAATACAAAATTTTCCTTTTTGACAGACCACAGGGCATTTCTTAAAAAATGAGCAGTTCTCTTACTTTGGAAGACATGTCAGGGAGACTTCCAGATCACCTCATGTTTCCTTCATATTTTCTGAGGCAAAGTTGGGAAGCAAGTTTCAAAGATGCTGTGTTCTTTGTGCCAGGGCAGAACATTATTTGATGTGGTTTAGAGTTATTATACACTTCTGCTGCTCTTTTCAATGAATAAAAGAAATAATAAAATATTTAGGCACAGATTAGCCTAAGAACATGGTTACTTTCTGTGGAGAAGTAGAAAGTGAAGAGAAACTGCTCCTCTGGGTACTGTGTACTTTGGTTTCCTAGTATTGCTTCTTCAAAAGCTTTGTAAAGAGAAAAGGGAAATCTGCTGGGCACTATAGAGTTGAATGTCATAGGCAAATATTCCATATTTTGAAAAATTGGCTGATAAAAGAACTATTGTAATTATGTTACTGGTAGGAACATTTTAGGGAAAACCAATTAAATAATTTGCACTGAATCAGAATACTGTATAGTTTGTGGAAGACAGTTTATTTCTCAGGAATTAGTATCTTTGGGGGGGAAAAAAAAGAAAGGGATATGAATACAATTACACCAATGTTCTACGCAATGTTTTTGACCAGAGTATGAACTTTTATGAGACCTAAATCTTTTAGTAGCTCCCAGCTGTATCACTGCTGTCTTCACTTCAGCCAGTTTATATAAGCTCCTCATTTTGTCTTTGGTAGTGTCAAAACTTTTCATCTTGACATCTGCAACATTTCATTTTCGCTTAATAATTTCGATTATTTTATCAAAATGAATAAACTATGCTACATCTATACTGTAAAAACATCTACTTTTCAAGACAGCAAACGGGTGCTTATTCTACAGTCCAATATCCAGAAGTAGAAGGAAAATGGAATGACATTTCATTTGTTTCACAACTTTCAGTACTATTCATGTTCTATAGGGATATCTATTTTTATTTCAGTGTGGTCTTTAATTTTAAATATATAAATATCTGTGTGATTGTGTATGAATATATATATATATATATGAATGTAGCTATGCAAATCTAGTTTAAGAAACTTTATGAGAAGTTTCCTTCTGGATGTTCTTAGTCAATACCTTCAACATACTGGTTTTAATCAATAATTTCTACCTACATAGTCCTTAGAAAATGTGATGGCAGAAACAGATGGAGCTGCACAATACCTGACAGCAGAGCAGTGGGGAACCCTCCAGGGAGGTGTGAAATAGGGACTAAAGTCTCAGCTGGAGGAGGATATGGAGCAGGATCTCCCATGGGGAATGTTCTGTCAGCAGGGTAGGCAGCAGTAGGCAAAGGGGCGCCTTTTTTTTGTCTTTTTCCTGAAGTAATCAGAGCTCATCTACACGATGAGCCTGACAGGTGAAAGGGCTGAATGTCAACTTGCCCTGATGATTCTTGACCATAAACTCGAACATTTTTGGACCTCATTTTTTGCCCATAAGCTCTAGGATGTTGGATGTAGGCTTTTAAATTTTTTATATTTAGATCCCCAAGGCTTCTTCAGAAAATATTCTACAGTTTTATACCAGAACTATAAAATTAAAGTTACTTCAGCAATGACATTTTTGTTGTTTGTGTAGAACTATTCTTTGTAATAACTAAAATAATTAATCTTGGGCAGGTACAGATCCTGGACAGAAGGATAACGTTGTGCTGATATTTAAAAAGAGTCACTGCTGGTCCTGGTGATTGCTGGCCTGTTAGCCTGGTATTGATCCAGAGCAAAATAATGCTGTGCTTAATGCAAGGAATGCTTAATAAAAATGTAAGGAAGGTAATGTAATTAATGCCTAACAGCATTGGCTGAGGGGAAATAGATCCTATCAAGCCACCTTAGTATAGGTTTTGATGAGATTACAAGTTAATTGATAAAACAAAGATGTTGACATTAGTCACATGCCTTGGAAAAAAATATCTGTAGCACGAGATACCTCAAGAACAGCAGCAAAACAACACAGTGCTGTAGATTAACAATAACCAAATGGTGTATTTTAAATCAGTGCTGGTGTAAACAATTATGGCACCACGGAGTAGAAAATTCAAAGGTTTTTTAGCCTTAATTACAGAGCTGACTGAAGAGTCTCACTGTAGTTAACCTCTCCATTCTACACTGAAGGATTATCCCCAGTCTGGTGGTCGTGGTGTATTTGTGAGGTCAGTTGAGCTGCTGTCCACCAAAACATTCCAAAATTGGGGACCCTGGAGCTTTGCTCAGTGAGGCCATCAAAACTTTCAGCAGAAATTTCCACACACTGTAATAAGGGTAAATATGCAACTCTTGTCACATTTCTGTCTTGATAGCAAAGAAGTGGGAATTTCTAGCTAAAGACATGTTTTAAAATTCCGTGCGTAAACAGAAAGGTGAGTAAATTTTGGCTGTTCTAGTGCTGCGTGTAAGGTTGGGAAAATCTTTATCACACTAAGGAATCACCAACTGTCAAGAAAAAGCTATATATACCTTACTGGTATAGATATTATTTGAGAAGCCTTAAGACAGGAATGACAGTAAGTGGATTTTTGGAGGGTGAGAAAGAAAGGAAGATAGACAGAACAAGCCCCATAGCCAAGTTAAGCAAGACAAATTCCCAATTTTATTTTTAGTAAGATAAAGCAGTCGTAGAGAACAGAGCAATATGCTATAAATGAAGAGTGCTGACAAAGCATATGTTGTTAAAATCTGAGGAAGGACAATGAAATAGGACAGAGAAGGCTGAAATTGTGTCAGCATTCCATAATGCAAATGAAAAGAAGCCATTACAGTTGATCTTTCTTGAGGAAGTGGTCTACATATATTCGTTTGTTAAATCAAAAAGGAGATTAAATGCTTCAGTAAAAAAGAATTCTGAATTTTCTATTTAATTTTTTTGTTAAATATCCTGGTTAAACTACACTGAGAGTACTAGAAGAGATGAAGTGGAGTTTTATTCGCAGTTTTGTTTTTAATTATTACTATTATCTTGAGTTAAGTTTTGGTGCAGAATTTAAAGAGGTTCTTTTTGGTAAAAGGAAAAAGCAGATCAGGTAGGGAGGAATGGAGGAACTGGCATTGGGAAAATAAGTGCTAATTTTAATATAGAGTTGGCTTAGAATTTCTATGCCAAATTAATTTTTGTTTTAAGGGCTAAATTTACTAAGATATGTCCCTGAAAGGATCCTAGACAATAGTCTAAGTCTAGATTTTCAGCACACCTAAAATTGCTTTTCTTCTCTGCTGCTACCTTTGTGAGCACATAAAAATGAGTAGAGTTCCCTCACTGTTCATATGGTTAAATAATAAGAGGTGTAAATCAGTGCTCAGGTGTGTGCCCCTGTGTGCAGAGCTCATCCTCAAGGCAGCCATGCTGTCGTTATATATTTTTTTAATTGCCTTATTGTTTGTTGTCCATTTCTCTATCTTCAGGGTAGTCAGGATAATAAACCAAGAACATGAGTAAACCCCAGACTAAAATTTCTGGTGAACCTGAAGCTAATATTGGTTCAGAGTTCCTAAATACCCCTATGCTTTACAGAGTGACAGTATATTTTGTTTTTTCAGAACTCTGTCCTTTGGTTCATGACCTGGTTTTGGGGTGAGGGGAAAACTCTTGAATATAATCTAAAGCAAGTTATCATTTGTGCTACGCTAGAAGTATGAGGAATGCTTTCAGTCTTTCAGTGGAAGCAGATTTCTGAGTTTCCAGATCTTCTCTCTTAATAGGAGATTCTTTAGAACATCAAAAACACAAAGGGCCTCCTCATAAATGAGCCTCAGGCTCAATTAACTGCATCTCCAACTGGTAATGAACAAATATTTCATTGGAAGCAAAAGTATTTTTCAGGGTTTTTTTTGACATTTTTCCTTAAAGTGATATAAAAAAGTCTGGTGTAATTCACCATCAGTATGACTTAAACAGGAACACACACTCATCCTGCCTGGGCCTGGGATCCCTGCAACCCCTGACCCAGACTGGCTAGATGAACAAAAGGAAGCCTTAATTAAATTATTACATAAATTCCCTTTGGAGAAGCTGAATAAAATTCATTACATGTAGGATTTCCAGCTCTGAGCAGATGTGAAAGGAAATCTGGAAGCCTCGTGAACTGGCAGAGAAATCCCAAATCTAAGCTATTGAAAAATGATGGGTTAAGAGATGATTATTTTTGAAAGAATTGCATCCCCTTTTGTTTTTTCTCAGCCTTGCTCATGTCTGGGAGGTTTGTTTGGAGTTGATTAAATACTTTGTGCCTATGACTGGCAGTGTGGTTGGTGCCAAAGAGGGGAGATGTAGGTTTGCTGCCCATTGTACAAACTTGTCAGAAGGGAAGCAGGGAAACATCTGTTTCTCTGACATGACAAGGTGCTGGTGAACAGCAAATATTACATATAGAGCTTGTTGGCTTTGTACAGCCAAAATATTTTGCAGGGATCTGTCAGTTTGATGTTTTGGGTGAAGAGGGGAAGGGGAAGAAGGACTTTCCAAAATACTGTGTAAGAACTGTACTGAAATCATCTAAAATGAGTGTGTTTGATTGTTCTGAATGTGGAGAGCAGAACCTTGGGCAGGGGCTGTGATGGCTTTACACTTCTCTCAAATACCATCCTAAATACCAATATTGAAAGGAGGGAGTGCGAGTATAACTTTGAAAATAATATTTCAACCTGCCAGTTCTGGGTAATCATTCAAGACACTTAATTTTTCTCAATTTAGACCAAACATAGGTTCTGAAATACTAAAATGCTGTGGTAAAGTATTGGCACAGCCTTGCGAGGGTTTAATTGCTTGCCTGGGTTGGTTGTTTCTGTCTAAAAATAACTATTAAAATTAGTATGGACCTGGTATCCCAAGGCTTGTCATGATTGAAGAGTCATTTCTCCCATTTCAGGATGGAGATCTAGAGCTCAAACTCAAACTCTGAGTCTGCATCCCATCCCACAAAAACATTCCAGAGATGCCATGCATGGGAAGCACCAGTGTTACGTCACATTTAGCTGCCTAACAGCTGGGATTTTACAAGATCTGGTCTACTAGTAATGCTGAGAGTATAAAACCTGACATGGTTCTTCAACAACAGCACATTCTCCAGGATCTCCTGTGCCTTCCTAATGCCACCACATAGGAAGCAGAATTGCTCACTGACCAATTCAATTATTTTTCTGTAGCTGGACATGTTGCTAATGGTAATCCATTAGGATCTCCGTGTACTGCAGGCAGGTCTTTATTTATCCATGGGACTGAAAGCATTTTAAATCTCTCTGGAAAAATACCTTTCTAGAGAGAAGTGAATAGTCCTCTGAAAAGAAGAGAAAACTCCTCCTTTTTCCTCTTTAGTAAGGACTTTTTAATGGAAATAAGATGTTACGGAACTATTGGCTGTTGTTTTGTGCTGAATAATAATGATGATGATGATAAAAATAGATTGAATCAGGCTATTTGCATATGGTTCCTCCAGCAGCAGTTTCTGTTGCTTCCTTCATCGCTGTCACTTAGAATCTACCCATGTGCAGAGTGAGCCGTGCTGGGAGCTGATCTGTCTGCAGACTGTGCTTTTCCATCAGTGGGGATAACTCTGGGTGCTGGGAGTGATCCGTCTGCAGACTGTGCTTTTCCATCAGTGGGGATAACTCTGGGTGCTGGGAGCTGATCTGTCTGCAGACTGTGCTTTTCCATCAGTGGGAATAACTGGGTGCTGGGAGCTGATCTGTCTGCAGACTGTGCTTTTCCATCAGTGGGGATAACTCTGGGTGCTGGGAGCTGATCCATCTGCAGACTCTGCTTTTCCATCAGTGGGAATAACTGGGTGCTGGGAGCTGATCTGTCTGCAGACTGTGCTTTTCCATCAGTGGGAATAACTGGGTGCTGGGAGCTGATCCATCTGCAGACTCTGCTTTTCCATCAGTGGGAATAACTGGGTGCTGGGAGCTGATCTGTCTGCAGACTGTGCTTTTCCATCAGTGGGGATAACTGGGTGCTGGGAGTGATCCGTCTGCAGACTGTGCTTTTCCATCAGTGGGGATAACTCTGGGTGCTGGGAGCTGATCCATCTGCAGACTCTGCTTTTCCATCAATAAGGATAATTTTGGCACGCTCCAGCTTTCTGTGCAGTCTTGGATCCCGCGAGTGCCAGCGTTGGCACGGAGGACGAGGACAGCCAAGCCTGGGGTACAGAGGGAGAGCAGGAGCAGATATTTTAAACTGCAGGCCCAGTGTATTTTCTGAGTCCTGCGTGCCTTGAATGGCAGCAATTTAGCAATTTGCTGGGTAAGTTGTTGTTTTGGAGAAAAATACTGGATAATACTGTCCAGTGACTCAGACAGAATCTTGGCCTGTTTATTTCAGTCCTTGACCTTTGCCGTGGAGTTGTCTTTCACTTTCTGCAGTATAGCAAATTTCCAACCAATTTTCAGCTCTGGGTTAGCTATTAGTTCTGTGAGAACAGGTTCACACTGGTTTAAATGCTGTCTCACTGTTTAAATAACTTTTTTTGGAAAGCTGTGAGAATGCAACCGCAAAAAACCCAAATTGAAAAATAAGGAAGGGAGAAAAAAGTGTGGTATTTGGAAATAACTTTGTAATGCACTCTTCTAAAGAGCTATTTCAACTAGATAACTCTTATCCAATAATAAATAAAATAGTAGCTAAATCAAAGTTTAATTGGATCAGGTATGCATTAGCAATAAATAAGCTTAAGGACTCAGAAGCATAAAAACTTCTAAGATGGAGTATCCAAGAGCCCAACCAATTCAATGAAGTCTTTTGGCAAGTGGCCAGTAGGGAAACATAAAGCATCCAGGGCACAGGGAGACTTATCCAACCCTGGGATACTTCACAGGTGTTAACTGATGAGTTAAGGACGAAGAGAAAGCACTTCTGAGCTGGGCTTTGTATCTGCACCATCAGAACTGGTTGGCAACGACAGACTTTGCCCTGACCTGTTTTTGAGCACGTTGACTTCCATCAGATCCTACAATAGTATTGTGAAACTATGGTTTCAAATGGTAGTTTTACAAGATTCTGTTTAAATTTATCCTCATTTGTTTCTATGAAGCACATGGAAATTTTTTTTTTTTATGTCCTCATATGATTCATTGTTTTATATAATCTGGTTCTGTTTCTGTTTCTCTTTTGGTCTGAAAAATTTTGCTCCACTTGTAGTTTTTTTCCCATTTTCATTATATATTTTTTTTTCCTATTTAGAAACTTCTGTAAAGTGTATCTTTTTATTTATTTGCTTGTTTTCTTTTTCCATAGTTCTACCTTAAGGCTTTTTTTAGGTGAGATGCCTGGAATTGCATGGAAAATTCCAGCCATGCATCATGAATTTACACAATGGCATAATGATGGTTTTGAGATATTCTTAATAGTTTTCTATTTGTGTTTTTGAGATCTACTGAGCATTAAGCTGACACTTTTAGGGAACTGTCTGACACGACACCAGATGTCTTGTACGAGTGGCAATGTCTTATCTAGGATTTATTATGGCTCTAGGTAGAGTTATTTTTACTTCTGTGCTGCCATTGAGATGGATCTGCCATTTTATCACCAGTCTGTGTTTTCTGTGCCTTTTCCATCAAACTTATGTACAAACCTTCCAACTTGCCACATGATTTACTTAAATGTTGAATATCCCAGCTCTGAGCCCTGATCCTTGAAATAACCTACATCTATTACAGGGGGGGGAAAATAATAATTCTGCCATACTGTTTTAATCTTTTAGAAACTCTTTAATTCACAAGATGACCTTCTCTCTTACCTCATGATGGTACAGTTATTTTAAGATATTTAGGTAAGGGACACTAGCAAAAAAGGTTATCATATAGACATAACTTATATTAATTGTTCTTTTCCAGAAGCTTCTCTTCTTCTTAATAGGCTTGTATAAACTTGAGAGAAACTTTATTTATATTTTAATTCTATGTCTATTTTAACTTTCTGTGAGTATCTTAATAATTATCTTATCATGTGTTTGCTAGATTTTTTTTTTGGATACAATTTCCACCTGTTTTCTAAGACTGGAAGTCTCATTTTGTCTCTATACCACTATCAGTTTCATGTAAATGCTAATAACCCACTAATTGCTGTAATAATGCTTCTACTACTAAGGGATGTGAGTATGATCTGTTACATGTAAGTTGTTCATTAGTCCTCAAAAAGAAAAGAAATGGAGAGAAATACTTCAATTTTTTTTGTAGTGCATTGCATTGGTTTTGCTTTGGGGGATGTTTGGATTGTGGTTATTTGTTTACCTGAAGAGGGAAAAAAAAAAAAAAAGGCTCCCTTAGCAATTTTTTTTAATCTGGATTTTTACTGAGCTCACATTATGAAAATGACTTGCCTCTGAAGAATTGTTCTATATAAATTTAGGCTTCATGATTAAATTTAGAATATAGTGAAACAGAATTTTAACTCATTTAGAAACTCTCAATCCATCTCTAAATGAAGTTTTCCATAATCAACTTATATGGGGGGAAAGAAAATTGAGAAAATTTAATATTTAACAGTTAAAATGTGACATTGTGCAGACCCCAAGACACTAGGAAGAAGAAAGTCCTGCTAGGCTTTCCTTTAAGGAACATTTCCCATTGCTGTCTTGAAGCCAATTTTCCAAACTCATTTTCACCCGTGGAGTATCGCTGTCTTTTCAGTAGCAGAATTTGATGTTTTCTTGGGAAACTTACTCAGTTTAAGCTAAAAAAAAATGATGTTTTGATACATTGTCTTTCTCAAATAAATTCCCGGCAGTGAGAAATTGCAAATGAGTGTCAAATAATGATTCTCTGTCACTGAAATATGTCCTAACCCAGCAACTCTCACAACACAAAGCGTGAATGGCGTTATGTTGTGCCAGTGCATTCTGTTGAGTTGTTCCTGGGCAGGTGTGAGAATTAATAACTGAACCTCTCTTCAAAACCTCTGATTTTTCTCTTCCCCCCTCATTTTTTTCCCATTGTAATTTCTGCCATAAAGCAGGAAAAAAAAAAGATTTGGCATTAATGATGTTTCTAACCTTCTGAATGATTAATATTTTGGTGATGACTTAGTATGAATAAGATTATCCAGTTCTTCTGGTTGTAAGACTTAATCGTGAACTCAAGGTTAAATAACACTTACATAGCACCCTGCAGATGGGGAGTTCAAATGTTATATACACGTAATTAATTGTGATGTAGAAGATAACTATTAAAACTATGGAAGTAATATCAGGGAACAGCAAAAGTTTGCAAAACCAGTTTGTTTTTTTTCCCTGAGCTCTGCCTGTGAGTAGAACCAAGCAATCCTGAGTTTCAGGCCCTGTGTGAACCACTGGGCACAAATAATATATTAAAACCCAGCCACACCACATTAGAAACAGAAAGATAATTTCCTCTGCACTCCAATTTCTCTCCTGTTCACTTCAAAGTGAGTAAATGTGAGCAAAACTTTGGGGGATGCAGATATTTTTGCCCAAATGTCACTTCTGTGGCGCAGTGCTGAGGTGTGTGTGGTGCACACAAGCAGAGCAAGCGCAAGAACACATTTAAGTGCCAACAGGAGGTGAAGTTGCCTCTCAAATAGCAGCATTTTGTTCAAATTTCTTCAGAACTTTATTAGTGAGTAGGATTTTAATTAGTCAAAATAGAAAAAATATAAATGTACAGATCAGGGCCTGGATGTTCCTTCCCAAAAGCAGGGAAGGACATTCAGCCGGAGCAGGGGGGGTTTTCCTCGGGAATCTGGGAGCTCTCCTGTCCCAGCCCTCACCTCCATGGTGAGGGAAGGTTTTCTGCACTCCTTAGTCAGCTGAGAAGCAGAACACATTCAGCTCTGGCAATTCCAAATGAGTGCAAATTAAGGGAAATTAGAAAATCATGAACTATTTAATATTCTTACTTCCACATTATTTATTCAGAAGAAATTTCTATTAACAGTGCATTGGACTCACAAGGCAATTAACTCCCTCCCCTGTCACGGATCCCTCTGCAGATACACTGACATGCTCTGTGGAACAAAGGATTTGATCTTTGGGGAAAATAATTTGCTGGATTGTTTTTATTTCTTTTTTTTTTTTTTTTTTTTTTTTGCTTTTTGTTTTTTTTGTTTTTTTTCTTTTTCCTCATTTGCTTATCACTGTGTTAACACATGAGGGAAAACAATGAGTTACTTTGCTGCTGTCTGTGAAGACACAGATCAGGAGGATGCATTTACATCTACATCCACTTTAGAATTGTTTTCCATCACTAATGTTCAGAGCATCCAATGTGATTGTCTCTTCTTCCTTCCAGTCTGCTTTGCCCTTGTCTCCCTGGGAAATAGCAGAAATAGAGTTCACAGCTTGTGAATTCTACATTTAGTTTGGTGCCTGACAGAGATACAAAACACAGATGATGACGGCTCCTCTCAAAGAGCACAAGTGAAGCTAGCTCAACTCTCAAGTATTTCATTGACAGGAAAACACATCCTTTCTCATTTCCATGGGGTTCAGGAGTCACTTCTGGGATGGTGGATGCCTCTGTGCAAGATGGTTTGTTTTCTACGTAGCTCTAATAATTGCTGCAATGCTGAAGTAAGTGCACACTTTAATTATTCTAAAACATAATTTATACATTAGTTTCCATAGTAACTTGTCATTGCTGTGACATGGTTGGAGCTAGTGACATTTGTGAGTCAATTAAGCAATGATTTGCAGTATTGTGTTTTATTTCACAAGTAATTTTTTTTTTGTTATGGCCAGCTACATTAATATTGAAATTGTTACACATTCCATAGTTATATACTAGATGGAAAATTAGTCAATGAGGTAACTGTATTTTAAGCATTAAAGAAGTGTAATTGAAATCTGTTTCTGCAGAAGGCTGTATTTTCAAAAATACACTACTTTGACACATGGGAATATTGTTTCTTCAGGGCTTGCTCCACTATTAAATAAAGATTTAAGTGTATGGCTCTGAAGGAATCATCACTTTCAACCAGGGACAATTCACTGTGCCAATAAAAAGGTTGTGTACAATTTAGAAAGGACCAGAAAACAATGTTCTTGGCTCTAATTAGTTTTCTTGTTATATAAGGTAATATATTTCTCAGAAGGATATAAATGATACTAACACTTTTATTTTGACATAATAAGCCTTCTAAAGAATTACTGAGTCCAAATGAAAAATACATACAGTACTAGCAGCTCCTGTTCCCCTCTGTTCCTCCCACAGCCATAGCTGCATATATCTGTACCTGGAGGAAACTCAGGGATTGAACTATGTGGTATTGTTTTTGCAAACTGATTTTTTAATGGGGATCTTTAGTAGAGTGCGCCCATCTGCAGCAGTAGAACATGTTGGAGAAGAGCTAGTTCGTCCCACAGTGAGTTTGTTGTGTTGAAGAGAAGTGACACACAAATTTTGTCTCAATTATCCAGATTTTGAATATTCCAGATCAGGTATCAGGAAGAAATTCTTTACTGTGAGGGTGGCGAGGCCCTGGCACAGGTGGCTCAGTGAGGTTTTGGCTGACCTTGGAAGTGTCCACGGCCAGATTGGATGGGGCTCTGAGCAACCTGGGATGGTGGAAGGTGTCCCTGCCCATGGCAGGGGGTGGAATGGGATGGACTTTAAGGTCCCTTCCAACCCACGCTATTCTGGGATGTTGGTTACAGACTCTGATAGCTACAAACCCTCAATTACCCAAGAATGGCCTGAGAAAGGCACCACAGGCGGCTGAGGTTAGAATGCCAAATACCCGTGGTCTAAGGTAGGAAAGCTTTCTTTTCCATATAGATTCACTAGATTATCTTCTAGTCTGGGATAAAAACTTGGATATATTGAAACAGTAGCTTCATACATGTTTTCTTTTTGTTATAATGCCAGTTTTTAGAACGTGGATGAGTAGTTACTCAGAGGAAATGTTTTTCATTAGTGGAAAACACGACGTTGCAGAGATATCAGCCATCAGTAATACATGTGCCCAAGGGTGTAGTCCCTGATCACAGCTCCGCCGCTGCGCGGGATCAAACACTCTCCAGCTGGCAGTAACAGCACCAGGAGTGGTTCCCTCTGCCAGGGAGGTACAGCCAGGTGAAGAGGGTATCAAACTAGAGGAAACTTCATTTCAGCTCATCAGTAAATTACTCCCTGAATCAGAGCAGAAGTATTAGAGTTGTAACTGTGCCCAGGACACAAACAGGTGTTGCAAAGGGACAGGGTAGGAAGTGGGGATGGAGCACAGCACATTATCAGGAAACTCCTGGTCTCTGCTCCTGCCTGTCTCAGGAATGTTCGTTATCCATCACATCTATTGTTCTCATTCTCATTTGATGACAGAGGAATGAGAAATAGGTTTGTTCTGTAAGGTCAGTTTGAATGCTGATGGAGAAATAAATTGAAATTGTGTTTTGGAGGCAATGTTCTCAGGCATTTGAATAAGGCTTGGCTTTTTCGTTCTTACCCTCCTCAGTCACCAGAAGTAACTGGCCAATGGAAATTATAGAGACTGATGGACTTGCACCATCTAGAAATTCATCTGCATTTTTACATTTACGTATTCTGAGTGTTTCCAGCTACTGATGGAGACAGTAAAAAGTTGTGCATCGCATTACAAAAATCTGCTCTGAATAACAGTTGGGGTTGGGAGGGATGAAATATGTGAATAAAATTGGAAAACAGTAAAAGTCACATCAGTGAAGCTTCTCTAATACCTGACATGCTTTATTTTAGTAAAATTTCTTAATAGTTTTACTTCCCACAATGATCTGCACATACATATATTACAATTATTGCAGTACTAAAAAGATCATAAAAATTGTTAAAAAAAGGCAAAGTATGGAAGACTACTGAAGACTGGCTATAAATTGAAGACAGTGTGGAAACAGCAGGGGCAGATTTGAGACGAAGAATCAGAAGTTTATCTGTCACCATTGTAGTGTAGTATCTCAGTTGTTCTGTCTGTAAAACGAGGACAGTAGGAAGTGTCTTGGGTGGGTTGATCGGAACGTGGTCACGTACATGAATTGCAGCAGTTCAGCAAGTTACTGCTTGTCAAAGAGCAGCATAAACCGTATGAATATTCCATCATTTTTGAGAGTAAAGTGTGAAAGCTTAACCCGTGTGCATCATCCTTGGGAAATGAGGTGTGTTTTGCATGCGCCCAGACATCCGCACACACGCAGAGAGTGACGGTGATGTGAAAGGTAAACTGTAATTTACCTGTCATCACATGGACATGGGCAGTGACTCGTGAGCAGACCCAGCTTTGTAATCCGTGTTTTCCAAATATCCAGGCATACGTGGGTGCTCCTGTGCCAGAGGAGAATGGGTTTCATGCACGTGCTTTTTTATGCAGTGTTAGTAATGCTGCTGTTAAAATTGCAGCTATTTATCTAAGTGACTGAAATGCCATCAGTGTGGCCACTTGCTTGAGATGTATTATTCCTTCACTTGGCTTTTGTTCACGGTGATCCTAAATGAATCCAAATGCTTTGCTAGTATTTTGTCACTCCTACAGAAATATTTTTGTTAACTGGTGCAATGTATTTTTCCATACTTTTGGATAGTAAATTCATATCTGTGAGCCAGAAGTTTGGGTAGAATGTAATGAAGCACTGGAGAAAAGTTTCCTTTCTCCAAACGAATCAGAGTTCCTCATTCCATCAGTAGATTACCTGTGGGATCTCATCCGCCCTCACACAGTGGCTAACTGCAGGTGAAGGCTCTTCAAACTTCCTGGAAAGTTCTTTTCAACAGGAAGGTGTGCCAGGCTTTGCTTCTCTGTGCATCCAAAACGTGCCTTAGCTTGAGAAATTCGGGATAAACATTTATCTGAGCTGAGCAGATCGAGTCCACAAGTAAGACACAGTGATAATTCAGGGATGTTTGTATTAACTTGGTGTTTGAGGAACAAGAACTTGTGGTGTTCCTGCTGCTCCACTCAGCTGCAATGGCTTAGCACTCTCAGCTCCTTTTCTTTTGCAGGATTCATGCCCTTGGCTCTCCCCATGGGCTCTTTGCTCCTCGTGTTCAGAGGATCCTTTGGGAGTGCCACACTTTGGATGATGGACAGACTGCAGGGTTTAGTTCTTGGTTGCCGATCCTACATTACTGTTAGATCTTATTTTCTCTTAGAAGGAAAAGGGAACTAAGGGGAAAGGATTCAATCAGTGGCTAAGCATAGCTTTAATAAGAGGGAAACAGCCAGCATGAGCTGGCACTCAGGGTGTCGTCTTCTCTTCATCTTGTGGGGGAAGGATAGTGAGAATTTCCTCTAGTTCCTCATCATTTCTCATCCACAGTTGCAGTAATCTTAGTTCAGGGTCAAATTCTGGATTGATTAGGTTTAGACTTCTGAAACTCTGGATTATGTTTTCATTTCAGTGAACTGCATTAGCATCTGTTTCTGTTACTGTACAATTCTGCTATATAACTCGTCCCCATTTCTGTAGAAACAAAGTGTTCTTCAATTTCTATCTGAAAGGATTATCAAAAGCATGTGTTTGGTGACTGAAAGGCTTGTGTATTTTAGCCCTATTTTTAGAAATTTATGAAATAAAGCATGTGAAATGCTGCACTATATAACACTCATGGATCACTGGACACCTTATAGAAGTTTGCAAAATATCTCTATTTCAGCTAATTATAGTGTTGTGAGTCTACACAGTTATCTGAAAAAAAATTTGAAACAATGAAAGGGTTTTCGTTTAGCAAAGTATTTATTACACTGTGATCATTAAGATGAAAAGAATTTTAATGCATGTTTAGATTTCCATTGCAAAACTGAGCAGCTTTGATCTGCGTGCACTGCTAGGTCTGCGTTCTTCTCCATGACATCTATACACATCAAAAACATGTAGTAGTGAAAATCTATCAATTTTCACCACATATATCTTTAGACTGCCACGTTACTGCCTCATTTTTTCACTAGGAAAAGTGGCATATGTAATTATAGGGAAGGCACAATTACAAATTGCATGCAATTACAGCCGAACAAGTAAACAAAATAAAACTACATTCAGTGAGCTAAGGAGTAGCTGAAAGCCTTTTAATGGAGATGCCAAAGATGAGCTTTTGCAGCTCTACAATTTGCCCATCAAATTATTGTTATTTAGGAGAACTTCCCCACAGAAGCTCAGAGTAGAGCAAATGACTGGCAAACTGTCCTTTGCAATTGGTATATACTCTTCTGATTGGTTTCCCCCCATTATTCCTTGACAAGATCTTAATATTTTCAAAGTTGAGAACTTGAGTATTTTTTCTTTAAATCTGAACTTCCCTAATCTGCTTGTCTCATGAAATGTGACACATTCACTGAAGGGCACATCTCAGGAAATCAGTAACATTTTGAAGGTGTGTTTGTAATAACAGCGATTTATGAGTTTTTTAAAAGATGGCACAAAAGAGGATAAACGCTGCACCTGCATTGTTCAGAAGTTTATCACTGAAATAAGTCCTATCTCCTGGATCTAAATCAATGGGAGAAGTAAACAAAGCTGCTGAGATAAGGCTGTGTTCTCACTATAGATGGGTCCTGTTCTAAGGAAATTTAATTCTGGTTGTAACCAGCTGCTGAGGATTTCTCTGTTCTCCTGTGGATAGTGACTGGAGCTGTGGTGCAATTGCTGTTCAGTGCTGCAGGACACAGGTCAAACAGGTATTTTCCCTTACCTTTTCTACTGTAGTAGACAACTGCCTCCCAAAGAGGGTTTTTTTGGCGTTTTTGGTTTGTTTATTTTTTCTAAGACTAAAAGTTTGTATAAAAGGAAGAGCTGGCATAGGGATTCTTTAGATCCCTTTTAACAAAAAAGCATAATAAAAACAGTGTTCCTCAGCCTATCCAGACACAGTCAGATTATTTTATGATAATGTGGAATGTGTTTGGCAGCTGCATCCTCTTAACAAATAACCCTCCCCCTCCCACAGCAGCATACTTCAAGATAATTGGCTGAAAGGTTCTTAGCAAATAATTATTTGACCAATTAACGCTGTTAGTCGGCAGAGTAATGAACTGTGAATAGAGTTTTAATTCCTGTGAAATCCCACACTTTTACAAACGAAGGGAAGATAAAGAGCGTCTTAAAGCTGTTGAACAAATAATTTCTTTAGAAAACACTGAAAGATGCAAAAGTTTTTTCTTTCTGCAAACACTTGTGGAAACCAAATGCTTTTCAGATTGATGTTTGAGAGGAAAAAAAAGCTGTAAAATGAGACATGAATACTGACAGATGAAATTTTTAGAGTTTCTTCAAGATGAGATTCTTGAATCCTTTTTGGGTTTATTCACACAGAATCATAGAGTGAATGATTATCTCTAGAAGTCAAGGGCCTACCTGTGAACAATTTTCCATTTAGCCCTCAGTACATTAAATAAAATATGGGCTTTGTAACTGGGCAGCAATGGTCTCATACTTGAAATATGTTCCTTAATACAAATTGAGTGGAGAAGCTACTGGCATGACATGGATTAAAAATTCTGTTGTGGAAACTAAGGGGAAAAAAATTAGGAAGCACCCAGGACTATGGAGAGAAAACCTGCTTGGTCATATATTAAATGAGAAAGTAGATAGCAGGTGGGAAAAAAAAAAAAAAAAAAAAAAAACAAAACAAAAAAGCCCCAAAAAACCAAAACAAAAAAAAAACCCAAAAAACCTCAAAAAACTCAAGACAAACCAAAAACAAACAAACAAAAAAACGCCCAATACGTCAAATGTAAGAGTAGAGGACCAAACCAGGAGTATCTGAAAAGTACTGAAGGTGGAGGAGCATTAACAAAAGCAACAGGAGCTAACCACTAAAGTATTTTAAGTTCAGGAGTGGAAAAAGTAGCTGGAAGCAGAGCATTTATCAGGCTGAAACAATGGCACATTCACACCATTGTGTTCTGAAGCAATTTGCCTGTAGGACAGAAAAATATCTTGTTTTGAAATCAGATGGAAATTAAAATGCAGCACTGTCTCCCAGGTTCTTTTTTTAGGAAAGCTTTTTGACAGCTACCAGTGTCAGAAAAAGCTTCCTATCTTAGTGTCTCTAACTTGAATTAAGAAAAATAAGCGAGAAGTAAGACTTTGATGAATCTCATGTCACTGTGTACATGGAATAAATTTGAGTTATCTATTACTTTGTGGATACTCTGCAGAGAAGTTTCTTAGATTTCAGTGGCATGAACTATATTTAAACTAAAAGTGGTTAAAAATATTGTGTGAGAGAGTATAGATTGAAAATCAACATGCACTTGAAAATGTCATTAGAAAATATCACCTTGCTACTTTTACTTAGTGTCTCATTAAACAAATGAAGTTAAAACCTTACTAAATGAAGTTTATGGGGCACTTCTTAGGTATATAAAAGAAGAAAAGAAATCTTCCAGGCCCCTGGAAGTTCACCAATTAAATATTAGCAGTTTTTTTCAAAACTAGTTCTTCCTATTCTGGTGATTTTGGATCCTTCCCTTGAGCATTCATTTAAACAGGGAGAGATCATGTTGGAATGGTGCAAAGTTACATAGATTCTTAACTTACTGATATTTTGTGATGATCATGTAGAAGAGGTTTTACAAAATTTGGGAGGAAGGGATTGAAGTGGGAGTGCAAGGAGGACAGAGGCTTTTTTTTTGCTGTTTTTACATCTCCTCTTGTTAATCTGAATAATAATGTACAGAATCTTGCTTCAGTCTCACACACGGGGTTGATGTTTGGCTGCTTAATCCAGTTATGGAGCTGCAGGATGAGCAGCAGAGAGCCCAGGGAAGTTTGGAAGACAATTCCTCCAGCAGTACAATCTTTTTTCTTTTTTCACCCAGTCAGTACTTGGAGACTGCAGCTTTAATTACTGCAAATAACCTTCATTTGATCTTTAGCTTAAGTAAAAATGTCATTATATATCAGCAATTAGAGCAAAGCAAATATTACAGAAAGTTTTTTGCTGGTCCAAGTTTCAAGAATATCCATGAATTTTTTGTTTATTTTCTCCTTTTGCCTTTTATTTTCTTTTTGCCACAATAAGAAAACGATGCTTTTATTCACAAAATTGTGCAAAGGGAATGGTACGAACACCTCTGGTACCTGATGTTCATAGCTGGTTTGATTGAGGAGAGATCAAGTCAGGGAAGGAATGTCACTGGAATTGAGGAACTAATTGTGCAGCACCATGAGATGCATAAATAGTCAAAAGGCTAGTAAGAGCTGTGTGCTGGCAAGTGCATTGCATTAATGATTAATCTGATTTTGAGCAATGACTAAATATGATCACTACAGCCAGGTAAAAGGTTCTATATTGCTGGGTTACTTTGCTCCTGGGAAATAGTTCCCCCTTCATCAATCAAATTTTCCTACTTGAAAAGCAGCCATAATGAGCCTCAGTTTTAATGGTGTAGGTCATCTTTACCTGCATCTATTTTATAGCCCTATAATTGCCTTGATTTCTGTGAACTTACTCGTGATTTATGTTGCTATAAATAAATAAAGAACAAATATTAACTAAGACAGCCACACAATCTCCATGTAATTATATAGATGTGATCTGGATTAGCCTCTCAGCATCCCACTTGAAAGTCTGGGATGAAGAACATCAGGTGTTTTACAGAAAGGTTAGAGAATATGAATAGCTCCAAATGGAAGAAAAAATTCAATTATGAGTCTAATAAACAAATTACCCAAAGATGTATTGCGTGTGCTCTTAGTATGCAGTCAATTATGCATGATCTAGCAGGCATTTTTTTGCTTTTCCTCTATATTTGATTACTTGAATTTAGTAATTTACATACCCTCCATCAACCTACCCTTGGGAACCCTCATCTGATGTTTCCCAAATCAAAGCCTCATTGGTTATGTTAAATGCAGCTAAGTATATAATTCAGAAAAATGAGAAGGACCCACCAATATTGAAAACTTCTCCTGGAATTCAGGGTCCGGAGTAAAAATCATGTGGAAATCTCAGTTCACACCTTGTGGGAAGCTTTTATTGAAATCAAACTTTCACATTTTTCCATTAATATTTCTGGATGATTTGTATAAATATGCACATTTCTGGAGGGAATTACAGGGTGCCATAGCAGAGTAAATTTTTTATTTGACACAAGTGATGTCTTTGAAGATCATAAATGTATTAAACCGTGTTGTCCTTATTTCCTGTGTGGGGTTAATGTAGAGAGGTTCTGTTCCCTAAAGATTACAATAAAGTTGGTTGCACCTTACATAACATACCTTTAGTAGCAACATTTAATGCAAAGGCAAGTGAGCTGTGGTTTTGCAGGTGTTCAGTTCTAGTCTGTGTGTCCCATATGGGTGTGAATGATTTGTCCAGTAATTGTGTATGTTGTTTCAGACTGGGAATTTGTCATTTTTAACTTCTTTTAAATAGTTCTGAATGAATAGAATAATTAATCAGGCCATCACGGAGGTATTTTGTTGCTGTGTCTTCCACTTGCTACTTCACTCTGGCTTTTTTGGGTATTTTTATTATTGTTTTTCTCCCAGCTCGTGACTTTTATCATTTGATTACATTGCTTGGTCAGATTAAAGGTTTTGCTCTCTTCCAAGTACCCAGATCAGGTGTGTCTCTGCAAAAGGATGGAAAAAACCTCAGTTTCAAATACACGAGGAGTGGCTTTTGCTGAGTGACTTAGTAACAGAAAAGCTTTCTCTCACTAAAAGTTGGTAGCATTTCATTAAAGGGTCAGCAGCATAAAAGCAGCTGTTGCTGTTTGAGATGTATCCACTGAAATACTTATCAAACCCAGTGCTCTCAAAGCTTTTTTCTGTTCTAAATGTAATTACTGTTCTTCAACCTTCCTTTTCTTTCTGTCTTCTTAAAACGATTCCATGTACATTATATTGTATCTTTTTGCTGACATTTGCCTTTTTTCTTCCTGAAGTCTCTGTCAGTGTAAAATGGTGTTTTCACGTGCTTTCTTCTTGCCTTATCCAATGCAGAGAGAGAAAAATCAATGGTGGGTGTGCTTCTTTATCCACTCTGTGCTCTCCTGTCCTTTCATAAAGCTGCTTCTTGTGACATCAACCCAGCTAATGGGACAAGTAACCAAATATCCCACCTGTACCTGCCTGCCTCCCAGTCTGCCCACCAGTTATCCACTGTGGACAGGATTCATTCCATGGCCTCAGGACCACTGTGACATCTTGCTCTGCACTGGCAGTTCGTAGTTTGCAAAGATTAACGTTTGTCTTGCTCAATTTGTCTCAGATGTGGATGGGTTTTGATAAAATTGGGTTAATGAACTCAATAAGAATCAAATCTCATAGTCCTGTCAGAATCTGGAATAATTTTGACTTACTAAGAAGTTTGATCAAATGCAACTTATCTATTGGGTTTGTTTGGGTTTTGTGGGGCTTTTTTTTAGTTTGCTTTTATTTATCTTTTGTTTGTTGGTGAAGATGTAAGTTTTTGATGAGGGAATGGCAAGGTTTTTTTTCCTCTTTGCCGTTTTTTTTCAAGGTTGTTTTTGTATCAAGCCCCAAAACAGGGTCAAAGCCTGATTGTTACGCTGGCCTAAGGAATAAATGTCAGAGCTGAGGGACTTGTCCTCCTGAGACTCTGTGTGCTCAGCAGCTCACCAAAGCTCTACCAGAGACCGATTACAGTCAGATCTGACACAATCATTTGAATCTCTGTGCGTGTCAACAGCTGTCCCTGGATCAAGGGTGGCAGAGAGATCTCTGGCTGTATGGAAACAGATGTCAAGTCACTCAAGCAGTCTGCCCCGTTGTTGAACATAGATAAGTTGTAAATCACTTTAGGTCAAGAGGTAAAAAAAAAAAACCAACCCAAACCCCTTTTGAGAAGGCACGGGGAGAGTTAGGGGAAAAAGTGACACAGGATCTGGAAAAGCAGCTTATAAAGGATTCATTTCCTTCACAGCATCAGTAACTATAAAGAAATTCGTATTTCCTACTTTAATTAATGCAGCTGGTTGTGACAATGGAGCCTTCAAACAAGTAGTCTGGCTTTAGAAATTTTCGTCTAAGGGATGGAACTGGGGATTACAGCTTTGCCACCAAAAAAAAATGATGTGGGTTTGAAGGATGGCATGCTTGGCTGAATTGGAGACACTTACACGAATCAAAAGTGATAACCTGTTTCTGTAACATGTGGTGGTCTGTTGCGTGCCAGGATGAACACGATCAAACTTTGCCATGCTCGAAGGATGTCTGAGATTGCCCTGATTTCCCCGCGTCACCACACTGCTGGGTTTTGCTCCTACCAATTTCCTGTAAAAAAACAGAAGGCACGGTGCCTGCAAAATGCACAGGGGAGGGAGAAGGGGTTTAATCACCTACAGCTTTCTACTGGGAAACTCTGAGAAGACATAATGAGAATTGAGGTGTTTGACTGCCAGCTCTGCGAGTGCATACACATGACTGTGCTCTGGCTTTCAAACAGGCTGTGATCAGAATAAATACCCTTCCATAAAAAGAGCGGAGAGAGAGAGAACAGAAAAACTTCTTTTTAAGTAATTTTCAAAACTTGGAAGAAAAAACAATACTCTTTTCTTCACAAGGTAGTTTTGCCATGTTCAGCACAGGCATAAAATCAATTTCTCCTCATTGGAAACTTTTCATTTCACTGAGTTGTAACGTGTCCGTGAGGGGCCGGGAGCTGGAGTTGTCTGTCAAGGCTGGAATAACTTTGGAGCATCACTTATTCTTGGTCTAAAAGTTGCCTATCTGATAACAGCACCTGCTCTTGTATCAGAAGTGATGGGAGGTAGAAGGTTCCAAACCCTTATGAAAATTGATTATTTGTTTTCCTAAGTTCCTTTGAGGCTGTATTTAAAAACAAACAAACAAGCAAAAACCCCCAAACAAACAAAAAAAACCCTCCAAACTTTATTAAAAGAGGATGATTTGCTGCAAGTGACGGTAAATATGGTTATGAACCAGGAAAGACTTGCGGTGTCAATAAACCAGAGCCAAAGGATGAATTAAGCGGTAACAACCACATCTCTTTCTAAGAGTATTTATCTGTCTGTGACATGTGTCCAGCACCAACCAGCTGGTATCTGGAACGCTGAACAATTTCGGCTACAGGCTGAAGGAGTCTCAGCTTGCCCATTAAAAACAAAGCAAAACAAAATTATTATATTTACTGATCTTAGCAAGGCTGTCCTAGAGCTGCAGTAATGAGCAGTGAAGGCACTTCGGGTGTAGTCTCACAAACATGAACTGGTGCAAGGCAGAGTGTTACGTTGGTATGTTTGGAGTTATGTGCTTTTGTTAGAATATATGGACTTTGGTGAACAGAGGCTGCTGAATTTTTTAATAGTTACTGTGCATGGGAAATACCAGTTTTGGTTAAATGTTATTGAGAGAATTATGAAATCAGAAAGCATGGAATGATCCAGTGACTATTCATCAAAGATGAGGATAATTCAAGTTTGTGTGTTTCTTCAGCCCCAGTTGAGATAGCTCAATTAGATTGCAGCGTTCTGTGGACGGTGTTCACAAAAAAACCCCAAAAAACCAAACTTCTTCCTATCACCATTTCTACTTGGAAATAAAAAATTATAGCAAAACAGCTAATGAATATTCGCAATAGAAAACCTGGGAAAATTCTCACTAAAAAAGGACAAATTAAAAAAGCCATACGACTCCATAAATGACAAAAGGGGTCATTGCAAAGTGTGCCTGCATTTAGTTACAAAAATCTCTTTTGCTTTTACTGAGCTCTGTTGGGAAATCTGCTTTTCTAGAAGATGAGGGAAAGATGGTAAAATGCAGAGTCTCCTTGGAATTGCTGTGGCACAGGGACCAAGTGAAGCTGATGAAAACAAAGATGCAAAAGTGTTCAGAAAAAATGAAATCTTAGCAGTAAATAGAGTTTTAGAAGTGAGATGAAATAGGTCTGAAGGAAAAAAAAAAGGACTATTAATAGTGTGTGGTTGGTGGACTAAGAGGACTGAGCCACCATTGTGACTACACATCAAGAGGAAAATTGTATTTTGTTAACATTTTGATTTCTTTCTTCAGATATAAAAGGACACTAATTGTATAATTCACAGTTCATGTTCAGAAAAGGAAGAGATTTGCTCTGAATTAAAAGTCATGCTATGAAACAGCCGGGCAGGAGCGAAATTGGCAGTTCTGCACAATAGGCCAAGCATGAATTCCATTATACCCATGGCACAGAAAGCAAAGCTTGCTGTACACTGCCCAAAACTGTGCAAAAGTCAAAGTGTGGAACAGGAAGGAGGGTGTTCAGTACAGCAATTAGTTATCAGGTAATATAACCCCCCAAAAAAGGAGCCCAGTGATGAATAAAACGCTGTGCCTCTCTTGAAACCCACTTGTTAAACCAGTTCAAATCCTCGCAGTGGGTGTACAGAATTTCAATCATCTGATAAACTGAATTTGAAGATGTAAAACTTCAACTTTGAATAATTTGTTGAGAAGAAAGGATTTTTGGGAACTCAGAATGTCTCAGACTTTATGTGGCTTAAGAAGAGGTTTCTGCTTTGAGGCACTTAAGTCTAGGACTTTTTTTTTTTTTCTCAGAAACCATGGCAGTTTCTCTAAAAGCTTGACTGGGAACTAAAGAAGTTCTCTTAGACCTCTGACTGAAAATCTTTCAGGTAATAGCTGGTTGTGTCTGCACACCAGTAAATACACAGGGAAACAATGTGAGTACTGACAGGGTTTTGGAACTTTTATGGGGCTCTACAAATCTCCCTCTTGTTTGTCTTCCAACATATAAAGGTGCCTTCATGGAAGTGAATAAACGATCCATTTATCTATTTGTAGACATACAAATGCATTCACTGAATATATAGATATGTCAGACCTTATTTTTTCAACTCATTTAAATTAGGAAAGAAGCTATTTTCCTACTCATCAATCAAAGCCTTTCAGCAGGCACTGTAGGTCTTAAAAAACCCCCCAAAAAGCACAAAAATGTTATAGCAGATGTAAATCTTGAGGGAGGTGGCTTTGTTTTTGGGTTTTTTTCCCATTTCTTGCATGCGTCTGTTGCCTAATTTCTTGTCTCTTGGTGGCACCTACCCACAGCAGGAGGGTTGGAACTAGATTATCTTTTTCCAACCCAAAACATTCTGTGATTTATCTCTGCCTCTGATCCTGGGTTATGCTTCCAATATTTCTTTGTCTATGCAGATATGTTTGCACTAATACCATTTTTCATTTTATTTTCTCCTTGATATCCATTCTGACTGATGGATCTGTAGCTGCTCTGCAGGCAGTGTGAGGGGGAGAAACTTTGTGAACTAATATTCACATGAGCCAGTGCCTGGAGCAAGGAGCCTCACTGCTGTTGTTTTATGAAAGTAAATGGGAAAAGCTTTTCTGTTTAACTGCAAAATAAAGGCCTTGAAATTTATTTGGATATTGGCTCACAGGCTGGGAGGGTTACTCGTTATTGTTCCTCTGGTAAGAGAGTTTTACCTTGAAGCAAACCTGAGACAAGCAAAGTTGAGGAATAAGATTCCAAGGAACAGATCTGAAAGCTAGGCAATGTATTTGCTAGGAAAAATGGGGCCAATTCTTTTATATTGTGATCTCAGCTTCAATACCTTTCTTTTAATGTATAAAATAAATGCACCTGGGTAAAGCCAGCGACTGTCAGGCAGAGGCAGGTGAATAGCAGAAAATGAGTCAGGACTAAAGAAGTGCTTAAAAGTGGAATTTTTTTTGGAATAAAAACTCAAAAAACAAAGACCACCAGGAGGCAGAGATAAAAAAAATGGGAGAAAGGTCCCCCAAACAGCATGTTGAATGTATCTATAATATTTTTTTCCATAGAAGTATCCAAGGGACAATAGCAGAGAGAAAGGGAAACATCACCTTTCAAATATTTGTTGTAGTTAAGAGGTCCCGAGACAGAGACCGTTCTTCATGGTGTAGACTTCTCCTTTTTAATCATCTCTAGCATGGGAAAAAGGAAAAAGCTTCTGTGAGAAAGAGCATGAATAAAAGATACATTTAAAATACTTCCCTCCAACTCCATTGTTTACTTACGCTCTTTATAATTGAGACGTGCGGGTCAAAGATCAGGCAAAAAAAAATAAAAAAGAAAGAAATTGCCTACATTATTTTAAAACTGAAACAAATTTCAATGGCACAAGGATGAAACAGCATTTTTGAACCAGCAAAATGGGGATAAAAAGTTATCCCGGCTACTGATCTTCTTAGAAGGACTTCAGAAAAACCTCAGACAAAATGGGCGACTCGACCATCACTAATGGACAGTAAAACCAACACAATTGATTTTGGTGTCTGTTTTTAGTCAGAGGACAAATGTAAGTTTCACTATGGAGGGGCTCTGACATTTTTCCTTTTTTTAAGCAAGACTAACAAGGTAAAAATGGATATTTGGGCACAACACTGGATCCCTGCAGGCTTTGCTCTTACAAACTCTGCATTTTCACGGAGCAAACCGCTGCGGGGTGTTTGTGTAGCACACGGAGAGGTCTCAAGAAGGAGGCTGTGGTAATGTACCTACCTCCATCTTCTTCAGTCAAGCACAAAAGGACAGTACAAATTCTTCACTCTATTCCAGCCTTCGTAACCTGCAATTCAGGTCTTTTCCCAGGAAATAAGAAACGATATTCAGTCTCCTCTTAGAGCAATAAGAGCCAGCATTGATGTAGATACAGCCCTGAAAGCCCAGGCTGATCCCAGCTGGAGTTAATGATGAAGGGAAATTAATTATTTTGAAGTTAGTTTGTGGCAGCTGAGTTCTGTCTTTTCTATGATGCTCCTGTGCGTTGTGCAAACACCTCCCTTTCCAGCTCTGTCAGGTGCTTCTGCATAGCAGTGCTTTGAACTGGAAATGAATTTTACTCACTGAGTTCAGGAGACTTTTCCAGTCTTAGTATGGAGTTTAGTTTTCCAAATTTCATCGAGTTTCACTCCACATGCCTTGCATGCTCTGGATCTACACCCAGAACTTTTTGAATGTGCGAGAGGCAATGTACAGATAGAAAATTAAATATTTGCAAAATATTTTTAAAGCAAAATATCTGTGGACATCTCCGACTGCTTTACTTAGGAAAGAAATAGAAGACATTTATCTGTGAGAAGGTGAATGTTAAAAAAATGTGAATGTGTGATAACTAAAATCACCTCCTGCTCTTGTGGAAGCTGCTTAAGGTTAACAGGAGTTGAGCATGGATGAAAACTAAGCAGTGCTAAGAAAAGGAACACAATTATGTTACTTTTTAGGTTCTAACCCAGAAATACATAGCACAAACTATGGAGATTAATAGGATAACATTGTCCATATAGCAGGCTCTAAATTGAATCCTTTAAATATATGTGTCCTAAAAGTCCTTAGGAATGTATTCAGGTAAAATATGAATATTACAGTCTTTTCTTTCTGAGCCGCTTTCATCAGAATAAAGTGACTTTTGTGCTTCACCAAATGCTGGAGCACAGCAGATAGGTTCACTAACCACAAAAGGAATTTCTTGAAATTATTTTCAAGTAAATGAGGTACTTCTCCTAGAACCTGTCTGTAAAGGGTGCAAATAATTCTGACAGCACTCAGACTCACCCATGTGTCTTCTGTAGGTATCAAATACAGACTTTCTGTCATTATTTAATCAACCATTGTAGACTTTAAAAAAAAAAAAAAATCCCACTAGTACCCCAACAGCCTCTGTTATGCACTGTCAGTTTCTTGGAAAATTTCTGCTTTCTATTTCAAGTGAACAATAAATGTCCCTACTCTAAAGATACCTAAATTGCAGCACTTATTCCCAGCTGCAGTGAGCCTATCCATTTTTTTAGGCATTGCTGATTCTCAGCAAGAATTACTGAATACTGAGTCACTGGTAATATTTTGGAACTGTGTCTTAAAATTTTTGTGGGGCTTTATATATATATATATATATACATATATATATATATATATATAAAATAGAAAAATAATCAGTTTGATGTCATTAGTGTCATCCCTGTCCTGGAAGAGCATTCTCATTATAAAGCTGGAGTTGAATGAGCACACTCAGTATAAAGCTGGAGTTGAAAATACCACGTTCATACCAGAAATTTCCATACCAGCATGGTCCAGGTCTGTTTGCTACAGGAAAATCTGTGGGAAGGACACTATTTCTCTATTCAACACTTACATATTCAACAAAAATATAAATAGTCATATTTTTTTAATCATCCTGAAATTACAAGGACAATTGTATGCTTTTTCTGTCTAAATAAGAAAATATTTTCCTTTTTTTTATGGATCTATATAAGAACTTTAGAATATTTGCTAAATATAAGCCCAGGATTATTATTTTTTTTTTTTCATATTGAACTTTACCTGTTGAGTCACAGTGTGTTAGCACAAGACAGTTAAAAAAAGTTTTAGACAGAAATTCTGCTTTTATTTTGACAAAGTAGCATGTTCTAAGGTTTTGGAATATATATATAAAACCAGCATAATATATATCTTCTTTATAAACTATTTTGACACTTTCTTGAGTTTGATATTTGAAAACATTACAACTATTCACCTGAACACAGTTTTAAATCTCGCCTCCTGACAGTTAAAGCCCAATATTGGAGGAAATAGTCTTAACAGCAATCATCAGTCCAGCTCAGTACCCTCTGCTGCAATTATCTGGAAATCTTTACACCACTGGTCCTGTTGTGAAAGAGAGGAAATACTTTCCAATAACCGTTTTTATGCCTGTTAAAAAACAGAATCATATCTTCATTTCTATCTTTAAAACACAATTTTTACCTAATAATTAGTTTATTACCATAAACTTCTAGTACAGATACATGAAAACTTCCTAAAAATAGTGCACACATACATTGTGTTTGTTCTATGTCCATTTGACTTGGCAAATTTTTTACCATTTTACATAGATTTATATGGAAGAGTTCTGATTTTATTTCATAATTTCATAACAAGTTTTGTTGTTTTTTTGGTTTTATTTTTTTCAAGCTGACTAAGTTATACACAGGATTTCAAAAAGAACTAGGATACATTTAAATATAGTTTTATATAAATCAAAAGGGTATTTTCTCATCTTGGAGTATGGTTTTTAAAGGCTGTTCCATGACACACACTGCTCTGCTAGACCTTGATGAGTACCACTAAAGGTTGGGTTTCTTGGTAAACACTCTCTGAAGCTTCCCATGATGGAAATTACTCCCCTAGTCAGAAATGCTGAATTTTGTGGCTTAACAGCACTGTTTTATTGAAGAGAGAAGAGGAGAGACAGAAAACTGAGATAATAGGATAGTTTTTTGGCGTTATAAGTTGTAGAAGAAATGCTGCCAGATGTGGTAAAAGTTGAAAAGCTGAATGTGTTTTTGGTTATTGCCTTCCAGCATTTTGAGTGTTCTCATTCATTTCCCTCTGTCTCTACCAAAGTCTCCACACTTCTGGACTTCCTTTACTCTTGAGTCCTCTGAAGTGTTCAGCTCTTCTAGGACATGGTGGAAAGCTTAAAACACTCTATGAGCAGTGAAAATCGAAATGCTCAGCTCTGAGACACTGTGCTGTTGGTGATGAGGGAGAAAACGTCTCTGTGCCTCTCCTTGGTGAGCAGAACTCAGCAGGCAAATAATACTTTTAACTCCAATGTATTCCCTCTGTATTTCACAGGAAATTATTCTTATTTCTTCAGACTGGCCAGGCTTAATGTCTCTGTCCCCTTCACTTGGTGAGGATTCTTCTGCAAGCCAGGCATGTGGTCCTGGAAATTCCAGTGTTCTGGACTATTCTGTTAGTGATGAAATACCAATTTTTGTTTCAAACGTTATCATACAGAATTAAACCGAAAATGACATTTTAAAGCATCACCTGAGACACACTTTGAGCACTCCAGCTCTCTGCAATTTGCACCTGCAGGAGCTGTGGGCAGGTGGGTAAGGACCACGTGTCGAGGTGCTGGCGTTCAGTCGCGGCAGAGGCGGCCTGGCCTTGAGTTCAGCAAGATCTTGTTTCAGAGGGAGTGCAGCTGGAAGTTTGCCATGGATTTCATTCGCGCTTGCCCGAGGATGGGGGAAGATCTGCCTTGAAAGGGCTGAAATCCGCTGTGGTTGTGTCTGACACGGGCTCTTTGTCTGCTTCCACTGCGCTGTTATCAGGAGGCACTCCGGGTTTTGTGTAGGGAAACTGGTACAGCCAGGGCTGAATCATGGTAAATAACGCCTCTCTGGGATTATTCTAAGAGTACAAAAATGAGCAGGGACGGCTGTTAAAGTTTTTAGCTGGTAAACATGTGAAACTAATTTTCTCTCTGAATTGTAGTACCCATAACACTACAAAGCCTTTTGGAAGTCTCTAAGAACTATTAATTTAACACTTCCTGTAAGCAACACAGGATTCTTTTACCAGTTGTTCTAATTTTTTGTCCATCTGAGGTTTTGTTCACCTATTTTCATCACTTAGGAAGGGAAGATGCGTAGATGTTGTGAGAGATGGAAACTTTACTGTGATATACACACCAACATATGCTATTTTCCGTTCCAAATGAAAGAGATTCCAGGTCAGTTTATAGTTATGGGCCAATGCTCCATCAAATAGGACCCTCAGTGGCTGCACAACACAAAGCCCTGTAATTTTTGTCTTTTTGATGCACTGTAAACTCCAACAAAGCTGATTAAATCTTTTATAGTGTTACATTTTGTACTTAGAACAATTAAAATTGGTTCTCATCCTTTCAGTGCATGACTGAGTAAGAAAAAACACGTTAAACACTTATTTTAATTAGACATAATTTATATGTCTGTGTACAAAATAAAAATGAATAAGTTTACGATTGCAAACTGCCTTGCTCGGTTTAAAAATGCATGAGAACTATTTCTAAGTTTCTGTGTTAAAGTTGAATTAAACATATAAGATAAACTTTAAAATGAATAAGTAATACAGATTTAGTGTTTTTTTTAAAAAAAGAGCTCAAATACTTAGATATTGTTGGCCCTCAAAGCTACATTTTCAGGTGATTAAAGAATACAGCATTTTAATGGTAAATTTTTACCCCAAAATCATAAATAGAACATGCATGTTGATACTCACATCATCTGCTAGAAAGTCTTAATGTATTGCAAATGAGACGAAAACTTCGTGTTTTGCTGTTTAAAGTAAGGAGTTAAAGTATCAATGTATGTTTTAAGCCTTTCTTGTTTTTAAAACTGTCTTATGTTATAAATCTCATCCAATCCTGTGGAATTTTATGTTATTTAGGGCTTGAGAACTGATTCTGTGTTTGAATTCCGGATGTGCTGACGCAAATATGAGCTTGGTAAATTCTTTCTCAGTCCACAGACATTTCTGAGAGTTTGTGGAAGTGCATAAGTGTTGGTAAGATGAAGGCTTTGGGTTTCCATCAGAGTTTCCAGAGCTTGTAACTGCTAGGATCCAGTAAAAATTTCTTTCTATGCCCTTATTTTAATACAATTTCTGAGTCTAATGAGGAGCTGAGCTGGAACATGATGGAATGGCCTATATAGAGATGGGTGATGTGTAAATATGGTCACAGACACTTTTACAGTGTCAAAGAGACCTGGAGTGCTGCACAGCTTGGGGGCCATGTGGTTGTTGCATCCAACTGTTGTATTGCACAATTATACTGCTTTATAAAGAACATTTACAAGCACTTTTCCACTGACATTCATACACTTTGGCTGTGTAAACATCTATAACGGGAGTGTTGATGCGTTACAATATTGCTGCTATTGGGTACTTTAATTGTTTAGGTAATTAACACTTGTTTAGTTCACCTCGTGCCGTTTTCTCAGAGTGAGACCCCCGTAGCCGCCACTTCTGTGCCACACACGGACATCGAGTCATCACAGCTGACACGAGGCAGCCCTGAGATGTGTGACACTAATTAAATCAAAATCTCCAAATTAAAAATAGGTTCCTTTTAACTAATGAGGAGTGACCATCTACGTGAGACAATATTCATTTTTTACTTCATTGATCATAAATTACTGCTGTAGTGTGTTGTAGTAAATCACCAAAAAATCCATTAGCAAAGCTTTTTTGTCCCTCCAAGTACAAAGAATATTAATTATTTTTGCTTCCTGAGAGCAAACTTTTTTTTTTCTCTCTCTCCTCTTCATTGACAAATGTTTGCAAAGCCATTCTCCAAAAATAACCAGGGAATATAAATTTGCAGTGACTTGCTTATGTTGGTACATACAAGGACCTCCCTTTATATTCTGATACATCCTAAATGCAAGAGCTGAGTAAAAGTGTGGATTAGGTTTTTTATTTTTAGGGACTGTGGCAAAGAGCACAAATTCTCTCATCTCTTTGGGAAGTTTTACTGCTCAAGCTGAAGCTGTTGTCATTGAACAAGCTTATAAAAATATTAAAACTCTTTGATGCATAAATGCATTTCGTTGGACAGTTGTGATGGAAGATTATAATGGTGAGAACTGTTTTATTGTTGTTTTTAATCGGAAAAGCTACTGCCACACTGAGCTTTGGAAGACAAGACGGAGATTTGATTTTTATGAAAAATTCATGCCAGACGTTTTCTCTTGCAGGTTCTTCATTCTCGCTTCCAAGAACCAACCTGTTTTCTCTACAGATAAATATCTTAATCAGTGCTTTCTGACTGCAAAGAGCTTGAGGGTTTTTTTGATAGCTTGTGTGAGACAATGCTTTATATTCCATACTATTTAATATTTCATGGCTACGTATTTCAATTTAGGGAACTTTAAAATGAAAATTTTAAGGTGAAAAGATGAAATTTAGGCATTTTTAAGCAATATCAGAGGTCTAAAAACTATGCAAGACACGTTTCTAGTATTTATATTCACAGTTCCACGGTATTACTGAATGGGGAATGGGAAAGGTGAAGTACCATATTAAGATGATAGTAGGTCATATGTGCATAGGAAGCAGTAGAGAGAAGATAAGATTTTGATTTGAGCAAAATGGTAAAAATTGGGATATTTACCGTGATTTCAGTAAAGGCTGGACTTTTATGACCTGTTCCATAGGAATGAAAATGTCTTTTTGCATAAAGATGCAACCCTGCTGACCTCATCAGTAGACATCCTGACCTCATCAATTCTTTGAATGTTTAATTTTCACTGACATCAGAAAAATATGCAAGCACAAACACATTTCTGTTTTGAACTTTAGGTCCTTGTCAGTTCCTCTATAAAGTAAAGTTAGGTGTTTGTGTTACCCTCTCCCCTAAACTTAGTTTTCATTCTGGTACAGTGTGGCAGTCTTTGAGCGCTATATGTTTATTAATTCACTTATTATATTTATCTTGTGACACAGAGAGAAAGAGTATTGGAACTCCTCAGGCTACTTCAGTCTCAGTTCTTCTCCACTTCTCTTTGCCATCACTTGTTCTTTTTCTGTAACCAGACAGGTTACAGAAACACTGCAGGACAGTGGGGGTGAGGTAAGGTTGGGTATTCCTCTTGTGGCAATGGATTTCACTGATCACCCTTAATGCTGTTTAAAAAAAAAAAATCACTTTGCTATTGTATTTAATCCAGAAATGGTTACATTTAGAGCTGTTCAGTGAGAAATTACTCCGCTTTTGTAGAACTGTTACATTCGATGGAGGTTGGCTTAGGAGGGGATCTTTTCTCCCTTTGCTAAGAGAATTTTCTCGTTTGACATAATTTGGGGATGCAAAATGTCCAATTTCATTTAGGAATATAGATGGACTTTGCTGTTCATGAGCTGATTTTACAATTATCAGTCTGAATACCTGCATGGCTTTTATAGCTTTAGTGGCAGCCTTAAGCTAAGCTGAAAACCACATTTAATTTGGGTCCTGATTCTGGTGCCTGCTCTTGGCCTGAGCACCCCAAGAGTTTTGTTCTGGCTCCAGCCCATCCCAACCTGTGTCTGCCCAAAGGGATTTTTGGATAATGATTCAGCACTGAGCTGTTTTAGAAAGATTTCCTCCACCTCTTTTTTCCTCTTCATCAGCCTTTGTGCAGCCTTCAGCACAGCTTTTCCCCTGTCTCCAGTGGCCATCAGCTCCATTACAGGAGAAAGGATGAGTCCTGTGGCTCCTTTAATTATTTACATCTGTGCAGTGAGGATGAGCAAGTGTCTGACACGCAGAAAGCAGTGAGCAGGAAACAGAGCCAGAGGGGAAGTGTTTGCTGCAGAGCCATCTCAAACAGAGCTCCTGACAGAGCCCTCATCCTGGCACCCTGCAAACAGGGTTCACGGTTTGAAATAAAGTATTTAAAACACTGAAGTTGTTGTGTAATATTAGGTTTAGACTGTCTTGCTCTTGGCTTTCGTCTGCTGTGTACAAATCCACGCAGAGGGAAAGGGGAGTGTCGAGCACCGTGATGCCAATGCCCCTGTGCTGTGTGCTGCACCTGTGAGTTCATTGGTACTCAGCACTGGTGCTAAGAGTGTCACAGGAGCACAGGAATGGGAGTGTTGTGAGCCACTGCGAGCCTTGTTCAGCTTTACAGCCAGATAACCTCTTGAACTGTTTTGCCTGCTGTAATGCACAGAATTGGGAACCATCCTTTGGAACTGAATTTTAATGTGGATATTTTGTTTTTCTTTCTTTTTTTTTTTTTTAATTATGTGGTTTTTACTGACCAAATTATAAATCACAGAATCGTTTAGGTTTGAAAAGCCTGCTAAGATTATTGAGTCCAGCACAACTGTGTTCACCACTAAATAATGTCCCCAGGTGTTGTATCTACATGTCTTTTAAATATCTCCTGGGATGGTGACTCCTCCACTGCCCTGGGCAGCCTGTTCCAGTGCCTGATCACTCCTTCGAGGCAGAAATTTTTCCCAATATCCAATCTAAACCTCCCCTGGTGCAACTTGAGGCCATTTCCTGTTGCCCTATCACTTTGGAGAAGGGACAGACCCCATCTGGCTGCACCCTCCTGCCAGGGAGCTGCAGAGACTGAGAAGGTCCCTCCTGAGCCTCCTTTTCCCCAGGCTCAGCCTCCCCAGCTCCCCCAGCTGCTCCTCACAGGACTTGTGCTCCAGACCCATCCCCAGCTCTGTTTCCTTCTCTGGACTCGCTCCATCCCCTCAAAGTCTGTCTTGTCCTGAGGGGCACAAAACTGAGCACGGGATTCAAGATGAGGCGTAAGCTGATCAGTGCAAGTTCTTGATTGGATTTGGGAACCTTTGGCTTGGATAGCTGTTTTCCTCCTCGCTGTGCAGAGCAGAAGGAGCTGTTGACATCCCCCACGTAAGGAGCGAGGGCAGGGATGAGACACTTGTCACCAGGCGCGCGAGGGCCGTGAGTCAGCGCAGATGACTTCTTGTCAGACTGTGATGACTCAAAGGCATCTTTAGATTTCTGAACTTCTTCATTTTCTCTTTTGTTTCTGTTCGTTTCAGCGTTGGTTTCTACAGTCTTAACTCCTCTCTTGGCTTTGGTCATAAGCCATGACTTCTGTGTGCTGTAGCTGTATTTGCTCATTTGCCAACTCACAAAGCCACTGGCTGCCACTGGTTTTGTTCTCTTGTGAAGTATTGTCTTGGAGACAAAATGCTGTTTCTGTGAGGACAGAGTTTTCACTTACTGTGCTGTTACAAACAGCACAAAACTTCTACTTTCCTCTTCTTTTCAGTTATCCACATCCTACTGTAAGTGTTTATTATTCTCCTTCTTACGTGGGCAGCTGAATACCTGATTTAATTAAAGGTGACTTCAAATTTATATTAATTATCAGTCTACATGGTTAAATCAAGCGTATGAATAAAAGTAACTATGGATAAGGAGTTACTTATGCTACATAAATCCTTATTAAATATGAAATTCTTTCTTTGCAGATATATAAGATAGTGCAGAGTAATGATTTTAAGTAATTTCCATGCATTTATCTCAGTGTTTGAAAGTCTTGGTATTAGAAATGTGCCTCTACTCTGGGTAAAAATTGTCTTTATAAAGCAGTTATGATACCATGAGATACCCTGTGTGTTTAGTTTACATATTAACTCATAGGTACAGGATTCAATACATAGAATTCAACCTCTTGTGAGAGTTCAAATATTGAACTTAAAAAAAACCCAATACAAAAACCATCTAATTTTCCCATGAAAGCAACTTCTTCATTAAGGTACAATATGTCTTATCTTGGCGGGGTCAGAGACATTACTTCAAGATGTTGTGACTGTAAGTTTTATAAAAGATAATCACTTTTGAAATCCCTTGTTATAAATAATGAACTGGGCAGAAAATAAATTTAAAACCCCAACTGTGAGAAGGCTCCTCACAATTAAAATTATATCAGATATTTTATGTTTGGCTGCATGTGGCAGGTTGTTTCTTGTTGCCAAGAGCGATATTAAAGAATAAAGTTTTAAAATCAGTTCTGCAGTCTTAAATATAATATTCCATACTCTGAGTCCACAGTAGAAATAGGGTACCAGCAGTGCTTTGAAGGAAAGTTAACAGAAAAATCTTCACAATCTTGTATGTGATTTTGACAAGCCACATACTCTATTGTACCATAATGTTTTCATTTAAACCCATATTTATCCGGAGAGATTCCAAAGCTTGTGTCGATTCTTCGTCTTTAAAATAAAATTGAGTTCAAAAGCCGTGGAATAAGGTTTTGTTCAGGATAACTGCTCACTGTGGAGAAGATTCACTTCAAAAAGACACTTAGGAGAGCAGGAAGGACCTTCAAGGCACTGATGTACAGCACTAACAGGAATTTTGAAGGCATCCCACAGTTTGGTGTGATTGGTTCTTATGGCTGAGGACAGCCCAGGATTAGAGCTGCTCAAAAAATGCTGGTCTTGAAGTAAATTGGAAGCAGTGACGTAAAAGGATGTACCACATTTGGCTGCCTTGTCTCTTGCTTAAAATTCTGACTACCTGCCTAAGTTGTTCAAGGAAAAAATGCTTTGTAAAAACTAAGTTGAGAGAGACAAAGGTGAAAAACTAAACACAGAAGGAGCAGCTTTGGTGCTTTTTTTGGTAACAGTTGTCAAATAGGAGCATCCCTAATTGAGTTTCCAATAGATGGGTATGTATGTTTTACTGTAATGTAGTAACTTCCTGTGAACCTTGAATTTGTGTTGTGCAGGTGTATCTGCAGCTGGAAATACCCTCCATTCATAGTTTGTAAACCTCATAAACTTAGTATGTAAAGTTGTACCTTAATTTACCTTGGATTAGAGAGAATGTTTCTCTAAGAGAGTGTTTCCTTCAGAAGAAGGAAATGTACGTCATGAAAGAATGTTCATTCATAATTTTTGCTAACTAGCACTAGTATATTGCTTATGATAATGAAAATAGTGGAAATAACCAGTTTGTAGATTCTTGGTTACATTCTCCAGTTTGAAATTTAGTAGAGCAGGAGCCTGAGGCGAGGCAGGCAGAGTTTTCATTAAGCACAAATTCACAGACGCCATGTGAACGGTGAAATGTCTCTGCTGGGTCTGACAGAGGCCTTTAATACTTTCTCACGGTGCTTCTTTAGTGTGAACCCAGAGCTCGTGATTGATTCCTGCCCTTGTCTCCTGCTGGGGGACATCACAAGGAGTCTCTTACCTCTTCACAGAATCACACAGAATCACAGAATCACCAGGTTGGAAGAGACCTCCAAGATCATTGAGTCCAACCCATGCCCCAACACCTCAAGTAAACCACGGCACTGAGTGCCACATCCAATCTCTTTTTAAACACGTCCAGGGATGGTGATTCCACCACTTCCCTGGGTAGACCATTCCAATATTTTATCACTCTTTCTGTAAAAAACTTTTTCCTAATATCCAACCTATATTTTCCTTGGCTCAGCTTAAGACTCTGCCCTCTTGTTCTGTCAGTTGATGCCTGGAAAAAGAGACTGACCCCCACCTGACTACAGCCACCTTTCAGGAAGTTGTAGAGAGTGATAAGGTCACCTCTGAGTCTCCTTTTCTCCAGGCTAAACAACCCCAGCTCCCTCAGATGTTCCTCATAGGGCTTGTGTTCCAAGCCCTTCACCAGCCTTGTTGCCCTCCTCTGGCAACCTCCTCTTCCCAACCCTTCTGACCTAAGGGCACCTTTGCTGAAGGACCTTGATCCGGATTCCCTGTGAACTGCACAGGTATTGCCAAAACACTGTCCAGTTTCCTTCCAGTGTGTGTGACTCAGTGTGGCCCAGTCAGAAATGGCTTTCCCAGGTGATTCGACAGCCAACGAAATCTGGATCCCAAATGAATCTCTCTCCTGTTTCCAGCCTGTCTGGCCCTGGGCACAGGCTGTTTTCTGGAGATTCAGGGAAAGCAGCAGTAATCTGTCCACTTGGCCATGGAATGTGCCCAGCCTTGGTACCCTCACCAATCCGGATCCCCACCCTCCATCCCTAGGGAAGTGCCCAGTGCGCAGCCACCCTCCCCTAGGGCTGGGACAGCCCTGCCTGCAGCCCTGGGGGGCTCCCCCGTGGCCCTGGCTCGGCTTCTGCGGCTCAGCTCTTTTCCCATTCCTCAGCCATCTGTTCCCAGACAATTACTCACGGAGACAGTTGGATATTCTGCTGCCTGAGCCGACACTCTTGAGCTGCTCGCATCCTCTTTGCCCTCCAAGCAGCGTCCCAGGATGAATGTTTGAAACATCGGGATGTTGTATTACCATAATTGCAGCCAGTAATTTTGACTGTTTTTCCACCAACTGGCAAGGCTAGGAATTATGATATCTTTTGAAGGGAAGAAAAGACACCATCCGTCTTTTATATTCTTAGCATTCTTGCACTGATGTAAAATACACTGAGATTATTTTGAAGAAGAACACTTTCAAATTTCTTTTCCCGAAGTTCACTTGATAACACTGCCAGAAGTGGCTGTCTGCTAAAGGGAGAGTGAAGAGGAGTAAACAAGATAAAAAGCTACTCTTCTTTATTTGCATTAGACATTTCAGAAAGTGCAGCAGCTGGGAAGGATTCAGTGGGAGAAGCAAGTGCTGCTTCAAAGGCATCACAACATGCAGCTCGATTTGGCTTTTTTTTTTTTTTTTTTTTTAATTTTTTCAATAGAGGTGGTAGAAATTGTGGGCAGGGAGGCCTTGGAACCTGCTGCCTTCTTCCACTGGTGTTGATAGTTGAGACTTATTACCACTTAGAGTTGTTTTGTAGACAGAATAAGTCACAAAGCTTCTATAAAACAGGACTTTTTGGGACTGAAGCTCATCTTCATTATTAAGTCAAGTTGCCTTCCAAAACATCATGCTTGTAACGAGCCAAAGTACAAATGAATTTATCTTAATCACACAAATAAAGGAATCGCTTCCAATCTTCTGCTTTCACAAGTGGTGCACAAAATTTCTCTCAAAAACAAAACAATTTGAGTAATACTTCCTGGAGCGTTTTTCAGTGTCCCATCCTATATTCCCAAACAAAGAAATCTAATTAGCAGGCTCCCCTACTAATATTTTGAGTTAGAGATTAGGCTCAGAATTGCAGGATGTTTGTGTCCTGAAGGAATCTTGTATTTTCAAAGCAAGTAGCACCAAATAAAAAACTTTATAGACAGGAGCAAATCAGACTAGTCTATTAAGGTTTAATATGTTAATTAGGAGATTCCTTCTTGTCGCTCATTAAATTTAGGATATATTTAAATACGTTTATATAGCTTTGGTCACAGATCTCAAGTTTTCTCTTTGATAAAGCATGAAAACCCTCTAGCAATCTAGGGTTTATAGTAATGCAGGTACCACGGTTCACATGCTTCACAGATCTAATTTTTTTTTAAATGAATTTTCCCTATTTTAGAAGAAAAAACCTTTTTCACGTCTGACATTCTATCACAGATGCTTTAACACAAAGAATAAGCAAGTTATTGCTGGCAAATCAGAAAATTAGTTTGGTTTTGCTACATGTCAGGTGCCTTCAAGTCCTGATGCAGGTGCAGTGGGAATCAAATTAAACCTTTGGGTTTTATACAACCTACCTGACACTGAGCATTGGGCTGCTTTATTTCTGTTCTTCCTTGAAAGGTCAGTGGAGTCAGACTTGTCCTGGAGGAGTGCCTGGCACTGCCAGGGGCTGTAGGTACTGCAGGGAACTTCACATGCTTGGGGTCCTTCACGGTATGAAAAATCCTACCTTCAGGTCACAAAAAGAGGGGTAAAACGCCCAAAACCCAAACTTTCTGATTCTCTGTTCCTTATTACCATAGTCTTCAAATTCTAACATCTAGGATCAATGTTGATCGACTTTCAATGTTCTGTTGTTAATTTCTTTTTAAATTTTACTGGAAAATACAATATGCTTTCTTTGTGAAACGTTTTAATCCCTCCACATTAGATTCTCATGTATTTAACTCGGAGCATGATGAGAATAGTTTGTGTTTCCTCCTGGGAGCACACAAATCGTTTGAGACAGGGTACATTCATCCCCATAAGCATTTCCTTTTTACCCCTGGAGCCAGCGTGCTATGTCCCTGTTAATCAGGAATTCCTCAAGGATGTCGTTGCTGTCCCTCTATGGGTGCGAGGTGTGGAGCCGGGAGGTCAGAGGAGGAGCAGGGCAGTTCATCCTGCTTTTCTGCCCCGTTAGGGGCTCATGCTTTGCTTGGGGATGGGAAGCACTGCCCTGTGCTGGTGGGAGTTTTCTAATTGGCACTGATTTGTGTTAGGATTTTTACTTATTGGTTTGTGCTAAGAGGCATCACCTTTATAGAAGTCGTAGATTCCCCTGGAATGGTTTGTGCTGATGACTCCAAGAGACAAGATCTGACAAAGCTGGTGTTTTCCAACTTATGAGGGAGCTTTCAGCTGCCAGAGATTTCTGTCCTTCCTCTTGGAGTTTGTGCCTCGAGGGAGGTGAAAGCATCTTACACTTGAGCGCTGAGCATCCAAGGATAGATTTCCCTAAAGGACTGTTACAAGCTGCCAGAGTTCAGCACAGACCCAAGGCTCCAACACAAGAAATCAAGGAGGTTCAAGTTGTTTTCCTAAAAAATTTCCACCCCTTTGGTCTCTGTGTAGCTAATGCTATACAATGTATAAATTACGGTTCAACCTTTAAATGAGCTGAACCCTTCAGACTTCTAAATGTTCTCTGCCGTGTTAAAAATCTCAAAGTCTTTTTAATGTGGAATTACAGTGGGAATTTTATCAGTCAGAACCCTTTCTGAGGGATAAACAAAAGAGACTCTCAAGAGTCCCTAAACTTCCTCAAAACTCCCTGAACCAAACACTTCAGGAAAAGGGGACAGAGATAAGTGATTGCAGCTGGGGTGGTATCCCAGAGGGAGCAATCACAGCATCCTTATCCTCCCCCTTCCATCCTGGACTGTGCAGTTTCTGAGGCAGTCTCTTGGGCTGGAGCAACAGTTTCTATGATCTAATGCAGCCACAAATATGTGACATTTATATGTGTTTTCATAAATATCTACAATTATCTGCACAGCACAACAGTGGAAGTAAATACAGATACCTATTACTCTTGATATGACTCTTGATGGGATATTCACAGGACAATTGAAAATCTTATGATGCTTTTTAGTGTCTGCAAAGCTTATTTTAGCAACTGTAAAACACCTGTATTTCAGGAAATAATCCTCTGAGCCATTGATTTCCATGTAATTGCACTAATTATTTCTTGATGACTTTAATTCTCATAAATGCAGTGATTACAATGCCCTAAAATCTGCAAAATGGACTGATACACGGAGTGTTGCCCTTAGCTTTAAAAACGAAACCAAGTGCAGAACTTTCTTTGCCTTGTTGTGGGTGAAAAAAATATGTGTAAGAAATTTTCCATCTGTTCTCTAGGTCCTGAGGAAGCAGATTTCAAGTGCAGCCCGAATTTCATCAGCTGCCTTGGCACCAACAAATGCATCCACTTGTCCCAGCTCTGCAACGGGGTCTACGACTGCTCCGATGGGTACGACGAAGGAGTTCATTGCAGGGGTGAGTGAAAATTGCTTTAACCTCAAATCTTCCACCGTATTTTCTGCTTTGAGTTCAAAGAGAACCAGAATTTACTCCTTGGGAATACACATAGGTATATATGTGTGTGTATATATGTAAAACAACAGAAAGCGAGCTGATAGAAGTGTATTTTAATATGCGTTTCAAGTTAATTTAAAAAAAGTATTTTGTGTGAACAAAAATCAAGTAAAAAGCACACAGAGACTTTCAGAGTTTTCCTTTCTTAGTTACTAAGCTTATATGATGGAAACTCTTGCATCAAAAGAAGGATGAGGAAACTCTCCAGTGAGAAAAACTTGGGCAGCACCCTGCCAGGATGGTGTTTTTTTCCTTATAACTTCTGTTAAAAAAAAAAAAAAAGCCAAAGAAAGCCACTGAAAAATATATCAAATTTGCTATTAGCATTATTTGGCATAGAGGACTTTGTTTCAGAAGGATTTTATGCAAATAATCTGCTGTTTAATAGTGTAGTCACAAATTCTGACAATGAGAAATCTTAAATAGAAATTGGTGGAGGTCAGCTGTTTAATATCTCAGCTCTGCTGCTCAGATGATTGATAGAGGTCTGCCTTGGGGATAGTTGTAGGGCCAAATCTTGGGTACCTTGGGTACCATTATTTCTTATCAGTAGATTTCCAGATGAATGATTGTTGGTGATGCTCAACAGATCTCCTGTTCCAAAGGAGAAACTCAGAGACAGATCCTGGGACTTCTGCTGCAATCCAATATGACAATAGACAGTGAAAGATACAATTAATGGTAGAGTTCAGAAAGTTAAATTAGAATTTAAAATTTCACGTGGGCATATTTTCAGAGCTGTCAAGAGTGAAATCTAAGACCACACCAAAAATAAGCCACATGGAAAAAAAAAATTAAAATAAAAAAAAAAATGCCATCTGGAATTAATCATTATAATACTGCTGACTTCACAAAACTAGAGTAGTTATTTTTATATAACCAGATGAGGATACAGGCTGTCTAAAAATGTTTGAAAATTCTTATTCACAGTGATAGGAATCATTTCTTTTCTTGAAGGCTCAACTGTTTTATAGTCCTTGTTCAATGAGCATTACACAAAATCAAAATTTCTGTCAGCATATTGGTTTTAGCACTGGGCCCAGCATCCAAAAAAAACCCCAGAAGTTAAACTGGCCAAAGCACTATTTGGCCTATACTGAAACTTTCTGAAGTTGCAGGTGAGTGTTTTTGGGAGAACAGTATTGATCCATTAAATTCTGTTTAAATGTATATCCTTCAATTTTCCATGTTTTTCTGTAAATTACTCAGGATGAAATGACAGAGGATTAAAAACTTCCAGTGCTGAGTAATTATCATATTATAACTGTCTTGTATTTTTATTGTATTTTAAGTCTTTAAATGACATGATTAATGGAATCAGAAAATACATATAGAGATTAAAAGTAAAATCCTATGGTAGTGGAAATGAAATATTTTTGCTTTTCACATGTAGCATTGTGTGCATGTGTCCTGGATGTTGGAATGTGATAGCACATGAAATACCCAATCTTTATTCATGTCCTTTTAATTTATGCTCAAATACACCTTGTGAGGTTCATATTGATTCCCACACCTTTCTTTATTATCATGCATGAATATGAAAACTGCCCAGTGGAAAAATTAATGTCTGCTTTAATAAATCACCATAAAACTTGGTAAAACATTCTAAACAAACATTTTTTTTCTAGACTCCACAGAATACCTACATAATGAAGTCTCACAGTACCTCCTCATCTAGTAAATGGTTAACGACTCATTAATATTGATTTTTGTGGCAATTGCATATTTTTACTTGCTATTGGGGGCAGTACTTGAAATTATCAGTGGGCATATTTCTGTCAACAGAGCTGAAGAGTGTAGAAAACCATAATTTTACATTATGATCCTGTAGTTTGTTGCAAACAACTGCCACTGAAGTGTCATTATGTTACATTCCTATGCACTAAATACTTGGCATTAATGCTTTATAGTTGTAATTACTGTCTCTCTCTATATATGTATCTATATATCAGAAAAATGATTGGGTAACCTTTGAGTTATTTTTTACTTTCTGAGTCTTGAACACGCAAGTCGTATGTTGAACTCATTTATGTGGCCAAAAGTTGCAAAGTTACCTCAGAAATGCAGCCAAATCGTTAGCTTTTTCTTTATATCACTCACAAGAGTGGCATTATCAATTCTGCTCTAATTAACAGCGCTCATGTGAAAGCTGTGATCGAGGAAGGCAGCAGCAATTTTCAATATTCAGTTGCAAACAGCCCAGTTGGTCACAGAGCTATGGTAGCATAATCTATTGCTGGGGACACTGCTAGTGCTGTGTAAATAAGTCACAGTCCAAGCACCAGGAAAATAAGTTATGGTATGAAATATGGGGGTGGCACCAGGGCAAAGCCCATTTCGGAGCACAGGTAACTCCAGAGGGGTGAAACCTTAAGAACTAATGGAGTATAAGTATCCAGTTAGTGGAAGTATTCTAATTTCTTTCTCTAAATTTAACATTCTCGCATTGATTCATTATTAACGATCTTTTAGAGATGTGTTCAGGCCTGCACCTTTCCCTGGCAAGGGGAAATATGGTCATGTCTCCAGTGTGAAATGGTAATGTACGGGGAATTTCAAGGAAATAGTAGTGAATACAATGACATTCCTGTATTATCATCTTTTATTTCAGGCACATATGCATTTTTGCTGGTGAATGCAATGCATAAATTCAGGAGAGGTTGTGGCAATATGAAATAAAAAATGGTTTATTATGTGTGGTTGTTTCACATTATGTGTTCCAATGTCCTTCAGAGGAGGAAGGGGAACAAAATTCACTGGATTTGAACCTCAGAGCATATAATCGTGACAAGACATCTGTATTTGGTCCTTTTGGATTCCTTTTCATTTTTTGACTAATTGAGTTATGGTTTAGAGAGGCTGAATAAGTGAGGAATCAAAATATATATTAACCCCTCCTATAAAGCTTTTACTGGGGCTGTTCAGCTTTCTGATAATTCCAATAACTCCACCACGATCCAGCCCTGCTGAATGGGGGAGTTCACGCCCATCAGCTCCTGGGAGAGTTGACAAGGCTCAGATAAAAATTACCAATGCCAAAACTAGAGCCAGGCTTGAGTAGTTCTAGTGGAAGACTGCTCCAGATCTGCTCCTGGCAATTAAGCTTCTTTCTTTGACACACTTCTTCAGGCTTCTTTTGAGAGCCAGGCCTTCATTTCAGCTGCATTTGCAGCCACTTTTACAGCTCAGCCGAGCGATCAGCTGAGAACTCTGCTGCCCTAGGGGAGCTGCAAAATTATTACAAGCTGAACTATTTAGCTCCAAGTCCTTCCTTCACAGGGTTCATCCCAGTATGGGGCTGGGGCTGGGGCTGGGGCTGGCTCTGGTCAGTTAAAGCTGGGGTTGTGTGGCTGCAGCTTTTCCCAGTCTGATTTTGAGGTATTTTGAAGATTAAAATACCTCTTCTTATTTTTTTTTTTTCCCCTGAAAGTTTTAGGAATGGTTCAGGCAAATATCCATCGTGGGTTAGTTGGAGTTACCTGCCTTGCGTATGTAAAGCATTAGATATAATTATTAAGATAACTTCTAGAGAATTAAACTCACATTCCCATGAATCTCAGTAAAGGTTTTTTAATAAGACTGTCGAGGTGAGCTGTACAGTTTCATAAATCAGTGCTTTATATATATGTATATGGCAAAAAATGAACGTGGCGTGCCAAAATTGGGGTTTGGTCTGTCTCTGAGTTAGAGCTATAGGAAACTAAAACTTGTACAGAATATGGAGAGCTCCTTTTTTAATTAACTAACTTTAGTTAACTTTAGTAGCTCCTGGAATATCTGTGCTAAAATTTTGGGTATTCCAGCCAGAAAATGCTAAAAGAATACTGCAAAAAATACGAGTGCAAATAGAATCCTATTAAGTCTTCAGATTTTTTGGATCTTTATTAACTGTGATCTGAACCATAATCTCTAAAGTCTCTGATCAATAAAATATTCAAAGGCAAACTCTGGATCATTTACTATTAAAAAACTGCAGAACACGCATTGAGAAGTTTTGGCCAAAAGTTGTTCTTTTTTTAGCAGCCTACAATCAGAGTATTATTTTTCTGCGTAGGCTTTTGGAATGAATTGTTATCATACGATGAAGATACATGCTGTTATTACTGAATTATGTTTTGTTCTGGTCTTTCTACAGCTGGAACACTGGGAAATTTTAAGTAGTGTTTACCAGAGGGGAAAATACAAATGTCAGAATTTTAAGGAAAATTCAGGCCTTTCAAGAATGAGGCAAAGTTACAAAACTGAAAGATATGGACCTACATTTAGATTCTAATCTTAGTTTTTTTCTTTCTAATGAAGTCGTGAAACAAGGTAACAAAAAAACCCTAAAACAGTCAAGAGTTATAAATGTCCCTCCATTTTCTCATGAGGCTTTTTCTGGAAGTCGTGCACACCTGCAAGAGAATTGCCTGTGAACTCATTTGATTTATTCTGACAAGCTTTAAATCACTCATCCTTTAAGGCTGTGATGTACAAAGTGTCACATGAGGTTGCTGAATCCGTGAACCCCCAGGAAATCTCCCAGAGCTCCTGATGTACCAGTGGGGCTGCTGAAACCATCCTGTAACATTTGGAATGATTCCCACTGCAACCACCCTGCATTCTGCATCAAGGTTTTCACTTGAGTTATGAGGTAGAAAAGAGAACGAAGTGTGGACATTAAAATAAAACTATCAGGTGTTTTTGCTTTGGAACAGAGCTGCTAGGAAAGAGCTCTTTTTGTCTGGGTGAAGGCTTAATTTGCATTGTTTAGTATTACGACATCTCCTCATTTCACCATCCAAACATCTAATTTCTTGTATATTACTTTCTTTGCTATCTTTTTGCCTTAATAGTGCATGATGTGGCTCTTTGAAATTAGCCAAGGTCATTTAGTCTATTCTACTGTCAAGACGAAGAACTCATGGGCTTGGTGATTTAATAACTTTCCATCACAAAATCCTTTTGCACCAAAGCAAATTAGAGGAGGCTGGTTGGGGAATGAGCAGTGGAAGACATTTGAGTGATGTGCTTTCATCCTACGTTGATGGGCTGCTGCTGAAGAGGTTTTTTAGGCTAGAATTCACAAATGAACGCTCTTGTGAAGGCATCAGCACTGCCTCTGTGGCAAATTAAGTGTAGGATTTAAATGTTTGGCCACATACGATGATATATGTGATAGCAGATCGTTAACTGGTGCACGGTTTGTAGAGAGTGTTGTGATCTTGTCCACTGAAGGAGCAGTGCATGTCTGGTCTGCTCCCAGTCAGTATTTCCATTTCAGTTGCAGTATCCATCTTCCTGAGAGAAAATGTTGGATACTGTTCCTTACTGGCAAAATCAAGTGTTGGTCAGGTCTGGCCTCCCTGAATACAAATTTTGGTCAGGTTTTAGCACACAAGTTTAAATACACGTGCTTTCTCCAGGTCACACAAACCACACTTGCTATAGCAAATGCAGTGTTGGATGGTTAACCCATGGAGTTCTTCGCTATGAGAGAGAGGAGTAAAAATTATAACTCAAGTATTTGAGGATTTCCATGATCCTGTTGCCCAATAAAATGCACAAAGTGTAGCAGAGATGTTAATCTGCCGTGTTTGAGACAAGATGATGGTAGTTAAGAGGGCCAGTCAGTGGTAGTTAACTGGTTCATGTGCAGGGCTGCAGAAGCCTGAGGAAAGCAGCTACAGCCAGTGACACAGAGGATGGGATGGGATGGGATGGGATGGGATGGGATGGGATGGGATGGGATGGGATGGGATGGGATGATCGGAGAAATCTTCAGATTCTGCTTCCCAGGGATTTAAGTTAAATGCTGTTTAGTTGCCTGCTGTTGTTGTTGCCTGCTGTTACTGTTTCGAAGCTGCCCTCTGTTGAGAAAAGAAACATTTGAACTCCCACTATGGGCATGTCCTTTTCAGTTTTACTCAACACTTTTTATTGCCTTTCTATTGATTATTATGTAGAGTTACCTGTTAATTTTTCCCTGTTAATAAACTAATAAGCTAATAAAACTCCTTAGGGAGTTTATCTTATGTAAGAATTGCAACAGGCTTTTTGTATGAATAAATCACAAAGGATTTTTATGAAGATAAATACTCTGGGCATAATCTCTCTATCAGGAATTCCAGACATATTCACATGGCAAAAACCCTGACACTCCTAAACTCAGCCTGCAAGCAGGAATTGTAGCTGCTGCCTGGCTGCCATTAATCCAATCACAGAGTAAATCTTAACTGCATTTTCAATACACAGGCATCAGAGACAGCTTTCACCCAGGAGAGACTGGGGCCTGACACCAAATGCTTGTGAAGCACTGGTAACCTTGAGGCACAGGGAGAACGACAGCACAGGGTCTGTCTTCAGCTATCACCACCAATATTTGGGAAGATGGGGTAGCTTAGACATCCTGAAATCTTGTTTAGGAGGAATAATGTTTTTTTCAGTTTCCTTTTGGGCATTTTTTCCTCCTTTTTTTTTTTTTTTCCCCCCAGGATATACAGAAACTATTACATTTAGACCTATAGTGTGAGAATTTAATTACTATTTCTTGCATTAACTAATAGTAAAATTATATCTGCTGAAGAAAAACACATCTGAGGCATCTGCCCATCAATAAAACATGTCATTAAATTTTCACGTACTCCTTTTGCAGTGACATTATTTGCCTATTCATTGCTTCATTCAACAATGTTAAAATAATTGGGCAACCTGGTGTTTGAAGTGAGAAAAAAAAAATAAGTGACAGGCATGTGTGCTGAAAAACGTGATTTTGGTCCTCCTAGAGCAATTTATAATGTCAACCTAAATTTACAGAATGGTATCAAATTGGAGACAGAAGAAGAAAGAAAAGAGCAGATTCTGGGGCTAGCATCACGTAATTTGTCAGAAGTGCAGTTGTCAGTTTTCTGCCCTGGGAGCCCTCAGCCAAGCTACATTATGAGAATGGTTTCAAGTTCTTCCACTCCTTGCCTGAGGGGATTTGACTTCCCAGCTCCTGATCTTCCCAAGGTGAATAAACAAATAAGGAAACTACATCTGTTCTGTGAAGGGGGTGCTTTTGCTCCTCGGAGCTCTTTTCCCTGAGCCCTGAACAGTTAAACATTTATCGCAGCAAATACTTGAAGCTCCAGGAGTGTTCATTTGCATTCTCATGGCAAAGAGTGAGTTCTGGGCTCCTACTTGTTCCCACCTCAGCAATTAGCTGTGTGTTGTTAACTAAAGTGGTAAATTCTGGGAGCTGGGGTAGGAGCATTCCCACCTGGAATGCATATGCCTCTGCACTACATCCACCTGCCTGACCACCTGCACACAGAGCACAACAGATTCTGCCTTTTCACACACTGCAATTCATAGCTGAAATGAGGAGAACTCACAATTTTTTTTCTTCCCAGACAAGGGCTTTACTTCCTTACCATTCCCCACTTCCTGCGTTTTTCAATTTTAAGCTCATGGAACTGTGTAATCAAAAATCCCACGTCGTTCTCAAACTGTGTAATATAGTTTAAAAATTAAAATTTGCCATCGTTTCTGAGACTACGATAAACAAGTCAAGATGTCACCAGCAATTTTAAGTGAGATTGATACTGCTCGGTGGTGTGAAGAAGTTTGCTTTGACACATTGAGAAATTACTCTTGCTCTTCCACTCGGAAGCCAGAACATGCACAGAGCGTACAAAAACTGATTTTCAGAATTCATTACACCCTCTCAGATTCCAGTCATCTTTTCTCCGCAGAAATCTGGGAAAGTGTAACTTAATCTTCTACTCACTGCAGTAATGCCTGTAATTTGAGTTATATGTCAAATATTAAATATTAGATTAAAATACTGTGAGATGATGCGGAATAAGTTAAAAATTGTGGGGAAAAGGGGAAAAAAGAATACCTGGAAGTGAAAACAGAAACTGGGGAAACACAGAGCCCAGTCAATAGCACAGTTCAGTGTAATCCTTCACGTGAGGGATTGTCAAGCAGACCTACTTTAAATCAGGATTCTCTGGAACTACGTGCATCAAAGAACAGGAACGTGTTCCCAGTGCATTGACTCAGATAAGAAAATAAGAGTTTGCCAGGAGACTCCATAACCCGAAAATATTTTATCTATTGTGAAAATGGGTGTGTTGAAAGCATTGTTGCTGTGCATGGGTGATAGGATATAAGCAGTGTGCAAGAAGGAAAAAAAAACATACAAAATAGTTATGATGAGACCTGAGTCCTATTGGAATGAATGGCAGCATTTCCTTGGGTTTAGGCTTCTGGACTGGGCCTATCCAAACAAAAAAAAAAGTGCCTATTTATTTATTTATTTATTTTTTAAAATCTCTTCTATTCAGGTTCTCTAAGCATTTACACGTGCAAAAAAAAAAAAAACCATATATTTTTTAAAGAAACTCTAGGAAACTGCTACATCTGGAGAAGAATGAGCCGTGTTTAAAGCTCGGGATGAGACCATGACCCACTCTCTGCAAATGAATGGTGTTTTCTGACAGTCAGCTGTTGAAAAAGGCTGCTGTTGTTGCACTGGCTGCTGTCTGAGTGTCTCTTTGTAGGGTTGAGGTATCCTGGTAGAACAAAGCCTATGAAATCAAACTTTTTGAGGCTTCATTTAGCATCTTCCTGAAATAATTTCTGGCTATCTAGACCTTCTTTAAATCCATTAACATGTAGCAAAGTATCAAAAGTGTTTGGAAGATAAGGTGTCTTGTACGTGGGATGGATTATATGAACAAAGCACCACTGTCCATCTTCTCAAAGGAAGTGTTGGCCACTAGGATTAAAAACGAGGAGAAATTAGCATCAATCCAGATTAGGATTCCAAAAAAAGGTTTATCCCATGCACAGTTACACTTTTCTGACTTTTCAGCTTGGTTTTCACACTCCTGTGAGATTCCACAACAGCTGATGTCACATTCCCAGAGCCAGATCAATAAGGGAGAAAATGCCTGTGTTTTGTAATAAAATAATCATTCATAGCTTAAGCCCCAAACACATTTCTTAGCCCCACTTTGCAGAAGGTCATAATCCTCACTCATTAAGAACTAAATATGGGCTTTTAAACAAATGCCCTGTTTAATTACCAGCAGGCAATTCAGCACAATTAGTTGCTGTCTAAGGTGCTTTTTATTTTCTCATGGTCTTGCATATTTCATAGCCTCTTTCAAAACCATGCATCAGATGGAGGACCTGCTACTTGTTTAATTGGCTTTTTCCCTCTCTTAATGATGTGCATCTCCTAGAACTTTAGCTGAGATTATTCCAGCTTACAAATAAAAAAGAAAACGATAGTTCACAATTCTGAAGCAGCAGAATTTGGTTGTCTTTTAGCAAACTGAGTTTTTTAATCCACTGAAAGACAATGAAGCAGAATTGCATGGAACATTTATGTGCAGGTAACTTTTAGGTTTCTACCGTGAAAGACGTGAGTATAGTTTTACATTCTCAGACTAATGGGCACACAGTGGCATCAGGAGGACAAAAAAGAACGGGAGTAAGTTGTGTTCTGCAAAATGTTACATAAAATGAGCACAGTTACATTAAAACAAAACTGTTCAGACATCCTGAGGACTCACATTTAAGGTACATGGTAACTAAAAATACTTCTGTGAGGCACAATTTTTCTGCTTTCTGCCATGAGCTGACACTTAAAATTTATGTTAAAAAATAATCAGTGAATTACCCATAGATTTAAGTGGACACAGTTTGGGGGCCGTACTTCTGTTTTGTGGTAAAATTGAGTGTCCTATGTGCAAAAAAAAGTTAAAGTGAGCCCTTCAGGAAAACCTGGGAATGCTTCCTGCCCTTCCCATAGGAGTTGGATGCTTTGATTCTTAGTGAAGAGAAAGAAACCAAACCAACAAACCCAAACCAAATCCGATGCTGGCCACAGTGTCTGTTATTAAAGGATAAAGCACCGTGCTCTTCAAACTGCAATTTCTCTCTCTTGAGCTTAATGGGGAAAAAAAAAAACAAAAAAAGCTTTAAATAGCAGCGTGGCTTTTAGTGACATGATGTGGGTTAGAGTTCAGCTGCAGGAAAACAGGGATCGTGGATGGTCCCTCTCTGACTGAAAAGGTCACTGGGTCCTACACACGTTTGGGTTCAAACGTCCTGTTTGGGTTTCCAAAGGAGAACCAGAGGAAAGGCAAAAAAGATGCCCTTACATGATCCCCATGAAGAATCAGCCTTTCTGCTGTTTGAAAACTTTTTATTTTGAAGTCCACCAATATGTGCCAGATTTCTTGATGTTGTCTTGAAACTGTAGCAAAGACATGAATTGTTGTGGTTCAAAACCTATTCCATTTTTGGGATACAAATTTCATGTTAAATGCAGAAATTTGCAATCTCATGATTTACATTTTTTTTAAAAAGTCCATTCATTACTTGTAATAAAAATTTGTTCTGCCAGTCCAGGCATTTTTTCCCTTCTGATGCCAAAGGTGCCTAGAGCTGAGAGGAGCCATTCGCAAAATGCCTCAGGTTTTCTAAGATTGATCACAGAGTCAGAAAGAGCCCTTGCTGTATATAAAGGATATATGTACTCCATATGATACATCCCTAAGGATGTACATGAATCATATCACATTTCCAGCACACAGCTGGAGAGGGAAGCTGGGCAGGATGTGAAGGGCACACAGAGCTCGACAGGAATTGGGTGGTTGTGGGCACCAGCTCTGAAAACATCCCTGTGCATCCTGGGAACAGGGACCGGAGTGCTTGGAGAGGATTTATCCCTCCAGTGCTGGCATATGGGAAATCAGTCTGTTGGTCCTGTAGCACCACTGTTGGTGTTCACCAAAGGACCCAGGATGCTCTTTTCAATCTATGGACTGTGAATAAAAGTGGGAATTGCTGTTGGCTTGTGGTAGCACGAGTTAGAATCATCCCCCAAGTAAAAGTAATGTGAGTGAAATACAATTCTTGTTAACGGGTGCATCTGCAGGCCTTTGCTTCTGACTTCAGCTGCGAAAGTGCTGCTCACATTGGTCTTTTTCCCCTAATGAAGGCACAGCTGTGCATTTAGGGATTGACAAAGAGTGTGATTAGGAATTCTAGACTTCCAAAATAGTCATCTGCCTTCAGAAAGAGTTGTTGTTAGCGAGTAATTCTTGGTGAGATTGGTATTGTCTTGTGCTGAGGACATTTCTGGTGGTAGAAGCACAGCAAAGCTGTGGCAGTTTAGTAAATCTTTGCATTGTCCAAAATTTATGTGGTGCCTCATTTGATTTTGGGATCTGGATGAGCAAGTGAGACTCTGTAAAATCTGAAAACATTAGTTGAAATAGAAATTAATTGGGGTTTCTTTGGTTTTGGTTGGAGGTTTTTTGCCATCTCTTGTCTCACCCCTGGTAGTAGTGTTTGCCTCAAGGAGAGGTGGACTCAACTCAGCCATCCTGTGCTGATTCTGGGCACAGAACCTGCTGTGCAGTGTTCTTCTTCAGCTGTAATTCATGTTCTATCCTGAATTTCTGCTCAGGAGCTCCTTCCCTGCGTGGAAGGATTATAAATGGAGACAATAATCCGTTTGGACTATGTAAAATATGTCCGAGGTTTCCAAGGAGCTGACAATGCTGATGTTCAGCACTGTGAGTTCTGCTGGCAGGTAGCTTGGAAATGTTGATTATAGCGCTAAACATTGCTTGTGCTCGCATCTGGATGTTTAAAAGGACATTTTTTAGGGGGAAAAATGTGTGTGGGAAAAACATAACATGATAATTGATTTTGGTCTTTTTAAAAAGGCATTAGCTAACCAGTTGTGGAGTTTTTAACGCAAACTAGATGGTGTTGAATTTTGCTGCACACAGAAGGCTGGAATATTTGTAAATTAAAAAGTCAAAGGTGAATTTTAAAAACAATTTGATATTAGCTCTTTAGCAAAATACCACAGACTCAGCCTGTTTTAAATATAAGTATAGGTTTTGTTGTTTTCCCATGCTGATGTGTTTTTCGAAGAGAGTTGCAGGAACCTCCACTAAATCCATGCTAAATCCATGGTGTTTACTTTAGGAAAAGTCAGACAATATATTATAAGATTTTGAAAAGAAAAATTATTTCATCCATTGTGATAAAGATTTAAAATAATCACTGTAAATTAAGAACAAAGACAACACGATTTTTAAAACAAATAATTTAAAATACGAAGAGTCCCTACATTTGGGTGAGAGGTGTCTTGTGTGATAACATCGTGGGAACTCTTCTGTGCTAGTGGCAAAGCACAGATAATTGATGAAATTGGGAAAACGGAACAGTTGATCAAGAACCTTCTGGATGTGGAGGGGGTGAAGGTTGTGCTGAGCTGCAAGGGACCTCTGGATCCAGGCAGGAGAATGCCCAAGGGAGAAGAAGAGTACTGAGTTTCCTGAAATCACAGAGTTCAAATAGGGAATTTTCTTCCTGGTGCATCGTTATTCTTCCTGGGTGTTCTCCTCTTGTTTGCTCTGGACAGATTTTCCAGCGGGCAGGAAATAACGTGGAGCTAATGGATGGTAGGGCCGGTCAGAACCTCTGAAAGCACATCTAATGTTGCCTGGAATGAACAGCCAGGCCATTGTAAAGCAGCTTGAAAATTGTTTTTACCTCAATCCATATAGGCTTTTTTAAAAAAACAGATGTGTGTCACCAGCTGCAGTGCAATTTACTGTTAGAATATTGTGCTAAAACTTCTCTAGTCTCCTTAGAGAGTCATCTAAATATGGATGTTTTCAAGGAAAAAAAGATGATCAATCCAAAACACTGCAGGAGAAAGCCTTTATAACTCTTCTGAAGTTAATTAGAATTTGTAATATTAACTCACATTTCATGTCAAAAATGTTTCAAAAAATACGTTTGTGTTAAAAATTGTGGGTACTTGATTCCTTTAAGCTCGGGAGATGTTCTGGAAAATTTGGAGAGGCCTAATTGGTCTGTGTGAAATGGAGTCCTTGGCACATGAGGCAGCTGCCTCCTGTACTGGTCATGGTATTGGCTGTAATTTCCTTATTTCCCTTCCTATTTCCCTGTGCTGGCTGCTCAAGGATTGGAAGTTTTCTGTGACACAGAAATACCTGACTTGATGGAGGGGATCTGGTGTGTAGTTTGAACTCCTGGGTACTAAGGTAATAATGATTACCTTGTAATAATTATGGCTAATCACTCCGGAGACAATTGTCGCACACTTAAGTGTGTGCATAGGGGAAAACCTGGGGTTGTTCCATGGAGCTGGGATCAATGAGCCTGTAAGATACCTTAGGATGGAATACAAACAACCTGGCTGTTCAGAACACCCAACAGGCTCTTCAGTGCCAAAACACCAAGAGCAGGGAAAATGCTGCTTCCTGTGCCTCAATGAAAAACAAAATAGTTTCCAAGATGTTTGATTGATCTGCAAAATTAAACAAAGTTCAAGGGGGAAAACATAGCACAGACTGCACAAAAAATTTATGAGTGCTCAGCACTTCAGTAGGAAGAAGCACAAGTTAAGGAAGAGATTTTATAGGAATGGTTTAAATGTTTGCTTTTCTCCTTGCTTTAGCAGTTTGTGTAATAAGAATCAATGGCTATTTGCCTTTTAAGTCCCTGTAATCTCTTGGTGGAATGAAAATTTGAGAATATGTTTCCCTGGCACAGTGAAATGCTTTGTGGATTTATATTGATGAAGATCTGTAGGCTGTTTGCAGGGTGATATGTGCTTTTAATCCATCCATCTTTCAACGGTGACAAAAAGCAGCTGTTCTCGTTTTAATCATAAAGTTAACTTCAAAAATGAGATGTCACTAAGAAAAAGAAAGTGATTTTCATCTTTTAATATCACCACAGACCCATTTTTTATTGATAGGTGCCAGAAAAGGTTGCAATCCTTCTCTCATGGCTTTAAAGCAAGGAGGACTTTACTCTGAGCACATTAAATCTGCACCAGTGGCTTTAAGAAGGCAACAATTACCACGTGGCTGTTGCTCCTCACAGCCAGGAAATGATCAAGTCCATAAGTACAGGATTTAGGTATTTTAATCATCGCCAGGAATACCCAAATCCATTAATCATTTTGTTGCTGTTTGACTAATGTTCTGTCGTTTGGCTTGATTTGCCAATGCATTCATTTGTTGCTTGTTATTTTGTCATTGAGTTATAATTTCATTATTCTCTGACCTTCTTTGTCATCTGCTCGTGCAATTGCACTGTAAGGGTGGTTGATGCCATTTGGATAGAATAAAAAAACAATCCAAACTTTTGTTTTCCAATGAAGCTGCATGGAGCATAAATCCCAGTTAGGTTCAGCTGATTTTCTGCTGTGGCTCCAGCCGTGACTGCTGGCAAAGAACCAAACACAATGAGACAATCCAGCCTGGAGGGTGCCTGGGTAGGCAAGGAGCATGGTGAGCGAGACATCTCCATCAAAAATTCACATAAGCTGCAGTTTGAGGACTGTTGAAATTGTAGTCTGGATTGTTTTAAAACTGATAAGCCAGATATGTTGTAAATATGCATATTTTTTTATTTCTATTATTGCCTCAGAAGTTATTCACAGCAAAATGAATTGGCCTCTGTTTAACTGCAAAATATCTGCGACACCTTTCCTCTTCTAATTGGTGCTATAGATTGAAAATTCAAGATTACTTTTATTTGAGAGCACTTCAAAACTAATACTATAGAACAGTTATTCATAAGGTGAGGGGGAACTTTTTATGCCCTACATGGGGAAAAGCTGATGTAACATTTTGAAAACTGGAATTTAATGCACTTCAAAGTGTTGGAATTCCAATATTCTGAATAGTTCATGGTTACTCTGGTGCATTGATATAATTTTCCCCCACTATTCATATTTTACACTACTGTGAAGCCAGACATACTCCAAAGTCTGCCTCAGAGGCTTCCACTTCAGCCAGAAATTAAATATCCTGAGCAATTATATTGTCATGTGTATCTAAACCCAGACCAAACTACTCAATCTTTCTACCCACAACTAATATTACAATAATGACAATTAATAAGATAATGGATCTTACACTTGGGTGATAAACTTTTCTTTGGGATAATGGAACTGTGTAGTAAAAAAGAAAGAATGAAATATCAAAACCTTTCACCTCTGAGGGACTTTGTGTCATTTATATTGGAATCACAGGAGAGATGAGGAGATGAGAGAGACTGTCCTTCCCTGCCCTGATAGCCTCCAAGATAACACATTTTTGTGGTTACACAACTATCCTGTTTACTGAGGTTAATGGTGGTTTTAAACAGTGGCTTCTCTTTGGTGTGTGTCCCGCACTGCAGCAGGATAATAACCTGTTAATAAGTGGTTCTGCCTCATAGCTCTGTCTGGGCTTAAAGGCTTAAACAGAGCCTCCATCCCCAACAGGAACAGGGAGTTTGTGCCTCTCTTACATTGTGTTCTCACTAATGGCCAGGGCACTGACTCCATGCCTTAAAACCTCCTGCAGCTCCTCGCCTTAGATTTGGATTCAGCTCTGGGCCTGTCATGGAGGATGATCATTATTGTTATTACTCAACTGCCTTCTCCATCTGTGCATCAACTGCGGGGAGATCCTCCCAAACAAAAACCAATCTGGCGGCTGCATGGAAATTTCAAGCAGCTGTGGCCTGCATAGGTAGGGTTTTATGTGCTGAGTGCTCTGCAAAACACACCACCACTGAGACAATCTCCAGCCTCAGGGTGCAGTGGGAATGGGATCTGTTAAAGAGAAAATTAACAGCACAATGAAAGAAGAATATTTGCTTTTAGCAGCTCTTATTTTATCTTCTTTCCAGGCCTTGTTTTTGCTCTGTCTCACACATGTTATGGCAGGACTATGAATGCTGATGTGCCAATGCAGATCCCAAAGTATGGAGTCTAGGAACACTTCAGTTATTCATACAGGGGCAGCTTGAGTCTGATTCAGTGCATGTTACCCAGTTTGGTTCCTAAAAGGTGTGTGCAGGGTGTTCTGTGCAGCATGGAGGGCACTTTGGCACCTTGCATCAGTGGCCTTGGCTGCTGAAAGCGCACCAAAATGTGCCTGTTGCTCAATGGCAGTGGGCTAAAGGGGAGATGCTAAACGTGAGATGCCAGGTGGGTGAGGGAAACGGAGAGGGGTGGCCATGCCAGAGGCCTTGGAGTATCCAAGAGCTGGGCCTGGCACTGCTCTGCGTCCTGCACAAGGACTCTGGGTGTGTCTAAAACAGAACTAGAGCTCCATGGCTCAGGTTAGGGTAGCACTTGGTTCCTCTGGTGTTTTATCCCAGAGTCCAGGTGTGCTGCTTTCATTATCTTGACAATAGAGGCCTTGTCCTGCGAGGCCTACACAGCCTGAACTTCTTTAGCTGCCCTATTTTACTTTATACTGAGTTACCACTCTTAGAAGCACCGGGGCTGCTGTAACAAATCCCCTGCCTTCCGTCCCGGACATGGATGCATTTCAGTTTGAGGATGGCTCTTGGATAGCTCACAATTACTTTATGATCCTTTTGCACAGAAGATTATTACTGTTCAGCACTGACCTGAATATTTTTCTTATGTGTTAATACAACTGCTTGGCACTTTGATGCAAAATTGAGGAATAAAAGCATAACCTCCCACACCGAGGAGCTGTAGTAGGAAGTGGTTTTAAGAAACAGTTGTGAAATCCTAATGTCCTGCTCATAACTTTTGATGTTTGGGAGGCTGATACATCACTCCTGTGCCCAGCCGTAGGATTTGTGTGGCATGGGAGCTGCTGTTCTCCTCCTGGCAGCCCTTGGCACACATAGGAGGGAGGGAGGCTCAGCACAGAGGACTCTCAGGTTGCTGCACCTTCCCTTCAATGATTTCTGAACAGTCTCTTCAGCCCTCATGCTTTTTTTTCCAAAACACATTTAAATCTTATGCATGGAAATCAAATAGAAAAGAAATTGCTTTCATTATGTTGGTTTTGTTTGTTTTCTGACTTAGTCTAATGCTCAGGATTATTCTGGCCAAAATAAATTACACATTAGAAGCAGTGCAACAAAGGTATGTATAGTTTCAATGGAAAGAAGTTGATATCAGCAAAAGTGCATAAATATGAGAGAAGCCCAACTGTGCATATTAAGGAGACAATAAATGAAAGCAGGCCATTTTTACACAGTTTTTAAACAAAATAGTCATTCATTACTGCACTGTCTGTGCTTTTGTCCCTTCTTCTATGTTTTCCACCTACTCCTTGGTATTGATTTGGGGAAGAAGAATAATAATATTCCACAAAAGAGGGATTTGTAGTTTGTGATAGCAATTCACATGCTTACCTAAGGAAACTGCACCCTTCTAGAGTCCAACTACCCCAGCCCAGAGGTGGAAACAGACCTTCTTGATCTTGCACCGCATTGAGCTGCATAGTAAAGGTGGTGGAGAGCAGCCGAGGCATCAATAACAGCCACCATCCACTCTGCTGTCAGATTTCCTGACTTTTTTATTCTTTTTTTTACAGCAATGCTCACAAATTATCAAATGTATTGTTGTAAACATCAGCGCATTATTGCCGTGGATAAGTTGTACTGAAAAATCTATATTTCATGGAGCTTAAATTGTGCTGAATATCCAGAGATATTCAGTAGCTACTTCACCCCTTCCTGCTGGGTTTTTTTATATACTTCAGGGAAGTCATTTGGGATGCTTGAGTCACCAAAATTTAAGGTGACGTGACAACCCGTAAAAGCATTTCAGTGTCCCAGCGACCCTTCCGCACCGTAAGAAAAGCAGTTAAAACAACTGAGAATCTCCATGTTGATTTTGTCAATCTTCCTTACTGTTTGCTTCCATAAAAAGAACTCCACAATTCCATATTTCACAGTCTTGGCCCCCAAATGACCAACACGATTGTGCTGTTGGCTGTGGAGCAGTGGAACCAGCAGGAAGCTGCCGTCTGTCCTGAGCAGGAGGGGTGACCCTGGGGGTGACCCCTCCAGCACAAAGGACAGAACAAATGGAGGTTGTGCTGCTCTAATACTCCACGCTGCACAAAATTGGGATCTGTTTTAATGATGTTTCATTTTCCTTGCATCCACCCCAACGCTTACTCCTCATGTCAGATGTACTTTCTTTAAGGCTGAGCTGCAGGGTCTTTTCTGTGACAAGTTCTGACAGTTTTTACTACAAAGCCAGAACTCTAGAAGGGAAATCAAACTTGCTTCAGATTTCCTTCTACGTGGAAAAATTTGCAATCTGCTACTCGTGCTAAGGGAAACTCCTGGGAGCAAGGGCACAGGATTGAAGTGCGCTATCAAGAGGGCTCCTTGGAACATGCCCGTGTTCTTGAGCAGAGAACTATTCTGTTACCAGAGTATCTGTGCTGGGTTTGTTTTATAAAAAGAGGAAGTTTTTCCAGTCCATGACCTCTAGTCTTGAGCTGGACATGATCCAGGGATTGCTTTCACACTTCCAGGCAGTGCCTACTGGGTGCCAACTGTCCAGACATTCTGATCTGGAGTTTCTTGGCCATCCTGCCAAACCACATTTCTTCACAAGGAAAAACACCTTGTAAAACATTGTGGTTTATGTTTTCCAGTTGGTTGCAAAGCAGATTTGCCTACTTAGATCACAAGCAAATGCCAGTCTGTCTCTTGACTATCCATTTGATGTGTTTCTTGTCCTGTTCAGAAGTGACTTGCTTTAGCCAGGAATTTGTGCATGTTCATGTAAATCTTATACATGGAACTGGTTTTAAGAGGAGGTTTTAGGTTTTTTCCACAGCACTGCCCAGCCCCACTTAGGCAAGTTTTCTGGCCATGATAATCAATTTCTGACAATGGAAGCTGACAGGAGCCAGAATTAGCAATAAATTAATGTAAGGGAGGCAGCAAATATGTATTTACCATAGATTTCATATTAAAAATCAGACTAAGTTTATGCACTTTGGTTGTGGATCAAAGGCTGATAATCTTCATGTGAATTCTATCTTCATTCCTGTTGGTGTGTAATGAATAAATACTACACAGGACAGTAAGCAAAAAATAAATGTCCTACATAAAAATGTTCCATTTTAACTTCTCAGGTTTTGGATTAGGGTGAGGTTTTTTTGCGGTTATTGTTGTTATTTTTTGTTTTGTGTGTGAGGTTTTTTGTGTATTTTTTTTTCCATAAATGACATTTGCAGGTGTATAAACTAAATTTAGTTCATTTCCCCAGCTTCAACAGATGTTACACTTTTGACAAGTATTCCCTGGTCAAAAATTTGTGCATTTTAGTTATTTTAATGTCATTTAACTTATTAGCAGTGCAAACAAAAAATAATACAGACATCTCCTTTGAATTAATATATTAAAATATCATTCTGTCTTCTTTCCTTTCCCACGGCTTTATAGCTTAGCCATGCATTGATTAGAAGAAATTATGCACAGGAAGACTCCGTGGGATAAAAATGAAATCTGTAATGAACTCAGTTACTCTTAAATTTTATCAGAATTTAAATTAAAATTCTTGGAAATCAGTGTAAGTCAGTGTATTTCAGTGAGATTATGATAGTTGGAGATTTATTACATGATCTGTATTTATTACTGTAATATTCAGTTGATTGTATTTGTCACTTTTCTTTAGATTCTTGACAGAATTCCAAAAGTAGTGGACTAATATTTGAAGCAAATATACATTTATGATGAAGGAAATACACTTTTTTTTCCTAAAGCCCATCTGCATTTAATATGAAAAGGGACAGCAGGTTCACAATGCGGAAGGTATTAAGCTAATGTTATTTATTTACTAATTGTATAGTCTAGAGACGTGGACAGTGCACAAGGTCAGGTTAATGTTCTGATGGTGCTTTTTGAGATCTCAAAAAGGGTTTCTGCTTTATGTTAGAATGGTTTTGAGGCTCTCAGGTTTTCCTCTCAACAAAGCAACAGACAGTAGAGATACCCTGAAATACCCAAATGCTGAATAGGTCATTCTCTCTGGTACCATCACTGGGTGGCATGAGGTGACAGCCAGACCACAGCTGAAGGGGTGTCAGACAATATTTTTTAATTTCAATTTTACAGATAAAGAGGAAAACCAGAAGAGTTTTAGTGATTTTTCATGAAGTGTGCTGCTCCACCGGGAAATAAACCGAAATTTCAAAGCACCTACAGCATGTAGCTATAGGTCCTCTCTGTGTTATTATGGCACTGCAAAAGTAGTGTATTTGCTGACTTTCTATTCAACTGGTGCCAATGAAATTAATCACTGGGTTAATTCTAACCCCAGTTTTGCTGACTCGCCCAAACTGTGCTGTCATATATTATTACAGCAATTTATACAGGATGACAGTTTTATACTCCTGAGGTTGAAATTTTAAAAATGCAGTATTATTTATACGAACACGTTAAGTGACAAGAGAATTCACTAAATATAAAAGCATGGGCCAAAATTCCTCTGAGCTTTCCCTGCCTAAGTGACCAGCTAGTGAGATTTTATGTGTCATTTCAGCCAGTTAGACAACTTGTCTCCATAAATCTCCTCAGCATCCAGCCAGGTGATAAAATTTGTGTCAGACACGACAGTGCTGTTTATCATTTCATGTGCAAGTTTGTACACATTCCCACTCCTCCCCACTGCTGTTAGATCTAAGTAGACAAGTATGATCGATGTATCCTGTGCAAGAGCGCTGATCAATATATCTTCCTTCGCTAGAAAATAAAAATTTCAGGTTAACAAGTTGATGGAATTCCACTGATCTTCATTGTGGGGTAGATTGTGAATTTCTCAAGAGGACACAGTAATATTCAGAGATTATCAGTATGGTTTTCCCTGCTGGATAAAGTATCAATTACTATAAAGCATTGCCAAAAAGTTTCTGTCAAAGTGTGTTCTTCTGTTATTACAAAATATCCCATGAACACTCCAGAAAAATTACTTGGATTTGTAAGTATGGACAAAAATAGAAGGAAGGCTTTGTTAAGGAATAGGAGAACTCTCCCTATCTCCCCTTTCCATGGTAAATGATATTTTCCTATTCTTGACACTTGATACGGAATATCAAAACTTTGTGAATTGTTTCCAAATTAAAAAAAAAAAGAAAAGAGTGGTGCATATCCAGAGCTTTCTGCTTTCCATGTAATTAGTGTATTTTACACTACATATGTTGGTCTTTGAAACAAAGAAGACAGGAGCATCCCACATGGGCAGTTGCCTCTCATTGGAGAAGTTAAACCAGCGGTCCCAGGAGATCGCTCTTTCTCTGTTGTTGATTCTAGTTAGACAAATCAAGATGAACAGAAAACTTCTTAATTTATTATTGGAGGCTTGCCTAGAGTGTCCCAAAAACGACATGATAGCATTTTCTTTAGGACTAAAACATGGCTCATCCAAAAAAAATAAAATAAATCTTTATCAGTTGAATCTTGGAATGTTTAACAGTGCCATCTGGTGACCTCTGCCATAACGACAGCGGTGGCGCTTGGAGCATCCTGCTTTTGAGGGTCTGCACACACCTTGGGTATTCCCAAACTCTGCTTAGGGGGAACCTGAGACATTTGGTATTTCTGTTTGTCTTCCTTTTCTCTGAAGCTTCCAAAACTGAGATAAGTTGATTCATGCAGTGTTACTTTTGTCTTGATAATAACACACTGGAGTAACATCCATGTAATATTTTATGGTTACACATCTACCTTAGGAAGAGAGTGTGATTATATCTGGGTAACTCGACATTGGCACAATTAATAGTCCCTTTTTGGAAGATTCCTGTGAACTTGCATCATCTAAAGGCAAATCCCTTAAATCACCTGTGAGGACCCCATTTAGAGTGATGGACCTTAACTGTGACAGTTTCCCTTCTTTTCTTATCCAAATTGATTTTTAATATTATTGTTGATTGTAAAACTCTTAAACCTGCAGTGCCATCTCCCCCCAGTGACAAGATAGACGTAATTTATATTCTTAATCCTTCCATGTTTTGTGCGTTGACATTTGAAACATTGCAGAACAGGGACTCTCTAAGAATGAGTTGTGCTAATCTCAGTTTTGATCTCTGGAGACTACTTGTGGAAAAACAAGCTGCTAGAACTATTTTTTAAAATTTTATTTAAAAAATAAATTTGTGTTCAGATTTAAATTTTGAAAAGGTTTTTGGGAGAGCGGTAATTTAAAGTATTGTCAAGTGTTGTTTTTTTCTTTATGGCTACAAAATTAGTGTGAGAATACTCCTCCCTGCAGAACAGGGAGGAAGAAAATTAAGTAGTTTATGCAGTTTAGATGTTTGTCCTAAAGCATCTTCTAAGCACAATGCAAGGAAGCTGTTCATTGACTACAGGGGTGGTGGCAATACCTTTCTCTGACAAACATGGAACACCTGCTGAACTCTGAGACACCCAGCATCCATTTGCACCCACATGATATAGACACAGGGAAATGAACAGAAATAGAAAAGCCAGGAGCAGCTCAAAACTGCTACACCTGTCTTCTGCCCCATAAAGATGCACTTGTTGTGTGCTGTTAACCTCATTAGGGGGAAAGTGAAAAATGGAAAACGAGGCCCAAGCAATGGAAGATGTTTGTGTCCATGAAAACCAGTTTTATCACATCTCTTCTCGTGATAATATTTCTTCATTTTCTTAGGTCAGTTGACTCATCCCTAAGTAACGATCGCATATCCTGATCACTCCTTTCTTTGTCACACATTACCCCAAACTCAGCTTTGGCGAGCCATTCCTTTTCTGAGCATCAGATGAGATGTGTTGTTCAGAGATGGTGGCAGTGTTTGTTTGCATCTGCACTTGGCTGCTGCCCTGCAAAGTGCTTTGTGTGAAAACATCGTGTTCCTGTGCACGGAGAGAAATGCTGTGTGTGCCTGAGGTTTGTAGAGCTCTAAAGCATTGTGGGGGTACATCTGCTGTGTTGATCTGAATTTAAAAAAAACAAAAAACAACAAACCAAAAACCAAAAAAATACCCATTTTCCTGGTAAACAGAGATTGGTAACAGACTAGGACTCAATGAATGGTTTTGGTGGTTTTTAATTAAAATTTTAGGTTTTACTGAGTAATAAGAAAGTGAAGGTGAATTTTAATCGCATTTTCAGAACATATCCTGAGATGCACAGAATTTTTGGGCAAGAGCCCCTTCTTTAACTAAAGTGTTTAAATCATTTCATCAGGAAGCATAAGACTTTCTTTCAAACTCTGCTTGGGCCAACATGAACTTCTCCCTGAATTTCTTCACACAGTTTACTAAACTGTCATTCTGGGAGGTATTTCGAGTAGGCAGCTTCCAGCCTCCATTGGCACGGATTTATCCTTAAAATACTTAAATATGAGATGTCCTTTAGTGAAATACTGGAGCCTAGGTTTGTATCTCTGGAGGATGAGTACTGACTTCTAGAGAAATTATCTTTTTATCTTTTAGGTAAGACATATATTTGACTTGTTAAAGTGGAAAATCCTAGCCAAGACTTGTCCTGGTGAGATGTAATTCCAAGTCAGGCAAGTGGGATCTCTGTTTTCATCTCCCACAAAATGGATATCAATCAAAGTAGTTGGGGAATGAAAGATTACTTCTCCCTGTCTGTTTTGATAACAAATGTCTAAATTTGTCCTGAAGTGTTATTGACTAACTTTATTAAAAATGGCCAGAATGCAAATAAAATACTTTGTAAAACTGGGAGGAAATGAGTGTAGGGCAACAAGTTTTATTGAAAAAGGATCATGGAGTTATGTGATTTTAGGAATAATGGAGCAAGCCAAGACTCCTCAAAAATGATTGTCCATGTTGAAATATTTTAGGGATCTGTGAAAGCATGAGTGAGAGGGATAGGGATTGTTGCTGTTTGTCTTTTCTATGACAGAATTCACAGGGCATCAGTCAAAGCTGATGGGTGCCAGGTTTCAGACCAATCAGTACAAGTATTTCTTCAACACATTGGATAAGGAGCCTGTAAAATTCCTCACCAGAGAATGTTGTAAATGTGGGAGTTTTAATGGCCAAGGACAAACTGGGTGCGAAGAATGGGAGGAGAATTCTCTGAGGGTGATGGGATGTACAGCAAATACAGAAAAATGACCGACATGGATATATTCAGTGTGAGAGGCTGCTAAGGGGAAGTGTCACTCACACACCCTGCTCTTGGTCTTCCATGGACTTCAGACAGGGTCACAGTCAGCAACCGAGCCGGATCCACCATTGGCCAAACACCTTATTAATTCTGAACTAGAAAACAGCTGGAGAAAAGGTGGTTCTGCCAAAAATAAACAAATTAATACCTGAGAATACACATTCTTGGCTGACCCAGACATTTTTATAATTCCTTTGTTTTCAGTTTGCTCGGGAGATTTGGTGAAGGAAATAAAATTAACATTATATGGTCACAGTTGCTTCATTTAAATGTATATACAGGCTTATAGGTGTCACATGCGGATTTGTCCTCCTGAATAAATAAGACGTATTGTTCAGAAGAAAGATACATAATTCAAGATATGCTTCCTTTTAAGAGTGGTCAGATCCAGGCCTTATGTGAACTACTGTAATTCTGCTTGCTTTGGGGTTTTTTTTTTTCTTTTTTTTTTTTTTAATCTTTTGTTGTTATCATGCTGATTTTATCCTTGGATTAGCAATGAATTCCATTCCTGGAAAGAAAATAGACTCTACCATGTATCAATCCTAAACCCCAGAGTGAAGAGATCCCTCGGCTTTGACACCCACAAGGCGGTGCAGCAGGGGCAGAGTTTGATCCATAGCAGGAGGAGCAATTATCTGGGTCCCGGAGGATGCTTCAGCCTGCACTAACACCGATGCCTTGTTTTGTACACAGGTCATGAATGCTCTAATGACCACAATTCATGTTGCCATTTAGAGACCAGGAGAGCACGCTGTGCTCCCCCTTGCTCTTACAAGACTCACTGACACAAACAATCAGGTCAAAATCACAGGATATATGAAGTAGCTTTTATCATTTCGCCTCAGCTAACAAGGCAACAATTAAATGTGTGTAAGCATTTCCATTATACATACAAGCTTGGCATTTTAAATCTGAGCTGTTCAAGATTCCAGTAGATGAAACACAGTGTTTGCTAGCTGATTAAAACATACAAAAAATGAAAAAAAAAAAATCTGTTACAATAAAATGCTTTATGTTGGTCAAGCTTTCTTTCAAATGAGATGGTGGCAAATTTAAAATGTGCTAGGACACCTGATCAGTGATTTTAAATGGTGACACACCACTTTATGTTGTGCAGTAAATTTCATTCAAACACAAAAGCAGACCTGGGGAATCAGTCAGCTCAACCTAAGCCAGGGAGGAGTAGCAATGTCCCGTGCACGTGGTTTCCCTACGGAGTTGCCCTTCAAGGGTGTGAAGGACGGTGTGAAGGGCAGGAGCTCCCTGTGCGCCTTTCAAGGGTCACTCTGCTCCCAGGGTGAGGATGGAGTTACTTGCACACAGATGTGTGATCTCAGCATGCTCAGGGGATGTCGTTTAGGCCCAGCTGAGGCAGGCTCATGTGTCTGTGGGATGTCCAGTCCCACCTCTGCAGCTCCCTCTGGTTGTCCCGACATTCTGGTATTAGGAAGCTCCTAGACATGAATCCAACATGATACTCAGTAGTAGTTTGTACATCAATTTATGTCTTGCTCTCTTTTTTTTTCTGTATTTCCTTCAACAACTGTTATTTACAAAATTAGTGCTTGACTTCACAGTTGTTTCAGATTTTCTCATTATAATATTGTTATCCCGACTTGGAGCAGTGGGACCATAATTTTAGCAATTCCACATTCTTCCTTCTTACTCATTCAAGCAGGAGCCCATCTCTGCTGAGTGTGTAGCTGTATTAATTACCGAGTGGATTACGTGGGACTCTTGTTAACAAGTTAAAACCAGCACATATTAAAGAGGTCTGTGAGCTGGTCATCATAAAGTGTCTTTTCCAGGCAGTAGCATTTATGTAAATGTAAAAAACAAACAGCCTTGGGAAGCTTTGATAAAGCATAATGCAAAACACTAATTGGTGAATGCATCAAGGGTAGAACCAGGAGGGACTTCAGTGGATAAAGATATTGATGACAGATGGGTTTTCTGAGGCAAGTCAGTGACTAAAAGGGTGCCTTCAGACAGTGTGGTTTTCTTTTCTGCATTCTGTTTCTAAGGAGAACAATGCAGTGACTTGCTAAAGTTTGCTAATGACATTAAGCAGTTGGGAGAAGCCAGTTCGAAGGAAATTAAAATGTTCCAAATTACACAGTGAGATTAAGGGAATACACAGAGATGTAATCAAGATACAGGATAAATTAATTCTGAAAATAAACCAGGAATGGGACTATAGCAAGGGTATAAAGTCATCCTGTAAATATCTGCATTCTGTAGCATCAGGTTGGTGACCCTGAGCAATTTGTTGGCTTCTCTCTTCTTCCCCACGCTCCTTTAGAAACAGAACAATCCCAAATATTTAAAACACTGAGACAGAGAGGCCAAAGTCTGAGACCTTGACATTGTTTCTGCAGCTCTGAGAGGTTTGCTCTAAAAGTGTTTCCTTGATCCAAGTGTTGGCTTCTTTGTGCTTTTAAGCTACTGGTGAAGCATTTCAGCTTCAGCTGGAGAATCAACCCAGGCTGAGGATCAACCCCAGCTCAGGCACTGACTGGAAATGAGGGTGCAGGAGCTGAGTCATCAGTGCTAAATAATCTAAATAAAAATAAAAACCTCTGTGTCAAAGCACAAGCCTGGGAGGAACGGAGATCACAGACAAATTTTTTCCTATAAGCTGTTTATTTATCCCTATGGATGACTGCAGGAAATACAGACTCGGATTTTTTAAGCATTAGGAAAAATGGCAAAGAATGCACAGTTTATAGTACACAGAGAGTTGAAGAGAGCTCTACTAAGTTAGTTTTGTTCCTTTTTATTAAAATATATGCATGTCATTTATTTTCCTAGAAAGGAATGAACCTAAAAAAAAATGAATACCAGGTGCTGGCACAAATCATTTGAATGACTACAACATACATGCCTTGGCTGGCTTCTGATTTTGGCAAATAAAGAATGAAGATTAATTATTTTACTCTGTGGTTTTACTTAAAACATTTACCAAAAACCCCTGCTTTGTAGTGACCACACCTATTAATATTTTATTGTCCCATCATTTTTTTGTCACAATGCATGGCACACATGCATCATAGTTCACCCAGCTGATATATGTCCCCATCCATCTGCTGTGCCACTTAAATCTCCTCAGATAGTGACATAATATTTTAAAGAATTGACAGAACTAGTTCATCCAGAATTGTTGGGGTTTTTTGTTTGTTTGTTTGTTTGTTTGTTTTTCCTGTTGCTGAGGTGATTCAGTGAAAATAAGAGTGGAAAGTTTTTTGGTAGGTCAAAATTTTATGTTTTTTAAGGGGAGAAAAGGGTGCAAGCCACGAATGATCCTGCACATGATTCACCTTGACATTAAAATCATTGTATGTAGATAATCTGTCAGTGGAAGCAATACTGAAAGACATGTTCGTAGTTCTGGAACAGAGAGACTGTGCTCAACCTCAAATTTCTCAGGGCAGACAAAATGAAAATCAAGAATATTGTATTCTAGAGAGCATTGCATGATGAAGCTGAAGAGAACAGATTGCCAGCCCGAAGATTTCTGAGGCATCTGATGAAATACCCAGGCAGACCTCTGAGCAGAGAGTAAGAAAGCCTCAGACAGCTTTTCTCTCTACCTCTGAATGCAGAAATTTTCCAGGCTAATGATTTGACCTTTATGTTTTGTAAGAGAAGCCCATAATTTTTCAGGAGTGCACAATATAAATGAAATGTGGTCTTCTTTACAAGGTAGTATTTAGTCACCAGAACTCTCTTGAGAGCTTTGCTGTATTAAAAACATATTATAGGGCAAATACAGTTAAACTCTTGAGAGTGGATTTGGATGAGGTTAAAAATTTTGTTTCCTTTATTCCAGTGGAACGTACGCATCGGGTTTTAATGCTTTCAGCAGTTAGCACTTTACCTGCTGAATTATGCATGCATTGCAAGTGCTCACTGGCTTCCTGTCTTAGCAGGGTCCACTGTGTCCTCCAAAAGGGGAAAAAAAAAAAATACTGTGTTTACCAGTAAGAAATTTTCATCTGCACTGTTTTTTATTAATTTTTCATTTCTCCTTTTATTTGCATTTCAAACACACAACACCTTTGCCTGTTTTATTTTAAGATTCCAGCCTTTCTTAATTGACCTTTTCACCATGTTTGGATTTGGCAGGTTTTTACTGCTCACGCTTCTAGCAGTGCTGGGAATTTCAGTGCGTTCAGCCATTGCTGTGTATTTCTTAAAATTATCAAACATGGCCTTTTTGGAAGAAGAGGTCGGGAATTCATCACCTTGCTGAATAAGTCATGAAAATAGTTAAAATAAATAATTTACTAAGCTCATGCCAAACATGTGAAGATATGGTTTCCTAGTGTTTGGAATCTATAAAACTCGTGCAGTTTCTCTCCTGACTTTCTCAGCTGGTCCCACACGAAGCGTTGTGATGTGACCCAGAGTCCCAGCAGAGTTTCCTGCCCTGTGCAGGAGCTGTGCCACCGACCAGGTGACACAGCAGCAGTGCAAATCTGCAACAGGTCTTCAAATTCGGTGAGATTTAGGAGATGACAATCAGATCTCAGCTCAAAGATTTCGGTTGACTTCATCTTTCACTCATGAGCATCTAGAGAATCTGTCTTAACTGTGGAGTTCCAAAATGTTGCACTACTGTTATGCTTTACTGCACTCGGAGTTCTGATTTTGAAAACAGCTTTATATATTTTCATGGCAGATTTTGTCACAATGCCAAAACTTCGCAAACTTTAAGATACAGTTATTTTCAGTATATATAGTAAATATTTTATCTGAACCAAGGGAGCAATAAATTAGCAACTTTTTGTTGTTTTTAAGAGCAGAGTCACCCCTCTGCAGCTGGTATCTGGCCACAGACAGTTCTGCAGTGTCTGTGTTTTCATTTATTGAGAGGGAATTCTCACTCACAGCTTCAGCTCACAGTGTAGCTTAGGGTTTTGCCAAATTACTCACACATATTTCAGATATTCCAAAGGTTTTAGCATGCAACAGAACGATAATCTCTGGGCTAATATAACAAACAGAGTGATGAGGCAGGTCATGCACTGTCACCACCATTAGCCTGCTAAGTGTGGCCAGGGTCAAAAGCCATGACTTTTAAATTACAAGGCCTTGGCTTGCTCTGCAAGCAGTCGTTGCCTGTCCTTCGGATCCACTTCCAGTTGCCAATACTATCCTTTAATGTGGTGAGGAACAAACGATTGAACTTGCTATTGCATCCAGGATGTTCGTGACTGAAGAATCCTTTAAAGGGCTGTTGACCCTATTGAGATTTTTAGCTTTGCAGAAATTCAAGCGGAGCAATTTAGATGCTTGAGGAACGAAGTTAATTAGAAGTTTTTCCTGCCTGACCTAAGTGGATCGAAGTGTGGGAATGCTGATATAAAGAAGGTACTGGATAACCCACAGAGGTTGTTTAAATTGTTGATCAGGGAATAAAACAAGTGTAAGAAATTATGCAAGTTAGAAATACAGGCAGCACTGAAACTGAGCAACATATATAGAAATGAATCACTCTGATACCAAATAGACATTAGACACCTTTGTACATCAGTAATTATGGGTAAGAAGTATCAGATATATCAAATTTCTAAGATCAACATGCAATGCCTGCTCTCTTGGAGTGTATATTTAATGAAGTTTGGGGGGTTTTTTAGGGTTTTTTTGGAACTGGGTGAAAACTTCTAAAGCCCAAGGCTCACTCACACCTTTGTTAGATGAACATACAGCCTGGGAAATTTCTTCTGTCTTTACTAGATGTACAAGTAGAGTCTCACATAAATATTACTTGTTTTTTTTTTACCAATTTCAGTTTTTGGGTGGACCAGTTAAGTTTTGGGTTTTGTAGAGTACAAAGGCTGTCCCAGACTGGAAAGGTAGACTTGCTCATTTGAAGAGAAATGCCACCTCCTTGCGGTCTCTTCTGTCCCAAAGGCTTCTACTTCATGTTTGCTCTGGTGTTTCTTTCTGTACCATTTTCTGCCAGTTAAAATGTTCAGCAGGCAGTGATAGGTAGGTACAGCATTTCTCCTCCAGATCCACAGGAAGTTTAGCAGCTAATACTCCCCTGGGCTGTCTCAGCGTGTGGGATCTGATAACTATTATGTTTCAGCAAATATCTACCATTCCTGTCCATGATTGCATTACCAACATTATTATTACTTTGCAGTAAGCAAAGAAAGCAGAGGTGCAGAGGTAAACAGCATTTCCAGGCTGGGGCCTGCCTCCAAGTTGTGCTGCCTCTTTTTTCTCACGACAGGAAAGTGACTTTCAGCTCATGTTTGTTTTATATTTGGTGCTGGATCTGCAGGGTAACTGGTCTTGTTAATAGTTCTGGTGCATTGGGTTTTGTAGCTATTCCCTTCATATTTTTTTTTTACTCAGGGCATAGCTAAATTATCCCTGCAATTAAAAAAAAAAAAGGGGGGGGGGAGAGGGGAGGAAAGAGAAAAATAATAATTAAAAAAAGGGATTAGTCACATTCCTGGTAGTACCATTGATCAGTAGCTGGTACACCTGGCACAACCATCAGTTCAAGATGTTCACTGGCCTCTGGCTGTCAGTTCCTGGGAAGATAAACCAGAGGAAAGATGACTCTGCACATGTCTTGCTGGTAGTATATTTCCCTAAACATTTGCTCCTGGCAATTTTCAGAGAGAGGACACAGCCCTGATAGATTTTGTGACTGTGCCAATATGGGACGACATACATCTCCCCCAGCTACTTTTCTCTGGTTTTTTACTACTTTTTGTTTTTCTTGTTTTACAAACTGATGATATTTGTCCGGGAATGTCATGGAGCAGATGAGAACCCTCTATCCCACGGACATCTTGGACATCAGGATGTATTGGGGACTACTGCAAACAGCTTTCTTTCCCTGCCCTGGTAGATTCTGCCTCTCCTGGTTATCACTGCAAGTCCCATGACAAATTTCACAGGAGCTATAAACCGGGTCATTTCTGGTTTATGCCAGGAGTAATTCATCTGTTATGCCAAGAAGGCAGCTCTCCCAAGGTCCTCCATCAGCCTGGAGAGATTCTTCTTTATATCTCTCTTTAGCTTTCAGCTGTGCCTTTTTGCCTGTCCCTGGCAAATGACTGGAATGAAACCTTGAAAAAAAACCCAGACACTAAACTGGGATAAATGAGTATCATCACTGAAGAAGTTTTAAGTTCTTCTCACTTTTGGTTGGCTGCTGGAACTAAAGTTGGGCTGTGGTTTTTTCTGTCAATATTCAAGTATTACCAAATAGCCTCTCTGCAGTGTTTTCAGCCCTCTCCCAGGTGCTGAAGTCCTTGGTGCAGTTCTTTTCTGTTTAGGAGTATCCTTTAACTTCTCTACCTTTTTACAATGAAAAATACTTTTGTCAGTAATAATTGCATTACTAGTCACTTTGTCCTGATTTGTCTTACCACTGCATGACAAATGGACTTCATGATCTGTCTAGACAGTCTGGTTGTTACTTTAACAGATGTTTGATCTCCAAAAGCAAGACATCCCTCTGCTGTTTTCTAGAAACCTTTCAGACACAGCTTTAATTCATTTTTATGTGTCCAGCCTTTGTTTTAAATCATATTTTTCATTTTTCTGAGACATCTGTGAGCTATGAAAGTACCTGCGCTGTTTGTTCCATCATGGATTATCAGAAGGACCAGCTCCAAGCTGCTTCTCTTGGAAACTGAATTCCATTGCAACATTTACATTGCACCTTTTTCTTTGAAGCTGTTAACTGGATTCAGGACATTTAAAGGGTTTTGTTTTCCAGAAGGAATTAAAAAAATGATGCTGTAAGCTTTTTTTTTTAGTGTGTGTGTGTTTGTGTGTGTGTGTGTGTGTGTGTGTGTGTGTGTTGGGCTTGTTGGGGTTTGTTTGTTTGCATTTTGTTTTTACACAATCCTACTTAGTCACAGAGAACATCCAAAGCTCTTTTCCCTCCACCAGGAATTGCAACACAGATGATGTCCCCAGCTCTCCAGCATTCAGCCCAGCAGCTTTCCTGCTTAGCTTTGTTTTGTGTTTTTGTTTTTAAGGGCAGAGCTTCCAGAACCTCCTTGGCTGTGCCCCAGGCTTATTTGCAGCTTTTTTTTTTTTCTCTCTTTTTCTTTTTTTTCTTTTTTTTTTTTTTTTTTGCTTCACCAGTCTTTCTGCTTCTTTCTCATCAGCAGAAAAACAGTCCCAAAATAATGCTCAGTGAAGCTCCTGCTCCCCAATGTCCTGTCCATGCCCTATCAGGCTGAATAGTGGCAGCTACTGGAGTTTTAAGGAACTCTCTTATTTATTTTTTTTTTTCTTCAGCTACCTGGTTCCACAGAGGAGCTTCCCAGCTTCTTACCAGCATTTTTAATGACTTCACAGCTAATTCTGAGACCTGTCGTGCACTCAGGGAGCAGAGCACAGAAAGATTATAGCCAAAGCAGTTCACTTTTGGATTGTTGGGCATTTAACTCCACTATAAATAGGCTGCAGACGAGGAATTCTTCAAAGAAATTAGACAAAGATTCAAAACAAGAGGTGGTTATTTTGGTGTGCTGGAATAAGTTTCATTCTTGATGTATATTTACAACAGGGTTTTTTTTTTCGCCTTCTAATTTTAGCTATAGGGAAAAAAATCCTCATCTTGAACAAACAAACAAACAAACAAGCACATTTTTTGCTGAGGTTTTCTTTCTTAATGCTGTTTATTCTCCAGAAGGATTTCACTGTTTTTTGCTTTGATGTGTTAGTGCATCTTTTTATTTCTTGGTATTTTTCCCCAAGAAAAAAATGTGTGCCTCCACATTTCTTTAGCAGGAGCTGTGTATGTGAATATCTTCCTAATTCTTTTGATAAGTGAATAGTTGTGCACAATTTCAGTTATCTAGAAATATTCATACCATGCTCTGTTAGTAGGTAAATGTGTTTTTTTAGTGGTATTAGGATGAGTTCATTATTGTGGAATTTGTAATTACACAGTTTGGAAGGAAGGATGGTCTCCAGGAAGCATTTTTTTTACAATGCTATAGTTGTGCTGATCTAATAATTTAAAATAGAGTTAATTAAGTATGGGGTAAATCCAGTCATTGATAGTTCATGCTTTACAAGTTGAGAGCTCTCTGAATTTATATATATGCATTTTTTCTAACCTATATACGCCTGAATAACCATACCTTTATTTCCTTCTTGTTTTCCACGGTTTCTGGACAGACTAAAGACTTGTGAAAAATATGAAAACCAGGAAGAATAATGTCTGCAACAGAGAGGGACATGTTTTATTCATAGAGAGAGCTGTTTAGGTCCTGGAACTGAACCATTAAATATTCCATACATTGTTATCAGAGGATGCTTGCTTTCATTCCTTGTCAGTTCCGTATCTTTTTCTGTTCTTAACACAGCTCCTTGTTCTTCCCTACCGATCCCAGCTCTGGTTACTTGCCTATTGAGATTTTTCCCTTTTTTCTTTCATTCAGACTCCAGATCTGAGCCTGGTGTTTGACTCTCTTGCCCCTGAGGCTGGAAGAGTACCAGAATAGAAGGAACCCTCGGTGAATGCAATGATGGATCTGTTTCATATCTTGCTCTCCAATGACATTGCAGGAAGATTGCAAACCACTCTCACACACATAATTTCAGCAGTTCAGATGAGCATGGGTGTGTTCACAAGACCAACCTGAGGTTTTAGTGACAAGAATGCTTATGGAAACTCAGCGCTTAAAATAACAGTGAAGGATTGCTTCACATGCACCAACTTGATATTCACGTCAGGAAATAATTACAGTTACTGCAGCCATCCAAATATGTGAGAGAAACATAATATGGGATCTGTGGTTTCAGACAATTATCTCAGCCTGTAAGTGCTGAGTAACAAATCCCCCAGAGAAACTCTCACACAACTAGAAACCACGCACCAAGAATTATTTACAGAAATAGTTCACAGGGTGTTTCCAAAGGCAATAATAAAAATATTTGGGAAGAAAAAACCCCAGCAATCTTATTATGAGTAAAAATTAGATCTTAAATCATCTAGTAAATTGTTAATTATTTATCCATCTCTTCTTGGGAGTTGGAGTGTAATTGTTTGGTCCCTAATGATATTTGGTGAGGATTCACATTTTTCCTGTTGAGTTGATAAAAATCAAATTAGGAGAGCCTCTGAGTGTGTCTGTCAGAGGTGTGTGTGCAGATGGGCTAATTCCAGTGGTGCTGGGAAAGGTCTGCAAGGGCAGCAGGAGAGGAAAAGAAGGCTGGGAGCAGAAGAGGCACTAAATTGGTCGAAGTTTTCTTCTCTTTTTCTGTTTTGATAGAAATGCAAATTGGACACTTACTGTCCAATGTGCTCTCCAAACACAAAAAGTGCCACTGATGTGAGAATTTCCAGTTTTCCGAAGTATCACCAAGGAAAAAACCTCAAAACTAGATTAAATATTCTGTGGAACAGGGAATAGAAAAGTGTACTTCTACAGAAAAATCAAATGTGACATGAGATGGGAGCTCAAGTCCAAAGTCATGCATAAGAATTCAGTTTATTTAGGGGCATCCTTCTCCGTAGGTCCCTGTGCTTTGAGCCAGTACCAGGTATCTGCGTGCTGTGCTATAGGAAAAACACCCAACCCAACCAGCAACTAGGATTTGAAGTGCCTCAGATAAATTTGCTTTTCTGTTGCATTAGTATGATTTTCATTGTATCAAAATATTGCTGTTTTAATGAATTTTTAAAACCTAAACTTTAGGGGCCTCATGTCTTTCATATTTTGAACTAAATGCCTCACAAGTGTTAGCCAGTAGGGGATTGTTATCTCTGTGTTTCCTTTACCTTTTTTCATCTCTTTCCTTGCCTTCAGCTTTTACAGCTCCAGATTCAATGGTCATTACAGCCACAGTGACTCCAAAGTCTTTAGCAATACTTTTCCAGTTTCAAGTTTGTACAATGACCACATCTTCATTCCAAACAGGGATTAAGATCAGATATGTAGGTCCAAAAAGGCACTGATGCTGAAGCATGCAGTGTTCGAGTTGTGCTATGTCAGTTTAATCCCACAGACTGAAGTGAGGAGGAAGGGTTGGCCATGCCCTCAGAACATCTTAGAAAGAAACACTCACAAAACCCACCAAGTGTGATAAATGGCTTGTGGTGAGCAGAGAGACAAAGCCTTGCTGCTGTTTGGTGCTTTTGCTGATCACACAGTGCTGCTCTCCGTGTCCTGGCTGTCTGCTGATAGCCTGGGGTTACCTCCCCGCCGACCTGCCCATCTGCTGCCTGGTGGCTGCTGCCTGCCTGCCATCAGCTGTGCTCTGCAGTGCTGGAAACGCTCCGAGCTGGATCAGGCCCAGCCACCTTTTATAAAGTCCTTGTTTTGGAACTGGGAGTAGTGGCCTCCTGCCCTTTGAGCTGCATCAAAAGTAGAGTCAACAGGACAGCAGATCTCCTTTACCCCCCCTATAGCTGTCTTCAGTAAACTTTGAAAATACTGATAGCAATAATAATAAAATCTCTGTATTTGTAACATGATTATTTAGATTTTAGTGCAAACAGCATGTGCTAGCTCAAATTCTCTAGTCTAAACACCCAGGCATTGAATTTCAAGGGTGCTTTCAAACGTCACTTCAGAGGTTTCGAGGTTGTTTGCGTTGGGAGCTGCCAGATGTAAGAAATTAAAAGACCTGTTATGCCACTGTCAAGAATCAGATTCTTCACTGTGGAAGGCATCTGCCCCAGGTGCTGAGTTTTAGCACATCTGGTGAACATCTGACAGGGAGAGCTCTGGCAGGGAGTTGAGCCACGCCAGATTGTTGAGAGCACACTCAGCTAAAAATCCAAGTGCTGTGTACACTTGCAGAAGCTATTTTTGTTACACATCTAAAAGCTGTACTTAACAATTCCATTCTCAAAAGACATTTTGAAGCATTGACAACAATCAGTGAGGACTTTGACTTCCTTATTGTTTCATGGAAATGTTTTTCGTCGGGATTTTTTGAGGTGGGAATGGTTAGTATTGTATTAAAAAATACAACTGGCACATAAAAGACTTTGACATGTACAGCTTCATTCAGGAAGTACAACATCAAAATATAAAGCAGATTTTTTTTCTTTTCATATTTATGGTAGAAATCCAAAGACTCAATCTTATTTGTATCAATGTAAATTAATATAGTTTGACCCAAAGTCACTCTCTTAATGCAGGATTTGTTATTTTGTCCTTGATAAATGTATCAGAAGACATTTCTTACTATGAAAGCTCCACTGCAATTAGTGTCAAGTCCAAGTAAATAAAAGATTGTAGTTGACTGACAATAATAAGATTTATTTAGTTTGCTGTGACCTTAAATTAAAGCTGCATTGGCTACACTTGTAGAAACACAGCAAACACACCTGCTGCATCTGAGAAAGATCACAGTTCACCTCACACATTTTTTTCTAACAAATACGTAAAAAACAGTCATCAGAGAATAAAATAATTGGATATGGATGTGTGCAGCATTTGTCATTTTTTCTGTTCTTTAATACAAATAGTTGTCTACTGAAGGTAAGAATAGAGAGCAAATGATGATGTTCCCTTCTGTAGCTTCTCCTAGAACAGGGTCTTTTTCTTGCATGTTTGTTGGACATAAAAATGACAACAGTTCCTTGAGCTTTGTGTAATTTGGCTGACTATGCCCTTGGCTAGGAAAGTAAGTAATACCTGGGAGTTTGTTGGCATGTTCAATTAAAACCTGGATACTTACGGATTGAAATCCCAAAGCAACTTCCTGTTTCATCGCATCTTTTCCTGAAGTTGTCTGTTACTGCATTATTTACTGTAGCATCAAAAGTGGTGGAAATTGAGGCTTCAGATGCTCTTAGGGAGGAATGTATGGTAACTTCCCCAAGTATTGCATGTCAAGAGTGGTCACGTCCTGCACAACAGGAGCCATAACTTCTACTGAAAGCAACTGGAAGGGCAGAGGGGACTTTGGTGAATTTTGTGGGTGTGCTGCCAAGGCCTTTCAAAGGAGCTCTGATGGACTGAAGCTGCCTGGATGAGATGATCTTCTACAACAAAGGGAAATGGTTACCACATAGCTCTGTCTCATCTGGTAAAGTCAGTGACAGGTCCACTTTTTTCCTCAATGTTCAAGAGAAATCCCTTCATTCTTCCAACCAGTGCAGTAAAAATATCACTCCATTCTTTCCATCTCGAACTACTAACGGTCTAGATAAAATCAGATGGAAGATCCCTCTTACTCAGAACTTCGTTTTATTTCTGTAAAACTTTACCTTACTCTGATTTTTATGACTGAACAGTTTTAATAGTCAGTATGTAAGATACTTTTTAAAGTAGTAGTAAAAATATTCAGCTAGGAGTGATTTTACCCTGTGACTACAAGATCCAGTGCCTGTAACCTCTTTCTTCTTTCTTCCAACCAATCCCATTTTGGGATCTTCATTCCCTCCCTTACTTTGGCACTAAGGCATTTTCATCAGCTACTTTAATAGTAGAGTCAAACTCATTTTCATCAAATTATAGGATTTTTGGAAATAATTGCTCAATAGTTCATCCGGTAATAGTTCATCCATATGAAAAATATTCTTGACCCTGCTCTGTATCAGATACTGGATGCTTAATGCTGCACATGGGAACATTATTTCCTCACTCTTCTGACCCCCATTAGAAGTTCAACCCTTTGAGCTTCAAGAGACACCAGGCTACTGTCTGTCTGTCAAGGCAGAAGCTTATTTAACTAAAAATGTGTAAGATCTAAGCAACCCAATCATAATTAGCCAAACGCCTTCCCTATCAATTAACCATTCCTTTGATCAGCTGGCCACTGCAGGCAGGGATGATCATCGTGCCTGTCTCTGCAGCAGCTTTTCCCTGCAGTGCAGGCAAACCCACAGACACTGTCATGATCTTCAGGTGGAAACCTCTGTGCCTCGTTGGATGCATGGGAGGATCTCTCTCAGCTGCTTGATTTCAACTTTGTCTGTAATTTTGCTAAATATACACTCATATGTAGGCTGGAGCAGTCTGTGCTAAATTCAAACAAAACAAAGAAGCTTCTTAGCCCATTCCTTGATTAACATACTAATGGAAGCGAGCAGAACCTTGAGTGCTTTCCTGTTTCTCTCTTTGCTATAGGCTCTTTCAGACAGTTTCCATGGCTGGATGTAAGGCTGTACACCAGCTAGACACAGATCCAGGCCTGCATTCAGCATCTACAGAACATCTCTCTTGGGAATAAAACTCCTTCTTGCTTCCGTTCAACAGGTTTCTAATGATCTGCATTCAGATATCTGCTGTGGAGTGAGGCTGACGTCTGTAATTGTCCTGTATGTGTCAGAGGGAGATTGATGTTGGTTTGTAGTTGTTTATGAAATATCAGAGATGTGTGTAATTGAGGAAGGGAAATTTTGTTGGGCACTGCCATCAGTACATCTGGAATATTTTGTTCTAATTTGTTACTCCGTTACATCTTCCTACTATATGGTGTTTAAACCATCATGGAAATCCAAGTTGGCCAAAATGCTACATTGTGTAGTTTTAGCTGCTGTAATAAGAAATATCCCCTACATTTAAGGCTCTATAAGTTAATTAAAACAATAATTATCAAGTCAGAAACCACTGCAGAGTCACAACAGCTAAACTATGTGTTCTTCATTGCTTAAGGCCCCAGAATACTGGCAACTATAAAAGAAGAAATGTTCAAACAAGAACTGGGCTAGCAAGAAGCACACTGGTTTAAACGGCAAAGGGATTTTTCTGTTTGATGATGGAAGTATAAAGAGTCTTTCCTTAATGTGGTTTTGGATGCTCAGGCTTGATCAGAAACTGTCAGCTCTGAGGGAATGGCTGCATTTTGAAAAGCTCCTCAGAGAGGAAAGCTGCTGGTTCTTACAGCTGGCAGTGCTGAGGCTGGATGGCCACCAAGAACAGGTTTTATACATTATCACAGAGAGTTTAGGAGGGGATGATGCTTTTTTTTTTAATTCATCAGCATTTTAACCAGACCTCACCACACGAAACAACAATGCTCACAGCGAACTATAAATCATTCCTAGCAGTACCATGAGTTTTCTTGGGGTGTCCTCATAAGTGTCAGATCTCAGCAGAAAGCTTCATACATCTGAGAGAGAAAGACTTGACAACCAGATTCCTTCTTGTCTGTTTATGTCAAGTGATAAACGAAATGTATTATTCTTTTGACCAGCTTATGTTGTAGACAATTAATGTTCTGAGTTTCAGCTTAAAGGCCTAGAATTTTCATTTTAATTGTAAACAATATTTGCACTTTGTTGTCATTACTAAGGATTTTTTTTTCCTTGAAAAATACTGATAATAATCTGTCAACGCAATTACTTTTTTCTTTTAATTGGGGTTTGGATTTGTGCAATACAACATAAGAGAGGGATGAGAATTAAGGATTTCAAATAGGGAAAACCAGAACCATTTACTAAGAAGATTTTGTTAAAAGGGAGCTGGATAATGGACTATCACAAGCAAAACCTGATTATAACTCTTTCATAAAAGAGAATCTATGGGAGAAATTATCAGCAGCTGAGAAACAGGATTTTGCCATAATTGTCACTGATTTTCATGATAGCAAGGTTAATTCTTAGCATTTCATTTTCAGACATTTTGCAAATATTAATTGAACTTCACAACATCCTGCTGGAGTATGTGCAAGTTAATAGCTTGTGTGTTCAATGTCTGACATTCCTGATCTCATCTGGGGCTTGGAAACAAGACTTTCCCCTTCACAGCTTGTCTCTTCCTGAGAAGCACAGAGCCATTACCCTTCCACAAACTTTGCCTCACCTGTGCAGTTCCTCCAGCTTGATTTGCAGTTAATCTTTCCGCTCTGCTTCTCATGCTCATCGTTGCAGAGGCAGTCGAGTGAGGTCTGTACAAGCCTGGAACCTGACAGTCGTAATGCAAACACAACAAACTGTCACTCCTTAATAGCACCAGCTCTATTACTACAATTGCAGCAGGGCCTGTTCATAAAACAAGCTGATATTTTCTATATGCTGCTGGTTGATACTGAGATATATGTGCTGTCAGCTGAAATACGGTTAATATTTTACTGCTTCTTAGGTTTTTTATCATGCCACAACAGTCTACCAGCAGACATATAGATCCCTGAACAAAGGCAGCCGTCAGAGACATCAAATACACATTTGCCTTTTGGTATAGGGGAGAAATATCTGATTCTGAGCCATTCAGGCTAGAGGGGAATTGTATTCACTTCAGCACCTCAAGATGTTTGTAAAATCAGCTGAAGAACGGCTGCAGGCCATTCCAGAAGTTTGATGGCAGGGAAGGTCCTGGAGGTGCCTATAAACTGCTGTTACACAAAGAGCAGGGGCACTGCGCCTTTCATGCTGCAGAGCAGAGGACAGAAATAAGAGTAAGGCAGAGTGGAAGAGGCAGGGAAATTATGTGCCTGGTCTTTGCACAAGGTAGGAAAACACCTGGGATAGGAATTGAAGGAGAATGCGGGGCCAGAACTCTGAAAACCAGAGAGAGGAATGTAAGATGTGAATCAAGGCACTGTAGGAAGATTGGAGAGATTAAAGGCAGGAGTCAGGAAGAAGAGATGCTGCTGTTCTCAAAGGCAAGAATGTAGCGGCCTTCTGGAAAGGGGGAAAAGAAGGATTCAGTTACTGGAAACAGTGCAAAGACCAAGGAAATAGTGAATCATAAAGTGAAAAGATCCTTAATCACCAAGAACCAAGAGGAAAAAAAGAGTTCTTTCATAATCATAAATTATAATAACAAAATGGAATAGTGTCTCTCATCTTCATGCATCCCCCAGAAAAGCCAGGTTGCTGTAAACCCATGAGTGCCCCTTTCCCCTTCCTAAGCCAACTCAGACATTCCTTCCAGGCCTGACTCTGCTGCCATCCTTCCCTGCAGTCTGCCTTTCCTCATCCCTGCCCTCCAGCTCCCTGCCTGCCTCCCTGCAGTGCTCCCCAAACCCTTCCTTGTCCCCCACCCTTCACCCAGTGGGCAGCCCTATGTGGGGTATCTCAAAAGTGCTGCCCCGGGGTTCCTTGGCGCAGCAGAGTGTGTGAGGTGATTGCCAAACTCACTGGGGCAAACCAGGGAGAGAGGTTTTTCGCATCTCCCCTGTTAATGGAGGCAGGGAATAAGTTTCTCACATGCCAAGCTCTTGATTTGCCCAAATCTTGTCAGAATATAGTATCTTTAAAAGTCCCAGCCTTTGGCTTGGTTGAAATAGTCTAACAGCTTCAAGAGCTGTAAACTGTCTGTTCAAGTGGAAAAACACACTTGAAAAGTGTAGCTGTGTTCTGAAGAGCAATACTCTTCTGGTTTTTAACATTATTCCTAAATTCTTCATTACTGTGAGTGCCTAACTGCACACACAATGTGTTCCTTTCGGGTTGAATTCCCACTCTGAATTATACATGAACAAAAATGGATGTCCAATGGCTTTGCCATGAAAAGATTATCATGTCAAATCCCAGCATTTCCCTTGCACAGTTTTCTATATGCCTTCTGATTTTGGAGCTCATGAGACACACATCATTTGCTCTGGGAGCTGTGTTATTAGAGAGGACGAGAGCATCTCTGCGGGACTCAGGGACAGGGGCTTGACCTGAACATGTGGATCCAACAGAGATCAGTGCAAGATATATGCATAACCTTATAACACACCTCTGGCCCCTTACATGTGTGTGTGAATACGCATCAGCTCAGTCCCGCGTGAGCGTGCCCAGCTGAGCAGCACAGCCAGAGCTGAGAGGCAGATTGAAGGCTGCCCAGCCTTTCTGCCCATTGACAGATTATTTTTAAGCCAGCCCCTGTATTCCCAGGGTGCTGTTTGGTTCCAGGGCTTCTCGCTGCACCTTCTGACGGGCACAGAGGCGCTGGGTGCCAGGTGTTGTGCTGCTCCTCCTTCCAGCACCACACATAATGATCCGTGTGGCTCCCGCATCCTTCATCAGTGCTGGTGCTGCCGCCGCCTCCTCCTACGTGTCAGTGCCACCTGGTCCCATGGCGAGGTGACAGACAGGAGCAGCCTGCCTGGGAGGAAAGGCAGGAGAGGGAAGGTGAATGGGAAAAAATATGGGAAAAAAAGCATAAAGGTAGACACACACATATTTACAGTCTTACAGAGCTTGTTTGTGTTGCAGCCCCGAGGGGTGAGGTATCCACTTCCTCTCCTCTGCTGCTGCCTACTTCTCATGCAGTTTCTTCCATGTCTTTCAGACCTGCTAAGAAGGACAGGAACAAGGTCACTTTTTCCTTGGCCAGGAGAAAAGCTGATGCACAGAGCTTCTGGCTGGCTCTCTGCTGCAGACAGAGCTCTCTAAATCTGCAGTGCCTGCACTTTCCCCAGGGATGGGAACCTTAACAACTGTTCTGCATTTGCAATCTATGATACAAGGCTTTAGCGAGATACACTGAATGTGACAATTCCAGAGCCCTGAATTACACAAAGGAGTCTCAAGTCTACATTCAGATCTGTGTGTAAATGGAATTATATACTGAATTATTGCTGCCTACCTGTTTCCTAACAAAGTCACAATGGAAAAAAAAATAAAAAAAAGCTGGAATACTGCTGCTTTATCTCAGAACACATTTTAAAACCTATTACTTTGAGTAGTCATTTCCATTCAGCTCTTACAGAAAATGGATGGGCCTGGGCTTCCCTGCTGAAGGTGTTATTCCCTTGGGTGTAGCTGTTGATACTGTACTTGTTGTTTGTGTGTGAGGAAAATAACCTCCAGCACCCAGATCAATTCTAAATTGTAAATATGCAGAAGAAAAACATGAAATTCTGCGTAATTGTTGTACAAAAACATGCAAAGCTTGTGCTAATAATATCCTTTGGAGCCTTCTGATCAAAAAGGCTCAGGGGGGTAATGGCTCCAACGAAGGTTTTGGTTGTTTATTTATTTTTGAAGAGGATTATCATTGGTGCTCACACAGGACCAAAACTGAGAGGGAAACTGGAGACTTAGAGTGACATGACTTTCATATTTCAAGTGGCCTAAATGTTCCTCTGTTTTATTACCAAAACAAACAAACAAAAAAAACCCAAAAAAACAAAACAAACAACAACAAAAAACCAAAACAAAAAACCCCCCAAAACCCCAACCAAAGAACAACAAGAAAAACAAAACAAACAAAAAAAACAACAAACAAAAAAACCCCAAAACCCCACCACCCAAAAAATCAAACCCCAACTGCTGAAGGGCATATTGGTGTTGAATGTAGGGAAATGGATTTTTACTTTCACGGAATGCAGCATAGGCAGCATTTGCTGCAGTTGAGCATCCTGGAACAAGCAGTGGAAGAGGCTTTTTTTCTCAACCCTTTGGTCCTGCTGTTCAAGTTTCTTCTGTTTCTTCCATTGCTACACAACATGCTTTGTTTATTAAAAATCAAGTGGCATAGCTGTTATGTCAACCCACAGCTATTTATACATTTGTGCTTATGTCCTTTTTGGCTTTTATTCGGTCTTTTCAAGAACAAGCTTTATTCCTGTAAGGAGATAAATACAAAAAGCAGTTTGCAAATACTAACCCCATACCTATGGTAATCATTGCCATTGGGTTTTAATCCTTAGCACCATGAATTTCCTCCAGCGCTGTCTGTGGTGATACTGCTGTGAATTAATTCTGTATTGGTCACCAAATTGTTAGCAAAAATAGTGTTAGATTAGGCCCATTGAGCTCTACTTACTGTGGATGTGTGGTAGAATTTAAGAGACCAGAGTCAGGATAATTTTGGCTGGTTGATAAGTTATTTTAAGGGATGGCAACAACACAGTTCACGTTCGTTAGAATACAAATTGCAGCTCACTGATGACTTTTTCAAATCATCAATAAAAAATTGTGCTTCCTCTCTGCTTCTCTGTCACACAAATATAAGTTATCTCGGTCTTTAGAAGCCACCTGGGAGAATTGCTTTTAGATGAAGGAATTAAAATAACCTCATATGTTAAGGTTTATAAGCCACAAGGCTCTTGTTAGGAAATGTGCTGCCATGCCATGCTAGTTGCACAGCCCCATGCAAGAAGAAATGTGTTTCCAAATCAGGCTGTAAACTTGCCCAGAGAGCAGGAGGGGCAGCCATTTGTCACCCACATGTCATTCCGTTGTCTTCCCCACCGACTGGATTCAGCCTGAATTCTTCTTGGGCATTGTATGGGCACAGCAGGGAATTCCATGCGCTACCATGGCCTACTAGTGCAAATTATCAGGTGCAGAATAAGCATTTTTGAATATAAACTGAGACATTTGAAGCTCATTTAATGAATGTAAGAATTACAATAGGAGAAGAAAAGACACGTTTATCAATAGAACTAGAGAAGCCTTCCACATTCATGATTCTCTAAAAAATCCTGCCCAAGTGGTTCAGTGATTTTAGGATTTTTTTTTTTTTCCAAAAAGTGAAATTTACTTTTGAGCAAAAGCATTTTTTAAGTTGAAAATTTTAGAAGCATTTTAATAGCATCTTCACATATTGCAAGTATCCATTTTTTTGCTGAGTGAAGGATTACTCTCTCTTTTCTTTTCTTATTTTTTTTTTTAAGTGGTATGGTTGGCTTCTTTTCATCTAGCTACATCTGTTACTTTTTATAAATAAGCCTTTTCTCCCTCTAAGGATCAAGCAGAACTTCTTCCAAGCCTTCTATTCTCAAGTGTAACTTCAGAAGTGCAGAAATAATAGCTTTAATACTTGGCCTTTATTGGCTAATTCAATAGCTTTATGTACTGTAACCGGGAAAGGTAAATGTAAGGGGGATTAGAAGGCGACAGGCGAAACTTTTCCCTTTAATTCTGACCCCAAAATAACTTCTCTGCAAAGGTCCATTTGGCCAAGGATCCAATCTCTGCCAGGAGTCATTGTTTGGGGAAAATATTAGAAAAAGGGCTGGTGAGGAGATGAGGAGTGTGTGCCCTTTGTTTTGGGAAGATAAGCGTCTCCCACAGAGTTGCATCTGGATCTCCTTTTTCTGCCTCCTTCTATGAACTTCTTCCATCCATTTTGAGAACTGTTATGTTTTTTCCTCCATAACCTCCATAAGCACAACTTTTTCCTCTGTGACCATAGCATGACCATGGTGTTTGTTGTCAATTAGCTCCTAGTAATGCAACCAGTAATTATGACTGGGCCAGGCACCGAAGAGATCCACACTAAATGTTTTCCTACACTTCTTCACAGCTGAAGGATCCACAGCCTTCATCAGACTTTGTGTGTTGAGACTTGAGACCGCTCAGCCTGACAGATGGAGCTGGATGAGTGAGGTCAAGCCTCGTGCTCTGCACTGGTGTCATCCCTCAGGTCAGGGAGCATTTATGGGAGTCCCAGAGGAGCTGGCAGCAGCTCACTCTGAGCCAGAGGGAAAATCCTCCTCCTTCTCCTCCCCTTCCTTCTCCTCCTTGTCCATTTGCCTTGTCCTTACTTGGTTGCCATTGTGAAGGAGTGAATTTTAGCTGCCCTCAGAAGGATTTCTGCTACAACTTACTACTGCTGCCTAATTCAGGGGCTGACACAGGGTGGGTCTCATCCTTTCCAAGACAGGAAACAGCTGTTTTGACAAACAGTTGTATATTTTGCCATATTCTTTGAGAATCTTAGCAGTAATGAAAGTCTTCCTGAAATTAGATATAATTTATCATGTGGAAAAATACGTAGTTTATTTAGTTTGATTTTCCACTTATTAGCTACTCCCAAAGGCCATTTTGTGGCACACATCTGGAGTGGATAATGCACAGCAGCATGAGTTCACTGGGGTTGCACACTGAGAAACCCTTTGGGAATGACTGCTGGTTTTTAACAGTGACCTGAATTGTATCAGGATTGCAAAAATACAAGTGAAATCTAACACAGCAATGATGTGCCAATAAGAACCAATGTATCCACATTCATTCCTCTCTTCAGCAATCACATTTGCTGAGTGCTGTTTATGACATCTCCATAATGTAAAAGGTTTATGGTGAGGTCAGCGAAATTCATCAATCAAATTCAAGTCTTATTAATACAACATTCTGAAAGATCCAAGTTTTATTATTGGTTGTCAAAGCCACTTTTCTCTGACTTCAGATAAAGTAGTTCATTGAATTAAATGGTCTAAATCAGGTTTGAAAACATCTCTTCACTTTGTGGTGCTGTAGTACGTACAATATTTTTTTTTAATGCACGGAAAATATTTTTTGAAATAGGAAGATAATTCAAAGAGGAAAATATTCCAAGGAAAATTGAATGTCCCACTCATCCTACAACTCTTTTTTTTTTTTTTTTTTTTCCCCCCTCAACTGCTGTCAAATATCGCAGCTTCTTGTGTGAGTAAAATAATCCCACATTTGGAATATTCTGGTGGGTGGCCAGATGTACAGCATCAGTGGGAGGGAGTCCTGCTACTGCTCTGAACCCAAGAGCTCGTTGTCCCTTCTGGTCTTTGTAATTTTGGTTCCCTTCAAGATGGTGTGAGATGATGCTGGTATCAAATAGGCATGAGCTTTTGAAAGGAAAAAAAAAAAGATTTATTTAAGATTTATTTTTATCCCATAGAAACTTGTGCAATCAGAGCTGGGGCTGCAAAATGAGAGTGATTGTGACAATTATAGCGATACAGATGTGGCCCTCTTCATTGAATTCTTCTGTGCACAAGAAGCCTCAGATCAATAAGGAAAAAAAATTCAACCACCTGTGAATGCATTCTAAGGACAAATCCACAGATTGGGAAGTTTTTCTGAGTCTCATGATTTACAAAGTTAGATTAAAAAATGACGTGGGACAAAGTCACAAAATGTTTTGGTTTTAGTTGGGTCAATCCAGAGAGCATCCATCGTGCACTGCCAGTGAAAACTGTGCTTTATATTTTTATTTTAGGGGAAGGAAACTGTAAGGTGGATATTGTACATTAAAACATATCCCTAAGGCTTTTAATATATGATAATATGTATCTTGAGCTAAAAATTTTCAAATAATTATCTTTCCTAAGTAAACCACCGCTTTGATCATTGTGGGTTCAGAAAAGTCTGGCTTTTTGAGGTTGTCCTTTATATTCCAAGTGAGTTCAAAAATGTCCATTTTGTTGCAAGTTCCAGGTTCTGTGCTTTGAAACTCCACATGTATACTAAGCAACAAAAAACGCTCTATACCCATGTTTGCATCCTGTATTAATAGGAGCTTGATGGAATTTCAGAGTGCCAAAATAAAAATAGAGAATTAATATGCATAGAAGTTGTAAATTTAATTAGCCGGTGTTATCAATTAAGCACACTCAGTAGAACTCCAGCAGGAATTTTGATTTAGTATATCTGCCAAAGAGTTGGACAAAGTGCAAAATGAATATTCAATTAAAAACTGAAAATGATCAAATATTCAATTATTTTTTTTTCATTCAGTAATCTACTGGAACCAGTACAGAAGTCAATATTTATTCACTCAAAGTGAGAGTGACCATTTTTGAACAAGCAGGGTGAGATCCTGTAGTTCCCCACTAATTACTGTTAAGCATAAATCTTAATTTCTGGGTTTTGATCTAAGGGTAGAGATATTTTTTACTGGAATATTATGGGCGTGACACTGCTGAGCTGATTTACAAAACCCTCTTAACAATTACTATGATCTACTCATAGAGATATTTATCAATTAATCTAAGAAATTAGAGATGAAATATTTACATTGTATCTTCTGGGCATCCCTGTTGTAGTTCAGGATTGCTCCCAGCACTATAAGTTTGACGAGCCTTCCACCATTTCCATTTGAAAATGAAATAGCCATTAATGGTATTTTAAAAAAAACTCCCTTAGATTGTAAAATATGGGCATAAATTTTGGCAGTTGCAACAGTGAACTTGCTGAAATGGTTTCACTTTTCACTGCTCCTTATGGACCAAAGGAAAACCAAGATGATGTTTATTTTTTTATTTTTTTTTAGCAAAGTTGGGAGATTTTCTCAAGTATATAAGAAAACCTTTCTAAAGAGTGTCCTTAGTCCTCTGGAAATGAAACTGAAATGCCTTACTTAGATTTGCTCATTTGTCCCAAATTTAGACAGGCTCATTCCTCAGAAGTATCGAGGACCCCTTGCTTTGTTGCAATGATTTCTTTTAATGTCAGAACAGATTTTTGTGTGACTGGGAAGAAAGGAGAGGGAAAATGTGCACTTTGTGTCCTTTCCTGATAGTTTTTCTTCTGGTCGTGCTTCTTCCTTTTTCACTCATTCATCTTCAGTCCCAACCATTTGGAGCTTGGGCCAAACTTCTCAATTTCCAGGCTGCAAAAACCAAACTAGAAAGGAACTTTTAATGTAAGGAACATTTCAAAAAATAGAAGTAAGAAAAGGATAAGAAATTCTGTTTTCTCACTGGATGTAAGCTACTAATTAAGCTGCTATCAGACATCCTGGCAAGCAAAAGGGCAATTTGAACTTATAGCACAATTTAATGTGGTACTGTCAAGCATGATCCAAAAATTATCTGAAAGCCATTTTCTTTATCGTTAAGCTGCTAGAATATTTATGTTTCATTAGCATCACCTCTGGTAATTAACACTCCGTACTTCAATTTTTGGTAGATCCAATATGCCTCAGCAGAGAGTACCAACTTAAAAAGGGAGTCTGGTATAAAATTGAAGTCTGTGAAAGAGGATTCTGATTATATGTTAAATCTGCCCCCTACCTACTTTCAGTACAGTCAAGAAAAAAATACCTGCTGCTTTTTTAAATAGAGGCGCATCTCTAGTGTATTTTCAGCATAAGAGAATTTGAGTTATTCATGCATCAACTAGAAAATGGATAAATTACAGTTAGAGGGAATTCTGCCCTGAGTTACTGGCAAAAAAATAATAATTTGTCTAATAAGCTTATATCTATGTTGAGTAGCTACAGGGTAGCACACATTACACATTTTAAAATATTTACTACATGGAATTAATTTTTTTCAAAGTGTTCATCGCCCAAAGAGAAACTAAAATTTAGAGAAATGTAGATAATGAGTTGTAATATTATTTTATGGAAAAATGTATTTTTTGCTGGTGAGGCTCCTGCACAAATCACCACAGTACCTGAGATCTTATTGCAAGGATCTTAACTATGTGACCAGCATAATTATTGAAATTCAAACCAAAATACCATCTCATAAAGAAGGACAGTTGTCTTGATAGAAGATAACTATTGTAGTGACACCATCAGTGAAAATATTTTGCCACAAGGAAAAATAAAAGCAAAATGTTATATAGTAAAAAGAGTTCTAACATGATGTAATATAGAATCACAGAATCACTAAGGTTGGAAAAGACCTCTAAGACTATCTAGTCCAACCTTTGGAAGTATTTAACAGTGTTCTGAACAATATTTCTGTGTGGTTTTTAAGTGTAAATACCAATTAAACACAAAGCTTCACAATAAAGCTATCAAAATTAAATATCAAATTAAAAAAAATAAAATCATCTATAATTGTACTTAGTGAATTAAGCTTCTTGGTTTGGAATCCAGTGACAAAGAGGAACTTGTAGAGGCAGCAGCTTTTCCTGGTCAAAGCTGGATCTCAGCACCCATCTCATCTTGTCTTCTTGGGTAGGACAAGTATTTTATTTGTTCCATGATTTCGTGTCAAGTGTGAAATGTGGATGTCCATATTTAAGGAAATCTTATTCTGCAATGAAAGAAATGAGAACTCAAGAAGTTGTTAGAAAAGCAGGGCAAGAGTCTAGGCTAGGGCCAGTTGCACCATGAGCCCAATGAAGAACTGAAGAAATGTGCAGAAAAACCATAAGGTTAGGGTTAAGATCCTTAGAGGCAGGAAAAGTCTTGGCATGTGGTATTCCTGAAATACACAGGGAAAAAAACAGTAGCAGCTTGGAATGAGGGCCATAACAGTTCTCATCAGGAGGAGTGAACAGGATGAGTGACAGTGGTCACAGGGACACAGAAAAGAGCCACTCTGCGGGCATGCTGGGGTTGGTGTGATTTGCTTTGTGCAGCTCCCGCAGCTTTGCAGGTGAGCTCAGCACCAGCCCCAGGCCCTGCCAGTCTGCTCCTGCTCTAGGGCTGCCTCTTGTGACCCTCCCAGAGGATCACAGCTGTCACACTGCTGCTGTCCCGAACCTCAAAATCCTGGGAATGGAGATTCCTGGGAGGATTCCTGATGACGTGCTCATGCTATCAGGAGGTGCTGGGCAGGTGTCAGCACACCATAGCCTTCTGATGTATATAAACTGCCTCCTCTGCCAGCTGCAATTTTCTGACTATTCAAGTTGTTCTTTCTTATCCTCTAAATCTCCTTTCTCCTTTCCTAATCCAATTCTGTCTCAATCTCCTACATCCATGCAGTTTCCATGGGCTTGTCCAGCTTCTTATTTGTTAGGGTTATAAGAGTATTCCAGCTGACACTTGCTGCTGCATGGTCAATGTCATTTTTCCATTCCAGCCGTGAAGGACAGGGTGTTCTGTCAGAGAAAAAAATCACACTCCAATCTAAATCTTAATCTCCTAAAGTAATATTGAAATTAGAGCTGTTTTGGAAAATCCAGGCTGTCTGCCTTGACTCATGAGTCTGTACCATGCAGAGCTTTCAAGGTCTCTGTGACAGTAAAAGTTCAGGAGCCTGCACACTTCCTAACAGAGAGAAGCTGCTGGCTGAGAAACTATACTTTTTATACCTCTGATTTACAAACTCAGTTGTACACAGGTGTAGAAAAGCAGATTTATACCAACAATAAACATTGCTTTAACCATAAATTTGCATGGGATTGGCTGAAGAGTCACCAAAGCAGTAGTTTTCACACTAGCACTCAAATTGTGTACTAGATCTTCCCAGAGAGAGCAGTCTCTCTCTTTCCCTATCTCTATTCCTATTCCAGGACCACTGTTGTATCTTCTACAATAATTACTGTCTTGTGTAGCTCTTATAATGTGATCTTAGAGTTCAATAAATGATGTTCAAGCAGGTGAACATGTTCTCCATCTTTTAAGAGGACATATTGAAACTTGAACAGCAGAACTTACATTATTTCTGCAGCTGCTGTTGTTCTTCACATTGGATTTCTGTTTATTATTTTCCTGATTTTCTTCACGGCACGTGCGTTGTTTGCAGCATGATTCAGATGTAGGAGAGCAAAAATCTATAAAAAGATATGGTTATATGAAGAGACTTACTTAAAGTTACTCAGTAATCTTAAAGATTTTTTTTTATCAGAGGTTTATAACTATTTTTTAAAATAAATGTTTTATTGTGCCACCTGATATTATATATTTGGGGTTTTATTTAATCATTTTTTAGCTGTGTATTTAAGGGATAAGTTGTTCAAAACAGAGTTGGCAATTAAATATTGCAGCATAGCATGGAAAGGATGAGAGGTTTTGTTTTATTTTTTCCTCAAGGATGAAATACGGATTATAGTGGTTCTGCTACCGAAGTGTTAGATGGAAGTAACAGGTGTCTGCACATTATCCCTGCCCAGGTACTATAACCCTCTCCATTTCCTTTTCTTTTTGTAGGTATCCAGTGGTTTTCCACTCAATTACTCATTCTGTTTTAATACCTCATTTTCTTTAACTCACTTAAGTGGAATTTGCTCATGCAACACATCTGTGGAATTCTTTACCACATTAATTTTGCTTTAGTTTAGTTCAAATCAAAAGTCAAAGTAGATTAATTCTGTAATTACAGTTCTTATTTGCTTGACTTGTTGGCTCTTGGTGCTTTGCTTTGGGATGCACAGAACACTGAGTTGTAGATTTGTTAAGTGTAGCATATTCATTTGAAAAAAGTTTTATGAAAATGGATAGATGGAATTCTTTAAAAGTTGAGAAGATATGGTAGCCACAGAGACTGAAAAATAAAAGAATGAGAGAAACTCAAAATAACAAGAGGACGTAGAAGTTCTGTTAGTAACTGAAGGGCACTGAAGCTTACAAAGTTAAGAAAAAATTCAAATTATTTACTAGAAATAAAAAATTTAAAGAAAAAAAATTACTGAATTGCAAAGCTGGACAGAGGAGATGGAAACTGGCCACAGATTTTGGTTATGAAATAGAAGTGGGGGGGGAGGGGGAAGAAAAAAAGAAAAGATGGTTGAAAGTCTTCCGGACAAACTTTGTCTTCCTTTTTTTTATTTCCTTTGGTTTTTTTTGATGGAGCAGCCTAAGATATAATTAATTCTTCTGGCCCCCCTTGTGTTCAAACTGTGGGATGGAGAGGATGGAACTGGGCAGTTGAAGAAGAGCAGGATGTCAAAGAGAGTTTTCAGAGTTAGAAAGAAGCGTCGGTGAGGGCAGTGAGCGGGAGAGGTGCTGGGATGATGACTCTGGGATTTGAGACAGACCTTCCTTGGTGACATTGAGAACACCCTGGCAGGCATTGGCAAGTAATTCTCTGTATTGATTCTGTGCTCAGTGGAAATGATTATTGTGTTTGTGCAGCAGCTGCTAAACATGCTAAGCTGTTTTATCAGCATCTTTTAGTTTTAATATTCTGAACGATAACCTTTGGCCACTGCAGTCCCACACGGAGAAAGGAGTCCTAATCCCCCCTTGCACCTGAGTTGATTTTATTAACACATTTCCTCTCTGACTGACAGGCTCCAGTCATTAAATTATGAAATCCAAATTAACCCGAGGCTCTGTGTTCTGTGTCATTTCTTGTCAGGGTCAAGGGAAACCAGCCCAAATTATCCACTGGCTTTTTTTTTTTTCCTTGCAGATTATAGTATTTGAAACAGGGATAGAACTCTATCTCTCATCTGTTCTTAAAAGCTTTGATGATTCATTAGAAACGGCTTTAAACAGATCAAAATTCAGGTTTATTAGTACTTACTGTAGAATTAGGAGTACTGACCAATTTGAGAAGAGCCCCTGGGTGCCCACATGTATTTGTTTCCTGCAGAAGAGGTACCGAGTTCTTCTTCTTTTGCACAAGCAACCCAATATGGCTCTGGAGAGCTGCTGCAGCATTAGTCAGCCTATTTTGTAGCCATTTCTATTCATAAGGGAGAATAAAAAAATCATCCAACTTCTAAATTCTCTAAATGAGGTCTACCTCCCTTTCTTTGAAAGAAAATAGAAAGCTTGTTGCCTGGTAGAGCTCAGCTGGGACCTGTTACCTCTGAGTGATTAGGAGAACAGGCTTTGTGCCCACTCTTTTCTCAGTCAGGGAGCACTTTTCTCCTTTTGGGGGGGAAAAAAAAAAAAGGAAAGATGGGACAAAGCTTTTGTTACTGACCAGCATTTTTCAATCGGGTCATCTCATCTCTTTTTAAAAATCTAAAGAATATTGCAGCTGCTGCCAGTTGTTCTTCTCGAAGGGCTTTTGAATGGCATTTCATTAAAGGAAGAAAAAAAGAGATTGTATCGAGGGATATAGTAATTCTTGCAAGAGATGGGAGATCGTGAAAATACATTAGCTTTTTTATTTTTCAGCTGTAATTGACATCTTACCTGGTCTCTTAACTTGGGATTTTTGTGTTCTACTAGTTGTTTTTTCCCAGTTTTCAGTTGCTTTTCCACAGATGCACCTCTTATATTTGCGGTCTGTGTCTTTAAAGAATGAAATGGAATAATTTAATCTGAAGTTAATCCCTTTAAATATGGAATTAAATTGTAAGTTTAGCTAATAAATACTTGCTTGTCAATGTATATTTGTCCATTGATTGTAGAAAATAAAACCGGAGGTGAAGCGATTTCTGGAATTTTGGGAGACATCAGTATCTTTAATATGGACTTAAAAAATTATGGATTCTTTTGTTCTAGTTTTGAGTCATGCTTTGGGTGTAAATAGCAATATTTTTGTGGTATGTATGATCCAGTAATCCATTTTATTAGTTCACTGACCTGCCTGACACAGCAATACTCTTCCTGTTCCAAAGAAAACAGGAATACTGGGTTCAGTGTAGCCTTCCCCACATGATTACGCCTCCGTTGGTTAATTTACTTTGTGTGTGCTGTTTATGGGCACTGTTTGTCACCTGCTGCTCACGGGAGCCCTGCTTCCCCACACTGAGCACCGGTGTCTTGGTGTCACCGGGCAGGAATTTATGGGAGCTGCTTTGCCCTGGAAGTCGGTAGTGAGTTCCTCGAATTTCTCAGAAGCGTTTTCAAGAGCCACTATAAATTTTTCATCTGCAGAAGATAAAACACGCGGCAGACACCCATCCTGTAACAAACGGCGCCATCGGAAAATGGGAAGTTATGATTGTCGTATTTTAAACCGCGGTTTTACGCCGAGTTTGGGGCTGCACAGGCTGGGTGGGTGTGGGTGTGTGTCTGTGCCGTATCTCAGGTTGTCCGTGGGAAGTGGTGACACTCTGAAAGCTCCTTTAAGTCATCCTCCTGCTCCAGTGCAGTGGCTGAGGGAGGTTGGGATAGGCTGCAGAGACCTGGGTGGAGCACGGGAGCGATCTTGGGGTTTAATAGCAGAGCTTTCCTCTGTCAGCCTCTTACTCTGCTAGGACAAAGACGAGGCATTTGCATACTCCCTGTTTTCCAAACAATCTTTCTTCTCCTGGCTTCCCCCATGTGTCTGGTGCTGCACAGACCCGTGACCTCCCTGTGCTGCCTTCTGGGTGTTTGACAATCGGATCTGAGTCCATCAGGCTGCCTCAATTGTGGAGCAGCAGCCGCCAAAGAGCAACTCGACGCAGCGGTATCAGCCTCATTAGCAGCAATAATGGGCTCTTAGTGCACTCTTGATTCTCCTATGATTTTAATGGCACAGCTTTCCCTGTAGGTTTTTTTTGTATGGAGAAAGCATGAAGTCAGAGAACTTTTGTCGCCAGTAAAATATGGAGGGGTTGCAGATACACATTTCTTATTCTCGAGGTGTCGTTCTCTTTGTTCCGAGGAGAGCACCATTGTCAATAAAAAAAAATAAAAAAAAGTGTTTGATGGGAGATTTTCATTAGAAAACCGAATTTGAAATATTCAGGTCAGGAAGAGCACACTGTGATAGTCAGCATTAGGTTTGAACTTCTGAATGTTGGAAGGGTTTTTGGAGGTGCTGCTTGAAAGAAAGTAAATCTCTGATCTTGGATGGTCTCTCAATTTATTAAAACCCCGAATGCACTAATAAAGGCACTTCAGAGAACATGATACTTTGTAAAAAGTTAGGAAAAGTAATATGGGTCCCTTAGAAGTTCTACATACGAGTTTTTGGAAATCATTTTGGATGTACTTGTATTTTTCTGATAGCTGAGCCTGGTAGGCAGCCGGGGACTGCAGAACAATTGGATTTCTTACTGGTTGACACATTGCTGGATTTTGCTGGTATACGTTTAATTGGGAGTCTTGTTACCAGTCCTTTCATCCAAGGATAATCCCAGCTTTCTTCTCATTTATATTGCAATAAAAACCTGGGTTTGCTTTTAAAAGGTGAAGGCTGAATTTTGGCACATCTCTGCTTGATACTCTACCTCATCCTTACAAGGAAATTGACTTCTTTTTCAGTTTTTCCTTACTCCTAGGAGCCAAAATTACTGTGATGATTAGCAATTTGTTTAAATATTTTAGGATGTATCCCAGAGGTCAGCCAAGGTGTCCTTCCTGATGACTGTGTTGATCAGAACAGTGCAGTCACAGCTGGCAGTAGCAATGCAGTGTGGATGTATTAGGAGTAGTAGATGAAAAGTAAAGCAGGTGTAATTCTTTACAACCTTTTTCCATGCCTGTGTAGCTATCTTGAGGCTTGCTCTGCTTACTAAAGACAAGAATTGCTCTGCCAAGAGGAAAGAACCGTAGGATTATGTGCCTTTTCAGTAAAATATTGTGGGAGCCAAACCTTACGGGTCCTTTCAGTAACCTGATGAAGGGGAAGTGGTAGACTTCTGCTTTATTCCTTTCGGGACAGAGGACAACTACTCACATCACACCCCCAGCTCTGTAAAGCACATGAACTGTGGCAATCTGACCTCAGAGTGAGCAGACATGATTTTAATACCATAGCATTTCAGCAGAGTGCAAAGAGATATCCACTTGCAGAACCAGTGGATGTTTTCCCTTCATCACTGCAGTGCCTGCGTCCCCTCAGAACAATCTGTGCATTTTGTTTGCATTCAACCATGTCAGAAACAAAGAACTTGATCATCTTTAATCATCTTTAGCATCAGAATCAAGAGGATGTGTGTAAATCCTTCTTCAGTCTTAGGTTGTGAATTTTTTTGTCTTTTTCGCCCAAAGGATGCCATAATTAACTGCCCTAAACTTAATCAGTGTAGAACAAAAAAGCCTGCTAGGTTGAATTGTTGTTTGTTTGTTTTTAATAAATGTTTCCATTATCTCAAAAAAAAATACAACTTTGATTGAGGGGGATCTCTAGTAGGATCATAGTTTTGTTTGAATAATGAAGCAAATTGTATTTGAAGGAAAGATAAAATTTCTGTTTCTTGACTATTTTCTTCAAGCTTTTAAAAAAATATTAATTTTCCTTAGTTGTACTAAAAGCTATTAAAAAATCATATTTCTCTCCCTGCAAAAAGGGTAGGAGGTGGGATATGCTGATACTACCTAATTTACACAATTCCTGTTTTTATTAATTTAACCATTCAGGGTTGGTTTTCCCCTCATATTTTATCATAATGGTTGTATCTGAGAAATGAGTCTGAAGCATTGTAGTAAAACTGTGGAAATATTTCTTATACCAGCAGCTAATATCCTGCAGCTCATCTGCATCCTGTACCTGAATCACCTACTGCAGTGACAAGTAGAGCAAGTGAAAGTGAAATAAAATACAAAATAAAAGAAGCTGCTTGCTGCAGTTGGAAATATGACCTAAAATTAGCATCACTTCCAGGTCCACAACAGCTTTTATGTCACCTGAATAATAACAAGCATTTGCTATATAAACATGCCATGGTATTTTACTGGTGGACAGATATTATACCTCAAAATCTGAATCAGGTCTGGAGGTGCATCTGTGCTGAGAAGGACAAGTCAGTGCAGAAATGAGCGGTCACTGGAGTGCAAAGCCAGTTTTTGGGAGCTACTGCAATAAAAATCACATGGTGGTGTTGATACTTTGAAAAAGTGTCTAATGTGCCTTCAGATTAGCTCACTGCTGTGCTGATGTCTCTGTGCTGGGCCAGGAGAAGGTCTCAGGAAGCTGGGACTTGTCACTCCCGTGTGTTTTGGGCAGGTTTTGGTGCTGTCAGGAGCTGCCACGCTCTGTACGAGCAGGTTAGAGGTGGGAATTGCCTGTGCAGTAATCCCCAGCACGGGCTGGGCACAGCCAGACACCAGGGAATTTTCCAAAGGGAATTTTCCAAAGGTTTCCTTCAAGTCTTATTTCACTGTCTCCTCTGCTTCAGTCAGGGCACGAATGGTTTGGGGAAAGGTGAGAAGCAGCTCTACACCGATCACCCAAAGCCGTGTGTGTAAATCACTTTACATTTTGTGACCTCTAAAAAGGAGCACCCAGATGAAAAGCTTTGCACGAGTAGCTGTGCTAGCATCTGTTCATTACCTGTTTCATATAAAGCTGTGTGGGGAATGGTTGTATTTTTGCTTCTTTTATTAAATGATGGTTTTTTGGTTTCAATAGTTGCTTGCTTTGCCTTGTAAATGTACAAACTGGTCACTTCCTTCTTGGCTTCCAGATTCCTCTTTTGGCTTAAACCCACTGTTCTCTAGATATATTCACATTCATATAATAATGAGATTTTTCAAGCAAACCCCATGCATAACTGCATGTATTGAAATTAATCTCCAAACCTAAAACCTTCCTGTAAAACAGGAAAAGGAATATCAAATAGGAAAAGGAAAATGCATGAAATGCATGTGCAGTAGCCCTGTAAAGATAGCTTATATACTCCTGAGGCTCTTGCTGCAGCTTGTGACATCTTTTATAGAAGTGTCACCTTTAGGAGGCTATTTTTGGCAATGATGTTTCAGCATGGGATTGTGAGGGTAACAGTGGGTATTGGATATATCCTCCAGAGATCACCTTCACACTGCCTCAAATATTTCTAGGCACAGGAAAAAAGTGGGCAGTATAACTTGCTGAAGAGCTCTGCACACTTGTTTTATTCTTTCTCATAAAACCAGATTCAGTAAAAACTTGGCCAGTATCTGCTATAATTTTCATCAGGATTCAAAGCCATTACTTTCTCTGGATAAACAGCAGTTAGAACAAATCTTAAATATACATGTAGGGAAATATTCAGGCTCTGTACCATTTGTCACTTGCAGAACAGCTAAAGCAGCAGAGAGTCACAGCCTGTGCTAGGAAAAAAAAAAAAAAACCTTTATACCTAGAGAGTCTGGAATTAGCCAACTGTCACTTTCCCGAGCCAGGAATAGGTGGAAGAGGAGACAGTGATAAAACTTGACTGACTCTTAGTTTTTCTTCTTTCTTCAAAGGGTGTGAAGCTGTTCTGTGTTTCAGGAACCTGCAGGTTCCTGAGGGCTCGCTGCGCATGAGCTGTTTGAGGGAGCTCTGCAAACTCTGCTAGCAGAGGCTTTGACGTTTCCATGGCTTGTGGAGAAGTCACTCATTACAGACAGGCTGCTAAATTATGGAGGCAATTTTTATCTGCCAGTTCTTTGCTTCTATTGCTTCCTATAAGCTTCGAGAATATTTGAGGGAAAAGTATTGGTGTACTTGGTTGGCTGAGTGGCTCCCTGAGTTACTTACAGCCTTTCATTCCCAGGCTGTTCACGGATTTCTTATGTTGGCCACTCCAGCAGGTAGGCTGATCTCCAGCTCATTTTACAGCCAGTTCTAGGAGAAAAGAAACCTTCTTTTGCCATTCCTCACGCAAAATTTGTTCTGAAGTTTCCTTATGGAGCTCTGCTTCTGTCTTTGCAGTACTCTCTGTGCACAGCCTCCAGTCATGGAGCAGATGAAAAATGGAGAGACAGAAAGAATTTTTAAAAAGGGGAGGCGAATACTGTGACTTTCTGCTTTGCTGCTTCCTTGGTACATTCCCTGTCAGAATGTACCTTAGTAAATAACTCTATAACTCTATATGTAGAAAGGGAAGTATTTTAGCAAGACATAAGACTCAGCACAACAAAATCTATTTAAATGCAGCATAATTGAAATGTCAACATAGCCGTGAAATGCCTCAAGGTGTTTCTTTGGTGAAGGCTGGATATGACACGAAATAGATGCCTGAATACTGTGGTACAGAAAAAGCCTTTTTGTACTCAAGTCCAGGCTCGCGCTCACCTTACACAATGTTTGCAAATGCTTGGCTGCCGCTGTGGTCCCTGCTCTTGCCTTCTGTAGGGAGTCTGACAGTTCAGAGAAGGTTCTGGGCTCAGAGGAGGGAAGAGCTGATGGTGCTCTCAAGCGGGGAGTGTTTCCTGCAGGGACACCCAGCCTTAGCCTGGAGCTCGTTCCCTGCTCGGCACGACAGACCTTGTACCTGCTCAGTGAGTGCCCGGGCACTGTGGAGATGTGTTGGGAATCTTGTTTCTCCCAGGGTGAGGGTTGATTCTTCATTCAAATTCTCTTAGAGTGACTTGAAACAAGACAGCACCGTTGTACACGAGCTGCTCTCCTCCCCTCACTCCTCCATTAGGAGTGGAGAATACAAAGTACCATTAAAATGTTTTTATTATCTTTTAGGTTTTTGAAAATGAAACAGTGACTGTGTGTTAGTCTTTTCTTAGGCAAGTCCTCTGCTTGGTGACCCATAACATGCTCCATTTCATTTCATGGAAAGGAAACTCTTGTACTTGGACACGAAAAGAACTACGCAGACTTAGCTTAGTTCAAGACAGAAAAGAAGCCAGGAAAAGCTCCCAGCTGTTTATTTTACTTCATATATATATATATGTTCCTAGGAATGACCGTGGATTGGAGGATGAGGTTACCACCTCTCCAACCACACTGGTCAGACGAAAAGTCCATCAAACTTCTCCGCCTCAGGAGAAGGAATGAAAACAAAAAGGAACAGTTCGCCAAACATAACTGTGTTTACAGAAAGTGCGTGAGAACTCCATCACAGAAATGAAAACATCAAAAGACTGCAGATCTCAGGGCGACAGGAAACCTCCTTGGTGAAGGGGACTCAAAAGCAGCAGTGCCCCCGCAGCCTCCAGCTGGTGCTGCTGAGCGAGGATGGGCCGTGGCACAAGCCCCAGTGTGGTTAAAGTTACACCAAGTGTCATTTTTATGTGTATCCTAGTCAGCACTCTGGCTCCAGGTTTCAGTCTGCCTGTGTGACACAACTTTTTTTAGGCAGAGAAGACCAATCCATCCGACTCTTACTTTATGAGACACCATAGGTTTTTTTAAGAGGTTAAGTTCAGTTTGATCTTCATCAGCAAACTGTGATTTCAGAAGGAAAATGAACTTGACAACTGTTTCAACAACCTGGATGTTTATGTATGTCTTCGGTTAATGCCTAAAGTCAATATTTGTTAAGTCTGATTGATAAAAATATGTGGCTTTCATCAAGGTCAAATTAATTTGAGGAAATTTGCTTTTGCTTACCATGCTGCTTTTGCACAGAATCCCTTGTCAGACTTTGCAAAAAAACTGTGCAGGCATTTTCTCATTTAAATTATGATTATCTTCACTATGAACTTCCCTGAGAGCACTACCTCATTTGAATGTGTCTTTTTTTAAAGGATGCCACAGATTGGATTCCAATTCAGACAGGTGATAAATTACCAGCCTTGACCTAATTCATTAACTTTAATGGTATTTGAAGTCTTTATTTTATTCAGGATCCTCCGATAGACTTGTCTTGTAGACATCTTTATAATAATGTCCATTCATCAGCCACTTAAAGGACATCACTTGAAACTGGATGTGACTGTGAGGATAGAGATTTTTTTCTGAGTTGTGTTCTGGCTCAGGATTCCTTGGATGCTGCAGGCTACACCAGGCAATAAGGCTGACTTTGCATGAGACAGTAAAGCTTGGGAAGGAGTTCTGCAACTGTGTGTTAAATATGTATGGCTGAATTCATGTAAATTCAAAATTCATCTCATTAAAGTTGAAACTGCTGCTTTCACAGGGTACAACCACACCGTATGTTGTACCACAGGACTGGAGTTACACTGTGTGGTACAGACCAGGGCTAAGTCATGGCATCACTTTGGAACAGGTCATTAGAGGATGGCTTTGTGGGACACAGAGATGGAGAATTTTCGCCAGATATTTGAAGTATTACTCTTAAGTTGTGCTATTACAAATATAGAAGCCATGCTGTGCCACAGTGAGGGTGATTCTGGAAAGAAGGAAACAGCCCTCTGTGGATGCGTGCCTAATGCAGATTCCTCTTGTGATCGACTGTATTCTCTTATAATGTGGGTCTCTTATCAGGTGACTCCTATTGTATTTTTCTGAAAATGGATCAGTTTAGGAAAGGGAAACATGACAGAGCTGAAAAAGCAAGTTAGCACCCAAACTGGAGTAGCAAACCAGCAGCTTTTTCTTGCTGTCCACAGAACCAGTTTTCTTTCTCATGTTAAAAGAAACGCATGTACGACAACTGCTAACATTACACTGAAGAAATAACCAAAGCTGCTTATGAACTGAAGTTTCACCGCTGAAGGATTTGTCCTTCTCCTTCTGAGTCTCGGGGCAGATGTGTGGAAGGACTCTGAAAAAGCTGCGCAGGAAATGGGAGTTGCTGTCTCCTCATTGCTCTGAAATGCCACTGGCACATACACACAGAAAAAAAATCTGATTAAATGCATGAAAACTGTGGCATTTGCAAAGCTTCAGATGATGGCAGGATGGAACCATTTGGTGGTAACGTGCCCTGAGGGGATGTGGTCCCACAGCATCCAGAGGGAGGCCAGCAGCAGGTGTGGCTGGAGCTCATTTACAGTAGTTATTAAAGCACAAACCAAAAAAAATCATCACAGATTTAATGCATATTGAATAGTTGCAATTAATTGTACAGGTGTAGTCAGGTAACAGTGAGGAGTTTTCAGTCATGAATTTTCTAATTTGACCTGTCCTACAACCTCATCAACAGAAACAAGAAAAGAAAAACGCTGCAAAATAACAATTTTGCCTTATGAAACCTCCCCTCTTTTAAATGTGGTAGTGGAGTTGTTTTTCACAGTTACGCAAGTATTCTGTATTTTTCTTTTAGTTGGACATGCCCTGTTTTTTAGAGGCAGTTGAAAGAAGAAAAGCCTTTTGTCTCTGGTGTTCTTTGTTCTGTATGCTGGCCTGGGTTTCAGAGAAGTAGAAAATGGTGCTTTCTGGAGAATAATTGATGTGTTCAAAATGGAGAACGTTTGGTGGTGGTGGTGGAGGGAGGGAAAATGAGGAGCATGGAGCAAAGTTAAAAACCTGGGAGATATCAAAAAGATGTGTCCAATCAGGGCAAAAATAAATTTAAATAAAGTTTGTGCTAATAGACTTTGCAAAATAAAGCAAGGCTTTTTTCTAAATTTGAGTACAGTTATTATTTTTTGACTGTTAGAAAACATGAAGGTGAAATGTACACATTTAAATGTAGCTGTTGCTGCAAATGCTCCCCCAGTTTAATTTTCAATTTCTGTTTTCTTCATGAAGAATTTAATTATCCTGCAGCCATTCTAACTCATTCCCTCTTTAATTGCCTCTTTATTTTCACAGTAATCATCTATTCTGACTTTTTGCTTTACAGATCCTTCTGATATTCAGGTACTTAATGGCTTTTATTAAAAGTCAGTAAATAAATAAATAAATGGCTTTTTTTCCTTTTTCTTTATTTCCTTTTTTTTTTTTTTTTTTCCTCTTCTTGGCTACTCAAGTTTCATCTTTAACTTTGTGTATGCTTAAGCTTTTTTTTGGTAACAGGGAATAGCAAGAAGATTATTAAGCCCTAAGTTTGTTTCAGTGATGTTTCATAAACGTATTTGAGTGTGTCTCTTCACACATAAGGATGTAGCTATCAAAACTATGCAAACAGTTCCATTTTCCAGGCACAAGTCCAGTGGCAATAACACAAAATATTGTAGACAAGATGTTTGCACCCTGTTTTTATTTTAGTATCACTTTTCAAGGAAAAAATGGTGATTTTCTAACTGTGCAATTCTTGTGACGGCTGTTCCAACCCTCAGCGTGATCAAATTTTCTAGAAATGGTGAGGGTACTTCTCTCTGTGAAGAAAAAGTCTCTTTGAAGTCTGAGCATCCTCTGAGAAGTTCTGCCACCAAGTCAAGCAAAAGTGAACATCTAATCCCGACTAAAGAAGCTGCGCAGCTGAAAAAGGCTTCCTGCATTCCGGGAGCTCTTCCAGGGAAGGATTTGTGTTTCTCAGTGATAAAAGCTGCTGTGGAATTCTCTGACTGCATAACCAGGAACTCACCAACAAACAGATGTGATTCGGGAGGGAGATTTGCTTCTTGTTCTTGGATCTGGTCAAGACTACCCAAGAGGAAATCATAATGAGGCATTTTGTCCAATTGCAAAACTGTGTTTCATGAGGGTGAAACACAACTCTTTATGAAAGTCTTCAAATGGCACACAAAATGTACAGCATGCTGAGAGTAGTCTCCCGTTAGAAGCCTTTACAGAGCAGTAAATGAATATTTTCTTCATTTTTCCAGGCAGTAAGATGTTTACCTTCAGATGTCAATACTAGTTAGGAGAACCATGTAGCTTAGGTCTTTTAAAAATACCTTTAACTACGTATTGCACAATATTTATTCTGTATTTAATAAATAGAATACAATGAAGATATATGTGCAATTAAAGGTATTTTAACAATAATTTTGCCTGAAAAAATTTGTTGCAAATAGGTATTTAGAACTGTTAAATGTAAACTTAGGTGTTACTTATATAAAATACAGAGTTAACAGTATTGGAGTGATCTTAGTGGTACACTGTTATACTGAATGATTTTATTTCCAAGTAGTCTTAGTCTTGCAAAAATTAAAACTGAGATGCAAAAAATAGCTACAAATATAAACTAAGGTGGTGCATTTGTTTATTAACTTCATAATTTGGATGTAGGTGGCTTTGCCTACTGAGCCGTACATAGGTGGAGCTTAATATTCTTTAAGGAGGAAATAATGAGGTTCTCTGCAAAACTTGGAATGAGCCAAGAGCAACTGGAGTTACATCCATCTCCTGAGTTTCTAGTTGGAGAAATTGTGAAAAGCTACACTATGCTTGAAGTCTGCTGTACTTTGTGGAGAGAATATCTCAAAATAGCATTTGGGAGAAGCGGTGATGCGCACCAAAACTGTATTCATTGTCTTAAGCCAAGCCCTTGGCACAGCTGGTCTGTTCTCTGGAATAATCCGAAGATTTAGAAAAGGATTCTGGCGAAAAATAGAAACAGATACTTTTTTTTCATCTCCTTTTGCATTTTTCTCCCTTGACAAGCCAGGGAAGAGCCAGGTTAACTTCTAATGTGCCAGAATGCCGTAGCTGAATGTTGAAGTAATGCATGAAGCCCTTGTGTAAATACCTTGGTGATTCCATATTTATTCTCAGGAGCTAGAAACAGGGCTGATCTTTGTGGTGCCCTTCAACCTCCAAAGCACATCACCTGAGTCTCTCATGGTCAGTGTTACCCTTTGCAGCTGTGCCTCCAGTAATGTCAGGCTCTGGAATGCTGAAATTGGCACTGAAAACCATCATGTTTTATTAACTTATTTCTCAGCCTTTTTTGCTTGTGGCCTGGAGAATGAAGCGAGGGGCAGGATACAGGGATGGCATTTATTTGCATTATGGCCACTAATAAAATGTGTCAGTACATCTCCTGTGAAAATCTGCATTTTTCTTTTCCTGTGCATGCAACGGTACTTGCAGCTACATGAAAATATAACTGTACCTGACCATAAAAGCTACAGGTGGCTGAAATGATTCATCACTGGAGTGTTCTCCTCACCAGTTCTTTGATTTATAGGATGGGCAGAGGGAAGGGATTTTTTTGGGTCTCTAGAGACTTGAAGTGCTTTGCAAAAAAAGAAGTCCTGAAACAGCTGGAGAACTTACAATGAAAAAAAATACCAAATGATGTTATCCTATGTAAAATATTCAGTAAAATTTAAGGTTTCCTGTGTGTATTACATGTGGCTATGGCAATAACAGGCATGGGCAATAAGGATGCACTGGGTAGGTCTCTGACTCTCAGCTGAATGAAGAAATTAATGAAAAGCAGTTCTTGGCCTTCTGTTGCCTTCAAACTCAGTGCCACCGAATCAATCATACATTGCCAAAGGCTAAGGGCTCATTAGTTGGTTAAAATATAAGAAATGCAGCAAGGGAGGATGAGTCATGGTGAAATGGCAGCAAATGTTGCCATAATTTGCAGTGTTGCTGCTGATAGTGTTTTCAGCTGGTGCTCTAAATTTGGTCCTTCCAAAAAAGTTGTTGCTGAGCAATCCCAGCTGGATGCCAGGTGAGATGACATAAAATCACCAAACATGAAATTGCGCGTCCTCCCAGACATTGGGACAGCAGGTTTGAATCACAGTGATTTCCCAGGCTTTGGGATTTGGTGGTTCTCATTTCCTGGCTCCTCTGGCCACCTGCACTTGTGCACACTGGCACACACGTGTGAGATGCTAACACCCCCACGAGTGGGAAATGCTTGGGAAAACACTGCCAACACTGCCTTGAGACCTGGCAATTGTGAGTCTTTCCAGGCAGCAGCAGCAATATACAGCTTTAGGTAGAATTTGTCACAAATTGTGCACTTTCAGTGGAGCAAAAATGCTCCAGAAGTCAACTTGAATCCCACCCTGTTTGCTGCAGGGAAAAATTTAAATGTCCAGACTGAAAATCTGCTTGTGAGGGAGTGTATCACTTATTGTAGCCCCTGCCACAGTCCAGAAGTACACATGTTTGTCTCCCTGGAAAAAAAACAGTCAACAGGTGAATAAGAATTTTAATTCTCCAGTATAATTTTTCCTTGCTGCCAGTTTTTAATTTGCTTCTAACTTAAAGTCCTTCCTGTTATCCTTCACTGGATTTAGTTCGCACATAAACAAAGTTCACTTACTGAATCGCATGTTTGGTTCTCTGGGACCTGGTGCTATTTTTGTAATTGATTCCAAGTCCTTGGCTGAGTTTCCAGGAAGGCTCTGACTCATGAGCCTGAGGTTTCTGCTTGGCAATTTTTTGAGGATTTTATCTGTCAAGGGTAGTTGTATTCATGAAGAGAAGCAATTTCTGAGGTACTACTTCCATGAAGAGGCATGAAATTGGGCATTGGGAAAAGCTATTATAGGTGTCTTTTGTGATTTCAGAATGATTTAATTATGTTTTTCCACGTAACTGTGAACCGAGCAAAGTAAATAAAGATGTCAGCTTTTTTTTTTGCTTTTTTTTTTTTTTTCCTTCGCCCCCCAAGTATCAGTAAAAGAAAATTGATAATCTTTTGGCCTCTCTGCGATGTTTTAGAAGTTCCACACCCTTCCCAGCTCTGTTGCACCATTATATCTACAGCACTAGATGAGGCAACAGAACAAAGAGTGTCTAAACTTGTTACTTATCTCTGCAAACTGCCATTCCAGAAGAGGACCAAGTCATCTTGGTGTGCCACATGAAGGGAACATGGCATTGCCATGCTGGGGTATGGATGCTGAAAAAGCTTCAGCAGAGAATTTCTCCAGCTCTCTGCAGCATTTTTGTGAGAGCTCTGTCTTTCTCATGCAGGTAACTCAAAACAACGTTACAGTTTTGTAAACTTCTTGCAGCTGCAGGTTGTTTTGCAGGATTGTTATGGTTCTAACTAGAAACACATTCAGAGATGGGTGTCCTAGAACTTGACCAATCCCCTCAAGGGGTGGATGGCCAAAAAACCAATTACCTTATGCCATTTCGCACACTTTTGCGAACTAACATATAAAAGCCTTCGGAAAGATAATTAAATCGCTTCCATTTATCCCTGAGCCTGGGCTCTTGTGTCGTTTCTCTACTCGTCCGCAGTGAGAACAGCGACACTGGGGTGCATCTGCTTGAGGCACAGTAGAGATTTCCAGCTGATCTTACTGGGCCATTGGACTGGGCCATTCCCATAAATCCATGTATGAAACCACACCACTGGTTTGGAGTGAGATGATCCTCATGAGGGAGTGAGATGGTTCAGTTCTCTGCAAGAGACTGTTTGGAGAGAGACACTGAACACTGATGATGCCGTACTGTGAGCTGGCTTCCCAGAAATAGAGCTGGAAATCGTGTATAAAACCACAGCAAGTCACACTTTCTCAACTTAGAATTCCTTGTTATCGAGTGACCAGACGAGCTGGGTGGAGTTGTGTGCCTGAGTGAGGGGACAACCCAGGAGGGGGGACCTGCCTCATCAGGGACAGTACTTAGATTTCCAGAGCTACCCCTGAGAGGCTTCCTAATGTCCTTTACCACCACAAAACGTTCCTGAGCATTCTTCCCACCAGAGCCTGCTCTGCTCCTGCCAGCAAATTTCTGCTTTGGTGTCCAAGCATTCCTCAGGCACTGAACTGCAATATACTTACAAGGCTGAGAAATTGTGAGCTAATTCTGGGAATGAATTTTATACAGCCTGGTCCAGACTAGTAAGAAGCCCAGGTGATCTGCTCCTGCTGACTTGTGGACCTCTCTGTAGTTTACCCATTCTGCCAGTCGTTATCAGCATTCACAAACTTTAGCACTCCCTACTTTCATCTTTGGCCTATTGACATGTGCAGTATTGTCAGGCTTCATAGCTCATTAGACACACTTAGAGATTATTATCTGTACCTCAGTGAACATGTATTCAATCCCGTGAAAATGCTTAAAAATATAAACTACTTTAAATAAACTTAAATAAATGTGTATTTTTCTCACAGCTATTATTTTAAACTTATGTCTTGTGTCCAGGTTAAAGAAAAAAGATAAATTACTCTCTTCAGTCATGAAATCATTTACCCAGTTTGTTATTTCCCATGCGAACTTCCCTTCAGCTTAAGCTCGTGTATGGCAGCCAAGGTATAACTAAAACAGCAAAAGGTCAGAATAATGAGCCATTTCCACGGGTGAAGCCAGTATTTCTCTACATGCCTCCTACCTGCTGATCTCATCTTTTAAAGTGTTGTGTGATGCTATGGTTGAAGAACACCACATCAAACAAATTGTTTTGAAGCTGAGCCAAATATTGTAGGTCAGGATTTAGGCAGGCAGAAATTTCAATAATACATCCTTGAAAAATAAATTTATCCATGAACTGGGTAGGGAGATACTGTTAAGGAATATTTTCAAGATGGTTATATTCACGTCTGAAAGGAACTACTGAGGGTTATGGATGATTTTTATTTGCTTGTTTAAACTTTGGTTTTTCTCCTGCAACATTCCTTCTTCTCTCTGACTTTGATATGTTGGAAATGACGGTGGGGAAAAAAAGGAAAAAAAGAAATCTGCCTTTTCTAAGTAATGTCTTGTTACTCAGAAGCAGCCTGAACTTGCTCAGCAAGATGTGCCCATTTTCACTGAACAACAATCACAGTGAGACACTTCTGGTTATGTGCAGACTGACAAGCAGATTAAACAAGATATGTAATTTTCCTGTAATCATAAACCAGACAAACACGTTGTAATGTCTACTCAAAATAACAAATTAAGTTGTTCAGCGACTGATTGCCAACACATGGACAGTGATGTGTGGAAAGATACAACAGAGGGTTGAGATACATCAGGTAAATTCGTGAAGTGCAATTCGTGTGCCACCATGCTCAGAAAGTCTCACCTTGAGCTGCTCTTTTCCAAGTAAAACTTCCTGCCCCACTTGGTGCTACAGTCTGGGGTTCTCCTTCTTACGGGCTGAGCTCTGACACTGTATTAAGGCTGTTTTTTCTTATAAATTATAGCTAACATGACAAAATCTGGTGCTCAGCCGTTACGTGACAGCGTTGTCCTCACAGCAGTTGTTCAGGAGGTGGGACCCAGGACTGCCCAGGTGTTTCTTGAGCCTCAGGGCTGTTCACACGTCACAGCCCATCGATGTTTCCTCCACAGGATGCACCAGTTGCTGCATCAGGTCTTCTCAGGTTGAATCAATACTGCTGGGGAAAAGGCTCAGTTGCCTGATGATTGTAGTAGTGAAAAAGGGTAGAAATACAGCAATTTGGTAATTCATTTTAGCCAGTTGCTATTTTATGGAAAAATTAGGAGCAGCCTGGTACCCAGGACAAAGCACCATTCTCAAGCATCATTTCTCTGCCCTGTCTTAGAAATATTCTTGTAACACTCCAGCCTCGGGAAGAGATTCTGCACTCAGGAGTTGAAGCAAATGGAGTTACCTAACAGCAGTCCTAACTTAGACATCTAAGCTCTGTGAAGGAAAAGGCTTGCAGTTATACCCAGGACTAAGAATTTGCTTCAGCTTGCTGTCGGAGTTCAGGATGCAGAGTTTTAAGTTGCCATTCTGGGGTCTGATTACCCTGTCTGTGAATTGTACAGAAATCCTGCCCTGCCTGATGGGGCTGGGCACCTGGGGCTGGCTGCAGACTTGAACTGTAAATGGCTGAGTCTTTAACGTATCCCAGTTTAGTTATTTTTCTGACTGGATGGTTTATTCTAGGAGCTAATGAAAACCAACATATTTAAATTTTACTCCTCGTGCTTCTCTGCTGCATTTGACAGAGGTCACCCACAGCAGGGCTTGTAAGGTCATGAACCTGATCTCTGGTTTCCATGTCTCTTTTTCAGTGGTGCATCTGCCATAACAGAGTTATGGGCTGAGGTGTCTGACAAAGTTCATTACAGTTGTGTCATTTTTCTTTTATGGTAAGATATTAAAAACTAATAAAATGACCAACAAATATAAGATAAAAACATGCTGCATTATTTCAATCCAGCAAGTGAATTCTATCAATCAAGCCACCCTTTTCTGCCAGAGAAGCAAACCATGGAACTTTATATTATAGTGTCTCTAACATCAACAATAACAAACAAAGAAAAAACTTGGGGTAGATTACAACAAAGTCTAATTTGTGAAAGGATTGTACTTCAAAAACTCAAAACATAAACCAGAAAAGAAAAATAAGGCTTACAGCATATGTGTGATAAGAATAGTCTAGACATCAGTGTATGAATATTGAATCACAAAAACTGAATAACACAGAGATAAGATCAAGTAAATTTATGAAACACAAAGGTTCTGAAAAGAATACAAATATTTAAGAAAAAAAACTGTATGCATGGAGTTCAATTAGAAGAATAGTTCGGTAACAAGCTCCCCTAAGTTTTCCTTTGGGTATATTTTAGAGACAAGGAAAAAAAGGGATTAATCTTAGATCCATAATGAAGAATTGTGTTTTAGCGTCGGGTGATGTGTTGCTCGAGGAACACAGCGAAGGAACCTCCTGAATCATGTAAATGGTTTCTGGTATTTCAGGCCCTTTCCATATGCTGGTTTTTGTTGGTCTATCATGATCCATGTCAAAAGCAAGCACTTATTTTCTGTCCCTGCTGTTCCCACTCAAAGAGGAGTTCCAGAACCTGATTATGGTAATAGCTAAGAACCTTCTCATTTTCAGCCAGAATTTATTAATGGGCAATTTATACTCATTTGTACTTCTGCCAATAGCCCTTTAGTTTAAATTGTCTCTTTCTCCGCTGTTGATCCTCTGATATATTCATAGACAGCAGTCATAATTCCTCTTCATTTTCATCCCCTGGCACCCATCAACACGAAAACTCGCAGTCTCCCCTCAGATTGCAGCTCTCCGTTCTCCTGCTAATCCCTCAGGCTCTGATTCTGCTTAAAGCTGAGTTTATTCTCCGCGTGTCCATCAGGGTGTGCACAGCTGCAAGCAGCTTCCTCCTGGAAGGAAAGCACTCAGGAGCATCCTGGGGCTTGGCATCAGCACTTTCTCTATGGGAAATGCTTATCCCAATTCTCTCAGTGATGCGTTTCCCTCTTCCCAGGCAACATTGCACTGGTAGCTCATGGTCACTCTCTGATGAACTGTGTGACAATGATCCTTTGTTGTTTCAGATTGGGAAGTCCTGAACTGACAACAGAAGCTCTGCTTTTATTCCCCTGGTGTATTGTCTGGCACTTTGAACATGTAAACTTCAGCCAATTTCTTTTATTCGCACCAGCTCTGTATTGTTGATGTTTATCAACAGTACGTAATCAGTACATTTTAATTCAGAGTACTGAAAGGTTGTTAGTACTCTCCAGCATGTATTGTCATTACAAAAAAAGCAGGACAGGATTTGTATATTACAGATGTACTTAGGAAACATAATTGGGAGCCCACTGCAGCCAAAAGGCTTTATTACCATGCAAGTGGCTCAGAAATAATGGCAGCTAAATGCATTTTGCTGTGTGTGCCTCAAGTCTGCTTTCATATGGTCATACAGAAGCATAGAAAGGTTTGGTCTGGAAGACACCTTAAAGATCATCTCATTCCAACCCACACCACCCTGCCAAGGCCTGGGACACCTTCCACTAGATGAGGTTGCTCAAGGTCCCATCCAACCTGGCCTCGGTTGTTTTTCCTCTCAGGTAAGACAAAGTTAATAGGTATATTGGTAAATCCATTCTACTTTTTTTGACAATCCCCAGTATCCCCCAAAGAAATAAATTCAGCATTAAGAATCTGCAAGCTGAACTGCTTCTCCTCTTCATAGAAACAGCCAAAACATCTGAGCGTGACAACCTGGTGTGAACCTTTTGTGAACCTCATGTCGGCTCAGGAGGAACTGACAAAAAGGATAGATCAATTGCTTAAACCTTTCATTAAAAAGCCATTCAAGAGAAGTTAGTTCCTTATATCATTCATCTTGAATGAACTGTGGCAAGCAGTGTGTTTCATTGAACACAGAAGGAATAAATGAAGGCAGGATTTTATTACGGTGAATTCCTGTGGGAGCAGTTTGTCCGGGAAGCTTACAGCTCCTCTGAGTCATTGTCAAAGGTGTATCACTTTAGGGCAGATGAGATCAGCAGCATCTTTGCCTGATTGACTACTCTCCTGTGGGACCAGATGCCTGGGAGTTGGAGCAACATGAAAGTCAGGGAGCATGAGATTGACATGGGTGTCTTTGAGAAAGCAGGGTGGCTTTTGTGGCAGACCTGGATCGCAGCTTCAGAGACTTCATGGAGACGTAGGGAAGTAAAAAATGCTGCCCTTCATGTCTCCTGTGGAAGAAAGAAAACACTGAACAAAATGACCTAAATCAGAGTGGGATGAATTGACACTACTCCCTGGGCTTGGGGAAAATAGATCACCCTAAAGACACTCAGAGCTGTTTCTGCTACCCCGTATTTCTGCAAATCTCACGGCTTGCTCTGCAGCTCCTTGTCTTGAACCGTGGGTCTGCCAAGGAGCTATAAAGCTCTCTCCTGTTGTTTCCTTCAGTGCAGCTCCTTCCTTTAAATCTTGCAGCAGAAATACTGTGCTTTGACAAATTCAGAGGTTTCTGTAGCTGTGATAAAAGTGGAAAGCTCAGTGATGCTCATTCTTCACTGCCTGTGTACTTTGTAAACCAGTTCTCGCTGAGAAAGGGAGATCAAAGTGGGTGCAGAATTTTAGAAAAGACAAGAAATGACAGTCCCTGGCTTTTATCTCTTTAAATGTCCTATCTGGAGCATTAAAAATATCAGTGTTCTGCTTCATGATTTTTCTGTGCCTCCTCACTTCCCAAGAAACCTGTTACAAATCTAACCAAGCCTTAAATGTATACACTGTCTTCCATAGCTTGTCCTTCAGTATTTCAAACATTGCCAGAGGCAGTCAAACTCTGTTTTCTTCCAAAGGTTTTCAGGATCAGTATTACAGCTATTACAAAATGGCTAGTAAAGTAGAAAATACATTTGCTATTTTACTGTTTAATGTTTTATTTATTAAAGGCATCTGGCAGTGGCCTTAATAACACGCCCAACTTTTGGTCAGTCCTGAAGGGCTCAGGCGGGTGGAATAAATGATCATTGTAGGTCCCTTCCAAATGAAATATTCTTTCCTAATCTATTCTGTTTTATTCTATTTTATTTTGTTCTGTTCTTTATATCCTTAGCCTCTACATTGTTATTGTATTTTTTGCTTTTTCACTTATGGGTTCCCCTGGCAGGGTTAGCAGATCAGCAATAGAGCAAAAATTTCTGGGGCCAGAAAGGGTCTGTCACAATAAGAAAACAAAATACATTTGAAATGATCTGATGAATAATTTAAGGAAGGAGGGGAAATACTAGTCTGAAGTCAGAAACAGATGGCAGCCAACAGTGGTTCTTTAATGGTTTTGTGGGGATGTCTGGTGGATTAGAACAATTCCTGGCTGGCTGCTGTTGCCCTGCAGTTAGAAGCAGTTTTAGTGTGAAACTTGAGGCGAGTGATTGCTTGCTCCTTTTCCTAGCTGGCTAAAATGAGAGAAGATGTTTTGGTTTTCCCTGGTCTTGACAGTGGGCTGTGAAATGTGTCTTCAGAGAAAACAAATTTGTAATGATTTCTTTCACTGATCAATAGGCTCAGACAGTATTCTCAAAAAAGTGAATGTAAGGATTTGTGTAAGAGAAAGAAGTGGGAGAACTCCCAGAGAATCCCTGTTCTACCCACAGCACTTCAGCTATTAGAGAATCCCTGAATGGTTTGGATTTGAAGGGACCTTAAAGATCATCCAATTCTACCACCTGCCATGGGCAGGGACACCTTCCACTATCCCAGGGTGCTCCAAGTCCTGTCCAGCCTGGCCTTGGACACTTCCAGGGATCCAGGGGCAGCCACAGCTTCTCTGGGCACCCTGTGCCAGGGCCTCCCCACCCTCACAGGGAAGAATTTCTTTCCGACATCTAATCCAAATCTATCCCCTTTCAGTTTAAAGCCATTTCCCCTTCTTCCCTCACTACATACCCTTTTCAAAGTATATTTTAATACTTATTGTAGGGAAAATGCAGCTATTTTGCTGTTAAAAGCCCCTCACATGATACTGCAATAACTTAAAATCAATGCAATGCAACAGTTTTTGTCAAAAATATGAGCAGATAGACTGTTTTTTATTAATTTTCTCATAATGGACCTCACTTGCCAATTTATTTTTGCTGTTCTCCAGCTTTCCTGGCCGTGTGCAGGTCCCACTATTCTGTTCAAGCTGCTGCCTGTCTGCATCCATTAAGGAAAGAGTGCAAGCAAACCAAGTCCTGCTCGTGAGTCAAATGGTTCTCATCCAGTAGGAGCTCCTGGCTGTGTAGCATCAGACAAATATTGGAGGAAGAAAATTATAGGTTGTAAAGGATGGCTGATCCATGTTTGCTTAGAAAATGAGATGTATGTGTTGATTTTGTTCAGATAGACAAATTAAACAAACAGGTGCCACCTCGTCTGGTTCCAGCTCCACACCTCGGCACGCAGAACCATTTCAGGGTACCTTTAGGGAAGTTCCCCAGTTTATCCTCTGTGTGGGACTTGTTCTTGGAAAGGTATAGCAGATTTAAGGACTGGAGTAGGGACAGGAAACCAGCAAAGCCAGCCACAGCCAAAAAAAAATACTATCTTCCTATGCACAGGGGCCCAAAAGGCAGAGAAATATACCAGGAACCACTGGGAAAATGGGCAGATTTAGACAGTGTGTGGTTTATCGACCTCTAGGCAGTCTGCAGACTGTGTGGCATGCAGAATTCTAGGGAATGCCCTGAGATCATTGTGTGAAACCACTTTCTTTTTAGAAGAGTTGCATTAGAATAAGTAGTAACTTTGTGTGCCAGCCACATCTACTTTTCTCCCAAAATTTCAGCTTTATTTTGACAGCGGTGGTCGTTCCAGAACGGAAGCTCCAGGGCTCAGATGCTGATAGAGACTCTTCTTCATATTCATGTTCATTCTACTCCCAAGTAGAACTCGATGAATAATGATCAGGCGGATTAAAACTGTTCACATATTAAAATACAGATTCCTCTTTTTCCTTAGGTCATACCCAGTTACTTAAAGCCAGCCCTGTAGCACAAAGTTCTCTGTCCATTTGCAGGTTATTTTCTGATCCATCTGCATAGGTTTGAAAAACACCCTCAGAGCAACTCCTTAAGCTGCATTTCTCAATCCTTTTTTTCATTTTCCTGGAGGGAAAGAAATGTTGTTCATTAAAATACTGGGTTTTTTGATCAGCAAAATTACTGAAACACGGCACACAGCTTGAGGCTGGGAAGTGTTGGAGCAGTTTTTGTTTGGTTTTGTGCTGTTTCATGCTGGAAAACATTGCAGTCTGTATTTCTACAATATTTCTTCAGTCTGTTAGCATCATGCCTTGTGCTGATGGTGTGTATTTAGGTAGATTCTATGAAGGATGTCAGCAGTAATGACATATAACATCCACTGTTTATTCACCAGTGTTAAATTATTGAGGCCGTTGGTTGGTGTGAAGGTTATGTGTGTATCAGTAAATCAAAACAAGCTTTACAAAGTTAGAAAATCAATTAATATGAGGAATAATGAAGGCACAGATTTTAAAACATTTCTCATAATCTTGGTTGTTTTTTATAACTATAACCACTTCAGGTTTGTTTTTGTCTTGGTTTGTTTTTTCCCCAAATAATTGTTATGACTAATGTGCAAAAAATGAATGTTTAGGAAGAGCAACAGTACACCTCAATAATAAACTTTTGAGCAATTCTTGATAGAAATAAAATGTTGATTTCTAATGTTTAACTTGCTGAAATGCAATTTTCACGACAGGCGTTTTACATGGTGTGCATGATGCATTTCCAGCTAATGAAAATGGTGGTGGTGTTTCCTTCCTGAGCCGTGCACTTAAATGTATATAAAAGCTTCTAAAGTTTGCAATTTAGGAATAGTACAAGCATTTAGTAACATCCTGCTCTGTTGCCATTCACAGAATTGCTCCCCAAGTGCCAGCAGATGAATTGCCAGTACAAATGTGCCATCACCAGGAACGGCACCAGGTGTTACTGCAGGGATGGATATGAAACAAGCAGTGACGGGAGAAGCTGCACAGGTAAACAAGAAATTTACTACGACATGTCAACACCCAGGTGTCCTGATGGTTCCCTGTTGGCTGTCAGGGGCAGGGAGCTGGTGGACAACCAGGACAGCACCGTCGCTTCCTCACCCTTCTTCAAAGGCATTGGTCAGGGACAAGCGTGGGCTTTTGGAGCAGGGAATGGGAAAGAATGCCCCTAGAATGAGAGGCAGGACCTCCCTCCTGACTCCTTGATTCTCCTGTGTCCCAGCAGAAGCTCTCCTGAAGTTACTGAAGGGGTCAGCTAGACTGGAGGAGTTCTGGAGCTACAGCTCAGTGGTGTGAGCCGCTCTCTCTCCACACCTCCCCACCAGGAGAGCCTGTAAAACTTGTAGTGTTTCACCTCACGGCCATAAAGTCACACCAAGATTAGAATTTGATAAATGAGCCCTCCCAAGGTCATACAGCTTAGCTGGGAACGTTACTTTGGAGTAATTAATTGTAGACTGAAACTGTAGACTTAACTTGTAGACTGTTCTCTTCCATTTTTGAAATATATGGCTTCTTAATTCTCTGTCCAGGTATTTGTTTCTTGCTTTATTTTTTCTCTATTAATAATCATATTGGAGTTCTAGGGCCATATGGATGTGCTCACTACCAATCACTCCTCTCTCCAACTAAAAGTACTGAGCCAGATTCTTCATAAATGTAATTTATTATAAGTTCTTTCTCTCTATGGTTGTCATGTTTCGTGATTAAAAATATATCTCAGGAAATAATTTAAACAGCGGGTTTTTTAGAGCATCAATTTATTACTTAAACCCTCAACCACTGTTAAATAGCATATCTTGATTTTATGGTATTATCCATATACACCCTAGTTGAGAAAATTGTTCTTTATATTTATTAGAGGAGTCTATAGTTTTAGATGTTGGATGGTGGTTTAATGGAGAAGTGGTGACAGCTCATTTAAGAAACTGTAAGACATTGCCAGCATAAATAGGTTGAGAAGGATAATCAATTATTTCTCTCCTGAAGTGTTGCTCCATTCATCAACCCTGATAACTAGTGATCTCTAGTACTAACAAGGACCCAAATGTCTCCCTAACATGATGTAGACATAGGAGACTACTTGAAATAATGAAGGTTTTATCTTTCAAAATTAGGAGCTATTGAACTTGAAAACTCCTACCCTTCTTTTTGGCTACTCCAGTGATTTCAACAGCCAACATCCCTGATAAATTCATTGTTTGAGAAGGGGAAAACATCAAGCCTCACACCAAAACGACTTCATGACTTAAACATCTCTCTTAGAATTCTCGATTTTACTGAATTTATTTTTTTTTCCTAGTCCTTAAACTAAATCTTGTTGCTGTTCCTTTAGATCTGAATGAATGTGACATGTATGGAAGCTGCAGCCAGATGTGTGTAAATACAGATGGATCCTACGCTTGCAGCTGTGTGGAGGGTTATGTGCTTCAGCCTGATAACAAGTCCTGCAAGGCCAAAAATAGTAAGTTTTAACATCTTTTTGCCTTTCTGAAAATATGTTGAGGTTTGGTCCTAGAGGATTCCTGTGAAAAGACAGAGATGAGCACAGGTGAGATGAACTTTCCTTCACTCTGCTACAAAGAGCCACACAACAACCTTAGAAAAAACTTTTCACTCATTAAGACAATACTCCAAGGGAAATATTTAAAGTTATTATCTGGATATTATTAATTAAAGCAAAATACTCCATTCAGCCAAGATTAGAAGAGTCCCCAGCTTCCCTGTTCATAAATAAATCAAAGATTTTCCTCACACAAACAAAAAACACTGTTTACTCTGGGAAGACAATGGAGACAGGGGAAATGATCATGAGGTAATTGTACCCTTAGGATGAAAAAAGACATGAGATTGCTTTGTCCTTGCATTATCCCAAGAGGTGAATTTCCTGATATACATATTCACACGAGGCCTTTTGTTGCTTAGTGCATGTTTTCATTACTTATAGTGGATTGGGTATTTGAGGAAATTAGTCAATTGTGCTTAATGAGGCAATATAGTACACAGTGTTTTCTTATTCAGCATAATGAATTAACAATACTTTTATATTAAAAACCCAAAAAAGGTCCTTAAGGAATTCTTCAACATCCACAGTGCTGAAGCATATGCAGCTGAGCATGAAGTCATGTTGTATATATTTTTAAGTCTTCCTTTTTGTAATTATTTTGCCATCAGAAAATAGGAAAGTCTAGGGATGGTTTTGAGGGTTCCTCACCTAAAGAGCACTACAAAATATATTCTTACTTGATCATCACTAGGAGTTAAAGAGTATTTTCCTTCTTTTACTGTTTTTTCTTGATCCATACATGGGATTTTTTTTTAAATCCACAGTGAAGTCTTGTGAGATAAGAAAGCCCATGCAAAGTAAAAATAATTTATTATTCTTCTTTTTCCACTGCATGAAAATCAATAATGCAATTCTCGATCAGGAAATCCTCATGGTGCCAGTACAGGGCTTGAGGTGACCCTTTTAGTTTCCCTTTCTATACACAGAAAACTGGGTAACATCTGAGCACTGTAGAGAGCTGTTGGTGTCAAGATGAAAAAAATCACATTAATCAGGAACTTCTCTGTAGTTTTTACTACTTTAGCATGTTTATTTGACAGTAGTTTTCACATGTTTTGTTATTTTCAGAAAGGAATCACTGTTCATTCATCAGAGAAACCCCTGTAGAACAATACAAACCAGGATGGTGGTGCTGCACAGAAATGAGCATTACTCATTACACTGGGGTTTTTTTAAACGCAAGGTGGCTTTGGATCAGGAAAGCAGAATCCAAGAAAAAAAAAAAAAGGTGTCTAAGAAAAAAAAAATAAAAACCAGCACTTAGAAAAAATTATCAACTTTTTTCATTAAAGAATCTAGAGCAAATAAGGATGAGTAGAGCAATGTTTCTGCTTTGTCTACATTTGGCAAAAGCAGCTGTCAAACAGATGAAGAAAATGATCCGAGGAGTATTCAGCTCTGTGTGTAAGAGCTGTGAGAGATCAGAAGCAGCACCAGAGGTGCAGGGTGGGCTGTGTGTAGAGCTTTGGATGTTAAGAACAGCAGATCTGCCACAAATACGAATCACCATCCATGCTGAGATCCTGGATGCGACACAATCCGGAACGCCAAACCACCCCATCGCAGCTGGCTCTGGGAATACCCGGGGAGGTTCCTGAACATCGAGGAACAGCGAGGTGCAGGAGGTGCAGGAGGTGCAGGAGGCCTCGGAAGGTGCTGAGCAGGGGCCACTTGGTTTGTGTCCAGAGGAGCCCTGCCCGGCGCTGGGGACACTGTGGTGACCCCACAGGTCCATCAGCTCCTGCGTGGCCTCCGAGCCGTCCCCACTCAGCCAGCTCTGCACATGTGGGGTGGCACAATTAGCAGAGAGCCTCTCAGAAGCTGCTCTTTGCTGCCCTTCAGGCAGCCAAACGCTCGGCTGGGAAGGTGGGGAGGTCTCTCCCTCATTAAATTGTGCATTTTCTTCCTCAGCACAATTAAATCAGTTTGGAGCTGAAAGCTTTTAGCTGCACATTCCCTTTGGGAAGGTTGTTAAAATAGGTATCAAAACAGCTGGGGGCTCTCTGTGGGTTTTTTTCCGGCTTTTTAGCCATATTTTCTTTTATGAATAAAGAAGCAGTTAATGGTTTCTTCTGAGGTGAAAATGAAAAAAAAAAAACCCACAGCTTTGCTGAACAGAGTTTTAGAACTTATTCATTTACCAATTTTTTATGCCTAAATTGCAAGATCTGCGTGTGATGAGAAGAGTATTTAAGGAAAGAAAATTATAGAATTGGGAATATCTAGCTGAGGAAAAGAAATTCATCTGTTTTACAAAAGTTCCTGGTGTATTTTGTATCTCCAAAGCCAATCTAGAGAGAAATGTTGTGTGGTAAGAAACATTTGTCATGCAGATAAAGTGGGATGAACTGATAATGACTAAAGAAAAAAAAAAATTCTGGCATTTAAAGAAAAAAATCAGCCCTGTTAAACTGATTTGACAACACAATTTTCTTGTAAAATCTCCCCGAACTAAGTTTTGAGACTTTAGAAATAAAACAACCCATTTGTGTGGTACATTATGGTTAAACATCAAAAATAATGTCAAAATGAAATTGGACTGCTCAGTGTATTTTCAGATGTTTATACAATACATACACTGGTGAGAGCAAAGTCCTTGTGATGTACAATGCATACCCCAGGAAAAGGGGGTTTAAGCTGCTTGTAAACACTGAATTCTGGGGTTTGTGCCTTTCTTATCATTGTGGAGGAAAAAATAGAAAATGCTGGCATTTCTGAGGTTTTTCTTCCAGATGAGAAGTAAGTCTGTTGGCAGTGCAAAACACCTTCCTTTCTGATTTGTTGTGGCATCACTTATTGATCTGTATTTTAGACAAGATCAGGTAGGAGGGAAATGCAAGTCTTTCATCTTTTCCACTACTCTATCTTAAACATAATTCAAAGGAGGATGCTTTCATTTTAGTCAAGAAGGATGAATCATAAAACTTCCCTGGATTAAAGAGCTGTTCACTTCTTATCTTTCCTATAAAATGAAAAAAACAAAACAAAAAACAACCAAAAACAAAGCCAAACAAAAAAAAAAAAACCTTGTGAAAAAATAACTCACATGAAGTCCACTTGTTTGAAAAGCTGCTGTCAGCTCACTGTAACTCATCCTAAATCTGTCCAGTAAACTTTCAAGCTTTGTAGAATCTGTTCTCAAGGAACAGACAAGCAGTTTTTGTGAGGGTGAAGACATGATTTCTTTAGTATCTCCTGTTTTCCATCTGCATTATGCTATACAGTCAGTTGGTTTATATATTTTTGTATGGAATTTTAATATTCTTGTGCAGTTTTATCATTAATATGTTATGTTTTTCAAATGATCAAGTCAGCCTTTATCTGAGCAGCACTGAAAGAAGCAGGTAACCTACCCTACTGTGAAAAACCATGATTAACTGCTATAATCCGTTGAATTATTTAATGTATTTATGCTTTAAAAATATGATTTCAAGCCCAGGAATCTAGTTCCTGTATTTTTAATGTGTAATGGTGCCTGCTGAGCAGAACCTCCTGGCAGTGCCACGAGTCCTTACAGTACTTTTGTCTGCAGCCAGGTTTGATTACACCTGTTGCTCAAGAGGTTTGAAGCAAATTCCCTTGAGGAATTCCCTTCTGTCTTAGACCCTAATACCGAGATACAGCCTTTCTCTGGAGTTTAGTGAGGTATTAAATCTTCGTTACGGTTTTCAGTGGGTCAGTTCAAAGCAGTGCAAGGAAAGATATGGTTCTCTCTGGCAGCCCAAAACCGCCTGGTGGCTTTGGAACTGCAAACAGCTCCTGTGAGCTGCCTTCTCTTTGAGGCTTTATATATCAGGCTGTGGAAATATCCGGCTTAACACAAAGTATAAGAGCAGAAATAGTAATAAAGTTCTTTTTCACACTGCTGGTAGTTGGGAAAAGAGAGATTGAATCCAGGAGTAGGCAGTGGTTATTATTTTGTGGGGAGAGAGGAGCTGAGCACAGAGCTGTTGGATGTAGAAATAAATCCCCAGACTCAGCAGGATGCAGATGGAAACATTCCTTTTGTACCAGTCTGGAAAGTCTGGGGTGAGTGGGTGATAGGGACAGAAGTTCTTAAGTCTGGCTTTCTTCTCAAGGGTAGCAAAAGTTGCTAAGAACAGGGGGAAAGAGAGATTTACAGACAGTGACTGCAAAAGGACCTACCTGGCAGATTTCAAACAAAAATTGCTTAGCAAGAACCCCCCACTACCTTATCTTTCGGAAAGGAGAAAACACACAAGACTAGAGAGCTTCACTCATGGCTTACGCCACAAGGGATTGTTTCACAAAGAAATTCAATCCCTGCGGTTCTTGGATATCTTCTGAAATTCAAAGAAAAATAACGCTTGGATCTGACTGATGGGTGAGTGGAAGTGAATGTGAGGATGATGAGGACAGGCAGTAAGTTCCAAAAGTAACGCTACAGAAGTGTGGATTTAAAAGTGTCCACGTGGGATGTACTGGAGAGGGACAAGACAGAATATACATTATGGAATGAGAAAGAATAAGAAAAGAATAAATGAAACCCATGTTAGAAAGAATACACACTTAAACCTTACAGAAATGAAGGTTTTTTTTTTTAATATGACAAAATAAAATTAAAAAAAAAAATCATCAAGAGAGATGTTTAAATAAAAGCAGATATTACCAAAGAACAGAACACCAACTGCTGTGGCCTTGAGCAAGACCCCTGAGCACTATACTCACTGAAGTATTCTTTTCTCTTTAATCAGACCTACTGATGAAGTACCATTTGTCAAATCTTTTTATTAATGCCTTTTTTTTTTTCACCATTTAGACATTTGGAATGGCTTAGTGAAAATTTGAGAACTCCATTAGGTAGAATGTTGATTGAAGGTGCTACTTGTCGATGCAGCGTTCAAACATTGATGCATTCCTTTGAGAACAAGCAGATTACATTGGGGTGAGAGCTCCTGACTTGGCAGCACAAATATTGTTCACGTGTGCCTGGCACTGCAGCGCTTCTGTGCTTTAAGGTTTCACTGCACTGGGGTTTTTGTTAGGTTGGTTATAACTTCTTTCAGCAGCACCCACTCCCCAGTTTTTGTCTTACTTAGAGACTCTTATATGAAAAGCATCTTGCAATTTCATGTGTCCTCCTGAGTTCTGCAGGTTTTCCTGGCCTTCATTCTTTTTGAAATATCAGTAATCTGGATAGAGATAATTTGCATAAGTTGTATTTCATTTTATGACTTAGGCATGAAAAATGTTGCAATAATGATACTTGGAATTAAACAGAGGCTGTTGGGCTGGGGTAATTAATTTTCTTTACTGATGTGAGCCATTAGAACAGCAGGATAAAATAGACTTAATAATTTGGAATATATGATAGTTATGAAAATAAAAAACAAAACCAATTTATTGCATATCCTAAAACAAACAGGTAAGAACATTAAAAACTTCATTAAAACCAAAAAGATAAATATGATACATACAGCCTGTTAATCCTTTAAACTCTCTTCACTTTGTTTTCAGAGCCTGCTGACAGACCTCCTCTTCTTGTGGTTGCAAGCTCTGAGACAATTGAGGTTTTACACCTTAATGGCAGCAGAATGTCTGCCCGGAGCCCTGTGAAAGGATCTGCAGTGGTGACCCTGGACTACAGCTACAGAGAGGACACCCTGTGCTGGATCGAGTCCCGAGATCTCTCCAGTCAGCTGAAATGTTCCAAGATATCCAAAGCTGGGAAGTTACCAGAGGAGTGGACAGTAAACATTGCCCAGTACCTTCACAGTAAGTATTTGACTGTTTTAGCAGAATGGTGCTGTCTCTCCTGGCAGACGGGAGCCTGCAGAAGTGGTTTGGGGCTTGCAGCTGAAAAGAGTCTTGAAGCATTGAATATTGCAGCTCATGCTGAAGCTGTTTAATGTTTTTTCACTCACATGTTCAGTCTGAGCTGCAGTATTTGTATCTATGCAAAGGTTTTTAAGATGAGCAGTTTTCTAGACTGACTGTAATGTGTGGAAGTTACAAAACCAGCAGTGCAATGGACAAAGAAATGTAAAAGGTTTCTTTTTCTCTGGTGAAATAGTGCTGCATAGTGCTCGAGAGCCATTCTTTGCTGCTGGGACAACATTAACAATGAAATGGAATCATCCTTGGCACATCAACCATCATATGTGTGTTAGTTCTTGAAAATACCAAAATATATCCTGACTTACTGGAAACAAATTGCTGCCTCTATTTTTTTTTTAATTAAGAAAATAAATTTAAAAATACCTGAAGTCATCACACTGAATTAGACTTTGCACTACAGCATTATTCCTCAGTCAGCTTTTCAGTTTGTGGGATGCTCTTGTCTTCTGGAGAAGGTGCTCATCCACAGACACATCAGCATGTGAACAGACTGCAAAATATCATGCAGGGGGAAAAAAAACCCAAAACCCCATTTTCTTCATCTTTCACAGAAGGAGTCCCCAGATGAGCTTACAAATCACAGCACTGAGGAGTGCAATTGGTGGTGTTAATAAAGCCTTCTAAAAACTCAAGCCTGGAGTCTAATATTGGACCCAAGCTTTTGAAAAATCCTTTTAAGGTGAGATGTGCATTGAAGAATATTTCTGAACAGATCTCAAACCTTCTGACCATACAGTTCAGGAATCACAAATTTGATTATAAATCTTAGAGGTGCAAGTCAAAGTGAGAAATTCTTCATGGCAATTGTGCTTTGGACTGTCATGGTAGCTGTTGTAAGGTGTGCTTATTGATGCAGACTAAGGGGGGGTTTTCTAGCCTGTTTTCTCAGTTTCATATGTACTAGAATAGTAAATTGAATTTAAAAAAAACTTTCAAAAATTAGGGTTTGGGTTATGGTGATTTGGTTTGGTTTGGTTTGGTTTTGTTGTTTTTTTTTTTTAATTCACCACGTATTGTAAGTATTCTGCTTTTAGAGAACACTCTTATCGTAAGCATGAATATATTTTTTGGTCAGTTTTTATTTTGTTTTGTTTTTGCTTTTTCCTATTTTATTCACTTGGGGTTTTTTGTTGGGTTTTTTTCTTGTTGGTTTTTTTGTTTGTCTTTTGGTTTTTTGGAGTTTTTTGGTTTGTGTGGTTTTTTTGTTTGGTTGGGTTTGTTGTGGTTTTTGTTGTTCTTGTTTTCGTTTTTGGCGGGTTTTGGTTGGTTTTTTGCTTGTTGTTTTTTTTTTTTTTTTTTCCTGGGGTTTTTTGTTTGTTTTTTGTGTTACTTTGTTGGTTAGTTGGTTAGGGTTTTTTTAGTGTTGTATTTTAGAGGGCTTTTCATACTTTAGATATCAAAGTACCCTAAAGTAGAGTGGTAGAATTTCACGGTATGTTTTCAATTCACCACTGATATTTAGTTTTCCTTTTAGGAAGAGCAATCAAATTAACCACAGTCCTGGACAAAATGTGTTTTGTATTGAACTCTGTGTGTGTGTGTGTGTGTTCTGTCACTTGTTTTCACCATCAGAGTGGACCTGAACACTGTGGTTTGTGCTCCTCCACCCCTTCTCCTGCGTTCCTCTCCCTCTGTTCCCTGCATGTGAAGAGAATTGCTGATCCCTGGGCTGTCCAGATCTGCATTACTGCATCTGTTTGCAAAATCGAGGCCCTGTGATGGGTTTGAAATGAATACAGTGCCTGGGATTAATGAGCTGCTCATTTTTCACAGTGCCAGCACACACCAGCCTGTGGTCTCTAATGTTCTTCTCAAACTTCGTGGTAATCGTTCAATCTTATTTAGATGAAGAATAATAATTCCCATGGACATCAACTGGCTGCAGAGACTTGCCAAGACTTCTTCTTTGATTTTTATTTGGGAAATAGTGCTTAGGGACTTAAAAAAAACAACACCTTTGCTGGGAGCTCTGACTGACAAAATCTTGCAGATTTAGCTGTGGGAGTGTTTTTCCCAAGCACACACATCCAGACACTTCTGTTGTGTCGCTCAGTGGAGCAGCATCAGTCCCCACAGTCTGGGCATGTCTCCTCAGAGGGGAGGCAGCCTGAAACTTGCTTTAGTGCACCCAATTAGGATCTTCTAGACACCCCTGGAGTTATTCCTGCCAGGACATGGCAGGAATCTCATGTTGCTGTACCTGGTATATTTGCCAGGTCATTTTGTGGCTGCTGCAAAATTGAGTTTTAAATTCTTTTTAACTCCCTTGACCTTCTGTTACCCATCAGGTCACTGCTTTTTTCTCTCCATCATACAGCACTACACCTGATGAGGCAAATTAATTCATTGTAGCTCTTTGTCAATGAAAGTGTTTTCAAGTGTAATGGCGTTCTCTGCCAGCTCAAGCCAAATACATGGTCATGGTCATGGGGTAAGTCACATAAAATTGTACATTCTGTTCTTGATAGGAGCCTTTTCTTGGTGTTTCTGTGAAAATGGATATTCCTAAAAGTACTAGGGGGAAAAAAAAACCTAAGAAGTTTTCTTAGCAGTGTTTGTGGAATTTATCTTTTTTATCTCAGTCTTCTAATCCATTCTTTTTGTTAGTGGAAAAAAAAATAAATCTGCATTTGACACAAAAAGTGCTAGAAAAGTCAGTTATCCAAAGTGATTGGGACTGCTTGAAGTGGATTTATTCAAAGTGTTTGCTTCAGCGAAGGCAAGTAAGTCTTGTAGTTAGGAACAAAGAATATAGATCATCTTTAAAGATGAAAGTCTACATCTAGGAAAGCAGGGACTATGAAAATGACTTCGTTTTCATGATGAGTCATGTAGCACCAGCTCCAGGTACTGAACATAAGCTTTGGATTCAAAAAAGAAAGGAAATTGGAGTCCTTTAGTTTCTCTCATTCTGCCTCAGCAGACAGCGCAGCCTGACCTCGGGCTGGTGTGCTGTATCTGGGATGGATGGATGGAATCAGGTCCTTTGAAGCACAGGGCAGCTCGGTCTGTGGCTGCTACTCTGCAGAGGGGGACAGGCTGAGGAGAGGCTGATCCTTCACTCGGGTAGTTTTTGCTCTGGGAGGAGAGGGTGCAGCTCCAGAGATGCCCCCTGTGGTTAGTAATCAGTCTAATTGCACTCTTTGAAGGTTTGTTTCTCAGGGTTTGTTTGGTAGCTGTATCCCCCTTACACAGGGACAGCTTTCTGCAGGCACAGCAGGATCAGCATGGGCATTTTTGTCTCAGCCAAGACCAGGCATGGTCACGTTGTTTCATCTTTGTCTTTTTAAGACCTAGAAGTTTTTGGAAGAGAAGTTGGAAATTTTCCTCTTGGAAAGATTTATGCAGGCAGTACTGGAGCCAAATAGGCTTTCAGGAATGATTCTCCTGTAAGGGAGGCTTGTGCAACCTCTGTCCATAGTAACAGAGATGCTCCTTGAAACCTCACAGCAAGTTCACAGCCCACTTCAGTGAGTACAGCGAGATTTCAGGAACAATCATTTATTTAAACTGATATCTCTAGGCCCAAACCAATAAAAATTCTTTCTAATGCCATAAATGTGGGAAACCTCTCAATTTTCTGCCCTTTCAAAGCCATGATGTGCAAGCTTTCATTAATGCTTTTCTGTGTGGGAGCTGAGAGATGGCAGGAGCAGCATCTTGTGCATGCAAGAATCTCCTTCCTCATTTTAGGAGGCATTTTGTGTCTTCATCACTGCAAGCACCAAGCACCTTGCATGCTCTACAAACCAGCACCAGGCAGCACAGCCCGGGTTTTAGCTGCTATTCTTCTGCAGAATATAACAGAATCTCTTCTGGGATGATGCTTCAGAGCACGATATTTTCTGCTTGGCTGATGTTTGATTCAGGTTTTCTTGGCACTCGGTTATCTCAGCACACCACAACCAGGGCTGCAGTGCCTGTGCTTAGCTGTGCCACCTGTGCTCTGTGCCCACAGCCGGCCGATCACGCCTCACCTGGGGAGGGACACAGGCTTTTCTCTTGGCAGCTCTGTTTGGACAGGACTGCTCTGGGTTGAAGGAAACATCTTGTTTCTTCTGTAGTAATTCGGTTTTTACCTGCCAAGGTTTGGAGCAGGGGATGGGCATGGAGGAGCTGGAGTCTCCAGAGGGAGAGGGATTTGCCTCTGTGCTTTTGGGACCCAGCACCTTCTACTTGCCCTCCTGGGCAGAAGCCAGGCTGGCTTTTTGGATCTCCCACATTTTGGGTGTGATTGCTGTGAAGAACTTCAGACAGTGATCCCAGAGGATTTGACCACGATCCAAGAGTCTGTTTGGTTGTGTCACTGTTTCCTTCCCTGGTTTTTGTCCCTCTAATTGCTCCCCCACCTCCTGACCTAAACCACTTCTTAGGAGTGATTATCCACAGCCACAAGTGCTGTGTTCAGAGTAGCTGCAGTCGTTTCCCTTCAGTCATAGAAGGAAACACCAAGCAGTGGAGATGGTGCTCCTGTCAGCAATTCCTGTGAATTGCCCTGAATGTTCATGGCAAATCAGAGCAGGGTTTGGCTTACTCTGGCGGAGCAAAGCTGTGAAGATCTGGGGGAAAGTGTTTATTCCTACATGCAGTCTGCCCCGAACTTGCCTCTAGACAGGCACTAAGAGCTGTCACGCGGTTGTAGAATGTGGGTTTGCTTTTTTCTCCTGTGATAGACAGCCCATGTGCCTTGAAGGTGCACAGAAATGAGGAGGTTTCATGCCAAAGGTCATTCCTACCTCACATGGTACTTTAGTCGTGTTCAGAGCACCTCACACAGTCATGGGGACCAGAATGGGAGGTGACAAGAGTGTCCTAAGGGAGTATCACAGAATACTTTTCCTGTGTGTGGCATCCACTGAGGACTTCTCAAGCCCTGGCTGATCTTGCATTGCTGTCCTTGCATTCTGGAAAGACTGGACAAATGCTGGTTTTGGGATAATGAACTTTCTTACTTTGTCCAGAGGCGGGCTTTCTTGGTTTTTGGCTTTAGGTTTTTGATTTTTTTAATAGTGTCAATATCTCATTCTTAAGTGCTCTAGACAGAACCATCAGTAAATATACAAAACTAAGACAATTTTCTCATTAACTAAACATTTATTCAACTTGAATTTTCCATCTTCTTTCTCTGTCCAGTCTCTCAGTCTCCTAAGGTCCTGCAGTTCTTCAAAACAGACCATCCTCTTTGCTGTTCTGGAAATCTTGTTTTTATTTGAGCTCATCACACTGTTATTCATGCCATCTTCCAGGTGGCTTGTGAATGTTATCTCACACAGGTTCCAGCACAGGCTGTTGCTGTGGAACTCGGTGATGCTCCACAGGGAACCAGGTTTGGTCCGTATGGGTCATCCATGGTCCATCACTGCCCTGTATGTCACACTTCATCTTTCCTGAGTCTTCCTCACGTCTTCCTCAGTGTCTGTTGGGATTTTTCTGTTTCCCTGTTTACATTTCGTTTTGATTTCCATGTGCTTTTAGCTATTTTAAACCCAAGTCCAAATTTTAGTTGGATGTTCATACTCCATGATACGGGAATTGCTTTCTTTGCAACTCTCCATACTTTTATTCCTCATTCTGGTGTCCCTGAATTTGCAGCACTCTTGATCCAGTATTTGATACAGGCTCGTTAAGGTGCTTTCCTAGTGCAGTATGGGCTTTTATTTAGTGCAGGAAGTGGTGCTGTCTGATAATTGTCTTTTTTCAGAGAGTTTTTCTGTGCCCTGTAATGACAAAACTCCTTTGGAGACTTAGGCCTGTACAGAAACTTCCTTTTATCAGTGTGCTCCTCTCTTCAGCTCCGGCTCGTCTTTGCTGGTTATTGGTGCTGCGCAGCCCTTTTGATGGGTATCAGGGTTACTGGCAGGATAAGGGTAGTTCCTATCTCTTCATTCAACCTTTCTGTTCCAACAGGCATGATCAGTTGGGTCTTATCCTTTGGCTGTGGCGTATTCTGCAAATTCCTTATCTTTTTTTAATTAGTAATATTCATATAATCAGATCTTTATCTCAATTCTTGATGGTGTTTGCACAAAAGTTAAGATATAATCTGTATAGCTAAAATCTTAAGAGGGCCTTGGCTCTATTAGGGGGTTCTAAATATTAGCTGTGAAGGATCTGTCTGCTTTTGGTGCATCTTTTGGATACAGGTGATTCCATTTGCTTGAGATTTGTGCTGCTGGTTTGAGTATTGTCACCATATCATTGTGCTGTGTCACTTTGAGGCACAAGCTTCCATGGCAGAGAGCCTGAATTGGTGGCATTTCCCTCCCAAGTTGGGTTATCTGCACTTAATCCTTTTCGACACCAGAGCTACTTATTAACTGCTTGTTAATTGCCACAAATGGATTTTTTCAGCTGTTCAAAGATGTGATGCTACTATTTTTCAAGCTTTGTTACTCATCCAGCTTCCACAATTGATCTTGCATTGACATTGGTCAAAACCCTGTCACTGTGTTCTGCTCTTAGCAAAGCTGGCATGCTGTCTGTTTTTCTTAATTTACTTTTCAGTAGTTGTGCCCTGGACAGTTAAATCTCAGACTGAGTACAGGAAATAAAAAGTCTTATCTCAATGGCATTTCTCAGTGCGAAATTTTGATTGCTTTTGGTTTGGTTTGGTTTGGTTTGTTCTGTTTTTTCCCTTCTCTAAACTCCTAGGCTCTGCCTGGAACAGTCTCCTGAATGCTGTCTCTGCAAAGAGAGAGACAAAAATTATCAGTGTTGAATCGTCATATTCCCTTTTCCCTGTTTTATCAGTTTCCTAGCTCACCATTTCTGGACTTCCTTCTTAATTAGCTTCATTGTAGTCCTAAAGAGGGACACAACTGGATCCTTTTATGTCTTCCTTACAACCCAACCCATCCTGGGTAGAAAAGCTCTTGCCCCAGGGAGGAAATCCAAGAGCAAGCAAGCAAACTCCCACAGCAGCAGAAGGGTTTTGTAGAGAAAAAAGGACTTTTTTGTCATAGTATCAGTTACCACATAAATTTATCTTTATCAGTCAGAATGCTGAGGGGCTCTTCGTCTCTGTCAAATTGAATTATTATGCTGCTTGTAAAACAGTAACATTCTGATTTTGTTAACAAGGTTTTGAAGATGGAATGAAATAATTGTGGGGGTTATAAAGATGTAATGCGTAGATAACTAGGTTTCTGCTGATGTAAATCACACAGTTTTGTAGTGAATATTTTACAAAAGAATTTATATCCTCAGATATAACAATAGTGAAACAGTGGTTAAAAAAACCCCAAAACTCACAAGTAATTTTTTTTTCCTGAAATGAGGAATTAAGTATTGCATGTTTTATGGGATCAGACTCACATTTTCCCATAAAACTTTGACATCCATCTGCACCATGTTGGTTTCATTTTGGTTTTTACTTGGTAGCCACTGGAACAATTCTTGGAGCTATTCCACATTTCCTCAGTATTCACAGGGGCTCGTCTTCTGCCTTTCTTCCAAGGAAAAGATGTAGAAGATATAGAGGAGACAAACAGTTGTAACCTGCTCATTTCAGTCAAGTTGTTTATGAACTTGAGGCTTCAGGTGCACTCTTAGAAACTTTCTTTACTGGTAATAAAATATCTGGTTAATATTTCAGTATATTTCAATATGCTAATTACATATGCATAACTTTTTTTGCTTTCTACTGGTGTTTTATTATTGTGTTTATAAATTTCACACCTCTTACAGCTTAGTCAGTGGTTGTCTTCTTGAGTGGTAAAATATCTTTGTAAATGTCTCTCACAAATGGTGCTAAACAAGTTTGCTTCATTTAGACTAATTGACAGCAAATTTGCCACACTTCCAGATTTTTTTTTTTATTAATGCAAATATTTAATTCAGACTTCACTCAAAACCTGAAACACTTCACTAAAGTCAACTGAAGAAGTCAAGGATTCTTTTTTTGGTTTTGTTTTTGGGTGGTTTTTTGTTGTTTTGTTTTTTTTTTTTTTCATAATGCACTTTGCAATGTGTCATTAAATGAGTTCATCTACCTCCTAAAGATTTTTCCTGAGGCACAGATCAACACTGCAGAAAACTTTAAAAAGTCTGTGTCTTCTTTGAAAGTGCTTTTGCCTTTATAGGAGCAAAGGGGACATAAAAACTATAACTCCAAAATACGGTTTGTTTACATCCAACATCATAACTGGAACCATGTTTAGGTATAAAAAACGAAGCACACGAGCAATTACAGACCAAAGTCCATCCCAGACAGAGATTTATCAGTAGCTAAAGCCATGAGGGAACAGGATTTTGTTAGCAGTGAGCCTGAGCAGTGTCAGGAATTCTCTGTGCTGTCTGTGCTACCCAGAGATCTGAGTCTGCAGGGAAGTGACCCACAGGGAATGGCACAACTGAACCACACATTCCACCTGCTGTGTATCTTGGGGAAGCAGCAGGAAAAGGGAAAAAAAATCTTCTGTTTCCATGTCTTATGCAATGAAGAGAGTCGTAGACTAAAATCACAAATATTGCCACTCCTGATCAAACTTGTGGCCTCTGGTCATCCCTGTGTTTTGAAACTCAGGTTTTGATCTGATGCTTTGCTCTGCTGCAGGGAAAAGGGTAAATAGAGAGCATGCTTTCAAAAATTAACGGTAATGAATAATTGCATTAATGGAAGTAAATCTGAAATCAGAAGCTACATAGGTGATAAAATTAAAGCCAGCTGCTAGAGCACCTTAAGATCTTGCCTAATCTGCTTTCTGTACTCACAGTAGCCTGGGTATTTCTGTGCTGGACTGGAGTCTATGACAGAGGCACCAAAAGTTTTGTGTGTATCAGAATAAATAAAGGACTTGTTCTTTCCTTATCACTTTATCAGGAACCCTTACAAAAAGATGAATTGCATGTTTTGCAAAGTTGTGAGTATTATTTAGATTGGGATGGACATGGTGAATTAAAACCACCATCTGATTTGGGGTTTTAGTCTAGGGTTGCTTTCTTCAGTTTTTAACTCCTTTGACTGGCAGAAGCAATGACTGGCTCAACAGGTATTATCTCCAGTCCAAGGAAATACTGGCTTTGTTTTCAATACACAAAATTGTGGATTTCTACTTAAAATGAAGCGCATTTGATTTAGAACTTTCTTGCGACTTGAGCTATTGAGTAGAACTTGAAATGCTGAAAATCTTATGGATTGTGAAACATATAAAATGTTAGAAGATATTTCGCCCTTTTCACTATTTGTCAGTTGAGTTGAATAAAATAAAATCTTGTGTTTGCTTGCACATTTTTAATAGGTGAGTGAAGCACTTTTCTAAAACTGACAAATTACACGGAACAAATGTTTTAACCAGAAGAAATCACTTTTGCTAAAATCAGACTTAAGATTTTCTTTGTTCTGGAAAAAAAGTGTTGGAACCATTGTAAGCAGTTAAATGAGAAGGACAGGATACGCAAAGGGTCAGTGTGCTTGCATAAGACTGATGCCCTGAGGTTTCTCAGCATGTCACCCAGCAGCTGCCACTCGATGTGCTGGGCCCGGCATTCACTGTGACAGTTCGGAGCTGGGGACAAAGTTTGGGTTCTCTGTGCCTGTGTAATGCTGTAACATTTCTGTCACACTGTGTTAGCAAAAATAATGAGCTGACCGAGGAGGATGTGGGGATCTGTGCCACAGCTGGCAGCTCAGGGCAGCCTCGCTCTCTTGGGCACTTTTGGACTTGACTTGAATGTCATTTCTTGCTGCTTTACTTAAATGTATGATCCCATTTTTTAATATGGGGGATGTTTCTTTGTATTGATATGTACGGAGATAAGTATAATGTGTTTTAAAAGATTAGTGCCTTTTCTCTTAGTGCCTTTTCTCTTCTAGTTGTGCCTATACCGAAAATATGTATTTTCCTCTTAAGACTCTTTGGAGAATATATTGTTTAGTCATTGAGTCTGTGCAACTGGTTGCACAGTTCAGATTTGTTTTAAACAGTCATAACCACTGCATTACCTTCAGAAACAAACCCACTGGGAAAAGGCAACTCAAGTAAGATGAAGTAACGAGAAAACGTATTTTATGACAGTCTGTGGATGCACTGTGATCCACGTTCTGCAGAGCTGCTGCTGGCTGGAGGGACCTGGGTCTGAGGAGCACCTGGAGCTGTGCCCCTGCTCCCCTCAGGGTTACACCATGTCCTCTGCTGCCTTTGGGATCGCTCAGCACAGAACTGATTCCACATCAGGGTAGGCAAACATTTTATAGGCAGAAATTATGGCTCGGAGGAAGACAAGGGGACCTGGAGGAGGGTGCAGTGCATATCCGTGTCTCTCCTCTGCACTTCACTGCAAGGGACAATTTCATTTTGCTATCCACATGAAAGGAGAGGGGATTTGGGAAGAAAGGCAACATGCTGGTAGTCAGGAGCCCAGTGTTCTTCCTAGATGTACAGGATGACATTTGCCCTCTAAGCAGAGAATAACAGATGCTGTGAGGTTTAAAACCTGAAACGCTGAAATGATGGGGGGTACAAAGATAGGAGTGGTTGGCACAAGGTACCTGGGACTTCTGGGGTTGTGAAGAGTTGAGATTATGGCCTCACATCTTCCTGGAGTGGCCAGATTTGGGAAGGGCTGGAAGCTGCCTGAAAGCAAAGGTCGGGTTCTGCAAATATAAGCACATTGAGTTTGTGACATATTTCTGGAAGCAGCAGCCCTTTGAGTGATTTATGAGACTTTTAATGGGATCTATGGTGCCATTCTGGTTAAAGATAATGCTCAGGTAGACCAATAGCAGCACTATTGTGATGATAAGAGAAATAAATAAACAACTACAAAAAAGCAGTGTCCTGATGTCTGGTTGAAAATGGATAGAAAAATAATTTGTGTATAAATCTAAAGCCATGTTTTATTTTTATTTCTTGCATTACTGGAAATAAGTTAGCAAGGAATTTTTATTTATTTTTTAAGTGCAGTAACAATGTCGATATTTTAAGTCTGGACAGTTGTCTGCTTCGTTGGTCAGGTCACATAAAATGAGTAACGGTCTTCTCCTCAAAGGTTACTATTTTGATGTTGAAAATAATAAATGGCTGAAAAAAAGAAAAGGACAGAGAGGGAGAAAGGGAGGATGAGGCAACGTTTACATGGGATGCATTGTTATGGTCTGTGGGCAGCATTAGTGGACGAGAAGGGTTTCATTTGTTTGTTTTGCTCAAACGACTTTTGTAGGTGCTGGGCAGTGGTTTCAGAATCTTGCAGAAGTGCCAGCCTGCTGCTGGCATGGTGTGGTGATCCCTCTGTCAGAGGGAAGGGAAAAGATGAAGAAAAAAGCTTAATGTCCTTCATATGAGAAGCAAGTTCTTTTCCTTTCCTTAGCAACCCTAAAAAAGAGGCTATTTCATCTAGTAAAGTGCATTACAGGGTTTTGTTTCCAAAATATTATGTGAAGCAATGAGGTGTGTGTTTGTTAACTGTGCAGGTCATATTTTTTATTATTGAGAATATTTTTAGATTTTCTAGTGTTGTCTAAGTTGTAATTCTCATGCTGGATTTAAAATGGACTCCATATGCAGATTTTAATTATATTCAAAGCAAGTTCTATTTATTTTAGCAAAGTTGGAGGTTTTTTTTGATTTCTCTTCTTTTTTTTTTTTTTGAAAGTGTAATGTCTTCTCCTTTTCCCCAGCATGTTTGAGATGAAGACAAAAACTTTCATGCCCAATATGGATATGTCTGTACAACAAAATTAAATACCCTATGGTCAGTATTACCTTCTGATTAAAATGCAATGTAATGATGTCCTTTGGGATTGATTTATAGCAGTGGGTCATAGCATGTCCTGCATTTCATATTGTCCAGACAATGTATTGCTAACAGCAAGTACAGTGGGCTCCAAATGAAATTATCCTACGAAATTATGACCTGCATTGTAATTGCAAGAACCTACAGAATATCTGGGTGCTGTGAATGAGTGTTCTCTGACAAATGGTGCCTTCTATGAAAAATGTGCAGTGTGAGTTTTCTTTTGTTGCCTAACCCATTCTTTAAGAGTTGTCAGAGATAATTCACTTCTAAATTATCCCCCCAAAAGCATTTCTTAAAGCACCATTGCTTACCTCTGGTATTACACTGTTCAAACTCTCTCTGGAAGTCATTTCCCTTAAATATTTTGCATTGTGAAAGTAACTCCATATAGTTTTTGGCATCTCTTTATATTGTAATAATCTACTGCTTAGCCTGTCTGTGGAAAAACGTTTAAGTGGCTTTATTGTTGTGTGATGATGGTTTGTGCGGTTCATAACCCCTTCAGGGGGCAGTCCTAGGGAGGTGGAAGGTGGTGGATTTCTGGCTTTGCTGGAAGGTGGTTGAAGGAAAGGAATGTCCCAGCCTGGTGCAGCCACTCCGTGTCCCCACAGCCGCTCTCCGAGGCCACGTGCTTGATGGGATGCCTGTTGCAGCTGAATTATGCTTTAATTTTAACAGTGGGTGACTTAACTGCTCTGAAGTAAATAACTGGGTTTGATTTACAGCCTCACTAGATTTATAAGAAGCTTTTGAATGTGCAGCTGAAAAGAAAAAAAAATCTGACTGTTATAGCTATGTACCTCCGTAAATCTGTCTTTATTGTTCAGCATGAGCACGGGCCACTGGGACCCCATTACAGGTTTGCAATCACTGGGCAATGTGTTTGAAACTCAGTAATGCAGAAATTAGGAATGTTATGGTTTTCAGCTATTCTTACTTCTTTCTGACATGAGATTGATGTCAGAAAACTCGCTCCATAAAAATCCCAGCTGTCAGGATTAAAAGATAGGGCCACTCACAAGGCCCTTATTTAATTGTTTCTCACTTCTTCCTTGCTCTTTTAACCTGTTGGCATCACGGCCAGCACTGTAACCCCCAGTAACAGAAATTTAATTCATCTTACTCGTTCCAGAACCTTGATGCATTTCCTGATAGAATCATCCTATAACAAAAGTAAAAGAAGAAATATGCTTAATAATTTAGGACCAGATTCTGCTGCCCTGCTGTAAAATTCCTGGGAAGGACACAAACGTACCTGGGGCATCCTCACATTTCCTCTGAGTGCTCTGCAAAGGAATTTGTTACAAGAGGAAGATGTGATTCTTGTTTTTGTATTGTTAATATTGTTTTATTGGATTTCCAATAGGAGGAGGAGGTTTATTGTTAAACCCACACATTGACATTTCTCTCTCAGTACCTGCTCAATACTCGACCTCAGCCAATGTGGAATCATGGAATCACAGAATGGTTTGGGTTTAAAGAGACCTCTAAGATCATCTCATTCCCTTGCCATGGGCAGGGACACTTTTCCACTATCCCAGGTTGCTCCATGCCCGTCCAGCCTGGCCTTGGACACTTCCAGGGATCCAGGGGCAGCCATGGCCTGTTCCAGTTCCTCACCAAATGCCCAGATTTGTTCCCTCTCTGTACCTGGTTGGAAGCTGAATGCCTGAATCTCAGAGTGCCTGAATCGACCACATCTCTGAGAGATTTGTGTCTTTTTGAGCTATCAGGATGCTTCAATTAAGTATTCATAATATTTAGATTATTCTTATATTTTTGAAAATTATTTAGCTTGGGGAAACTGCTATTGCCTCAGTATTCACATTTACAGGTTTTAATGCAGTATATTATGTTCTAGGGTTGAAAGAAAGCCAACAATATTTTTGTCAGTAACCAAATTGATTGAAATTTGAATGATTTTACTCTGCAAAGAAAAGGAAAAGCTTTCTCTTCCTTTTAGGAACTTGAAGTCTGGATGTTTTAAAGTGCTTATTTAAATTTAGTATATTTTAGGTTCTGCATTGTGCTTCTAACAAAGAGTATCTGCGAAGGCTGATTTAACTCAGAGGAATCAGATATTTGAGGATGAGTCATTTGAAGAAGATGGATGGATATTTTTCACTTGATTTTTCATTTCTCAACTTATGTAATAATCACTCCGGCCATGGCTGTTAAAAGCTGAGACACCAGCATGTCTGACTTATTGAATGGTGGCATCTTTAATAAAAATCATATTTTTTAAGTGGCATTGCAGACAGAATTATTGCAAATTCTTGGTGGTAGAAGGGGCACAGAAAAAATCCATTCCAGCTTCCCTTTCCCACGGCACAGTGTCAGTAGAAGGCTGTCTGGGCTGCTAATTAGGAACATTAATGTCAGAAGAGACGCACAGCAAAGGCAGCGCTGGTGCAAGATTTCACAGCTTGTCATTTACGTGTTTTAACACTACTTACTGCTCTCACCATCACTGGCTATTGGAGAAAAAAAAACCTTGGTGCTCCTTGTCTTGCTCAAGACTTGGCTTTTTACTCAGTGGAGGTAAAAAGTCCATCCCCAAGTGTCTTTCTGCATTTCTGTGCAATAAAATTTGTTTGTTCCTTGATAAATACATAATTTTATCTCTTTTTTCTTTCTAACTCAATCATAAATTAAACTAAGTAATTCTGGCCATGCCAGTTTGGACATTGCATTCCAATGGGAGATATATGGGAGATATATGTGTTATAGAAGAAAAAGAAGTCATTTAAAATAATCAAAATAATTCTTCCTTTAAAACGAATTTTTGCAATAGAAAAACAAAACAACAAACAACCCAGCATTTTTGTGTCAAAAAGGAGATTGTTTTAAGCACTTTCAAATATATATTTTGCAAATATATATTAATGTGGGGCAAATCTAAACATGGAATCAATACTGATTTATATGTACATATATGATGAGGTCCTCATTGCATTAATGCCCAGAATAAGGAGAAATTTACTCTATAAGGCAGTAGATGCTAAGTTCTTTCTCTTAAAATAGTGTCTATCTCTTTCATTATTGACAAGAAGCATATGGAGACCTCAATAAATATTTTTATTTATATTTCATCCAAAATCATGCCCCAGTTCACTCAGAAGTTTCTCAAACCCACTCCAACAACTCAGGGATTCCACTGAGTAGTTTGCTCATATCAGTTCTTACATGAAAGATAAGCAGTGTTTGTACTGAAGTGTTTAACAGGAAAACGCTTGCTGATTTTTGTTTCTACATCCGCAAAAAATGAAATCTGTTAATATAATACTGATTTTAATAGGCAGTGCATGGGGAGAATCCTTCATTACAGCAGTAACAGAAATACAAGAATATGTCCCTGCTTTTCCCTCTCTTCTGCTGAAGATCTGAAGTCTTGTCCAAGTCTTGATTTGAAATGGAAATAAATGTAGTAATTCATGCATTACAAGAGATGTGTTGGGAAATCAAAGTGAAAGAAGACAGCCATTCTATTTTTCTCTGATTTCCATGACTATGGTTTGGCCATAAGACATATATTTCCAGGATCCTTTGAAGATTTAGCCAGCCTCATATGAAATTATTATTTTCTCTAGAGGTCTGATAATATCAGTGTGTTTAAAACAAATCAGAAAAGTTCACTTCCAGACACGGTTTTGCTGTGCCCACGGTCTACATAATGTCATTAAGTAGAGCAGAATTTAACCTATATGCTGTCTTAACTATTCTTTATGAAGTCCTTAAGAGGAAATCCTAGATTTTAGAAAGTAATAAAGGAAAGATGATCCCATGTGGCAGAAATTCTCCAAGGAAACTGTTATTAACATAGGAAAAGCCCTCAGAACTATGTAGAAGATTGCTCAGAATAAATATGTGTGTTTTCAAGGGGGAAACATTTCTTTTTAGAGACTTCTGAAACTGTGTGAATGAAAGAAAAATAGATTCATTACTTTAAAGATGTGAGTGGACCAGACATCTGCACATAGTGGGGTTTATATATGAATCTAGAAATAGGCATGAAATGAATTCAGTAAGTTCTGGAGTACAAGAAGTTATATATATATATATATATATTTTAAAAGTCCCCAGTTCAACCACAGCCGTATCTCTGTGGCTTACAGTGCATGGAACTCGTGTGATAACTGGAGAGCCATTCACAGCAGCTTCATGCAGAGCTGCCACCAAACCACAGAGATGAAAACAGGATTCACAACACCCATTATCTGCTAACTGAGGGGATTTCTCAGGTAGAATTTGATTTGGTGGGGGAATGGACTTGGACAATTCTTTATCAACTTCTCTTGTGAGCAGGTGGATGTGTCCAATGCAGAGGGCATGAAACAGAGACAAAACCCAAAGCAGATCAGTGGTATCTACAACACACAAATGCCACTGTGTGCTCAGTGTCCAGGTTAATTGCTAATGACAGTGATGGTCTGGTTTTGAGGGGAGTGTTCTTTGCGTAGCAGGACACCTCTCTGAGGAATTCTGTTCTTCTTCTGAAGAAAATTACTATGAATGAATGTGTTGCTTTTTCTGGAAATGGTAAAAGTCTTGAAACATGGAAGGAACAGCTTTACAAGGAATGCAGTTGGAATGAGCCGAAACCTCTCCAACAGCCTGTGCTGCTGGGACTTCCATGCCCTTCCCAAAGGCATCCTGCTGGGGAAGGGAAATTGGGTAAATAGGGGTTAAGAGCTACCAGTGCTGTTTGACACAAAGGTCATGGTGTGGTATTGCTTCTGGATGTGTCCCTTCTCCTGGAATGCTGAGCTCCCTTTTAACTAGCTAATGCAAATGGTTATCCCTAATATGACCTTGAATGAATTATTCTTGGTTTCCATAAAAAAACATTTTTGGTGCAATTTCTTGTGATATGTTACCAAAAACCTACGGAAAGAACAGAGCAAACATTTTATAACTGTAAGTACTGTTATGTTACCAAATCCAATAACCTGTGTGTGATGTGCCTCTCACGTACATATCACATTTATCTAAAAATAGGTACACTTCTCACACAATAAGAAGAAAAACACACCCTCCTCCAACAAGCTGCTACTTAACCTTGTTCTTTTTCATCCACTTCCCAGTGTACAGCAATTGTCTAGAGCTCTCATTTCAGGAATTTAATTACTAGTTTTATTTCTACAAATGTTTGAAATTGGATCCCTTTTGTACCTTTTGTCCTGTATAAACGATATTTCCTGAAATGCTTCTATTACATAGAAGCTTATCTGCAATTTTCAAAAGTCTCCCTGAATCAGTAAACCATAAATTTTTCATTCCATGAAATCCAGCTTCAGAAAATGGCAAGTAGACACATTGAATGTGTTTTAACTATTACTGAATTTCAGAGGCACAGAGTTTTCTTCTGGTATTTTTAAAAGCATGTCCTATATTTTGCTTGGAAAAGGGGAGGAAAAAAAAACGTGTTTTCTTCTTATTGTCTAAAATACATCAGTGCTCACATATCTCACAGTGCATGTGACATTGGCCTCCTCTGGAGCTGGGATATTGGGCTAAATGGAGCATTCCTTTATTCTGGCTCAGCAGATCTTTGTAATAGGACCTGCCAGGCACAATATTCACTTTGAATTAAAAGGGAAATGAGTAGTGGAAGGGCAGGAATGGGGGAGACAGAAGACAGCAGTGAACTGTGTAATGGGGTGGCTGAGGTGGGATACAGTTGGTGTTGCTGGTATTTCATTGAGTAAATCTTGTTTAAGTTACCTACACTTTGAAGGACAACAGATGAGCCTCCATGTCTGTTTTAAGAAAGAACAAGGGTCTTGATAAGCCCTGAGTTATCATCAAAAACTAAATGAAGACAATTTTTGCTCAATCAGGTTTACTTACTGCTCTCCAGTACAGCGTGGATGTGATGGCGGCAGCAGTTTTGTATTGGATTGTGGAAAGCAAACCTAAAAATCCCACATCTGAGGATGATAAACATACAGACAACTGAAAGTAAAAAGGAAAAAAAAAAAACTACTATGAGAAATTATATTGTATCACATCTGTCTTCTCTCACCATGATAGAATCTCTGCTTTTGTTAGCACTATTTTCAAACCACTGTAACATAATGAACGCGTATTCTTTTTATTTAAATCAAAAATCATTAATAGTGAATATTGAAAACATTTAACAGGAAATATTTTTCTATTAATTGAGTTACTCTTAATTTAAGAATAACTTACAAAGTGTTATCAATACAGTACTGTCAACTAGAAGAGGAAGAAAAGAAATCTTAGTTAAATGAAATTGATAAAGTTATGTTCTTTGCACTTCTCTATACTTCTGCTTACTGTAACAGTAAGACTGTGTATGGACAGGTCAGGTGACTTATAAGAGAAATGCAGGATTTATAAGGCATTTACAGAAAGTGGTTCCAGGATCCCACAAGGAATCAGGTGAGCAGTTGTGTGAGGGGGCTATGAGCTGCCACAGTGTCCTGAGAGGGAAAACTTGGTTGTTAATAAATGTCTCTATATTGTCACACAAAGTTACTTCAATGCTACATCTTGTGGCAATTAGCAGGAATCTGGCTGCACCCAGATACCCCAGAACTACAAGAAAAAAGTGTTTTCATTGAAAATGAATGCATAGATCTGGGGGATTTAGACATGCATATCTTTTTTTTTTTTAATTTCTGTGAAGTATTTCTAGTCTCCTCTTAGTCCCCCTCAAATATAACCAACAAACTCTTAATCTTTACCGATGTTCCATCCCCATGGTGCAGCAGACATCCTAGAGCACTAAATTCAGAATCTGAGTGTCTTCAGAGCTGCCTTCTGCCAGCAGTCTGGTACCATCAGTTTCAGCCGTTTCACAGGTGCACCATCATTCAGTGGTGTTACTCCTGAGGATACCACAAAAAAACCCTCCATGACAGACTAAAAAATATTGCATAGAGCTCCAAATGTGTGTCTTTCACACCACTGAGGTTGCAGTCAGATGTCTGTACTTAAAAAGGAAAAATTCTCCCCCACCACTACATGTGTATTGAGAATTGGATTCCTTATTAGAAACGATACAATAGATGTAAAGCAGCTGGAGCTCTTTAAGTGAGTGGAGCATCTGCTGGCAGAGCAGCCAGTAGCTGCTTTCTTGGATTGAAACTGCACTCCTGAGCTTCTCTTTCTTTCTTTTCTTTTCTTTTCTTTTCTCTTTTTTTTTTTTTTTTGGCAGATGTGCAGCAAATAGCAATCGACTGGATCACGGGGAATTTTTACTTCGTGGATCACGTCAGTGACAGGATCTTTGTTTGCAGCCAGAACGGGTCAGTGTGTGTGACCCTCATCGAGCTGGACCTTAACAACCCCAAGGCCATAGCTGTTGATCCAGCATCAGGGTAAGGTTATTTCTTGGCATTGGGATTTGTTTTACACGAGGCATGCTTGTCTGTGACTGCACATAATAAATGTTTCATGCAGGTGTTTTAAAAACTGTTTTTTCTTTGCTGTGTTGAGTTACTTGCATAGTTGCTATAATAAAGCAATAATGTGTGATGAACTTGGAGCACATAGTTAACTATGTTAATTGCAATATTAGTTGCAGCATGTGCCTTGTAACTTCTCAAAAGGGAATCAAAACTGAAAAAGCAATTTAATCCCTACTTGTCACAACATTTGCTTTTGCATTTGCATTTCTGTAAGCTGTGTTTCTAACTAGAGCATGTTGAAAAGGAATTTTTGAAGGCTTTTTATACTGTATCCCCTCGTTTATGGAATATTGGAAATGAGTTTAACAAGTTTATTTACACAAAAAAAGTGGAAGAATTTTTACTGTGCTTTAGGGGGTCAGCTGTAATGGTAAAATGCAGTATATTTGCTTTTTCTGTTCCACAGATAGCTACATTCAGTGCCAGGTGGGAATTAAGCCTTGCTTAAAATACAGGGTACTAAATGTCTTCCATTCTATAACATCCACCAGCTGGGAAAAGTTTTCAAGCAGTAATGAGGTAAAAGCGTAACTAAATAGGAGTAGGAATAGGATCAAGGTAACTTAAAAACGAAATTTTGGTGAGGAGTTTTGAACAGGGATTTTATCTTGGTTTCATTAGTCAGTAAGTAGTTCAGACCAAAATGCCTGATGGAATATGTCCTAAACTGCCATAAGCCCCTTCTCAATAAATACAAAAATATTTACTGTAGAACAGCTTGTTATCCATATGTGGACTTTTGTCAGTCTTTATTTAAAGCCTGACCGAATATTAAGATGCATTATCACAATGACTTCAGTTCTGACAGGAACAGCTTGCATGTAAAGTTTACAAAGAAGTTTGATAATGTAATCTCGAGTATGGCTGTATTTCTCTCTGCAGCAGATGGTAAGCCTGACTCGATCTGACTGCAGAGTTGTTCTAAAAGAAAAATAAAAATTCATGTAGAAATTGATTTTCTGCAAGTTCTGATCTGAAAGAACTTGAAGCTTTCAAATTTGCTGACAGCAGTCTTTTTTCTGTACATTTACTCGTATGTTCTTTGCTGGACTTAGTGGATGAATCCAAAGCTTGTCATTAGCTAATCTTATCTGTCAGAGATGTAGGAATTGTACCCAGGGCTTTGGTTCTGTGAGGAGGGACAGAAAAATGAGAGACTGTTTTCCTTCCATTGTTATGTGCTGGCTACGAACCATTCTTGCTCAGAGTCACCTGCTCAGTGCCACGTGCAAGGTGAAGAGTGGCTGTTTTAGGGAGGTGGAAGTGCTGGCCTGTGCGAAAGGCCACAAGTGATCATGATCTTTTACAGCGTGGTTCTTATTAAGCAATCTCCATTTACTTTGTGGGGAAAACACTGGGTGGAAAATCTTCTCAGAATACGTGTTTTGCAGTTCAGCAGTTATTTCATTACTGTTTTTATTGGCATTTTTATTAATTATCTGACATATGTTGTTCTGTTAATTGGATACCTAACATACATTTTAACTGCTAAACCCTAATTTATATATTAGTTCTGTTAGTTTTTGACTGGGTTTTGGTACAGAATGCAAACAGATAATCAAAAAGCATTCTGGCTATTTAAAAATCTTCTGATCCTTTCTTTTGGTCTTTTTTTTTTTCCCTGTCCTTCTTTTCTTTTAACTCTTTCATGCTGATAGTAGCTAAGACTTATTTTGGTGACAAAGAATTAGTGTGGTATTGCTGTCTGAGTAACTTGGTGGGTTTATTTTATTTAAAAAGTCACAAAAGCATCCATACTAAAACCATATTGCAAGTTGAGCTCTGAATGAGCTGCTGCTTGCACAGAGGAGACCATTTCCTATGCTAAGAAATTCAGAGTGTGATCCCAAGCTTTTATGTCTGTGATAAACTTCCTGTAGCAGCACAGGGTCAAGCCCTGCTATTCTTGAATGTTCACGTCCGTGTGTGATGAGTTTAGTTGTGTCGTGAACCAGAAATTCTGCTTTTATCCATAAAACAACCAAGGCACAGTGGAAAATGTGCTCATTCCAAAAGGTTCCCCTCGCTGCACTCAAGAATATCTTTTCTGAGTGTGGTTAATTTTACATCTCTGTGCCTGCAAGTTCTGTTAGATGTTTAGTGGTGATGGTTTGTTATATTCTCCTATGAGCTTACAATGGAGCTTGAGCTACCAAGCTTCTTTCATATCACACAGGGAGTGAAAGAACTTTTCACAAAAATTTACTCTCATAAAACTGAATTTGAAATTGAGAGAAGAAAGATTCTGCTGTTCATACAGCTCTTGAAGAACCAAATTTGTTATGTTTCTAATTTAAGCACTTTACTTTGGCAGGATTGCAGCACTTTATCAATCTGAACTGTGGTTGATGTTTTGTTATTCCAGACTAGGTCTAATGCACACCCACCAGAAAAACACTTCCCTCCCCAATGAACTGGAATTTTGCTACTTAGGGGTTTATCAGTGCTGATACTCATCTGCTACATCAACTAATCTACTAATCAACTTATTATCAACTAAGAGTAGCACAGTGTAAGTATCAGACCTGTGTTAAGGAGAGCATTTCCAGGGGCAAAGGCTGTATCTCCCGTGATCACTGGGAGCACTTCAGAGCCCAGACTTGGCAGTGAAACATGGATTGAGGGAAAAGCTGGGACAAGGATAGTAGGAAATAAAGTGGCAATTGGCAACAGAGAGGGAGAATCAATTGTTTTACAATAATATATTATCCATCAAATGCCTTTGAACTAAGATGTTTGGCTCCATATGTCTGCAGTTCGTAGTTTTGATAAATTTTAATACGGGACTTCTTTTCTTCAGTGGTCAAGGAACAGAAGCGATTACTTTTGCTGGTCCATGAAATTGGTGTAAAATTGATGATGGTGCTGCTGTCTGTCAACATGAAACAAATATTAGCTGTGTTAGAATGGGTTTAGCTAAGATCCTCAGTACAAGTCTGCTGTACTCATGGGGAAGGGTTTTTCAACGTATTCCAGCCAGTATTCCATTGGCATATTCCAGCCAGTATTCCATTGGCATATTCATGAGACTTTGATCACCAGACACTGATGATAGGGAAGGTAACACATTTAAAACTTACAAGAGGATAGATCAGATTTAGGTTCTCTCCCAGCTCTGCCACAACCAGCTGAATGTCTATACACAGAGTATTTTATTTTTTTTTATGGCTCTACTTCTCTTTGTGTTTAATAGGAAGCATAAAATGCCTGTTGTTCAATCTCTGTGGTATTTGAATGCATTCAGGAACGTTAGGAATTAATATTGTGGAATGCTGTGTACCTCTACATGTTTTTTCTGTAAATATATCTATGATTGCCTCCAGTGTTCAAGGTAAATCGTTGCCTTCCACCGCGCCACAATGGCCATGGAGAATGCACAGGACCACTTTTCAAAGGAAAATGCCTGGACAGGGGGTTATGCTGCAGTGTGCTCCCAACAGGAGCACTTCAGTCCTGATCATTCTGCTCAGACATCTGACATACATGGAGTAATATAAATACCAGGGTGTCTTTATTTCTCCTCACAGCCATTTTCTGATTTCTTTGGGATTGCCAGAAAATGGGGAAAGCAGATAAGGCTGCACCCTCAGGGCTGCTTCTGGTTCCGGAAATGTGCAACTTGTACCAATGGCTCTGATGCTGTTTGGGGTGCCAACCATAACTTTTTACTGTATTTCTCAGGCTACTGGAAAAAGATGAGCTTCAAGGAGAGTGTTTGAAATGTGGAGGGTATTGATGTAGCATCCACTGACAAAACTGTTCCAAACACAAGGAGATGTGTGGATAGAGGTTACACAGGGTGGTGTTGCAGAGAGGATGCGCAGAGCGAAGCTGGAGTGTGGAAGGATGCGTGGAGCAGAGTGTGGGGCAGTACTGGGAGCGAGGAAATGGCTTAGACACCTCCTACGTGCACCTCCATAGAATCATCACAGAATTTCAGAATAGTGTGGGTTGGAACGGACCTTAAAACTCATCCAGTTCCACGCCCTGCCAAGGGCAGGGACACCTTCCTCTGTCCCAGGGTGCTCCAAGCCCTGCCCAACCTGGCCTTGGACACTTCCAGGTATGAGGCATTCACATCTTTGCTGGGCAGCCTGTGCCAGGGCCTTACCACCCTCACAGGGACGAATCTCTTCCCAATATCCCATCTAAACCTGCCCTCCTTTAGTTTGAAGCCGTTCCCCCTTGTCCTGTCCCTCCAGGCCCTTGTCACAAGTCTCTCTCCAGCTCTCCTGGAGCCCCTCTAGGCACTGGAAGGGGCTTAAAAGTCTCCTCAGAGCCTTCTCTTTAACACACTGAGCACCCCCAGCTCTTCCAGCCTGGCTCCAGAGCAGAAGGGCTCCAGCTCTTGGAGCATCTCTGTGGCCTCCTCAGGAGTTGCTGCAGCTCCAGCAGCTCCACGTCCTTCCTGTGTTGAGGATCCCAGGGCTGGAGGCAGCTCTGCAGGTGGGGTCTCACCAGAGCAGGGCAGAGGGGCAGAATCCTCTCCCTTGACCTGTCCATGCTTTTTGTGGTGCAGCCAGGACCTGGGTGGCTTTTTGGGGCAAGTGCATATTGCAGGTCAATATAAAAAGAAGGTGGAGTTAGAGGGAGAAGAGGAGGAGGGGGAAGAGAAGAATTGGAGAGGATGCACAATTACAGGCTGAAGTCATTGAAACTTGTGACTGCCATTTAAAAGTTGTATTAGGAACAAAGGGGAGAAAAGACTGCTAAAGAGATTTGTAAAAGGAGCAAGCTCACATTTTAATGCTGCAACAGTGTGTGTCATGTAAATATTTGAATAAATCTTTTAATCGGCTTTTCTTTCTGCTGTGGTGTAGAAATACAAAAAAACCCCACAGGCTCCACTTATTTCTTTCACACACCATTTGTAAATGCACACAAGAAGAGATTGTGTTATGATGATGTTTGAAGCACAACAGCTATTAATGTGTTATTGTGTTATGTACCCTTTCTTGCTAATGTTAGTGAGTCAGGAAAAAACCAAACAAATGCACAACAGCAAAAAAAAAAATTACTCTGTTGCATTTTAAGTCTGTAATAGCAATCAATTGATACTTCTGTGGTTCACAGGGGGGAACAAGGGAAACAAGTGAAGAATTATCAGCTGAATTCGTCCACTTCATCACCTCAGAAATTTGTTCTGAGGAAAAAAAGTATAAAAATATTATTGTGTGCACTTCCTGTTTGATTCTAAGGATTCTAAGCACAGATTTTGCTGTGGCTCAAATCAAAGGCACAGTATGAAAATAATAATGAAAATTAAAAATACATAATGTCATTTTCTGAAACACAGTAGGGAAATTTGCCTCGGTCTAAAATTTCTGAAGATAGGAGGAAGCAAGGGGGTAAGAAGACATTTTGAAATTCAGCCTTTTGTATAAGAACAGAGTCAGAGTTGAACAGCAACTTTAAATACCATATTTGAGGGATCTAGAAAAAAAATCATAAAAAAGAGTTAATTCTGCCTTTTAATTTTTTTTTTAATTTTTGTTTTTAGTTTTGAATTTATTCTTCCACTGAAATCTGGTAGAGGCAAGAGGAAGAAATTGGCTCTTGGTCATGTGAGCCCAGTTGTCATCCAGGGTGATTAGATGCTGTTGCAAATGTTCTTTCTCCAGCTGTGTTTGATGATCCCCGTGGGATGTTGGCTTTTCTTGGTCAGATCAAAATGCAATGTAAGGTCCACTGAGCACTTTGCACTAAAAATCCAAGGGAACGGGAAAAGGTTTACACAGCACTGAATGAAAAGTTTTCCTTGTTAGAGAGCCATGCACAGGAGATGGTGTCTGGGGTAGGGAAAAGCCATCCCAGAGGATGGAAAAGGGATAAGTGAAGAAAATCCAGAGAGTCAGAGAGATTGACAATATAAATAGAAAGAGTTTGGGGCTGACAACTCAACCTGTTTGGCATCACGGGTAGACATGTAACCAGTAAGAGCTGCCCTGCGTGGTGGGGTCTTAGAAAAAAGATGGGTGAAGTCTCTGATGAAATGTTTGATGGGACAGAACCTGAGGCCAGCCCTGAAATCCTGCATCGTTGCTAAATCCACAACAGCCAGCAAAGAGCAACTCAGCTGGTGAGGGGTGGAGAGAGACCTTTCTGAATCAAATTTATTGACAGTAATTTTATTTTTCTTCTCTTTATGTACTTTTGTCTTTTAAAGAAAAAAAAAAGTCAAATCATGAATTACTTTATTAGGCACAGTGAATAGAGCTTGCATTCACCTCGTATTTGCCTGGAGGTATCAATGAGGAGATGAAGGTTCTTACAGGGGAGGAAGAGTAGAAATTCAAAAAGCAGGGGAGGTCAAACCATATATTTTTCTTTATTTGTTTCACTGTTATTTAGACAGGGGAGTATTTCAGGGTACGAATAAAACATCTGCACTTACTGTTTGCTGCCTGTTTTATTCTCTTTTTACTCTCTTGTCTCTGAGCTTTTATAGCAGCCACCAGGCTTAGGAGAGACTCTGAGTCTTAAAACTTTTTGGTTTTTTTCCCTCTCAGATTAGTCACCATTTTCTGTTGATCAAAGAGGAGAGTTAGAATCATTAAAGCTCACTTTTAAACAGCAAAATCATTAGTGGTTTAATAACATGCCATTATTGAAAGAGCTCAGTTCCTTTCCTTGTCACAAAGATTTTCGAAGAGCTGTAAGATACATATAAGACCCACTCACTTCAAAAAAGTTTTGAAGGTGACCTGAAAAGGAATTTTCTTTATTAAAAAAAAAAAAACATTAAAAAACCCACAAAAAACTCAAACCAAAAAACACCAAAAACTTTGTAGTAACTAATCATAATATGAAAGTTTTCATTAAGAATTCATATTTTGTATCTCATCCTCTCCCTCCACAACCTCCTTCAGGCTGTGAACAGTTGGAGATGGTATAATAGAGGAGCCAAAATACGATGAGAGAAGCAAAAATACTTAATCAGACAAAAATTATTTCCACTTTGTTATTATCCCTTGCTAGAAAATGATGAAAAAAGATTTTTTGTCTGATCTCGGGTTTTACAAAACTGCTTCCAGTTCTGTGCTATTCCATCTTTTAATTTTAACTGTTGTAACTAAACTGAGGCATAAAACTCTGTCACCTTCACATTTCCCCCTGGATCTTTTCTCCCTTGATGCTTCAATTCCAGTGCAGCAGCACAGGTCTGCTCACTGGGAAACCTTGTGGCTGCTGCTCTTGGTGAGAAAAAGGAACAAGGGGTATTGTCACATCTTCTCTCCTTCCCAAAATAAGGTGATACAATTCTGCATTCATGTGCAAGGAGAAATTCTGAGAAATTATGGTTCTTTTCTCCAGCAAACTAAGAAATAAAAAAAAAAAAAATTATTTATGAACATGCAAAGATATGAATTTGTATGACAAAATCAGCTTGTTCAGTTGAAGAGGACTCAGAGTCACTGACAAAACTGAAGGAATTAAAATACCAAGCATGTGACATAACTGCATTAAAAAGGAACTCATTAACAACATCAGGTTATTGGTTTGGATCAAAGTGACAACTATAACAAAACAATAAAAATAAAATAGGCTTATCCAGGTTTTGTACATGCATGTTCTCAAGTAATGACGTGAGTGTGTTTGCTATTGTGCATACCTTTTCATTAATCAAATATTGCTGTAATTAAAAATGGATGAGTATAATTAATATCCAGTCTTATATAGATACCTGAAGGTGGGCTGTATTTGGGCCCGAACCAAGTTGCATTCAGAGAAAACAACAGGTACTGATAGCAGTGATAAAGGATGTATTTTTTGATAATAATCCTTTGTGAACGAGCTGGCAAAGTGAACAGTGGCAGCATTATTAAAATAGTTCAGAACTGATGTTCTGAGACTCGGTATCACGGCAATATTGCCTGGAGAACGAAAAGCTAACTAGAGTGGTACTGATGGAGCATGAACTCAAGTGAGCCTTTTTTTCTTATGCAGCGTGTGCCCCGTAATGGATTTCATATATTGCTGCTAAGAGGAGCAATAGTTGAGTAGTGTCAGTAAGTATGGGAGAAAATCAGTGGGAATACAAAAGCATTGATGGAATCACAAGATAGCTGAGGTTTGTAAAAAGAAAAATTTAAAAAAAAAAATAGCTTGTATGTCAGTAAAACTTTTCTTCACTTATCAAAAGTTTGGTCCGCGGGACCGTGAAGGCAGAGTCGTGCCTCTCTCAACAGGCTCAGGTTCTCCTGGAGGACTCAGCTGTCAAATGGCAGCATCTTCATTACCCAAACCAGCTTTGCCTGGTGCTCTTGGTCCCTAATCATCAGAACTGTCTCAGCAAACCTGGCTGAACATATGAGCAGCGACAGCCCAAATCAAACTCCGTGAGCTGCATTGCCTGGGGCCATCCACAGCTGATCCAACACATGTGCTCCCACTGAGCTTTACCCTCTCCCTGTGTGGTGGGCGTAGTTACTCTGCTGCCTGTCCTCACATCTCTCGCCTTCAGTCCTTCCCCAATTAAGCTTCTGCTCAAAGTGCTCATCTTTTACTGAAATTACTGTGGATCTATGAATTATAATTTGGTTTCTTGTGAAGGAGACTCAGGAAATGGACATGTTATTCTCCCTGGAATGGAAGTGTTGAAGTACTTTTTTTTTTTTTTTTTTTTTTAATAACTGAGATGTCCAGGCAAAAGGTACATGATTTAAATCACCCTAGCAGTGATTTTGTTCAAGTTGAAAGCAATTAAGCTTGAGAGAATTGAGGCCACTTTGTTTCTGAATGAGAATATAAATGGGAGTTTAAGGCTCCATAATGCATGGACATTATGTTCATGTCCATTTGAAGTCTCCTTTTATTTTTTTTTTTTTTATTTTATTACCTGATTGTCTTATTATCTAACCAGCTTCTGTAAGGTCATTTATGTTGAAGACAGGTACTGATATGAACTGGAGCACTGCATGAGGGGAAGAGCAGAACTGAAAATATAGCTGCTTAGGAGCCATCCTTTTCTAAGATGTACTTGTATTATTCTGGATTTAAAAATATCTGTATATGTATATGTACAGAGAGAGAGAGTTGTTTTTTTTCTTTTTTTCTCTAAAATGAGCAAAATGAAAACAGGAACAAAAAGTTCATGTTTAACACAGTGTATTATGATGTCATAAAGTTTTCCAAATCTGCTTTCCTAGTGCGGCCTACATATTTCTTGTGGTTTTTTAATTCTCTTAGTATTGCAGTAGTGCAAAATTGTGTAAACCATGAATTTTCTAATAAGCTCTTGTCATGCCATTCTTTTCCTTCTTCCCACAAGATAAATAACCGCCTGTGTAGATGCCATATTTGAAGTATAAAAACACTAAATCATAGAATATTCTGAGTTGGAAGGGACCCAAAAGGATCATTGAGTCCATTACTCTCGCTCTGGATTAACCAGAACCACCCAGAGTAGCAAAAATGATGAATTCAGTCAATTCAGTTAATTCATCAGCAGTATGATGATATCATCCTGATGGAACTGCTGTTTTCTCAGGGCTGATTACATGGATGGTTATTTTTTTTTTTAATTGATTTTTCAATTTTATTTTTTTTCCTGAGGTTTCTTTCATGTCAGTGCCCTCGTTGCTACGCTCAGCAGTGTGAACGAGCCCTGCTGGAGCTCAGCTGCAATGTGACCCCTTTTGGTGGAAGATAGAGGAAAGCTGGAGGAAATCTGGAGGTATTAATAAGAAATAAAAGATGTAAAAACCCCATGGCCTGTGTAAAAGTTGCAGGAACCATGGTAACCTATTCTAGAAGAGAAAATCCATATTATTCCCTATTAAAAACTGGTGAAATAGCAAGGGAGATTATAGTTCTTATTAAAGAAAGAACAGGAAAAATAATTTTAATTAGCAGACACTGGTAAATAGAGGAAAAATTTTCAAGTCTGAGGAGACATTAGCACACAACTCATATAAAAGTTGGAGTCTGTCATTAGGGACTTTTAGGACTGTCTGTCTGGCAGGGATGTTTAGCCTTGCATTTCACATCCTCAATAAGAGAGCATATAGATGTGTGCAGATCTATAAGCTTAGAATGTCAAAGAACAGTGTACTAGAGGAATAAATGTCAGTAAATCTGTTTACTCACATTTCAGTCATTTAAAAAGTATGGCTGAATCACTACCCAAGTAACCCTTTGTTTTGTCTGTCCACTTGAAGGAATTTGAGAGATTCTAAGGAAAATGGGTCAATATGTAAATTTTAGGATGTTTTGTTTTTTTCTTTTAGAGGTGATAGGATTTTCTGTAGATGAAACTGAAAACTGGGTTTTAAAGGGATTTTGATACCAAAAATTTATGATGGAACCCATGCAAAAGTTCCTACCCACAGGCTGCATCCATGCTTTTTCGGAATTGCCTTGATTTGAGTGATTGAATTGTAAGTTTAAAAGTCCTGTTTAGTTTTGTGTTCATAAAGTAGCACGAGCAGCTTTCTCACGTGGTGGTTTAGAAGGCAAATTGCTGCCTCGGGTAGAAGGTTGTGGACACTGGGAGCGAGGAGCAGCTTTTCTTTGGAGATGAGTGTTTCCAGCTTGCTGACACAATTTCTTTGTTGTGTTTGATCAGCCACGGAGCTGTTAAATAAGCTGTCCAAAGTTATCTATTGGAACACACAAGTGTGTCAACCCACAGTGGAGGGAGAATCAATTTCTGCTTTACCATCCTGAAAACTCTCCCAAAAGTCCGCAAAGGGTGGGGGCACTGGCTCTCTCTCGTTTTTGAAATGAATATGCTCTGTGCTAGAAACTTTTAAACCTTTTTAAAGTTTGCTCATTACCAGTTAGCTGGAGCTAGTTGATTCATTTTCACACAGAAACACGTTAATGTGCACACAAAAAAACTTGTTCCAAATTTGCAGTTGGCCTCAGTCTCGGTGTTTCTAAGGAACAGAATTTAGGAGTTTGTGCAGGGTCCAGACTGGCACTTGAAAACTTGTTTACCTTGAATCAATGGGTAATTAGCTCACTGAGGATGCAAACTTTTAGCATAGGGAAGTCTAGAAAAAGGCCATCAAGTTAAGAAATAATCTCATTGACTCTACTTCAGTTTGGTTTAGATCAGTTTTATTCATTAGGATGTGACAGCAAATCGACAAACCCCAAACCAGAATACTCAGGGATCTATATTTAACAGATATTAAATGAAAACACCCTATTAATAGTAGGATATTTGAAACTCACTGCCTTTTTGCATGCTGAGAAACCAGCACTTGCAGCCTGAGAGCTTTGTAAGGTTTACAAACACACGGTTTTGCTGACAGCCTTCTCCAGCCCCAGGAATTGCACAGCACCACCTTGGCTGTTCTCCTCCAGCAGAATGGAAATGCACTTTGCTTTCTGCTGGCACAGCTGCTCTGGCTGAGCACAAGGAAAGGAGAATAAGCAAACTGCACTCCCAACAGGGATTACACTGCCTTCAACACAAAATCAGACCTCTAACCAAAATATTTAAATTGGAACAGAAATCGGTTGACTACACCAAGCCAAGCTCTTGTTGGGATTCCTGAGTGCCTGACATGGTTTACTGATGTGAAAACAGTGCATCTTCTGAAAGTTCAAGGATTTATTTGTTTGTTTTTATGTATGAATCTCCTTGTTAAATTATTGTTCTGTTACTTGTCACGTAGAGTTTTCTGGATGTAGTAATATTTTAGTAGATCACAATACTTTGGCATATGCAGCTGTCACTTCAAAAAAACTGATATCTATTCTAACGTTTTCAAAAGTGAAATCCTAATATTGAAATTTGCATGCATGTTTAAGTGTTGAATATGCTGACAGCTTTATTTTGAAAGGTTTGAAGGCCCACAGGTCATACCCAATTCAGGGAACAGCTGAGACTGTTCAGTTGCTGAAGTGAGGCTACTTCTATAATACATGTGTGTGTCTATGTATGATTTCCAGGACTTCAGGAGAGGATTCCTGACTTTTGCTGGTGAATTATTGTAGCCCAGTGTTTTACAGGACACTTCTGCTTATGTATTTTTAATATAATTATGTATATATTAAAAAAATAATATTTGATGAGCCGCCTGTGTTCTCAGGCAGAAGTTTTGGCTGTGTTCAACTCTCTGTGATTTGGGATGAGGTTTTGAAAATATAATGTCTCAGTGTCACAGGCAGAATCGGGCTTTGCAACATCAGGCTTAAGCTGAGCAGTCATAATTACCGGGTACGCTTGAAATTCTGGTTTAAATTCTGGGGGAGATTCATTTCATTTAAGCTTGGGAGGATTTTGTGAAGAAGAATTCATTAATGTCTGGGAAGCAGTTGGAGACTGAGGTGTGAACACTGGTAAGTGCCTGTTGGAAATGAGCAGCTTTGCATTCCGAGCAGGATTTGAACAAAATGCATCTCTGTCGAAGGGTGTGAGGCATCACATTATGTAAGGAGGCAGCAGTCACTCTTCAGAGCATGAGGAGGGTGTTTTGAAATAATAATCAGCATGGATGTAATCAAAGAATTTTGATTGCTCATATCATGGGATAATTTAAGACAACCCAGGAATCGTAATGCTTGCTAGCGTTTGAATGCTTGGATTTTAGTCACTTGCAACATTTTTGTGTGCGTTTTTATTTTGTTCTTATTTATCTCACAGCCTGGAGATAAGTTACATAGATCCACACCTGCTCTACCTTTTCCAGTTTGTATGGAAAGGAGTAGAGATTAGAGGTAGAGGTTGAGGGCTTGCCTATTTTATCACATTCTTTGAAGGCAGAATAAACGAGCCTGCAGCATTCCACAAGCAGGTTTTGTCTAAATCCCATAATCCATAATATTCAGAGAGGAGATTCCATGAACTCTACGTTCTTTGCCTCTGACAACTAAAAGTTATTGTCTCTAATTATGCTGTGAGTTGACATGGAGAATGGTTTATTTCCCTCTTCTTGCAGTGGCTTTTTAGCTACTTCAGGACAACTAACAGACACTTCTTTTAGTCTAGACTGAGAAAACTTCTTGCAACTTATTTTTTTCATATATTCCCCACTCCCAAGACCTCTTTTATCCGAACTTCTGATTATTTAATTGCTGCACTCTAGATAGTCTCCATTTGGTCTCCATTTTCCTGGAAAGCTGAGGGAAGTAGGAAAGTTTGATTGTTTCCTGTTGTAAACACTTCAGTGTAATACTCGCTGTTTTTCTGGAGATTTTTTTCTTAAGACTGTGATAGAAATGACTTGGGTCTAGATTCTGGGTCAGGTGTTACCTTGGTAAGAGTGATTTAATGATTTTGATTTCCCTCATCCTGTTACATTTTTTTTTGCTCCTGTTCTTTCTGTGCCCTTCCAGCTGTCACTCCCTTCCAGCTGTCACTGCCTCACCTTTTAGATCCTTTCCTGAAGTGCTCTTGTGGCTCCAGGTGCTCCCTGTCTTGTATCTGTGTAGATGGTTCACTAATGATTATAAAGAGGAGATTAAAAGTGGGATTTTGCACAGGGGAAGCCATTGGGTTGGTTCAGCTTCTGTTGAAATCACGCTGTACAGACAGCTTTTCCTATACATCCTACTCAGCTGCATCCTATTTCAGCTGGAACAGTGGGATGTCTAATTCCCTTCTCCATATTCCTTGTCATCCCTTACTTTTTGGTGCTGTTTTTCAAAGCAAGATGACTCCTGTATTCTGTGGCACGTTGTTCATTATTCTGAAAGATCATTTTCTGAGGCCCAGCAGAACTTCAGAAAATTCTTTCTACTGAGTTTCCACTTCCATTTTTTAAGTGACACTGGAAGGTACAGAGGGACAGAGCTGCCAGAGTGTGGGGAGTGTGAACTCCTGTCTGTCATCACCTCAATGTTACACGGCTTAGAGGAGGGTGAAGTTGGCAGCAGTTGCCTCTCAGCACAATAATGTGTGAGCTGGCTTTTGACCCTTCTGTAAAAAGGAAAAGAAAAACCAAAAAACCACACACACAGGATAAGACTCTTGTAGCAGAACTACAGATGCTGAGAGATTGAATGCAAAGGCTTTCTGATAAGAGATTTATGACTGTAAATACCCCCACACAGACCACAGGACTGGATAAGGATATTCATCTCTTTCATCTCATGTACTCCTTAGAGATACGGCTGTGTATGATCTGCTTCCCTCTCGACAGTTACTAACAGGAAATATTACTTGACTAAACTCCATTCGTAGTTTCCAGAAACATCAGCCTCAGAAATATTTCCATTTAGTCTGTAGCTTGTTAATCAAGTCCCTGTTCATCTGTCCATACAAGCCATAAAGTTCTGCAGTGAACATCTAATTGTAATTAACATCATGGGCCGGTTACAAGGCGTGAGCAGTAACACACCCACCAGCGAGTGCTCTGTGCTTGCTGACAGTGCAGCTCTCACCAGATGGGGCCCTCGGTGCCTCCTGTGCCCCACGGCGCTTTCTGGCCTCTGTCAGATGGTGCTTGTGCCTTCTGTGAGATCGTTACTGCTAAATGTTTTGGGGGTTTTTATTGCCCAAAGACCAATGAGCTATATCACCTTGAAGGCATCAGCTTCAGCAGATGAAGGCAGCAGGTGATGCTGCAGATGAAATGTTAATATTTTAATGTAAAGTTTGGCTTGCATTCCAGGATAGCAAGAATACAATTTAATTATATAATTAAACATGATTAAAAATGGCAACAGCAAAGTGATCATGTCCTTACTGCAGGCACTCACAGGCAAGCTCCAGTCATCTCTCACAACGTGCTGCTCTTAATTATGCTTTTCTTCATTTCTTTGTAAACTCCGCTCAGTTACATCACTTTTAATACAGAGTGGTGTGGTGTTTGGTTTAAGACATACGACTTAGGCCTAACAAACTCACAGGGTTGCAGGAGGGTGTAAGAAGTCAGGGCCTAAAGAATCACAGCTGTATGGAAGTCACTGACATCAGGGCAGTCGTCTTGTGGGGCAAACATTGTGATGGAGACCATGGAAGTGTCTTGTGGAGAGTGCTGTGGCTTGGCTGCCTGAGTTTATCCGTGTCTCACAGCTAGTGAGCAGTCAGCAGCCTGCTCCATTTCTGCAACAGCTCTGACCTTTAGGCTCCTGCAAAGCAGAGCTATGAATTCCAGAAATCCAGGTGCCCTTAGCACCAGCAAGGACAAACCAGGATTGCAGCCAGCTGACAGTTCCCTTTCGTTCTCGTTAGAGAAATACAGTGCTGGTGTGTATATTGACACTTCTTTTCCTTTTGCCTCAGTGGCTCCAACTTCCACTTGTTAAAAAGTTGCACACAAACAAGTTTGGGCATTTTCATTCAAGTAAATGTATGGAAAAGGGGCTGTGGGACTGACTGCAATGCATAATGAGCTACAGAAAGCAAACCAGAGGAACAGCTGCTGCCAAAAATTCTCCAGAAAATTCTGCAATCAGCCCCTGCAATCGATTGAGAGTGTTGCAGAAAAAAAACGTTCCTGGATTTTAAATGTTCCAAGTAGCACAACTAAACAAATACAACATGGATTATCCTCTAATATATTAAATGGCAAATTTATATTGCAGAAAGATAAGGATTGAAATCCCAGGCAGAAATGCAAACCTACTTGCTTACACATACAAAAGCTTGTACACCTCAGCTGCTGTTCAACATCTGTCCCCTGAAGGTAATGAGATAAACACATGACAAACAGTATGTAAATATCTGGCAATTAAGACACCTGGAATCGTGGGGAGGGGCACACAAAGCTGAAATCCAGTTACTGGGGCTGGACCGCAGATAGATGACAGTATAACACTCAAAAGATTACTCCAAAATATAGATGAGGTACAATCACAAGAATTTTTTCCTGAGTCAGTGCCTGATCTGTGGATTTTGTGTTTGTTGAACTGGTTTGTTACAAGCCAGCTGTGGAATTTTTAGGATTGCATTTGAGGGTTTGTAAAAGGTGAATGGGAAATGTAATCTCATACACAGACTGTTGTATCAAACATAGATGAGGTTTTGTAAGAGCTGCCTCAGAGGTGCAGTTTTCCACTGGGAGAAAAAGAATTGCACCTACAAATGAAGCCTTAGAGGTATTACTAAAAGTATCCTTTATAGAAACACCCCCCACACTGGTTTTTTTGTATTTTCATTTTGGTAATTCCGAGGCCTAGAATAGCACACAGTTTGATTGCAGTTTGTGTAATCCTTTCTATTTATCACTCTCACATTCAAACGCACCTTAAATGCTCAGCTGAATAAATACAATGCAGATTACTGCTTGATATATTAAATGCCAAATGCTATCTTGCCAACAGCCAAATATCTATTTATGCTTTGGCTTGCCTCCATATTCACACACACTGGGGCTTAATGATGGGTATTTTATTCTACCATGATATTTCTCTGCATAGGTGTTCCAGGGAAAAAGAGACCATAAAAAAAGATGTGAACTTCACAGTTACAGAGCCTTCTCTGTGATCAGGTTTAAGTGGATGGGTTTTAATGTCTTGAGGCCATTGCTTCTCTCTTCAATTTTGAATCACATTGAAAAGCTGTAGAAGGGAAAGTACAATTTAGTGCTTAAAATGAGTATAGACAGCCATGGAAAAGACAATATGAAATGCCAGGTTGTAGAAAGGGCAGTAAAAATAATCTGAGGTCAGACAAGCAGATACAATTCGAAGTGCAAAAGGAGCAAATTGGGTGAGAGGGGAAAAAAGTATACGAGGAAAGGACAAACTTATTTGGGGAAAAAATAAGAAGAGAAAAAGGAAAGGAGGAACAAGATGAGAAAGCTTCAGCATGAAGAGCATCATTAGGTTGTTGCAGACATGGGGAGGTATCAGAAAAAAGAAAAGCTGTGATCCTGCACGTTCATATAAATTCCTGCAATCCGTGGATGGTTCCCAGGGCCCAGGTTTAGCTTTGATTTACAGGTGTTAAGGTGGGTTGGCCGCAGTTTGAACCCCGGCTGTCTGCTCCGGAGAACCCTCTCCAGGATGGCCAGTCAGCACCTCCCCGAGTGCACAACTCCATTTCTTTGTGCTTTTTTACCTGGGTTTTACTCGTTACCAGTAAAATACCACTGTAAAATCAGATAATGAAGTCTTACAGACCTCTTAGAATAAAAAATATGACAGCTAATAATAACCAGGGGCACCTGGACTGTATTTTCTCCTCAGCATGTGGTGAATTTGAGAGCTCATATTAGGTTTGCCATGGATAAGAAAGATAATTTAGCCATTTTCTATCTGCTGAAGGAGAAATAGTAAGGATAGAAGAGCTATGACAGTAGCTTTCCTATGTTTATGAAGTTGTAGGTTCTGTCTTACTGTCAGGTAAGTAATTATGTGCAGTTACAAAATGTGCATGTATTAAATAATCCTAGGTAACATTTCCAGTCTTCCAAGCAGCTCGAAAGCAGCTCTGATCCTACTTAACTGACATTTTTACTCAATGTCTTCCTACATACAGTCACACAGACAGATTATGTGTTCCTAAATGTGCACCTCTCCGAACACCCAAAGGAAAATGAAAGGAATATATTTCTGTGGGGGGAAAATAACTGCTCTAGTGCTGTGACACAAATCTCCATTTGTTAACTGTCTATGGTTGAATTACATTTCAATTTAAGCAACCCACTTTTGTTTAGGTAAAGAGAAAATAGGAGGCATGAATGGGCCACTTCACATAAAGCAGAATTAAACAAATTGTAGAAGCTTCGGTTTTCCCTTACTCTTGGACGGGACCCAATTTTTTCATGATGAGGCAAATCCTACCTTTTCACATCTGGTGTCCTGCTGGTGCTTTATTTTGCTGTTGTGATACTGCAGAGAAATAGAGCTCCTAATTTGCAGTTTGAGATCCACAGGTGTTGATGGGAAGCTTTTGCCACTGCAGTGTAGTATGGATTTCTGCAAATGGTTAGAAAACCCTGAGATGAAGATTGCAGAATCTTTCTTTTCTAGGCAGAGACCTTACAGGTTTTGGAGATGATACTGTTTTTCAGCATTAAGAGTAATGACTGTCACTGTCAGTGCCAAACCTCTGGGGAGAGATGTTTCGATTTGGGCTGGGAGAGACTGGGGAGAAAAGAAATTGTACTTAACACTTCTCAGTCACTGCTTGTTTGCAACCAAAATGAGTAAAATGAGAGCTGCTCCAGGCCTTTTTACATCAATACCCCTGACTCCTGAAACCAGCACCATCGTGGAACAGATGTTTTCTGGGAAGCTGCACGCAGGGAAGTGCCAGCCCCTGTGAATTATGGAAGAGAGGGAAAGGTAAATTGGCTCTCAGTGTTCTCAGCAGCCCCTTTAGCCGGTGTAGTGCTGGCACTCAGTCGAGCCCTAATGGCATTTTGTGTGCAGTGCTGAGCTCAGACCTGGTTTCCATATTTTTTTACCTCTCTCTGAAAGTAAATAGTATCATTTAAACCCAGTACCATCAGGTCCAAGCCACTGAAGTGCTGAACAGGCTCACACTGAGGATGCTGAGCCCGCTCTCAAGCTTGGGGGGATGTCCATGGCCTGGATTTTCTGCTTCCCCCATTGCCCTCATCTGATTGTCAGGCAAACTGTTCTTCAAATTTCAGGATCCGTATCCATGGAAGGTACTGGGACAGGAATTATGCTATAAAAACAGGGGTAAAAAGGAAGCATGCTGAAGTTTTATCTGGGAGGTGAATCTGACTAACCATTCTGATTTCCTGCATATATATACACATACATACATATATATATAATCCTGTCTGTGGCTATATATTTTTTTCCTAAGTAGATCTCATGAAAATTCAGCCAATTGTTAATTACTTCATTCATTTAATAGCAAAAAGAAAAAAAAAATACTTAAAAAACCTGAAAAATTTGCAGTGGAAAACCCCTCCTTTGTTGCTGCTGGGTTTAGACATGGCTTAGAAGGTTGTTCCAGTTCTGGTTTATGTGATTTTTAACTCTTATTTTCTGTTTCTAACACCCTGCTCCCTCATAATAAAGAAAGCCTCTGTTGGCACCAGGAGTGTTTTGCAGGGCCCTTGTCAGAGGTCACTGACTGACCATGCCCTGGCCTCTGTAGGTGAAGTTGTCTATGTTGCATATTTGCACATGTGGTACAGTTTAAAGGGGAAAAAAATCCTGCACAGAATTAGTTTTAAGTCTTCCCTAATTGCATTTTTAATCAGAAGATTGGTGACATTTACCTTTCATTGTGTCATTTTATTTCTCATTTTGTGCTCCGAGCGAGTGTTCCCCAAACTCAGTGCTGCTTCAAAATGCTTAATCAAATGAAAATGCTTATTTTCCATCACTGGATTTATAGCTACAGTCATGATAGATTAAAGAAAAAAAAATTTAAACAGCTTTGTGACAGCAATGAAGAAATATTTCAAGTCATTATATGCAGTTTAAAATTCACTGTGTGTTTAAAATACAGTGAATTTATCTATGTGCAACATGAGCTCTTTTCAAGAGTATGCGATTGCTCTTTATTGAATGCCAAACTGTAAGATCTCAAAAACAAGCTGAATGAATTAAGCCTTTTATTTCCCAAATGGGGACAGCTGAGGCTGCTCAACCTTCGTGGCTTCCAGTCGAGGGACAGTGCTCTGAAACAGGGAGGTGAGGATAAATATCTAGTTAAGGAACTAAGTGGCAGTGTGGAAAAATAGATGGATAAAGAGGCTTGGAGAAAAGGTGGGAATTTAGACCAAAAAAAAAACGAAAAAAGAACAGGTCTTGTTTTACCCTGGTCACAGATATAAATAAAGAATACAAACAAATTTCAATATTTAAAAAAAACCAAACTTTTGTAAGTGGAGCAATCTCAGTGTTTAACTTAATCCTGCAAGTGTTCAATTCTTGGGAAACTGTGCCACACCTATTGATTGTGTTTAAATTGGAATATTAATATTTTGAATGGAATATTTACTGTAACCATTGATGTGACCCTGGTTTGGTGGGAGAACCCGCAGAGAGCACGTGCATCTTTCTCTCACAGCAGGTGCACGTCCTTGAAAACTGAGCTGTGCATCCTGCATGCAAAAACCAATGGGATCTCACCAAAAATAAAAACAGGGACCTATGAGTACAAGGCTGTTCAGTTGCAAAATCTAAGTCCCTTGGAGAGAATCCTTTGTACGGAAATGTGTCTGGGAAGAGGAGAAACCAAAGAACCTACATCAATGTGTTGATAAAATAAAGCCTCTTGCCTTAATTACAGCAGCTGCCACTGTGGCTCTGTGATATTGCCTGGGGCAGAGACCTAAAACCTTGACCAGAAATGTAGAGGTTTTCATGAACCTTACCAAAACTCAGTTTTTATCAAGTTTTCTGTGCCTGTGTTCAGCAGAAGGCAGAACTGAGCACTTAGTTTGTGTTCGTAAATTCTTGGGGTGTGTCACAGCCACGCGGAGTCCTCCTCGTCTTCTGTAGCGCATCAGCTTAATTCTGCCTGAGCCAAATGATGTTATTTTGATCTTTTATACTCAATAGAGTCATAAATTATTTTATGTCAATGCAGGGCTTGGGAAATGAAAGCAAATATTTGCTGTACCTGGCAAACAAGGTAATGCCAGTACATCTCTGTCGCCCGATGATGCATTTGAGCTCTGGGCACGGTGCCTGCTCCGTGTTTAGTAAAGACCCAGCTATAAACAGATGGGTAAGGCACAGGTGTAAGAGCTAAAAAACCACTGGTTTTTCTTCCTGTTTTTATACTTGTCAGTTTTGTGAGCTCACTGCTCTACACTTCAACCTCCCCACCTCTAAAAATACCGTCCTGTTGCTGAGTGCTTTGAGAAGGATGACAATTAATGAGTATTTGTTACGAAAGACTGATTAGTGACGGGATTTCTATTAGGAAAACCTGAAAAGAGGCTTAATAAATATCATCCTTCTCAGTCCTTTTACTCTGTGAATTTCTTAGCTTTCTTGGATCACTGACTTTGTTATGTGACATTAGAGAATGCATTTGAAAAACAGCTGCTAATAAAGCACGTGTGTATTCTGCTCTTATGGCTTCCATTTCTGCACTTCAAACAGAATGTGTTCCCATTCAGACTGAAACAAAGATTAATGAACATCTCACTGATGTCCAGTGATCTGTTATGAGCATGGAAGAGCTTTATGTCCAATTATTTTTTTCTATAAATAGCTGGTGTTTTCATAATTATGTGGTGGCAGTGTGCAGTTTAAAACATACTGAGCACTGATTTGAAGCAGCTTATCTGTTTCTGAATATAAAAAATAGATGGATATCCTTCACATATTAGGAAAACACAAAATAAGCTGAACAGTAGGGCTACTGCCTTTCTGAGCTTCTTCCTTCAGTTTAGGCTATTCCTAAGCATGAGGAGAGCATTTTCCATAAGGCATAACCTGATATCTGGGATTTCTAGCATCAAAATGTGTTGGTGTTGCTGTTGTGCAGAGGATGGAGAGAAAGTGACATAAACACGATCCAGGAGGGAATGGAACCATTTATTAATGTACAAACTCATTTATATATCTTAGTGGTATAAAGTTATTGGTTCCTTGTTCATCCACCTCTCAGAGGGATTGGCTGAACCGTACAACACCTACTTCAAAATATTTCTTCAGTCAGTATCATAACAATACTGCATAACAATCTGCACCTGCAAGATAAAGGGAGTGGTTTACAAAAAACCTCTGACTGTTTTCGGCCAGCGTCCGTGTGAAAGCAAGACTTCCACACATACACTGGCAGAAAGCTGGAAAATCTCTCTGTAGCCAAGCTTTCAGCATCCACAGGATGGGCTTTTTTTGTTTGTTTGCAAAGAAAGTTTGATCATTTTTCTGTCTTGGTGTTTCAAAAGTAGATCTGATAGGAAGAACTTTTTCTGCCCTGCAAGAGATTTTCTGTTCTATTTTGAGGTGAACCTGGGTACTTTCACAGTTACCATGAAAAAGGAAACATCTTGGGAAATCCACGGCCACAGGAGATCCTCATATAATGTCTGGTGCTTCCAAGTTCAAGTATCTCCACACCTCCAACACACACCAGACAAGTGTTTAGCCACCAAATATTATCTTTTTGTAGCTTTTTAGCAATGTGTAAATAAATAGTTTTCATTAGAGAAGAGATGAGAAATTTTTTGTCTTGCTCATGCCTGGTTTTATTGCTTTATGTTCTCTCTTCTGTTTTAAGTAGTAATAGAAAGCAGAAAAGTTTCAAAAGGAAATGTTGTGCCAGATTCTCTGATGTGGAAGTAGGAACATGGAGATTTGAAGAACTCATCTAGTCAGCAATAGATTTATCCCAGCCCTTGGGATATCTGGTACACTCTGCTGCCCTCTTACCAGAAAATTTCATGTGATGCTGAAATCACTGTTTGATAAAGCGTTCAACCAAAATTCCTGATGCAGAGTAATTTAACCAGTAAACCAAAGAAATGCCCTGCTCTGCCCAGTAAATACTTCTTTTTGACTGAATTTTTCGGCACCTTTGGAACTGTCCTTAGATTTTCAGCTGTTATTTAGATACTGAGGTGAGTGCTGCCTTTTCTTAGACGTGTTCAATAGCACAATGCTCAGATGGCAATTTATTTCCTGTTTACAGCTGTCTGATGCTTGCAGATTAGATGTTCCAGCCTGGGCTTTGAGTGGCAGAGTTTTGGGAGCATGTGTTGAACATACCCTGACTTATTTAATTGAGTTCAGTTCATAGCACAGCCTCAATCACTAGTTTAATTAAGAAGAAAAGAAAAAAGAACGGCCAAACAAGGAATCAAATAATAGCAGAAAGGATGGAGTTTTGCATTATAATCGAGTAGTCCTTCTGTGGATCCTAGTTCAGAGTGCTTGGGGTTCATCACTTGTGTGGTGAGATCTTATCTGACTTTGCAGGGGTGAGGACTGGACCTCAGTGATGCTGAGACTTGGGAATCAAGCAGTCAGGATTTCCAAAAGGAACTGAATCCCAGGGGTTTATCCTTTCCATTGCCATGGGTTTCACAGGGATTTGGGCACATCTGATCTGCTGTGCTGGTTGTCACCACTGCTGTCTCCCCATTATGCTTTGACAAGTAAGCACCTCCCTCGCCAGGCACCATCAAGGAGCAGGTTAAATCAAGCAATTACTGCTTGCTGAACACAGGGACAGCTTTTAAAGGAATATAAAGTAATATCTTTACTGCTCCTCAATTTTCCCTCTTTTGGAAGAAAACGTGAAAAGACCAGGAGCAGATTTTTTAATAAGGTAAGAAAGGAAACAACTGCTCTGCAGCAGGTCCTGTCTGTGTGTCCCAACCCAAGCCATCTTCTGCCCCTTCACAGAGAGCAGTGAGGAATGTGAATGATTATAAACATTGCTGGAGGCTGTAAGATTATTCACTGGGGTGTGTCAGAGGAGGACAATTATGTTGAAACAAAGTGAGGGGAAGAAAGCCCCAGGTTAATCTGTGCTCCCTTCACCTCAGGCTGATCAGAGTAAATTAACTGTTATGCAGGTAATATGCAAAGTAGGTATTCATTATAATTCTCACATCAGAAAAAAATAATGTAATAAATATGTTTGGTTAATGATGCCTGTAGACTATTGCCTTTATTGTGTAAAGCAAGTGAGCAAACAGGAGTGCCCTGCTCCCCTCCAAATCCCACCAGGCTCTTTGCTGATCCACTCTGTGCTCGTGTCAGTGTGTATCAATTTTGTCTTAAAATAAAGAAGTTAAGCCTTCCTGGCATGTAGGCACACCATGATATGCTTTCAGACGTGAAGGGTTATCTGCTGCAAAGGGAGAATCTTCTCCTCAGACTGCATCAGCTGCTTTGATTAAAGCATCTCCATCGATACCTCTTGGGCTGGCACGTGCGGGTGTAGCTTCACCTCCTTTCCTTCTGTCATTCATCACATGAGATATCACGTATTCAGCATTTAGATTGGGGTTTCTGTTGTTTCTTCTTCTCCTAAAATGAGATAATTAGTTAATTAATAAAACTAATAAGTTAATCAGCTCTAAAATGCGACTGTACTCATCGCTGTGTGCCTGGTGGCCTGGAGACTTGGGGAGCAGTGCTACTTAGAGCAAGGAAAAAGTGATTTAGTGACCACTGGCATGGCCAAAAGCCTGTGAGACTGAGTGGCATGACTCATAAATATGTAAGAATTCAGTTTTTCATATAACATTAATGACATCAGCCATAACTTACTTCTTTGAGTTCCAAAATTGTCTTAGAATTGATGATAAAATTGGTGAGGTAGTGTGGATGGCTCAGCTATCAGTTCGTGCTGGCATAATCTAACTGCTTTGCACATTAATAAATTCCTGTACTTGGCCAGAAAAGTATTTTTTATTTCATTTTTCCTGCAATTCTTGCTTCATTTTTTTTCCATTTTAGTAATTTTCAGAAATTGTCTTCCTATCTAATTCTGTGTGGGGTAGGTTGACATTTGAAACGTTATTACAGAGATGGTGTTTGCAACACTGTGGTGTACAAATCCCCCCTTTTTCTCCTCATTCTGCTCCGAGTTGGGGCTGCTAATACATCTCTACTTTTCTGGTGCTTCAGAAGAGTAATCAGAAAATAGATTTGTGTGCTGGCTTCAGAATTGCTCATGAAATTCCTTCCTTGAGTAAGGGAATCCAGGAACGGGCTCACTGCGCATTGCAGAGGAAAATGTGGGGTGAGGTGGTACCGTGTGTGTCCCGTTCCTCAGTAACAGGGACAGCCCAGGGCAGCCCCTGAGTGGAGTTGGGCAGGAGGGGAAGTGCTAAAGCTTCCTTTATTTTTCTATTTTTTTTTTTTTTATTAATTTATGATTTGTGACTTTCTGGAAGTCTTTCTATGCTATCACTCCATGCTTTTATCCGCAGAGAACGAGGAGTCACAGTCTCGTAGCAGAAAATGTCTGATTGATATGGATAGATAGATAGATAGATAGATAGATAACCCAGTAATCCCCTGAAATAATATTTATTTTGTTGCTGCGTATTTTGGTGAAATTTTCCCATGGTTTTGTGGGTTCTCTGCGGGGAGACAGAGAATTTATTTTATCTTGATCTTCGTTTGTTTGATTTCATCTAATCCCTTCATCATTTCTGTAAACCAAGCAGCATTTTGTGCTGCCGTATTTTGCCAACTGGTTTATAAAAAATGTTATATAAATGGTGTGTTTGGAGCAGAAGTGGATTGTGTGCCTCTGGATCAGCTGAGAGCCTCTTTAATCCCACAATTCCCACGTTCCTGCTTGCAGCCCCTTATTTAATTCATTACTCGTGTTCACAACTCTGTAACAAGTACAGCGACTGTGTTGCAGATATGGCTTTTCTATGAGCTGCTTTGTCATGCCAGCATGGGTTTTCAGTGTTCTTGAAATGCCACAAACTTCATGTGGAAAATAACGGCAGGTAAATCAGTAAATAAGGGTTGTTCGAATGATCCACTCAACTGAAACTGGAAATTTCAAACCAGTGACTGAAATAAATAAATAAATAAGTATATGCGTATTTATCACTTTGAGCATCAAAATACAGAACCTCCATCAATTTCCTGTTACACTCCAGTCAGTACCTACATATTATTACATGCCACCACTTACTGAAACTATTTTGTCTTTGTATTGTTCATGGCACTCAGTAAATCTTTCAGGAAAAGTCTGTGAAAATATTTCCTAACTAGAGCCAAAAGCAGGAACTCTTTTTGTTAATTATTTGTATAACTTCTCTGCCACAGTAGAAGTTTATTGAGTAATGTGGCAGATCATCTATGGGCTCTCAGTTGGGGAACCTTTGGAAGTCAAAATGGAAATACTTCTGTTGTTTATATATTTCTGTTACAAATCAGCACTCTTTGGCTTTAAACTCTGAATACATGCACAGTTTTCTCGCAGCTTCATATTAGTTCTAGTAATTAGACACTAATTACTAGTGGTATTATAAATAATTCTGCCTTCCCACTAGGCCTAGCTGCTGTAAATTAAAGGTTAAGAGATCAAGACCAGAGTAAGAACAGCAAAAGCACTACAGCCTTCTCCATGGTGTAATAAAACCAATTTTGTTGTCACTTAACTGAAATTGAATTCTGTTTTGTAGTGCCTTAAGAAAAAATATCATGAGGATTTAAAGAGTCTGTGATCTCAGAAGAGATAAAATAATGCAAATACAATACTTCCAACCTAATTTCAGATATTACGATTCTGTATAAATCCTGCTTTGCTTTTTCTTTCTGCTAACTTGATAATTTGTTGTCTGTGATCTTTGTTTTAGACAAGAGTTTGGTTTGGGTTTGGGTTTTTGTTGTTGTTGTTGTTTTTATGTTTGGCTTTTTTTGTTTGTTTTTTTTTGTTGTTTTTTTTTGTCGTTGTTGTTTTAATTTTTGGTTTTTTTGGTTTTTTTTAAATAAATTTAATTTGCAAGTACAATTTTGGGGAGAAAATGACTTGTTTAGTCAGCAGTTAATGAGGAAGCAAAACTGCCTATTTTTACTTACTTGCTGCCAAGGTGAGACATGGGATGAGGTAATTCGCTCGTTGCTGACATTAAATAATAACAATTTAGGAGTTTGTAGAAGGGAGGTTGTAGCTCTGAGTCCTGCACAGAGATGTGCCATCACTGAGCCCGGTGTGGACCAGCAGCATCCAAACCAACCCCTCCAGCAGAAAATACTTGATCAGAAACTCAAGGTGTAGGACAAGTTCTAATATTCACTTCAGAACTTGCTTCCTTACAAAAAACACCACAAACATTAACAAACAGAGATTCCTAAACAGGAGCATCAAGGTGCTGGATGAGAAATTTGTTTTTATTTCATTTTGTGCAGTTATAGTTTGGGTAGATACATTTTTTTCTTCGTGAGCCCTGAGTACTTCTTATTGCTATTCACCACTGGAATCATCAATTGAATTGGAACAATTTCTTAACCTGCAAAGTTTACTGCTTCATCCCAAAGGAAAGCCAGGATACAGATCAGTTCTGCCCACTGCTGCCAAGCACAGGCTGTCTATTTTCTGTTCTGCACTGTGATAAATAACCATTGGCACAGTTTAAACCAGCTTAAGGATTTACTGTGTTAGTAGTGTTTGCTTGTGGAGATCAAATATTGAATGTTTTTGCTCCTATTTGGCATAAGGTGAGATTATTAGCATGCATAAACTTGATTTAAATTAATTTTTTATACAAATTAGCATTTAAATATGTATTTGAAATATAAACTTCAAGTGTAATTTTGTCAGAATAGTTATTTTACAGCCTCACCTATTTCTATATCCAAGATCAGCTTCAGCTTTGATGTCATTGATCATATTTAATGACTTAAATCTAACCCAAGAGCTTGAGAGCCGGGACATTGAGGAATGTAGCAGCACAGTTCCTTCCCACAGTATTCCCAGTGTGACTTTTCCCAAGTGCAGCAAAAAAACCCCAAAACCAAAAACCAAAAAATAAAAACCAAAACAGACAAAAATACCCACAAAAAACCCAACCAACCAACAAACCAACAAAAAAAACCCCAAAACAAAATCAAAACAAAAACAAAAGAAACCAAAACAAAACCAACCAAACAAATAAAAAAAGAACAAAAAAAACCCAAACAAACATAAAAACAAAACAAAAAAAACCCCAAAAAAACCCAAAGCACACCTTAGGTAAGACAGAAAGAATAACCCAGCATCCAGCAGCAGTTCCCACAGCAAACTTGCCAGCTTCCACCAGTGTGCAGTGCTGTGATTTTCAGAATTTGAAACATCACTTCCTTTAGTAGCAACTGATACATCCTTCCCTGAATTTGCTGGAAAATAAAAAAATCCTCATCCTTTCTGTTGACTGCTAACTCATCGTGACTTCAAATCATCAGTTCTCAGGGTCTGAAGCCTTTGGGGTCTCAAGAGTCCAAATGTAATCCCAGCCTTTCTGCAGGTCTTCCTGGGAAGGAGCCCTGAGATTCCTAAAGCATGCAATCTGTGGATTTTTGAGTATTTAATGTAATCCTACATAATGATGATTATTGTAGCATTTTCTGCATAAGATGGATGAGACAGGTTCTCAAATGCCAGCTATAACTGACATTTAATCTGGTATAGGTCATCAAATACCAAGGTGGAAGAACTGTTTTAATTTATTTTTCCTCATTAATAATGCATTTAAAAGAAATTAATATTGCAAAAATGTTTTCTTTTTCATTCCTCGTCACTAAGTGGAAAAAGTTGGTTGACAGAAATCACGTATCTGAAGACAAAGCATCCTGTATTGTGATCGATGCTGGTGGTGCAGAAAACATGATTTTAAATCCCTGACAAGCCGAGTGGGCCCATTTTCCACATTTCATAGTGCCAAACGCTCCATCCAACCATCATTTCTCAGGCTGGCTTTAAAAGGCCATGTCTCAAATTCTGGGAAGGAAAAGGCCCTGGAGAAGTGAGGCTGTGTTTGGGAAATGATGGCCTGCTGTGTCTAGACAGTCGTTTTTAAACAATGAGTTTCTGCTGGTGCTGTCCTGATTTGCTCTGAGGCTGAGCTTAGCTCTAGGACAAAAGTTAAACCTTCCAAACTCCACTCTGCTTTAGCCTGAAGCTCCTCAGGCTGCAAGTCAAACACAATTTCAGGGATCTTCTTTATTTCTACCTTTATTCCCCTACCATCACTGAACAATTAAATGAAAACTTTCCCCCCTCCCACCCCCAAAAAAATCCTATTTTGAAAAGTAATTTTTAATATTGTCGCTTTTCAACTGTGGGAAAAGGTTATTTATTAAGTGGAAGAAGCAATAGAGTCTGACTGCACATAATAATACCTTGTGAAGATTAAATACCTTCAGGAAAAGTGCTGCATTTATTTTTTCTGTGCAAGAGCTTCAGTACAATACTAAGGGAATCTTTGAAAATGAGTGTCTGAATGTGTGTATTCTTCTGTGTGCATAAAAGAGTTCGTGTAAAGAGTATAAAAGGTCAAGTGGCACCATTTTGATGCTCCAGAAATCATTCAAAGTGGAATAATCAAAAACAGCACATTAAAATACGTATCTTGAGTTGAGTTTGAAGGATAACATATATATCAGACCCTGAGCTGCCAATGAAGAAAGAGAATTTTTATTTTCTATGGCAAAATTATTTCCCTTCGTCTTGTACATCTGATAAAGCAGTGGAAATGCACCATCTTACCCTCAAAAATAAGTACTCAGGATAATCCAGGAATTGTTCATCATCATGTTCCAGATTTCAGTATATCTACCATCAATGTGCACATGGTTTTATACATATTTTTTTTTAACACATTTTAACACATATTTTATAACTACATAAAATCTGCTAAATATGTATATTTTTTTTTCCTTTAGAGAGGGTTTACATCTACTTTTTAAAAAATATTACAGCGAATTCATGGCATTATTTGGATGTCACATTAAAAGTCTACTTAAATGTTGATACAAAGCCATGTTACATGGCACTTTGTTTATAAAATGAATTTTTTCAGTGGATCAGCACATCGATTTGGCACAGCTGGTTTGTGATAAAATGGGAATAATCAATGTTTCTTCATTCGTATTCTAATTGATGAGCTTGTAGTAGCACATGAGGAAATACATTTCGGCTGAAAGGACTCTAATTCCAAATTTCTGCATCTGATTTAGGTCTGAATCCTTACATTTTCAGATAAAGGGCAGTAATATGACAAATGAATATTAATGTTCAGGGCCCTTGATGAATCCAGGAATACATCTGCAACGTGTCTTTCATTTCAAACTGACAGTTATTAAAACTTTGCATGTAGTTACGAAAAAAAAAGTGGCTGAAAAGGTAATGTTTGATTTACTTATTATAATTTTATATTGGGAATAAATTTGCAAAATTCAGGGCAACATCCTTTTTGTTCAGAAAATTACTTTGTGCACAAAATTACTCAAGGTAATTACATTATTTTAATGAAAATGTGTTGAATTTTTTTTAGGCAGAAAGCAGGTTGAGCAAGTATAAATTCAGTATATTCTAAGGGATGCACTTTTTCAAGAGTAAATCTCATTGCTGTAGTCTTGATGTGGGAAAAAACAGACAACTCTTGTGATGAGAACGAGTGTAAGGCCAAACTTTCTTTACAGTTTCATCCACAAGCAAAACCTATGAACTGAACTTTCATTTCTCTGTGTGTTTGCTTTATTGCTGTTATATTCCAGATGTGCATTTTTTTATGGCGTACAGCCACAACTATTCACGAAAGGAGCACGAAAGAGAATATGGTGGGATTGATATGGGGTTATGTCGTGTTTACGAGCTTGTGTGAGAAAATTGCACCTGTGACTAAACACCATTAGCCCGAAAATCAGCTGTACATCATTGCTGCAGGACCCAGAGGTGGTTGAGGAGTGCTTTGGAGAGGCATTTGCAGTCTCACCCTGTAGAAAAAGGCATATTTGGGTGGAAAAAGGAGGGGACAAACACTTTCAAGGATTACTCTGAACTTTAAATATGTGTATTCGAGTGACACCCCTAAGACAAAAGAAAGTGAAGGCTTTTATGCCCTCTCTAGTGGAAGGGATCAAACTTGAAGAATAACATGCAGGATTTTGTTTTGAAAAGCTACAATGGTGGAGTATAGTAATAACAATATAATAAACAACAGTCCTGAATTATCAAATTACATTCACTTTATGACACCTCTGAAAATTCATATTTCTGTGGCTGTAAAGAAATTGTTTCTCTGGCTGTAAGGAAATGGAGGAGGGGGGCACCTGTTTATGGCAAAACAATTCCGCTTTCTAACAGGCATATTTTTGTAGATGGATGATGGACCATTTAAATAGAAAAAACAAACAAACAAACAAAAAAAGAGACAATTTGTACCTCCTTTAGCAGTGAACCAGATTGGCTCTGCTTTTAATCCATCCCCAAGTTCTCAGCTACTTTCCCTGTTTGCTGCTCAGGCCACCACCCCTGTTGCTGCAAATAAGAAAACTTTAGGTTGAATTGGCGATTTCCCTGTAAAGAGAAGTGTATTTCATTACAAATGTCCCCACTAAGGGTTGAGCTTTTGCTGATTGTTGCCTGTTGTTGTGCAGCAAGCAGTAAGTGGAGCTGGGCTCTGTGTGGTGAGAATGAGTTGTCTGACTGGGTTTTACTTTTATCTGCAGCTCGACCCTGTGCTGCTTCCTGCGTGGCACTAAATCTGCAGCTCTCTAGGAGAAGAAACCATTATTATTTTACTCACAGGCACTCATTGCTAGATTTCCAAAATGCCAGGAACATTTGGAACATATGTCCTCCTTTACGCTGCAGAAATCACAGAGGAGCTTTAATAGAATTTCACTCCCATGCAGCACAAAAACATCCACTTGATATTTCCTTCCAATATCAGCTACAAAAAGAAAAAAGAAAAAAAAAAAAAAAAAAAAGGCACGTTGCTGGAGAGCCAAATAGTTTCTAATCCCCTAAAATAGTGTGGGTTTGGAAGGGGAAATTATCCTCCAGGTGATGGGTGCTGTGTTGTCCTGGAAAGAAGGAGAGGAAGGAGAAACACAAATACCCCGATCTAGTGGTGTTTCAGTTCCTCCCCTGGGGAAAAATCTCCCTTTGCCCCAAACCTGAGAATTGCTTTCAATGTGTGTGTGTTCTAGCACGTAGTGCTCTTGGAGTTCCTAAAATCTGTCTGGGACACTGGGGGCCATGGCTCATTTATTACCAAAAATGGGCTAAATCTGAGGGTGGCCGATTTCTTTTGCTGTAGATGTGGATGAAAAAAGAAAACTGCTGAACCCAGAAACCAACCTAAACATCAACAGAAGGGGTAATGCTCCTGGACCATGCTATGAAGCATATTATTATTTAAATGCAATGTAAACTAAATCAAATCACATTCATTTTGATTAAATGCAGTAGAAATCAGATACAGCACTGCATGGCAGACCCCTTCTGAGAATCCAGTCAGTCGATCACCTCATATCACAGGCTGTAAGAGAACCCCACGGGGTGTTTTCACGCAGTCCTTTTAATTGGGTGTTTTGATCACCTCCTCTGAAGGGGGTTCTTTCTTCACCACAGTCCCTATAATTTTAGTTATCCCGTTTGTCCTACAGTAAATCTGGCTGGTGCCACTCAATGCCAATGCTGTTGTCATTATGTTTTAAACCAATTAAATTGAACAGCATTTCTGTTAATTCGAATTCAAACTTTTTTCCCCACACCATAATCCCGCTCCTCAAGTGGTAAAAAGCCTCTAACTTTTTGTCACTTGTTCATTTTTCCAGGATCTGCTGAATATCTTTAGTCACCTTCGGTCTCGAAAATGATCCTCTTGGTGTAACTGCTGAAAATTAAACCCTGTCCTTTCTCCTCGTAGCTCTTGTTGAGGTGTGGTAGGAATTATTTTACTTTGTTCTAGTTAGGTATTGTCCACAGCAGTAATTTCACCTAAGAAAGCATCCTCTTTTTCTATATGTATACTTTACTTATTTGGCTCCAATAATATTTCATCGGTTTTTTTTGTCAAAGAGCCCCAGAATTGTGATTTTTTTGCCCCCCAAACTCTGGATTGTGCTGTACAGTGCATGGCATCTTAGGTGCATTAGAAATTAGCAGTTTTCAGTCATACAAGTGCCCAAATGTAGCTTTACAGGGAAAATACTTCTTTCTCAGCTAATTAAATAGGGGGAGTATGAATGAGGTGACTGAAAGCTTGCAAAACAAAAGGAAGTGACAAGAGAGAAGTTGGTGGGCAAAACCAGTGGTGATAAGGGGTTTGGCAGCTGAGCTCAGGCAGTAACTATCTGAGTTTCTATTGAGGAAAGATTTCTGTGCCAGGAAAGAAAAACTGGCCTTTTGAGGCCCTCCTAACATGTTTTTGAGGCTTAATAATGAAGGAAAGATGAATCTGTGATCACTGGTGTGAGAGCAGGGACTGGGAAGTTCGCTGTCACTTTTGTCTCATGACAGCATTCTTTTTCCTCTGGAACTAGTTGTATTTGGTAACATTTATTGCTGGTTTTAGTCAGTGGGTTTGCCAGTGAGGATGTTTCAAAATGCTGGAGAGTTGTCGTTGCGCAGATGCGGAGGGAATAGCCCCTGTGTATCTATTCCCAGTTGGAACCAAACTCTTTGGAAAACCTCCAACCATAACTTTTTGAGACTGGTAGGCTGAGGAGGGTGTGTGCAATAGCTGGTGAGAGGATGAGTGTAAATCAGCAGTGTAATAGAGCTGTGTCACACTTTTCTGTGCTCACACGGGGCACCATTTGACACTTTTCTGTGCCTTAATTATGCCTCCCCTGATGGGGGAGAATTCCCCGAGCCCTTGCCTGGACTCTGCAGACGAACGGGACTTTTCCACGCTTCTTGCTTTCAGATAGTTGTTTATTAAGTCTTATCAAAGGAGCTGAGCCACGGGCATGACTCCCCACAGAGAATGCGAGAGAAAAGGCGAGTTACCAAGATGACACCGTCTTTTAGAGGTAAATTGCCCAGTGAAAACCCAAAATGAAAGATATTTTTACTTTTCTACTGATGTTCAATAAATCTTTCCGTCACATAAAAGGAACTGCGGAATTTTTCACTCAATCCTCTCAATCCTCTTTTGCCACAGAACATGGAGTAGTAGAAGAAGAAGAAGAAGAAGGTCTGGAGAACAACAACAATCCTCCATTTTGAAGTTTTTGCTTTTTATCTATTTACTATATTAACAAACCCAACACCTCTAAATTTTCACGCTGTGACAATCTTACATAATGTTCTATCACCTAGTTCACACCAGTGTAAATTCTGTTTCTTCCCAAAAGGTAGGTAATTTTCTCCATGGACAAAGGTCAAAGACAGCGTCGTCCAGGGGGGTAGAACTCTTCAAAACAGGCAGAGAAATATTCCCTGCACTTTAGACTCCCACACTGTGAAAATAGCAAATGCCATGGCTATTTGGTGGCTGAATCTCCAGCTGATGCAGAGAGGTTGCTGGGCCATTGTGCAGGCACCGGTGAGCTCCGCTCTGGAGCAGCCCTCCCAGTGCTGGCCATGCTTGTTCAGTCACTGGCCTAAAATTGGAAAAACTTCACAGAGGGGCGACAGAAAGAGCCTGCCTTATGAGATGAGAAATCTGCTTTCCCTTGCTTATCTCTAGCTGCTAGGTAGAGGGAAAGAATTTGATTGCCATCTAGAAATATCTCTGGAGGGGGAGACAGGTGAAAATAGCTGTTTAGGCCAAATAAGCTGCTGCAGGAATCAGCCGGTGTAATTTAGCCTGGAAGATATCACCATGAGTTATTACATGTAGATTCCCAGCTGCTGGAACAACAGTGAAACCATTCTGGAAGAGTCAAAACAACTGAATACTTTTATGAGTTTAGTGCCTGCAAAGCACCAGGACTTGATGAAGAAGGTGGCCCTTTTTGTTCTTGATCAACTACAGGCAGAATTCAGGATTTCCACACATAAAGTCTACAGCTTTCGAAAGATAGCATGCCTTAACAAAATTCAGTTTAGTGCCAACATTTTTACTGTTCCAGCAGCCTCAATTAGCATCCTCATTGGCAGTCTCAGGAAATAAAGGCTGTAATGAACTCAGCTCTCCTGTCAGAGCCTGTCCCTCAAGGTCAGCACTACTGCCCTGAGCTTGGGCTGTGCAGGGACATGCACACAGCCAGTTTTCCTCCTGAAATTGCTCTGTGAATGGATGAAAGATTTCATTGCCCTCTGCTGAAAGTGGAGAGGCAAACCCAGCACCATTTGTGAGCAGAAAAATTAGCCTTGAGCTGAAATAAATACTGTACAGTGCATCCTTGACAGCTCCCAAGGCAAAGGAAATACAGTGTAATTGTGGGTCAGCTTCTCATGTTAGAAATGCAATTCTGGTTCAAACCTCACTCTAAAAATCTGCATTAGTCTTTAAATACAGAATTGCCTTTCAAGATTACACAGTAAAGCCTTTAATTTTCTTAATTTAATTTTCAGAGCTCTTTGATCGTACAGCGGCAGTTAGGCAACTACTTTCTTGTTCTGTCTTTTACCTCTTCATTTAATTATAAAGTTTCATTGTTGTCAGTCTCCAGGAGAAGAATAATGATTTTTTAGAGTAAAGGGAATGTCATTTGCACATGAAGTCATGATAACTTGCACAAATGATGTTAATATAAGACAGATATTGATGAAAAAAAGAAATACCCCCACTCCAGAAAGCTGGAGCAGCCTCTTAAATATTCTTTATTCTTAGATATTCCTTACTGGATCTATTTGTTATTGACATACAAACACTTTATTTCTTGTCTGATCTGCATAGAAAATCTCATTGTAAAAGGCTGATAGTTATTATTTCTTATTTATTTTAGTCTGTAGAAATGTCACATCATTGATAAGAAACAGTGAACACTATGCAGTAGAGTCAGTGTGAAGTCAAACTTCAGGTCTTGGTAACTGCTGTGTTTCTGGATGTGTATTTATATATATGTGTGTGTATTTATATATTTATATATTTTTATATTTATATATATATATATTTATATATATATATGTATATTTCTATATATCTGAGTGTGTGTGTGCCTGATCACAGCAAACCCACTCGGTTCTATGATTGCTAAATGAGCTTTATTTGAATTATTGAATCTTGAAGTCCCATCTCCCATTAAATAACATAAATCAAATCCCCAAAAGTACAGATTGTAGTCTTGAGTACGTGTAACGTTTTAGCAGCTTCTTTTAAATATATATAGGTGTTGGCTTTGTTATTTCTGATGATATGAATACACTCACTTTGCACATATTCTGTACTGTGGACATTTTGATTTATACAGACCTGCATGTTAAGTGTGTGGTTTTAAATATATTCTTAGAGTACAGCTGGGATAAAGAATGGCAATGAAGGACAGGACAGGAATTCAGAATTATTTTGATAAATAGAAATCCCTGTCGGGAATGCAGTTATCCCTCAGGAATGTTATAGGTAAAGTTTATTCTGCCTTATGGCCTGGTGATGGACTACATGACCTTTCAAATTCTCCTCCAGCCCTATTTTATGTTTCTGAGATCAATTCATTTTGGCATTTGACAGCTCCTGCACATAGACTATAGATGATTCTAATGCCTTTACTTTTTTAAAAAGTTTTTTGTTGGTTTTTTGTTGGTTGTTGTTGTTGTTGTTGTTTTTGTTTGTTTGGATTTTTTGGGGTTTTTTTAAATTTTCACTTTTTGCACTTGAAACACTTTAGCTATCTCTAAAATGTATTCTTATTTATTTGAGGACTACAAATAAAGGATATGGGTTTTATTTGGCTGTTCAGCAAACAGCCTAAAACTGGATTTTTATAAGAGGTTACAAGGCTATAAATTACTGCTTGTTCACATAAAGATATCTGAAGGTTTATATGCTGTTCATCCAAAGTTATTCTCATTAGTGGTAATAACTAGGAGATAATTCACTCCATTTGGATAATGAAATCCTGGTTCTCAAAGTAGTTTTAGTAACATTCAGCCTGGAATCAGATTATTCTTTACAGCATGTTAAAGTCATGGCAAGGTGGTCTTCAGCTTGCAAGTGTAATTTGTTCTCACAAATAGGTAATCTTGTTAAAATATTGTCAGGTTAATCAAAATTGATTTGCGTGTGCTAAACCCAGTGAATGCTAATCAAGTATCGGGTTAGGCAGCTTTAGCAGCAGTTCTAAGTCTTTGATAGTTCACCATTATTCCTGGATGGAATGACTCACTGGATTTGTGGAAGCATTTTGGAGCCTCAACACCTTTCCAAGGCTGGATACGAATGTGCTACAGATTAAAGCATCTCCCTCAGAAATAAATTTTAAAACACCTGGCAGTGGAGATCACTGTATTTGTTATAGCTTATGTGCAATGTGCCGTTCTGCAGACAACGTGAGTGCTTTGTGCTTTTGTCACTGTTGTCTGTAACTATCTTGCCAATTTTTTACAAATAATGGCTAAAAATATATTTAAGATTGTGATTTTAGAGTATTACATGGTGCATCTGTTGTGTAAGAAAGTGCATTTAGGACTTCTGTGCATTACATTTGAAAGATAATTCTGTGTAATTGTTAATTTGTTTGAAGATACGGTGAATTTTTAAAAACAATTATGTGATTATCAATATGGGGTATGCAGGAAATTGGAATGACAAAGAACAAAAACTTTGTTTTGCCGGAGCCAGCAGGCGCTTTGCACTCTGCTCACACCCTTTAAAACTTACGACATCTTATTTTCTTTCAACAGAAAGCTTTTCTTTACAGACTACGGGAATGCTGCCAAGGTGGAGAGATGTGACATGGATGGAATGAACAGGACGTGGATAGTGGACTCGAAAATTGAACAGCCGACTGCTCTGGCACTAGACCTCATCAATAAATATGTGTACTGGCTTGACATATATCTGGAGAGTGTGGAAGTTGCTGACTATCAGGGGAGAAGGAGGCAAACAGTAACTAAAGGCAGACAAGTGGGTATTTATTTGCAAATTGGTAAAAAAAAATAATATCAGTAAATGAATGCACATAATGCTAGCAGCTACAGGGATTTCATATTTTTTTCCCTTTTTAGTTCAAGTGTGTTCGATTTTAAAAGATCCATCTGAATGTTTTGGTTTATCTGCAGTGTAGCCCGTTTTGCTACCTGTGAATGTTTCCATGCAGTGTCTCATTAACAATGCACCAGGTAAGTCACAGTCCCCATTGAAAAAGACTTCAGGAGGGAAAATATGGGGTGGAAAGGTGCTGGGAGATAAATCATTAATGACAAGATGTCCTTACCCACTCAGGAAGGAGAGGCTAACAGGCACAATGATGTGAAACCGAATAGCAAAAGCTATTCAACCATTCAGACTAATCTGGATGCCCTTAAATCATATTTTTGTTGATGGCAATGATGCTTTTCACAGTTGATCCTGATGTTTAGAGCCATAAATACAAACACTGAGACCGTGTGGGTCTTTGAGCAGGAGCATTTCAATCCATTAGCTTGGAGAGTGGAAGACTTCTCTGGCAGTTGTGAGTCTTATGTAAATCCAGGGAAAACCAGCAAAGACCAAACTGTTCTGGTCGCTATTTGGGCTGCCAGAGCTGGTGTGGGGCACCAAGTTTGCATCTGTTGCTGCCTGAGGTTAAACATGGAATGTAAAAATGTGCAAGCAGAATAAACATTTTACATGTTTTGCTGTCATTCTCTGCTTCCAAGTAATCACTGTTTACCAAGAGACAACTGGTTAGACTGTTACCTAAAAATAGGCAGAAAATGTGACAAAAGGCAGTCTAAGTGGTGGTTTGGCAAACACCTTCCTGTTTTTTACCAATCCATTCCCAGTCTTTAACCAGTTCTGGAACAACAGGTCTTGTAAACTTTTGGGTTTGTTGTTTTGGTTTTGGTTTGGTTTTGTTTTTTTTTTAATGTGACATTTTGGAATAGACACTTAAAAAGCTAAAATAATTTTCAGAAGCCATTAACAAATACCTTTACAGGCTTGTAACTGAGTTGTACTGGTGTCATAGGAGAGATGCTTGTTCTTTCTCTTCTTGCTGAAATTTAGATGCAAAAGAGGGTACTTTCTCAAGCTCAGGGGGATTCTTTCTTCTCAAAACTAGCTAAAACAAGAGGAGATCTGTGTCTTTTAAGATGGGTGAAGGGTAGTAAAAAGTTGGGCTTCTCACTGTTGTCACAAAAGCACTAGCTGTCTTTCCAGTCAAATGAAGAATTGGTAATTTCAGTAGGCTTTGTGCTGCATTTGCCATGATCTAGAATGATTGTTTCTCCAAATAGATCCTCATTAGCCCAAGGAAACAGCAGACCACAAAACTGTTCACAGTAATTTTTACGGACTAAAGTTTATGGTGTAAGTACAACGTATCAGAGATGTGCTTTCCAAACAAAACTGGATTTTGTGGTTGTTAGCCTGGGTGGCTTTCAAAGGATATCCTGCAGTGTTTTCACTCGTGCATAAGATTGCTGGAAAGCTTCATGAGATGTAAAGAAACCCAAAAATTAAAAAAACCAATACATATAATTAGGTCATTATAAAATGCATTGCAAAAAGAGCCACATAGTTTAGTAGTTTTCACAAAGAAAAATTCTCATGAGAGTTAAATGATAAAGACTTAAACTGAGTGCAGATGGAAATAGGGAAGAAAGGATTGTTATTCAGGGGAGAATTCCACAATTTGGTACAGATGCATCTTTGTTTTCAAGGCTGTTTTCTCTTCCATCTTACTATAGTTGCATTGAATTTCTATTGGGTCTTAATCAAACACTTCCAATGATGTCGATTATTATTTATTTTTCTGGGTGAGGACAGAATACAATGGCAAGACTTGGCCAACTGTGGTATAATTTCCTGAACGACTGAAATACTTGATGCACAACAGCGTTGTTTTGTTTGGGTTGGATTTTGGTGACGTAGGTCTGAATTTGTGAGTGAATAAGATAAGTAAATACTTTGTGGTGAGCAATTTAATGATTAAAGGAATAAGATATTCAGCCTGTGAATATCTGAACATCTGCCAAAAAATTCTCTTTAATTTGTCCAGCTTTCAGAATTGCCTGTGAGGTATTTTACATTTTCTAAATCTATAAATCAAGCGCAGCCTCTAAATTATTGAACTCTTCATGTTTGAGCTGTGATTGTCTAACTAACTGCTATTAGGTAATTTTTAATCAATGTGCCCAGACACATCAGAGATTAACACAATTTTATAATTCACATTTTGAGAAACAAGCGCTGCCAAGTGGCCGCCACCTTATTCAAAGACACCAACACAAAAGGAACACAGCAAAGCTGACAGAATTTGTTTATTTCTCATGTACTCAAGAAAATATTCAGCAGGTATATCTTGCACCATTTGCCTTGATTGATCATGAAGTAATTCTAAAAAGTGGATCAATTACACTTAGAATTGTGTTTAAATTTCTAAGTTTACTGTATTTATTAGTTAATGCTAGCTAATAATCGTTAATTTATCTTAGTTACTATTAGTTAATGATCGTTAGTTAACACTAAAATAAGTTGTTGCACTTAAAGTATGCAGAAGTTTTTGATTTAGAAAACAGAGAAATGGGGAATTCAGAGAGTAAATGAATTTTGATTGCTAAATAATTATAATTTTATGCCTTTCTTGTACAAAGCTTTTCTAACTATAAATTTCAGACTATAAGAATGTGAACTATACTTCTAGTGTAATTTTTTTAATTTTTACAAATATTTACTGACATATTCAGGAAACCTTTTGTACAGTTTATCACATACAATTTACAGTAGTGTTTGATGTTTACAACTCCTGGATATGCCTAAAATATTGAGCTGAAATAATGTTACCATTTTTTTCTTTTCCAGATTAGGCATCTTTGTGGTTTGGCAGTGTTTGAAAACTATTTATATACAATTAATTCAGATAACCTCAGCATTTTACGAATAAACAGATACAATGGTACTGATGTTCAGGCTCTTGCTAGGCTGGACAATGCTAAAGAGATCCGTGTGTACCAGAAAAGAACTCAAGCAGCAGGTAAGATCACATGTCCTCTCTCTAGAAAACATAAAACCAGGCATTAAGTGGTTGTGTGGTTAAAAAGGTCCTACCAGAAAAAAGTGTCTGAGGATGGAGTGAAAATTTGTCCTTGTGGCACAACTTTCTGTAACTTCTGCCCAGTTTTCTGTGTTGTTGTTGCCACTTTTCTTGTGTCTCTAAGCTCCCAACTCAACCTTTTTCTGAGACTCCAGTTTGGAGAGCTGCCAAAGAGCCTGGCTCTGCGCGTTGTGACGCTCAGACCGCTGAGAGTTTCACACCTTCAGAATTGTTGGCTGTCCCAGTGTTGGCCACATGCTTGGGTCTCAGATCCCAGAGATTCCTGGTATCTCTGGGCCTGCTTTTCAGACACCACACACCTCGTGTGAGCTCCTGTCTTTGGGGCTGCCAGAAAGGCACGGAGGTGTGGGCAGCCAACCTGCCGAGCCGCCAGCGCAGCACTGGGGAGAGAGGGAAATGCTGACAGGGTTTCCTTGCTTTGTGTGGATGTCAGCTTTGCCCTCTGTGAAAGAAATCTTCATTTTCCTCTAGAACGAAAATCTTTTTTTATAATCTCAGAATGTTTTGGTAAAACAACAATTTCTGAGGTCCATAATCCTGTATGACTTAATTTGTTTACATCCTTTCTGCATGGAGAAGAACAGTGGGTCTTGTGGGAGCTTTGTGTAAAGCTAGCAAGATCCATAACGTTTACAGTGATTCTTTATGAGAATTTTTTGACGTGACTGTTAACAATAAATCGTTGCCATGACTGCTTAGACGGAAAAGCCAACACATCAATTCTCAATGTCGATGTTTCTAAACAGAATGGCTGCTTCTGGAGAAGTTTCTGAAGTGGGAACAAACTCTAAATTGATGTAGAGTGGGTGAACTAATTTTCACCCTGGAGCTGAGGGCATTGATTTGCAGATGTCAATGTCTGAAGGAGGCTGCAAAGACTCTTTCTTTGCTATTATCATCCCTCTCGTACTCCTGAGGGAGTTGGGGAGGTTGAGTAGAGGAGAGACATGAGCACAGTGTAATCTTTTGTTACATCCTGTGATTACTCCACTACTCCTTTTGTTTTGAATGGACATGTTTGTTGCTTGTCAAGATTCTCTGTAAAGGCTGTCTCAGCTTGCTGGAGTTTCTGTATTACCTTTAACCATATCGACCTTAAAGCACTTGATTGTTGTTTTTTTTTTTTTTAAAAAAAAAAACGTGAAAAGCTTGAGGTAAAGTAGGCAGAACGGAAAAACATTTTTTGAGCTAGAATACTCTTTTCTGTTTTAAGCCAGCTAGGTAAATGTGAGATAGCCTGGTACATTTTGTTTTCTCAGCATATTTCTGTAAACAGTTTTAAAAAAAAATAGTAGGCTGCTAACATTTGGAAATATGAAATCAAGGGAAAGGAATCCTTTGGCTTCCTCAGCTGGTTTTATATCCCAACTGTGCAAACCTGCACCCCATCCCTGGAAGTGTCCAAGGCCAGGTTGGATGGGGCTCTGAGCAACCTGGTCTAGTGGAAGATATCCCTGCTCATGGCAGGGGGTTGGAATGAGATGGGCTCTAAGGTCCCTTCCAGCCCAAACCATTCTGTGATTCTCTAAATATGGAAAAATGCAACAAGGCTTGTTCTGTTCTTTAGTTTCAGCACAGGTATCTGCCCGGAAAGGTGCTGTCTAATGGAGTGGAAGGAATACCAAACTGTGTGGGCATGGGATGCCCTCTGTCCTCAGAAAACCCCAACCAACCACATGAACCAAGGCAACAAATGACAGAGGGGAGAAATGTCAGCTCCCCCAGGGCAGCGCTGCCCGGCAAATGCTGTGCAGGAGTGTGTTCACAAAAGGGGTGATTGCACACAGCGATGGGCATGGCTTGATAGCCACGAGGTGGCCCTGGGCTTGGGTATTGTTTTAAAAAACACCTTCCTTAGTAGTTATAACCTGGGGAAAGATTTATTGTGACACAAATGCCCTTTGTTTATTTTTTTTTCTCTGTAAACTTTCTCCATGCTGATGCATGTAATTGTCTTGCTTTCAATGGCTCTGAGCCGTGCTGTTTTCCACTCGCCATAGTCAGAAGCCACGCGTGTGAAGTGGACCCATATGGAATGCCGGGGGGATGTTCCCACATCTGCCTGCTCAGCAGCAGCTACAAAGCACGGACGTGTCGCTGCAGGACTGGCTTCATCCTGGGGAGTGATGGCAGGTCATGCAAAAGTATGTTATTTAAATCCAAGAGTCTGCCAGCCATGAGTAGTACAGGGTGTTCTTTAGTTCTGGGCGTTCTTTAGCAAATCACGTGAGCTGCTTTGGGGAAAAGTTTGTTCGTAACGTGTGCCTGGTGCTTTGTTCACCTGCTTCTTTCATTCCCTTAAAATTAATTTGATTTGGCTTAGTTCACAGGAATGACAGATTAAACCTAGGATGCTGTTCAAAGAGTACTAAAAATGATCACAAGTTTTACATTAATCAGCCTCACTCTTTATTTATATGCCATGCATTTTCACAGCACCCAGGTACTGGAATGCTGCTTAATAGTTTGTCACATCCGATTTCCACCCATACAGTCAGCTTATAGCACAAAAGCAGAACATTCTTGTGAACAAGTCAAGGTTTTTCTCAGAATACTTTGTGAAAGCAAATGTGATTCGTGCAGCTGTGATTATTCCTAACATAACATGAACACAGTCTGTTGGTCACCTACAGCCAACAGGAGGGCACTGAAAGTTTTTGGGAATGCCTGTTTTTTGGCTGGTTTTTTGGTCAAATGATGTTGATTTCGTTCAGATGAAAGACATGCAGTTAGATACTCTGATGGATGCTGGTAGATGGATTTATTTGACCTCAGTCAAACCTGATGCAGTTTTCTCTGACAATTCCATCAAAAAGCCCTGAGAGGCAGCAGGAAAAGTATACAGAGAATTTTAAGAGGTATATTGATAGCATTAAGCCTCTTAAGGATATCTATAAGTATCTTTAAGGAAAGAAAATCACTTTGATCAGCTTCAGTTGTTTGTAATCAACTTAATTATTTAAAGTGTAAAAATCTGAGAAATACAAACTATTGGTATCCATGTTTTGTACCTCAGTTGGAAAGAATAGAGTACATTGAGTTGTTGTATTCCTTTCAATTTGAAAGAAATTTACTTTAATCTTTTTTGTTGTTTGATTCTGAGAAACGTACGGTGGATTAAAAAGAGTTTTGTGCATGCTGGGGTTTATGGTATTGTTAGATTTTAAGATTACTTCAGTCGTGGTCTGTGTTACCTTGATAGATCCTAATGAATTGTGAAATTAAATATCTACAGAGCTATATATGTCCACTTCACAGCAGATGCAAAGTTATTCTGTGATCTACAACTGCTTTTTTAGTGTGAGCTTTTACACAAAAAAATAATTAGATGTAAGCAGCTCACTGAAGTAATTTGTATTTTAAATAAGGGAATGTAATTAGCTAGATTTTTTTTTTTAATCTAGATACTTTCAGAATATATGAAAGTTTAATTTTTGGTATCGAATAAGGCTCCTGCTCCCCACTAATTATGCCAGTTAATTAAACAGGGACATTATGCACTGGGAAGAAGATTAGGCAGCATCAGTTGTTTATGTTTGTAATCTTTCTTTTGCAGGACCAAAGAATGAATTGTTTCTTTTTTATGGGAAGGGACGCCCAGGAATAATCCGGGGAATGGACCTGAATACCAAAGTGTCTGATGAGTACATGATCCCCATAGAGAACCTGGTCAATCCTCGTGCTCTGGACTTCCACGCTGAAACCAATTACATTTACTTTGCTGATACCACCAGTTTCCTAATTGGACGGCAGAAAATTGATGGCACAGAGCGAGAAACAATCCTCAAAGATGGTAGGTGATGCTTGGTGATGGTGACATTCAGAGATGCTCACCATGGAGAAGTTGAGCTGACATTTGCAGATAATTTAAAGTTTTATTTGAATTTCCTGTGGAAAACAGACACAAATTTGACCTTGAACAGAGTTGGAGCTATTTTTTTACAGCTTCCTGTTTATTTTTCCTGAGGGCAGAAATGTAAAATTTGTTTGAGTCATTCTGTTGAGAGCTCTTACTTTGCCCAGTTACCCATTGGTGAGTAATTCCTGTCTTCACTGTATCCTTCCAGTAGCTGGCTATTTGTTGAGCCATCCCAAATCCTTGTAGACTTTATAAGACATCTTCACTCCAGCCTGTAGCACACTGTGGATTCTGGAGCTTGTTCAAGTAGTTTGGCAGAATGAGATTGTCTGTAGTGCTTGAAAACTCATTAGGAAAAAAGCATTGTCTTTCTTGATGCATTTTCCATTGTATATGTGGAAGCAACAGGAAGACCTAAACATCTATTAAAACCTTAATTAAGATGCTTGTAACATTTATTGTAGCAATGAGAGAAAATGCCAGCAGTTCTCTAGGTTCCACCTCTCCCACTACACTGAATCTCTCTGGGCTAGAATCAGATCTCATCGTACCAAATGTTGTTGCAGTGAAAAAAGCTTCCGGTTTGTCAATCGATATTTGGGTTTCCTTTATGGGCCCCTTCCCTGAAATACTGCTTCAGCAGGAGGTAGCAACTGCCTCAGCTGAAATCCATGCTACAGTAATTATTTTCTAGTCCTCAATCTAAGAAGCAGCATAAATATTCATCTTGGCCTTCAGAGAGCTTAATATCTTCGCTTGTGAATGGAAGCTCAGGACAGTGAAAGTAACTAAAATACTACTGTTTTAGCAGGGGGATTTCCATTCCCTGTCATTCATAATGCATGTTTTAATCCACCCTTCTAAGAAGCCATCTCCACTGTGCAGTGATATGATGCTCTTTTAGTGTAAGATCTCTCCTCAGAGTCGGCACGAAGATCCCTTCAGCAGCAGTTGCAAGGAATAGTGACAGGCTCTTTACCCTGCTCTGGTGAATGGTTAATAAAGGGCATTTGTCTCAGAAAATAACAAATACTCAGCTGTCAGTCTGGTAATTCTTCATTTCACTGCTAGCACAGGAATGGATAATGTACATCTCACATCTTCCATTGCTGTCTTTCTTTTACTAACTGTGCATTTCATTTGACAATGAAGTAATTCAAATGTAGGGTAGAGGAAGGAGCAGGAAATATGCAAATTTGAACATTATAAGGGAGCAGCAAGGAGCATCCTGGCTGACAGGTGTCAGACAGGTCGGGGTCAGACAGACTGGGATTAGTCTCCTCAAACATGCAAACATAACTAAACTTTGTATGCCAAACGAGAAAATTGGTGATACTCCTTTAAATAATGTTGAAATGCAGTGTCTACTCTTTATAAGTACAACATAGCAAAAATATCAGTGCAATACCGAGAGAGTTGTGGGTTATCTGATGATTTATTGTTGGTGATTCCACTACTTGGAAAGACCAAAAAATATGTCCCTGTCATTGTCCCCCTCCTTCTTCCCCAGGAGCTTACATTGTTAGTTTTAACTTGGTGTAGTTTCATAACTTTAAAGTATATTTAAAGAACATTTGTTAATGTATTTTTTATGATTTAAAAAATTAATGTGGCCTGCAGCCATAACACCTCAGCTTGTACTCTTGTCAACTCTCGAGAGCTGAGCAGGGACAGATTAAATCGTTCCTTGGTGGAAGGCTCCTACAGAAAATCAGGTGTGTCAGGAGGTGGTTTAATATTTGCTCTGAATAGCATGCTCCTGAGGGCTTCTAGCTGTGGTAGGTGCCACTTCTCAGATTAGAAGTTGCCTTTTTTTTTGGTGACTGTCAGGTTTCTCAAGAACGTATACGCTCGTTCGGGCAGCATTGCAGCTCAGATAATTACAGTTTGCCTACATGAGAGCCTGATCCTGCGCGCTGTTGGCTGGGAACTGGGATCACTGAGCGCCTCACGCTGCTGGAGTTTGATTTCCTGTATAGTTTCAGCTGTGATTTCTTACTTTTCACTTGGGGAAGCGAACTGCTGTGTAGCCTTGATAACAATTTGACAGCCTCCAGCACAGCCTAGCTTAGAGCTGGTGGCACAGCTGCAGTAGCACTGTACTTCCCGCCAGCAACAGAAATTATAATTAACCTTTCAAACTTGCGTGTAAAATGAGTCTTTTGCATTAAAAATTGGGGAAAACCCAGGCATTTTTAAATGGATCTAACTACTGTTCAGTCGATGTAACGTGAGCACAAGCTCAGGGTTTTTTACTTGTCTTTGTACCCCTAATGCTTTTTTTGGATGTTGCTGTAAGCCTAAAAGTCTTATGTTATTTACTTGTAACTTTTAGTGATTTAGTTGATCAAGGCTAACCTGTTGCTTAAACAAGGCCACAGTAAGTCTGTATAGGGTCTTTGGAAGCTGTTTAGAAGGTTGGTATATAGAAGAATTATTTTCCCACCTATTTTTATGTTAATCTAGCATTTTAGTCATTATTACTGCACATGATCTAACCAATATTGACGAGCTTGGCCATTCTGTACCAAATTACATGTTCTGCCTGGAATCTGTTTGACACTGAAAATCAGTGTGGCAAACTGCTGCCTCTAGAACTATGAGTTTTTAAAAATCTCCTCTCTACATTCAATGTATTTGGAGCCCTCATCTTACTGTTGGTAGTAAAATTCTGGTGGGAATTCCAGAATTACCAGTGTTAATTTTTCAATTAGGAAGTGAAGAACGATCACAAGGGTATTTTATTGCCTCCTCCCTTTTATGCTGAAAGGGCTTTACTGCAGAAGGACTGGCTTACTTTAGTCAGATCAATTTTGTTTAACCAGAATGGCAGAATGACCGTTATCTTGTTCCTGTTTACTACTAGATGTGAAACCCATTTAAATAGTAATTAATGTATTTAAAGCTTTTAGATAGTGCAATAAAAGTGAACTTGAAATTATAACTCCACAAAACCAATGAAAATTGTCTCTATAGGGTTGTGCTGTAGAATTCTCCTTTGTTTTTAAAACTTTCTTATGTAGACAGTATCTAGTTACCATGAGTTTTTTTGACTTAGATTGTATTTAGTTTAGAAACACATTTCCCCCAAAATTCCTGCAGAAGGCAAGGTAGGTCAGAGACAGTAGCTATTATATGAAGCTGAATAGATGTGGAGCAATACTCTTGTAAATTTTAGGAGGTATCCAGCATTCTAGTCTAACAGTTTTGCTGCTGATACCAATGCAGCCCATATTTGGACTGATTTGACTCCCAAAGAAGGAAAAAAAAAAAAGAAAAAAGAAAATATTTTCTTTAAAAAGGTGATCTTACTAATATCAAAATCTGATCTTACTAGTATAAAAACTGTGTTTAGCCCAAATTGCCTTGGTCAGACAAGATAAAACTAGAATGCATTTTGAACAAATCACTCCTTGTCCTCAAGCTTGATTTTTCTCGTGTCACTGTTTTCTTGACTTGAGCAAAATCTGCTGAGGCCCCTCAGAGCTCTGAAGGACGTTTCTTTCACAGCTCAAGTTCTCTGTGTTGCCTGTTGTGTTCAGCAGTTTTTCCCTGAGCTTTGGGCTCCAGGTCCTTGGTGAAATTCTCTCTTCTTTTCCCTTCCATTCTTACCACTTTTCTCTGCATACTTGACTGCTCCAAGACCAAAGACCGCTCTCCTCTTCAAGGAACTTTCAGCTGCCTCTGACATTGTCTTTTCAAAAGAATGTAGCAAAGGCACTGAGAGATAAAAAATAAAGCTGGCAGTGTCCTTCAGCCTGGGGAAGCTGGCTGAGCTGCTGGCACTGCTCTCAGACGCTGCCTGACCCGCAGTTGTTTTGTGCTTTGGGTGATTCTTGTCAGACCAGGTGGTTGCTGGGTTAGAAATGTCATCATGCTGTTGTTTCGTGTCCTGGAGAGCTCATTCTAACACCTTTGCTTCCCTCAAGCTTCTTAGATCACAAGGAAAAATAGTTCCCTAAAAGTGCAGGTGTATCAGAAATACGGATAAAAATGTTAAAACACATTTTGCAAGACCTCTCAGCGTGTGCCACTTTTCTTTTTGTCCCCCCCACATAACTTTCTTGTATTGTGTCTCACAGAACATATTGTCGTCTCTACACCTGTGATTGATTCACGAAATTCAGGTCTAGTTTTTTAAGTGAACAAGGTTTCATTGATACTTTGGTGGTACCAAATATCTGTAATATGCTTTGGACCTTAAGGGAAAAAAGCAATTTTAAAAATGCAGCGTGGATATCACATAATAAATAGTGAACGTAAGTAAATATAGAACATAAATAGTATTAATCTCTTACTACTGTCTTCTCTCTCTCAACAGATCTTGATAATGTGGAAGGCATAGCAGTGGACTGGATTGGAAATAATCTTTACTGGACCAATGATGGCCACAGGAAAACAATTGCTGTTGCCAGACTGGAGAAAGCTGCTCAGAGTAGGAAAACTTTGTTGGAGGGAGACATGTCCCACCCGAGAGGAATTGTTGTCGATCCTGTCAATGGGTATGAAGCAAACTGGTTTTTCTGTAATGACCGTCTTTGTAGCATAAATACAGGATTGAATTAGCTCAGGATGAGGTTTGTAGAGTCACGTAGCACTCTGCAATTCTTCAGGAGTCTGTAATGTCTGTGATTCCTGTCCAGCATTCTTGCCCTGAGGCCTTCAGAAGAATTTGTATGCCTGTCACTGTTGAATGTCTGTCCTGTTAATCTGAATGTGAGTCACCTTTTTCTCAAACAAATTGAAGGTGTAAGTCCTGTATGAATTTTTAATATTAAGGGAATTTTAAGATGCTCTCCTCTAAGTTATTTCTCTCTCTCTAAGTCTCATTTTCTGGAGATAATTGTGACAATATCCTTGTACACATCGGTTTACAAAACTGAGACAGTAATCTTCATTACTTATTAGCATTAATTAATTTTGATAGGCTGCAAAATAAAAAAAAAAAAACACTTTATATTACTGTGGAATAATGGTAGTTTAGTTAAAAAAATCAATGTTAGATTTGTTCAGGGAATTGCCACTGAAGAATGATGTAGGTGGGTAGCTTTAGTGTGGCTGGATTGATTGCTATTTTCCTATGATAGAAAATATTTATACTATCAGATTTTCCCTTTTGAGCCTGTCCTTTGAGGAGGAGAAGTGGCTGTGGGAAGGCTGCAATTCATTAAGGTCAGATAGTGAGGGTATAAAATCAGACCATGAACCATAACCACACCTGCAATTACTTTGTTAAATTTTCCGGCTCAGTAAGTGCATGGCACAGGAAACAGTGTATGAAGATGTATTGCCTGGAAAGGACCATTATATAAAACACTTCTCCAGTAAAATAGCGTGTCCTTCATGATTATACTTCTCATGGAAGCTCTTCCTGAGGGATGGCATTTATTATGGCTTTTTAATTGTGTTTCCAAAATTTTCGTCTTGGTTTAACCGGTGTTGGAGCATTAACTGCATTTTGAGATACAATTAAAGCACATTGACTTAAATGCCTGTCACTGTGAGCACGTTTTAGCTTTTGACAGGATAACTAAAATAAGTACAGACAAAGAGTTGATGGAGAAAACCTTAGTAATTGCTGTTGGGAAGTCATGTAAATATTTGTAAAATGTATTTTGTCTCCCAATAAAATCCGTGCCATGTTGACCTGCGTCTGGCGGAGCCTCAGGGCATGTGCAGGGTTTGTAATTCCGTGATTAAACCTGGTGCTGTTTGAGTCAGACATGCAATGGGGTTTGTAAGGCTCATGGATCAAAAATTGACTGATGTTCATTGCACATATTTACGAAAACACTGAAAGAACCCAGAACAACCTTCTAGTGGGCGATTTGAGAGAAATGAAAAAGAAACCAAAAAGCTGCATTTGCATATCTGCAAACCTGTGTAATGATGTGCAATTTTTTTTTTCCAGTTTCTCATAAATATCAAATTATGCTTATATATAAAAGTGCATTTGAATAATATTTTTGACTGGTAGATTTGACATAATTTACACAGGTGTGATAATAAAAGAATTTTTCACTTCAGTGTATTATTCCTTTATAAATTCTGTATTTAAATTTCAGGACTTTAGTCTTTAAAGTACAGGCCAATTAAATGGTTCAGGATGACAGAAATTATTTCAGAAACATAAATCTTGTGAAATAAAATGTGAGGTACATCAATAGCAATTAAATCATGATAACTTTAATAAATAGGATCCATTTAAGATTGGCATGATGTTTTCCCTCTCTTTAATGCTTGTTAATTGAAATCCTATGTTTGACTAAAAGTAAGCATCTGCTGTCTGGCAGATGTTTTCATTTATGAATGATGTGACTGTATGTGATACAATCTGAGATGATTCACAGATTGCATACAGGTTTCTATGTGTTTCTTCCCATTAACCCATTTTCCTTAGGAAAAAAAAAAGGTTAAAAAAAAAAAAGAAAACTGGTGTTTCTTAGCATATTTGCTGCCCTCTGCTTTTGTACAAGTTCAAGTTGTGTATTTTAAATGGTTGAAATCGCAGTTTTCATGGGCAAATTCTATAATAGAATATGATAATCAGAATAATTCAATAAGGAAAACCAAGGTTTATTCTGTAGTGTCCAGTAGAGAATGGCTCCTAGAATTCCTCTGAGCCAATACTTTCAGAGGATTTAATATCCTTTTTTGTTTAACTTTCCCAAAGTAGTATTGGTGCTTTTCTTTCAGACTTTGTTGGGTTTTTTTTTAATATATATTGCTGTACTATAAGCTATAAAACTATGCTAAAATTGCCTACTGGCTGTTTTTCAACTAATTTTCACAGCAACTATTTCTAAACAATTTTGTGATGGACAAAGTACTCCTAACAGTTTTCTGAGTAATTTAGCTGCTTTCATGTAGCACCTGAAGTTCACAGAACGTCAAGGTTATCCTTTAGCTCTAAAACCAAAGTGCAAATAATTACTGTGTTGCAACTTCTTTGGTAGAATTAGGTGTAATAAAAATGAGATTTGCATCATAAAGGAAAATTAGGCCTGGGCAGAACCAGCTCACTGTAAAAATTTGAAGTTCGTGATAAAGTCAATACAAATGATGGTTTAAAAAAAAAAAGCAAACAAAGAAACCCCATGATTCTTGTGGGATTAAATAAGGTCTTAATTCTTTCACTTTTCTTGTCTGTTGGTCCATCTGGTATTCATGTAATTTATCACAATATGAGCAAGGTGATATAAGTGTCACTTCAGCAGCATCAGGGAAGGTAATACAGCTGTAGAAACAGCAGTTGAAAGCAACATCAAAAATCAGAATTGCTCTGGCTTAGATGAGGTGTTGCTAAAAAGCCTACGGTATCATTCACCTGATTAAAATGGGATCTGAAGGCTCATTTTTGTAATTCTCTAGATGGATGTACTGGACAGACTGGGAGGAAGATGAAATAGATGACAGCGTGGGGAGGATTGAGAAGGCCTGGATGGATGGCTACAGCCGGCAGGTTTTTGTTACATCAAAGATGCTCTGGCCAAATGGTTTAACTCTGGACCACCGTGCCAACGTGCTGTACTGGTGTGACGCCTACTATGATCACATTGAAAGGATCTATTTGAATGGCACTGACAGAAAGGTAAAAGAGAAATGCTGCTGGTTTGCCACAGGCATGTTCTTTCTCCGGATTTTATTGTGTCGCGTTAAAAATACTTCTCGAGGTTTTTGAAGTCCGCGTAACCCTGCCACGTGTCCACTGTCGTCTCTGTCGGAATGATGGTGGCAGTCTTGAGTGAGAGACTGAAACACAGCCTGAGATGTTCCTCTGAACTAAGTGACACCAAACCTGATTTTTTCTTTTTTTAATCTATTTTTTCTCACATGGCAATGAGTTACATTTTGATTGAGCAATTAAGCTGCAAAGAGTTTTTCCGTAGAAAAACCCATATTTTTTTGGCTTTGCCAGAGAGAGGCATTTCCTTGAACTTCATTGGGCGAGCTGGTTTTGATGAATCTCTGTGCCTCTTTTGAGCATTTGTGGTAATATTCAGAGGGGCAGCACTCAACAAATGCTGTCAAAGATGGAGAGAGATTGCTTTAGTTGTTACTAATGCCTGTGCTAGCTAGATACAAGTCTGTGCAGACATTCTCTGTGGATTCGTAGAAGCAACAAGCACAGAATAAGACACTTGAAAATGGTTAAAGCTTAGACTGGAGTCTGATAATTTGAGCAAGTTTTACCATCTGCTTCATAAAATTAGTGACTGGTTAATAATAAGAAGCACCTGTCTTTACAGATTTTATTTTGAAGTGTGTCACAGAATTTTTTTTTCCTTTTTTTTTAATGCTGGGATATTCAAAAAATACATAGCTATTTGAATAAAATTTATGTAGCCAAAAATAACTAGAAGATACTTGCTTTTGATGCTTAATCATTTGTATTTAAATATGGGATATTTTGGTCAAAATTTAACTGGATCAATCGCATCTTTAATTCTTTAATACAGTGAAGATTGTGGGGGATGGGGAGGTCCTTAATTTCACCAATAGCTGTCAGATTATTGCCTGATTGATTAATTTGTATCAAAAGCAGCTCACTGAGATGAGGAGTTTTGACTATAAGAATTCCAAATCCAAAGAAAAAATTTGAAGGGCAAAAGGGGATGATGTTTGTCAATCACCTCAAAGCAGTATTTTAGTTGTTTTTATCTCCGTGTCCACTTGGGTTTGTGTCTATAAACAGACAAGGTAGGGCATCTGAGGAGCTGCTTCCTTCTCTCTAGAGGCAAGGTAGAAAAGGGCTCTTGGTTCAAGGATCCCAGCCAAAAGAAGGAGACCAATCATTCCAAACTGCAGCTGCTGAGACAGAATCACAGGATCATAGAATTGTCAGGAAAGGCCTTAAGATCTTCAGGTCCAACCCTTAACCCAGCACTGCCAAGTTCATCACTAACCATGACCCTAAAGCCCACATCTACGTCTTTCAAATCCTCCCTGGGTTAGTGACTCCACCGCTTCCCTGGGCAGCCTGTTCCTGTGTTATCTGATGGGGGCCACTTAAAGTGAATTTATTTGAAGTTTTTTGAAGTTAGATAATGGTGCTGCTGCACGGAAGGGCTTTTCACTCTTTTTTAAATTTTATTGCAATAGGTTGTTATGTTTGGGACAGTAATTATCTCAGTTTTCCTATTTCCTGTTTTACCTTCTCTGAAAAATTAATAATTCTTTTAACCTTGCTGATGCTCACCTACTACTAATTAATTGCAGGTAGTCTACAATGGAAAAGATTTGAATCATCCTTTTGGACTGTCGCATCATGGAAATTATATATACTGGACAGATTACATGAATGGCTCGATTTTCCAGTTGGATCTGGTAACAAGGAATGTGACATTGTTGAGAAGTGAGAGGCCACCTTTGTTTGGGCTCCAGATTTACGATCCACGCAAACAGCAAGGTACTTATGCAGTTTCTCCAGAGGTCTGTTATAGAAGGACGTTCTCCCTTACAGTCTCCAAGTATTTTGAGGTGACTGGATGAATAAAAATAGAAAAACAAATATGGGTTGTGGCATGAGAAAGATTTCTCCAACGTTTCAGTCCATTGATGTAGAAATTGAGCCTCTCATTAGTACTGAAAAGTGAATCATGGCATCATTCCTGTCTGAATTCCTTCTGTGCATTCACACTGCCTTCATTGCCCTTTTTCCTTGTGTGACCAAGAAATGCCGTGCAAGTAGCAATTATAGTGGGTAACATATGTTCATTGGCTCAAAGATATAAAATATATGATTACATTTACCTTTTCTTAAATGAGATCGTAGATTCTGCCTGTATTTTCCTTTTTTTAAAATTTTCTCCCTCATCTTGGTCTACATCAACACTGTATGTTGCACAGAATAAAATTAGTTCTTTGAGAGTAGTGGAAAAATCCATAGCTGTTGCTACTTGTATCAGTAGAGAAATGAGATAAAAGCCATAGGTTTCCATGGATGGAATTTAGAAAATACAAGTGCTACTATACAGGTAAAGTTAAAAATGTGTTTTACTGAAAAAAACTTTGTATTCCATTTAGTACATACAGCGTTCCTATGAGCTGTTGAGGATTTCCTCACTTCAGTGAAAGCATATTTCTGGTTATTGTCTGCCGCCAAACATAAAAATGATTGTCAGGAATTAGTATAGCTAAAATACTGTTTAAAGGTTATTTTTTTACTGTTTGAAAGTTTCTCTTTTCTGATACTGTAGCATCTAAATTTCCTCTACCTAAAGCAAGCTAGTACATGTGGCACTGTGCTATGTCAGGGTTGCTGCAACAGTATTCTTCTTATCAAAGATGCTTTTCAGGGACTCTCTCTTAATTTCAAAGACATGTAAAAGTATAATTTGGGTTTTTTTCTTGGACTTATTGTGGATTTTGTTTGGTTGGTGTTTTTAAGGCAAAATCTGGTCCCAAATCTACCCTCAAGGTGGCCAAATTTCAGAATGTTTTTCTGCTAACAGAAGATGCACTGTTTGCTTCAATACTTAGTACTTTTGCTTCTTAATTCAGTACTTAGAGTCTTCCTTTCTTTTTGGAAAAAAAAGGGACATTTAATGCAGTTTCTGTTAGTTTCCAAATAAGCTGACACCAGAGGGAGAAAGTATTGCCTCTTAGGCAGTTTTGCTGAATGAGCTAAAGTCTTAAGGGGCAGAATTTGGCTCATTGATACATTCTTTGTTTGAAATTGTAATTGGAATTTTGTAAGCTAACTGCAGCCTTTAGGAACCTCCCTTTTTGCCATGCTCAGTGAGGTTGATCTTGCCATTGTTCCCAAAGGAGCATAAAAATTTATTTTAAAGAAATTGTTTTGTGTGTGCGTGTGCATGTTTTTCTTCTGAAAGAGCAGGCTCAAGGCTGAATTGTGGTACAGAGAAAACCACAGCAAACCATTTTATAGACGAGCTGTATGTTAAAGATTACGTGCACATACCTCAGAAACTTTTGGCTGTGATATTTTGAGGTGACTGCTTTGGTGCTGCTGGTATTGTCGCTGTCTACACAAGCAGAAACTGTGTCATTCCATTTTGGGACAGTTCAGTTCAGACTGGCATTTTTATCAGGGGGGCTTTTCCGGGATCCTGTGCCAATCCTGCTTTGCTTTGTGCTTTGGGTAGCGACATTAAGCTTTTGGGATCTCCTCAAGGAGAGGTGTTTTTCATTGTGTCTCTCTCATGAGGCATGATCCTCTTGTGAAGGAATGTTGTTATTTTTTTTTCCCCCTTGCTTTCAGAGATTAGAATTCACCTTTCTTTCTTAGGCTTAGTCTTTGGGTCTCTATGCATCAGGAATCCCTAAAAAATGGGAAGGTGAAGCATGGTAATCATAGGAGTTGGATTAACACTCAGAGTATGACCCTGCCAAGGCCTGCAGGTACTTCCACTGCACTGGAAGGCTGGATTGATACTTACATATAAATAATTTTTGTGTAAGTGCATTTGCAGCAGTTAAAGCAGCCTCTTCTGAATTCAGTTAATGTTTTAACTCCTCAGACTGCAAAGAAGAGCTTGAGCACCAGGCTGCTGCTCTTCATGTGTGGAGGATGATCCTAAGAGTGGCCTTACACAATTTAACAGTACTTGAGGTTAGGTTAATAAGGAGGTACAAATGCAATAAACACTTCAGTGTATCTATTAACTGAGAAGATTGAACAAATGTGCATGGTTGCCATCATTTTCTTTTTTCTGAGAATGATGACTGAGATGCAATTACATTGTTGGTTTAGCTCTGGAATAATTTTTTAGCTAATTAAAATGGAATTGGCCTAATTTAATCACATACAATGTCAGGGCAGCAGCTGCTTTTAAAAGCTGTCAAAATAAGAAAAATATGATAATAGCTTTGAAAGTATTTTAAAGTTTTGAGACTATTTTAAGAACACCCATATAAAATAGCTGTTATGAACTGTAGTCGAGGAAATTTAATTTCTCAAATACTTGATAGCTTTACAGGTTCCACAGCTTATTCAATAAAGAGGCTTAACCTGTTTGAACTGTGTTTTGGGAGTCATTTCAGCCTGGGAGTCTCTTCAGCAAGACTGATGGGACTGAAGGTCTCATTGCACCTTCAGGTTGAAGACTGCACTTTATAAAGCTTTTTATCTTGATCTTTTTGCTTTAACTCTTGGTACTTCTATTTTCCTTGTCATTATCTCCTCTTTTATCACTTTACTTCGCACAAAACCCACTGTGCAGGAGTTTGTCATCCCAATTATGAGGTTAAGTAAGAACTTTTCATCTTCAAGATGGACCAGTTGACTTTGATCTAGTGATTTAATTTTTGATGTTAGTTATTTTGAGCTTGCATTGGGCTTCAGAATCATTAGGGCTTTTCAATGTGTTTTCTATATTTGTCTGAAATAGTCTTTTATTCCTTAGGCTTATTCTATTTTAGTGAGCTGACAAACACATGTACGTTCTTTAATTAAATCACTGCAAATGTTTTGATTTTTGCTATATCATGTTGGAGTCACTTTTGAAGATTGTATTTTGGTTTGTTTATTTCGGCAGCTTCTGAGAACTTGGTAAATCTTTGTGTTACTGACATCCTTTTTTTGTACAATGATGGCCCTGTAAAGATGGAAAGACTTTCAAGGCTACTTTTTCTGAGGCTGTGTTTTACCTGAGGTTTTCCAAAAGTTAGACTCAAATACATTTCTTACATTTCTGATGTTTTGCTCATATTATTTGGGTTTTGGTGAGCATAGAACTAATAGTTGATTTTTGTAGTGGTTTAGGTTATAGTCTCACATTTGACATCAGGACCCAATAATGTGTATGAAGTGTCCAGTCTAAGCTCTGTCTAAAATTGTGATCAAGCCCTCAGACTTCATAGACAATTCCTGTTTTCCCTGTTTATGTGTTTTTGCCATCTCACTCACACCCTATCCAGTGAAAGTACAGGTACCATGGTGGCCTTTCACATCATTCTCTGTTAAACATTTTGCATTTAAACAGTTAAAACAAATTCATTTAAAAGTTCAGTGGCGTTTTAATGGGCTGTTGACACGTTTTCTTCTAAGAAGTGTTGTGTATGGTGGATCAGAAAAAGGATAGGAAAAGGTTATTAAGCACTGCTCAAGGTCTGTATTGTAAGATATATCAAGGTACATCTTAAAATTTAAAAATCTTCAAAATCTTGAATTATTTGCCCGTTATCTGATGTTCACTTGATAATTTGAAGAGATTTCCCTGCACATGCAGGAATGGCTCTGACAGGACAGTTTAATATCCGTGTTTATAGCTCCATGAAACTTGAATATTATATTTTCCATGAAAAGTGAAGTGAGGAGCTTTGAGAAGAGGGAACTGTGTGTGGGTCATTTAGCCCAGGAAGCTGATGAATGTTTTGTACACCTTTAAAAGGAGGAACTGCGTTTTACTAGGACAAGAAGATGGGAAAAAAAAAAAAAAGTGGTTTTAATTTAAAGGTTCAACAGACATGAAATTTTATAGCTTGCTTTTCATTATCGCTTCTCACCAACACCTGGAATCAGCAGAGCTTTGCTCATGAGAGGCTGGGTGTCCTCAGCAGTGCAGATCTGAGCAATTAGGTTGTGACCGAAGTGACACAAACAGAAATTGTGACATTTGTGGGCTCTCGGTGACTTTAAGTCTGGTTGCCTCAGGAATGAGGTGGTGAGGATGCAGCAGCCCTCGGTAGATGGGTAAAACACCTGACAGCTGTCAGTGTCTTCATGGGAACAGCTTTGGGGAAGGAACAATAACATGGCAAACAAAGCAGAGCAATGGCAGATGTGTTCAGAAAAGAGTAGTGGAATGTTTGTCTGTATTCTATCTGTCATAGATCTTTTTGTACTTTTAATTTGTTTCCTTTCTCTTTTTTCTTAATCTGCATTTGTAGCCACTTTGTTTTAACGTGTACAGATGCCAATTAACTTCAGAACATTCCTTTATGTACTGTTCGATTCCTTGAAGCCACTGTGTGCATGTAGCTGTGCCAGATATTTTGCAGTATTTGTTCCCCTCATAAAGCAGGAAGATAGAATGCTGTGAGCTGATGGTGCAGTTTTTTGTGGGATTTTAATATTATTATAGGATATTGCAACCTGTAACTAAACATGTTTAAATATTATAACCCACCATTATATTATGATGAGAATCATATTATAACATACAAATGATGACAATAATGTGCTCCTAACACAAAAGGAAAATAATTGCAAAAAATTCATCTGTTTATGTTCCTAAAGACAAAAGAAAAAAAAAACAACTAAAAACCCTCCCCAAAAACCCCATTGTTTAGTCCTAGCATGGCTGTTAGTTTTAAAGTTGCTTTTTATTTCTTTTCCCAGGTGATAATGCCTGTCGTGTTAATAATGGAGGCTGCAGCACTCTTTGTTTGGCCATTCCTGGAGGCAGAGTTTGTGCCTGTGCTGATAATCAGCTTTTGGAGGAAAACAGTACAACCTGCATGAGTAAGATTCTTACAGAATATCTGAGTTGATGCTGCTGTTAAGGGATCGAGTGAGACCTGAAAAGAAAAGCAGAAAGTGTGGCCTCCTAGAGGTTCTATAAGACAAAGAAATATACTTGAGTAAAGATTCTAGTTAAAGACAGTTTACAGAATATAAAAGATTTTCCAAAGAAAACAGAATATCAAATACAATATTTAAGGATATTAAGGATAAAATGCATTGGAAAATATTTCAGCATATCTGGTATGATAAAGCACTTAAATAGTTCACTGAACTCTTTAAAAATATCAGAAATTAATCCATATAATTATTAAATTTAATATATATGAACAGTTTTCAGATTATTTTACTGACTAAGTATCTTAAACGGAACTCTGACATTGAAATGTGCATGATGAAACTGTTGATAAAACATGTCAAGCAGATGCATTTATATAGAATATGTTCTGACACAGAGTGTGCAAATATTGCTGTCTTTAATCTTTTTTTTAGATACCTTAATTGAAACGATAAAAATTGGTATAATAAAAGGTGGGATTTTCAATTAATATAATAACTTGCCAGGTACTACAGTTATTTTTTTTTTTTAATGTTTAGACTTGGTGTTTGTAACTGTCTAAAAATTTTCTCATTTTTTTTCTAAGTCTCTTTGATCTATTTCTTGAAGTGAAGTGGGTAACATTTTACGTGAGTCTCCAGCAATAAGCTTAGAGGAGATGAGTAAAGCATAAGGATTATTTCATAACATGATGAACATTGTGGAACTTGCAATGACCTTGGATTTGACCCAAATGCACGATGGCAGAGCCATCAGTGTTGTTAAAAAAGAATTATTTTTCTTTTTTAGCAGAAATTACTGCAAGGTGGACTCCACACTGGAAAGATGGAATGTAGGCATTAGGAAGAGAGGCTAGAGACTGAGACTGGAATGAAAAAAGCAGGTTTCGTGCTTTTTCCCCAGCACACATCACTGCCTGGCTCTTTCCAAGGACTCTGGTGTTCCTCATAGGGTCCTCACACATGGGCTGATGTGTGGCATTTATACACGAAGCATTCTGAACCTGATGTTGAGAAACACATCTGCCTGGCTTTATCAATAAGCTCGTAGCTTGCTACTTAACTCTGCCCCAGCAGAATTTTATCCTTTCTTCTCTGTCGAGTCTGTACCAGTGCATAATGCAGGTGTTTGAGTTGTTGCTTGGATACAAGAATCAGCTTTTTAGTAATCATTTTCTATCCCTAAATGTGCACCAGATTTTGGCCAATGTCTGTCAGAATATTTCCTTTTTGCTGTTGATGAGGTACTGCAGTATTTTATACTGATATTTTTACACTATGCTCTAAGCAGCAATTTAAAAACCAGTTTGAGTGCCATTCTGTTCAGAGTTGTTCCATTTATTTAAAGTGCATTCCTTCAGCCATGCACTCAGATACGTGTGCCACTACAGGCTGCAGGTGGAATTACCTCAGACACGCCGAGCTTACGTAAAAATGTTCCGAATAGCAAGAACAAGAATTGATATGCATTTATGTAGGGGCGGTATTGCACTCTGGGTGTATCAAGCAGATAAAGAGATGTGCTTGTTGGATATTTTTCCCAGTTAAAGAGGGAGAAGTGCTGCCCCAGCTGTGCAAGGCTGAGCAGTTCCAGTGCAGCAACAAGCGCTGCATCCAGGAGCGCTGGCGCTGCGACGGCGACGACGACTGCCTGGACGGCAGCGACGAGCACTCTGAGATCTGCTGTACGTATGCATTTGCCTCTTCAGCCCCAATCCGTGCTTGATTTCAGGGATTGCAAACTAAACAACGCCAGCCAACAAAAGTAATCATCCTTAAGCCATCCATGCAAATCTTTCATTTCCTTCTTTTCCTGCGTACAGTAACAGTAGCCCTTTCAAATCTCTCTGGTGCACTCATTTCATAGTGCGGTGCCAGAGCAGTCATCTTTTGGGGTTGGCATTGTCATTGCTGATTCTTTCAATATGGGTGGTTTTTGCTTTGTTTCCCACTATTTCTTGCACGGGTCACAGTATAACACCCGATGGGAGGGAATGGGAAAAGGGAGCCATGCTCTTCTTGGTAGTGTCACTAGCAGGACTAGAGGTAATAGATACAAACTGAAAAGTGTTAATTTTATCTGAACGTCTGAAAGATAACGCTTTTTTACTGTCAGATGCTGGAATAGATTGCCCAGAATGGTTGTGGAGTTTCTGTCTGTGGAGATGCTTGAAACTTGTATGGACACAGTCCTGAGAAACCTGCTCTGTCTGGCCCTGCTCAAGCAGGGGATTACACAAGGGGATGTCAGCAGGTCCCTTCCAACCATGAAAATTACTGAAATTGTATAATACATTTCTTAAAGAAAACACCAAAAATCCTCAGGAAAAAAGAAACAAACAAACAAACAAACAAACAAACAGAAAAAAACCCAACCAAAAAAACCCACAACCAAACCAACAGAGCAAACAACCCCTCCAAACCCCCACCTAGAAAATCAAACCAGCAACAAAACCAAAACCCAAGTCCCTACACCACAGTACTAAATTAGATGTACTTTGTCTTTGAAGTTACAGTTTTACAAGAGATGTATTTTTTTGCTGCATAGGAGTTCCACTGTTGAAATGAAAAATAATAGAAAACCTACCAATTATGTACCTGTCATTTCTGGAAGGTCCTTAAGTAGCCTGCTATTAAATTAGTGTAGCAGCACCAAGAATTCTTTTCCTTATTCTGTTTGTCTCAATGCTTTCTATTTCTGTCCTTAGATCACTTCTCTAAACCAAATATCCTTTACAGAAATGAAAGTACGTTATTTCTCCCAGTCATCTGTAGAAATGAACCCTCTTCTACTCTGCTCTATTGTTCTATGTGTCTGAAAACTCTTATCATAGTGTCTGTCTTATCTCTTTGAGACCAAACGACTCTAAACTGTTCTTGGGTTTTGTTAGTTTTTCGTTGGGTTTTTTTGGTTTGTTTTTTTTATCCCTTGTAGATTATGTCAGGTTTTCTTTAGATTTCATTGCTCTTTTCTTAAGTGATTCTCTGGGATGGATGTCCAAAACTGGATGTGTGTGTTTCTGCTGAGGCTTTTATGAAGCTGGTTAGGCTGAGAGAATGTGTTTATGAAGGGTGATGGTTTATTAATCCTTGAGTAAGTCTTGCCTGCTTCACACGGGCCTGATGCTGCTGGTCCAAACTGATCTTGTGATCATCTGTAATGCCTAGACCTCTTCCAATACAGCTATTAAATGACCACTTTGGGGTTTGTTTGGTTTTTTTTGTTTGTTTTCCCAGCTTTTATGTATTTTGATAGCTGCATCTAGTAGTCGTTACTGATTTCAACAATATTTTTAAAAATTTTTTTTTCTGGTTTTGAATTTTGTTTTGATACTGGGATCTCTTTCTTGCACTTAAACTAAGGAGTTCAACTAATAAGGACATTAGTATCAACTAATAAAGACAGTGAGAAGGAAAATCTTTCAGCAGATTTGACTTGATTGTCTTTTAAGTTAGTGTAAGGAAGACCAGTTCATTGATCAAGGCTTGTAATTCTCTGAGGATTTGTACAGATATAAGTGAAATCATAATGTGGTCGTAAACCTGAATGTGATCTATAGTTTACATGGCCAGTGTGATAACATTGATCTCAGCAGTTGCCATGGTAACTCCAATAGTCCTTTGTGAGTTTGAAATATTTGCAATTACGAGTAGAATACGCACATATTGCTAAATAGACATGAGCAAAAGCTTAACTACCATTTAAAGCGATATCTATGTCAAGTATTAAAGTCAAATTGAAAAAAAAAAAAAAGTCTTCAACTTGTGATTGTATTACTTGGATGCTTCCAGTTTTGTTCTCCAGTCACATTGCAAAGCATGTTGCTTTGGAAGTATGAGATTTGGGACACCTTTCTGCTCAGACTGTTAACTAATCTCTACTTCCTGTATTTCTGCACCCTGCACACAAACTGCTCACGGAGGGTTCATGTGCTATTGATATCACCCTCGCTCTGTGTTGTCTGCAATTGGAAGAACAGGCAGAAAGGTCAAAGATAAAAGCTGCTGAAATGTCAAGGATAAGCCTGCAAGACGTCCTTTCATTTTAAATACCCTTTGTTTCCAGATGTATGTTAAACTTTAAAAAAGAGACTGTGGATGGCTGAGTAGGTGAAAAATAGATTATTTTTAACCCAGCGTTTGAAACCGTGTGCAGTTTACTGTTCTTGTCTAGATCGAGATGAGCAAGATCTGCTAATAATAGATGTTGTTATTAGCATGAAAGAGGCAGAACATAAACACTACTACAGTTGCAAGAGAAGGCCAATAGTATTTACATAAATTCTGTGCATTCAGCTTCATCTTTTCCGTGAGAATTGGTAGCCAGCAAAAACATGTTTGAGAGATACCTTGTTCTCTCCTCAATACCAGATTTTTCTTTCTGTTAGTTTTACACTGTGTTGCATATTTCACTTCTTGACACCTACAATTTCATGGTGAATAAACAGCAGATCTATATGTGGCCATTGACAGTAATGTGCCTCATTTTAGAAGCATTTTGTGACCTGCCCAAATCCCTGTTCACTGTGGTATCATATTTTGGATCTGCACTTTGCAGTCTGCATCTGTTCCCTTCGGTGTTTTCCTTTGTTTATTTGCACTTTAGTTTGCAAACCTCATCACACTGCTCAAATGTGATCAAGGATATCTTTCTTTAAGGAAACAGCAACACTATAAAATGCTGCTACCTTTTATCACTTAATAGAAGAGGATCTCCATATTGGCATCTTTACTATATGTTATTTAATTTATGATTGAAGTACTGCAATATTTCTAATTGACTGGTGTGCTGAACGATCTTTATGTCATGGCAGTTATATATACAGGATAACCACACTAACTGCATCACCAGGGAATACTATTTAATGTGTTCTTTTCATGGATTTCACAGCTGTTTTTTTCTCAGATTATTTTCTTAGGGGAAAAAAACCCTCTCTTTTTTTCTCCACAGTCAATCATAGTTGTCCTGATGATCAGTTTAAGTGCCAAAATAATCGCTGCATTCCCAAGAGGTGGCTTTGTGATGGAGCTAATGATTGTGGTAATAACGAAGATGAATCAAATAAAACTTGTGCAGGTAAAAATTTTACTTGGTTGTGCATACAGGTTTTCTAACTTCCGTTTCATAAGTAGTTCAGAACTGATTTGAACTGAACTGAGCCCGTCTGCTACTTGTAATCTGATCATTGACGTTTTAAATGAATTCAGATTTTGATGCCACCAAAGCTGGAATACAAATTTTATTTTACTTAATCCATGTGCTTGACTGTGCTTTCCAAAGTAATTCAGCTCTTAATCTCTCCATATGGGTCGACTGTCAAAGCAATGCTCAGGTACAAACTTTGAGGTACAAATCTTTTTTGGCAGCTACAATTTTGTTTATTAACGTGCTGTGATGGGTGCCATGTCGCCAGTAAATTTTATTTTTTTGCTGATTTAGTTTATGCATAATTATTCAGTTTCCACTCAGTGCCTTGAAATTCTTTTCATTTCTGAGTTATTAACTGGAGAGTGGGTTTTTAAGGAAATAGCAAGATGAAGATTGTTTACTGATTCCACTGCAGTAAGTCATGGAATTCCCAGTCTGCCCTTTGCTTGTGTGGAAGTGATGTTTAGTGCTTGTTGTCTGAGTACACTAAACAAGCATTAAATCTCAAATATGCAAAATGCCAGCCATCAACAAGCTGATGACTGTTTTGAACTGAAGTACAGTGAAAGACAGCCCTCATTGTGTATTAAAATATTCCCTGATGGCTTATTGCCTTGATATTCTTTGATACCCAACTGTTTGCTTGTAGGGTGAGAGTCTAATTTGAAGACCATTTTTTTTTATCCCTGTGTCAGTTGGCTATGGACTGAATTTTGTATTCCTGTTTTTCCATTTATTCCTGCAGTGGAAAACACTGTTAATGTTTAAAAAATTACTTCTTTGAAATACTTTAAACTTTTATTCCTCTTTTGTGTTTTGGGCTACTTCTATGCAGAAGAAGGAAAATGGTAGTTGAAAATAACAAATGAAGAAATTTTCTTTCAGTTACTGGGGTTTTTGACATATCAGCCATTTTTTTAAAGTGTAGAATAACATCCAGGTGAACTCTAAAAGCTTAAATTTGGAATAAAAATCTGTGTTGCTATTACTGGCATTATTATGGGTTCACATTTTAAATAAACAAAATTATACGTAATGACAGTTTCCTACGCTAGCTTTTTAGTGGCATTTTACTTTTCATCAGCTTTCAAAGTAATTTCTGTAGTTACATAGCACGAATTCTTTTAGTGATCCTTATTTCTTCAGGAGAAAGACACGCATTGATTCCTTTAATGCATGATTACAGTTAAGTGTTTTCAAAGGCATGGGTTCTAAGAACAGTGAGGCCAGGCACATCACACACAACCTAATTCCCGTTTTCCTGTGTAAATACGAATTTCACAAGATCATTGTTCATGTTATAGAATACAAGTTGTTAATGTTCCAGTTGCTGGACATTTTCACGCCCTGGTTTTTCTTTACTTTGAGCATTGGTGTATATTAATGCTCTTCTCACCACCTGGTTTTGCATAATTATATATAGAATTTCGTGTTCTTTTATGAGGAGGAAACCACTAAGAATTCCACACAGCAGAGGTAGAACACAGCCCTGCAGATGCCCTCAGTTTTCTCTGAAATCAAAGGAGGTGAATGATGTTTAGTCAGAGCAGGGGAAAGGTGCAGGAGGCCAGGACGTGCCCTCCAGCCCTGCAGCTCATAAAATCAGACACCCACCAAGAGACCTAATGGATCTAGTCCATTTCCCTTGTATTTTTGGAGTGTTTTGTCTTGACAGCAAGAACTTGTCAGGTTAATCAGTTTTCTTGTGGGAATGGACGGTGTATTCCGACGTCATGGCTGTGTGACAGGGAGGATGACTGTGGAGATGGAACGGATGAAATGACATCCTGTGGTAAGTGGATTTTTCTTTTGGTGGGGAAAAAGTAAGATTTTTCTGTAAAATATAAAACATGTAAGGATCTCTTTTCATGTGAACTGAACTGATAATACTATTTCTGAAACAGCAAATGGAACTTATTTGATTAATAAATAAATCCAAAGCAAATGCAGCATTTTCTGTTTAATGAGTTTTTAACTACAATACCAAATATGCAGATCAATCAACACTTTTTTAATTTACAGCCCATTATCAAATGCTGTCACCCTCAAAAATTATTCTTTATCTCTGCTGCATACCTCTCCACATGGGCCCCCTCAGCATATTCTAAATGTCAATAAAATCAGCCTGTTTCAAGCCTCTACAGAAGGATATTTGATCTTGTATTAAAAAAAAAAATAAAAAATTCTTGGTTCTATCATGAGAGAATATCAGCAGCTGTGCTGACTGCTGCTTTGCTGAGATACTGCAGAGAGGGGTGTGCTCTCTCTAATCAGCTGCTTCCAAACAATTAAGAGTTTTAATAGTCATTTGTTTTGCAGGGCACCGGTAACTGCTGTGAGTCTGAGAGCGTAAGGGTCAATGAGCTGTCTGCAGATACAGAATCACAGAGCATGATGTATTGAAGTGTAGAATCACAGAGTGGTTTGGGTTGGAAAGGACCTTAAAGACCATTTTGTTCCTGTCCCTGTCCCTGCCATGGACAGTGACACCTCCCACTAGACCAGAGCTCCAACCAAACTGGCGTTGAACACTTGCAGGGACGGGGTGTAAAATGGAGAGTATTACATGAGTAAAAATAATAATATTATTAAGGTAGGCTTCTAATTGCCTTGCTTCGAATCAAGTAAGTTGTGTGCAGAGGAACGATGAGCGATCCCAGTGGATTTGTGTTTTGCAATCTCTAAAGTTGTAATTCTCTGTGTAATGGCACAACATTGGCTCAGTGCTGGAACAGTTTCTCTGCCTGTACCTCGTGTTCTTGGTCACGTCAGCAGCACACAGATGTTACTGGCACCTTTGTAAGTCCTTCCCGTGAGCTTTGTTCAGTACCCTCTCAGCTGATCTGGAATATTTCTTCGGATCTTTTAATCAGGATTTATTTCACTGGCTGTTTTTCTGTTTAGCCAAACTTTGCATATATTTCGTGTTTTAGAATCTTGTTTCGTTATTCTCAAGCACTGTGACTGTGCAAATATGTCAAATATGTTGTTTTTCATCCTGCCCTATAATTTGATCACTAATGGGCATGCTAATGGCATTTGTTTACCTGTTCTGTTTAGTGGGAGATATTTCCCTCTATGAAACAATTTAAAATTCTTATATCCATAAGAACATAAGAGAGAAATGAGATTGGTGTCTACACTGTGGAGAGGCATCACTGGAAACTCAAGGGTCACCTTTCTTGGTTTCTCTGTCTCCAGGGCAGTGAGGACAGGGCTGGGCGTGGATCAGCTGCAGGATGTGCATCTTTTGCTGTGAAATAGGAAAGGACCATAGGGACAGTGAGGGGAAGTGTTGTGTGTCCTCTGGAATGTGAGCAGGAGCTGTGGATAACGGTGAAGGCTGGGGCAAACTCTGGAGATGGTACAGAACATTCTTGGAAAGGCTGTGGTGGGCTGGGAGTCACGAGCTGGCTGCTGCTGGTGGTGGTGAGGGGAATCACAATTCATTTTAATTAGCTTCCTTCCCTTTGTACAGGTGAACATAAAGAAAACAAAGTCGTGGAGGAATTTGTGTATGGAAAAGGGGAAAATTACATTCAATCTATGAGTTATTTGAAAAAGCAAAATTAAAAGTTGCTTTCGGCCTTGCTTGAAGCACCTGAGGCATATATTGTGGCTAAGCACTACTGCAGTTGCACACTTCCATTATTTTTCACTGAACAGATTTTTTTTTGTCGCTGTAGTGTGTTTGTTTAACAAAAAAACCCAAACAAGCAAACAAAAACACCCGTAGCACCAAAACCCCCAAACCAACAAACCCCAAACAAAAAAACAAACAAAACCCAAAAACAACCAAACAAAAAAAGCAAGAACTTTCTAGAAGTGACAAAATGTTGTCATCAATGGTAGCTTTTCTTCCCACCCTTTTCTACTCTGAAGTAGGATAATCACCTTTGTTCAATAAAGTTCTTGGTGTTCTCTATTTAATTTTCAAATAAAAATTTATTTTGTTTGAAATCTAGTATTAGATGCAGCTGGTTGGTTTAGTGCTTCATATTTGAATCTTTTTAAGCCAAAACTTTCTGAGGTTCAGTAAAAATAAAGTGATTTCATTTCTCGTCCTAAGAAAGTTTTACATTTATGTGGCATGTTTTAAAAATTTTAAAAAACACTGCAGTGTTTTAAAAATTTAAAAAAACACTCCAAACTGTTAACAGGTTAATAATAAATGCACACATCTACCTATGTCATTGGCTTTAGAAGAAAAAGAAGTCTGAAAAAATTCAGACTATCTTTAAGTTACTCCACACAGAAGCATATTCGATAATTATAGAAACAAGTATCTGTGTTCAATATAGATGGTTCTTGGTGAATTATATTGTCTCAGATTTCTACTACTTTACTGGAATGCTTGGAGGAACTGCTGGTGAAGGCTGACATTTTAATTTTGAATTTTATTATGCCAGTGTAGAGTAACTTTATTTCTTGGCTGTTCTTTAGCTTGGTACTTAACCTTCTCATTTTATAGTGCTCCATTTCCTGTCTCTTACTGGCAGTGCTGTTTCAGTTGGAGAACCCTTAGGTAAATAAGCTCAGAGAAAATAGAGTTTGTATCGGTCATCAGGCTGTAGTTAGTCTTAAACATGAGCATGGCCAGTGGGAAAACCAGCCCTGGTCAGATGGGCATGTAGGACTGTGCCATTTGTCACAGAGCAATGAACTTCATGGTCCATGTTGAGGAAGGGTGGGGTTTGGACAGTATTTATACTTTAAACCTTTTTGGTCTTTTCTGTGTGGTGTCTCACCTTTTTCTCCTCTCCAGATTAAGTACGTGGAAGGTGCAAATGTTTTCTACTACACACTTGTGTAATTTATGCATATAGGAAGGTGGCAGAACATTACTGAAGAGGATGTATGTTAAATAGTTTTTATTTGTTTTTGAACCCTTTCACAGAATTCCCAACATGTGAGCCACTAACTCAATTTATCTGCAGAAATGGAAGATGCATTAGCAGCAAATGGCTCTGTGATTCAGGCAAGTATCAAGTCCTCTATATCTGAAATGAATATGAGGGATATCATATAAATATTGCTTTGATGTTCTTTTTTTCTGAGACTCCTATTGTCAGTTTGGCTTGTAAGTGGTCAGAGAACAAATAAAACATTTTTAAATTACTGACCTGACCTAGGAATCAGCAACATTGAAGGTTCAGATAAGAAATGAGGCATTGGATATGGTAATAGGTACAAATACTGTATTATCTAGCATGAAGTATGATGATTCATTATTGAAAAAAAAAGCAAAGCTATTGCTTATGAAAGTATTTTCTGTTTTTAGAAAAATGGTTTCAGTGACCAGTATATCTGATTTTTTGTTGTTTGTGGACAAGTTCAATTAAATAAATAGCATCCCTGAAGAGTGAAGGCCAGCAAGACTTTACAATGTATTTAGTTCTTTTGGCTGGAAGAGTACATATTTGAATGTTAAAATGAATCTCCTCTCAGAGCTTGTGGTGTGGGAGTGATGTCGCTCCAGTCCTAACGACATTGGGTCGATCCAAAGCATTTGGTGTTTCTATAATTTTGTTTGTCTGACAGAAACTTCCAGCTGTAAATGGACAAATTCCCGAAATTTTCACAGTGTGCTGACTGAACTTCTGTGCATGGAGACCCTTTAGAGTGTGCCTAACATGTTTATCTCCTTCCTCCCTTGATAACCACGATCAAATTACGGGAATTGCCTTAAGACTGTTGTAACGACTCCAACATTAGAGTAATGAGAAACTGCAGTCCACGATTACTTATGTGCTTTCTTCTCTTTGCACTCTTGTAAACACACGGAAACAAAGTTTAATACTATTGAAAAGAAATTCATCAGGTTTTTGTTTGGGTTTATGTGAAGCTTTTTGTGTCTGTGATTAACTAACCTAGGTTATCACAGAGAATAAAGTAAACCCACTGTGTTTATAAGCCTTTGTAGGTACACACAGCTAAAGAAATTAAGAAAATCGACAGCCTTCTCACCAGCTTGCTGGTGTCTCTGCCTGAATAACTGAGTAAGAGGTTAGGCTATCCAAAATGACAGAGTTGAGTGCTGTTGGTAAATAAGATTTAAGTATTAATGGCATTAGAAATAATTTGATGCCTGTGGGCCGTAAACATACTACTTTATTTACTGCACTTTTTTGTTTTCCTCTTGCCTTTTTCAAAATTATTTTCCCTCCTTACATATTTCCTTCAGATATTTTCTGTTTGAAAATATTTTAAAATATGAACATTTGCAGATGACGACTGTGGTGACGGGAGTGATGAGCTGGGCTGCGTTCACTCGTGTTCCGCTGACCAGTTCAGGTGTCAGAATGGCAGATGTATCCCAAGTCACTGGGCGTGTGATGGTGACAATGACTGTGGGGATTTCAGTGATGAAACCAAAACAAACTGCAGCAGGGAAGGTTAGATGTTGTTTTTTTTTTTTGTTCCCACATTTTAATACTTATAAACACAGAGAATACTTTGTTATAAATGCCTGACCTTCAGCCAATGGAAAAAGAGAAGGTGCTTTTAACCTCTGTAAAGGTTGGAATGGGAAATATGTCAAGTGCAATGTGATAACACAGCAGTGTGTTATGGAAGAGGAATGCATTTGAAAACAGAAGGCGTATTACAGTGAGATAAGTTTTATAGTTTTACTTTAGTGAATTATGCTAGATGTGGTGTCTGTCTTATTACAGAGATGCGTGCTGTCTAGGTGAAGAGACAGTAAGGAGCATTCATTAAGTTATTATTGATATTTTCTGGTTTTTTTGATGCGGTGGAACAGTAATACTCTCATTTTTGTGTAATGCAAGTCTTTGAATTTGTGGTGTTTTTTTACATAAAAGCATTTTAACAAACTACAGCCCCATTTAAATGCCATACGTTGTATTTATTTGGGTGGGGAGAGAAGGGAAGGATGCTTATGGAAAAGGATAAAGAATAATCAGATCAGAACGAGGGAATATCTTTCATATTTTTCTCCTAATGCTTTTTCTACAACAAAGTAATTGCACACAATATTACTAGCCCCTTTTCTTAAGTTTATATTCTAAATCTAGTTGCATAACTCATACAAATACACAAATTATCAGAATGCCAGCACGAATGAAGTCCTTAATTTTTATATATTCACAAAAATAATTTTTATCTATCTCTATCAAAATGATTAGTCTGGAACTGAACAACCCACTTTTACTCCTGCTCATTTTCGTTTTGAAACTTAAAGCCTAGCTCTAACTTTTTACGATAGAATACAAGAATGTAGATTATGTAGGAAAAAAAACAACAAGGCAATGTTAAACAAAATAAAATGTGTATTTATAAACAGTGCTATAAGAATTTATTCAAATAACGCTTTTTGGTACAAGCAGGAAAGTATAAGTACGCCATTGCTTTAAAGTTGTTGTTATTGTCGTTAGTATGTTATTAAATAATAGAAATACAGTGGTAATAGTTCGGGAAAAGAAAAGCAGGAATAAAATTGAAAAGGCCATAAGCTAGAAAATACTTAGAGAATTATGTACGTGATGAATAATTAAAATCTCACAGTAATTATTCTTTGAAGCAGTCAGCACTGATTCCAGGGCTGCACTGAGTGAAGCTCCTTGCTGTGGAATTTGGAAGAGCTCCAGCTGCTCCACCGGTGCTGTAACAGCACAAACCAGGCACATGTGGGGGCCTTGTTAGAGCACAGTTGTGACCTTTCAGATTTGGTGAATTAGGAGATGGACCTCGTTGGGTAAAAAAGGAGAACGAGGAAGGGTGAGGGAAACCAGTTTGAGGATTAAACAGGGCTTTCGAAGCACCAGGAAAACTTCATCGGCCTTGGGCCTCCTTACACCTCCAAACTCACTCCTGTCTGACAGATGTGAAAAAAAGGAAATAAAAATTGGTGTTGAGCCTGTGATGGAGGAGGGGTTGAAGGAAGTGAGGAGGATTAAGAGTTTGCCTGAAGCTTGTGTTGAAGTGATGAGTTATAGGATGGAAGAGGCCATTTTGAGTGTTATACTCGGGGACTCTGATTTTGGCTTTGGTTAGGAAGAGGATTCTAAGTCAGTGTAGACTTGGAATGGGAAAAAACTCACACGAGCAAATTCTTCAATGTAATTCTTATTTTTCTAAGAAACTCCCTCTCCTGGAAGGTGCAGTGGAAGGGAATTTCAGTGCAGCCCTGATGGGAACTGCGTTCCCGAGTTGTGGCGCTGTGATGGAGAAAAGGACTGCGAAGATGGGAGTGACGAAAAAGGCTGTAATGGAACTCTGCGAGTGTGTGATGAGAAAACAAAGTTCTCCTGCAAGAGTACAGGTATGTGCTTGCAAGTGCATTTTCCCCTCACTTACTCAGTGTATGTGTGGGTTTGTGTTGTTTGATCACATATCTACTCTTTAGCTAATGATTTTAATGCTTAATACTAATAAGGTGAGGTTACTTATTGTATTCCTACCAGGAAAATAATAGTGATTTACATGTGCTGTTTTCTGATTTACAGTATAAAATGGACGAGTTTTGAGACTACTTAAAGCTAAAACCGTTCTGTATGGTATTATATCAAACCACATACTTTAATATAGCATTTAATAGTACTCAAAAGTTCAATTTTCTTGTATTTCTTATTTTTGGCCCTAGAAGTAAGTTGAATAAAATGGTATAAAGTACCTTGAATACTTTGAAGAATTACAACTACAGCACTGGAAATCTGAAGTGGAGTATTCGAAGAAAAATACATTCTTTGATTATGTTTAAAATCAATTTTTTTTCTCTAAGTATACTTCACTAAAAGGTGTAAAAAGAATGTGGCAATCATTGCATGAGGATGTTTTGCCAAATAATGTTTAGATGGAATTTTTTTTTAAGGGAAAGTCCAGTTAAGGAAGAAATTAATATATGTCAGCACAATATTAATGTTTTTTATAATTTCTGTTAAATCTTTGTGTGATAGTAGGGCTAAAATAACTTTCACAGCAGTATTTAATTAAGGATATAAGAAGTAGTAATATTGTTGCCACTGGGCAACTGCAATTATTGAAGGAAGGGAGAATTCTTTCTAATGCCTGTGTTACAGCTAAGCACAATAAATGTTGCAGACAAGTTGTATTACCTCTGTTCAAAAGTATCTTGCTGTTACTTGGATTTTAAAGTTATAAAAATCATAATGTATGGATAAAGAAACATGGAATACTGAATTGTATCTAAATGAAGCATTTCCTTTTGTCTTCTTACCATTTCCATAAAGATGTGTAGAATACGTACCATTTAAATGAAACACTTTCTACAAGTTAAAAATGGATTATCCACTTCTAACAGAGTGGTCTGTTTCCTGAAACGGATTGATAGAAACCCTGATATAGGAAATAGCACCAGGAGGAAGTGTATTCCCTAGTGCCTAAATGGGGAAAAGGTACCACCAATCCAAGTGGCAAAAGCAGAATTATTAGAGGGAAGGAAGGTAAAATCTCAATAGATGAGGTTTATTTTCATCAGCTGCATTTGGAAAGCTAATGAGACAAGATCTTACTACTTTAGCTAAGGGAAAGCAGAGAGATAGGTTAGAGGCAGTGTGGAATACAAGATGAAGTGTAGATTTTAGTTGTTAGGGTTTATTACCTTTCAGAAATGCTTGCTTCTTAGTCTGGGCTTTGGTTTCTTACTTATCCTGAATTATTTTAGATACAAAGAATGGAAAATCTTTTCTGGTGGTAAGCTAAGATTTTCCGAATACAGCTGCCATAATAACAGGAAAGAGCAATTGTTTAAATTCAGCATAATTGTGTCAATGAGTTGTCTTTTCAACAGAGAACTGGAACCCCCTTTCAAAGACCACTGTCCAAACTACATTCCCTCATTAAATACTTCCCAATTTTGCAGTCTTGTAAGGAGGGCACTATCTCACTTTACAGGATGAAAGGTGACTTCTCTGGCTGCCACATAGAAATACAGCCAAAAAATTATTTTCATCCAACATTTGCTAAGTTCAAGGGTATATGGCTTTGATTTGGAGGAAAGTGCTATCATACTTGTTTGTTGTGTGGAATAACCACTTGAGCAGCCAGTTATGACAGGCATAATTTTCTCTTTTGCAATTTTTCTTCCTCCTGGAAGGGGCAAAACCGCTGTTCTGGAGGAGGCATGTAGTAATGCGCTGTAGTAGAAAACAGCAAAGGCAGATTTGTGTTTAGCTACTCTTCAGTTTGTTCCATGTGGTTTGGACAAAGGAGTAATAATGGGTTTATGAGAAATAGTTACTGGAATGTTTCAGAAGAAATGTAACTTTCTCTGTGCATGATTCTAGAGAAATAATGCAGTCTGGCTTGTACATTTATGGCAGTTGTTCAGATGAGGAGGGACTGGCTAATTCTCCCCTCAGAGATTGCTACGTGGTGACATCCGATACAGAATGTGATGGGTCTGTGTAGGAAAGTGTGAATGGAGGGAGCTGAAACAGCCAGTGCTCCAGGAGGGAAATGGCAGCTGGTGAGAAGAGCAATAGTGAGATGTTTCTGCTGTTTTTTCCTTATTTCTTTTCATTTTATGTCTGTAAATAGTAGCTGCAGGGTTTTTCCTTGCTGTGGCTTTTGTGGCTTTGGTTAATGTGTCACAATGCCACAGGCATGAGTGCCAAGCTACAAAACCAGAATTTGTCAGCATTCAGCCAAAAGGGATTTTTCTGCTTAGAGGGATGGTGATCTCAAGAACCCATCGTACCCAGCTACTTTTCCAATATTCACTTAAGGATCTATGACAGAGGGTATTCTGTAACTTACATAGATGGCCTTTTGTCATTTGCCTCTAGTAATTGAACATTTTATTCCCAAAAAGTCATCTCTTTTGGATATTGAATGACTTCTAGCATATGTCTCCTTAACAACATTATTTGTTGAATGAACAAATATTTTTGTTCCTCCCCTTGCATATCTTCCAATTTTGCTTTATGTTTTTACACCTTTAGTATTTCTGTTGGTCTCCCTGGAACTTTCCAACCTGGGCAGTCCTTGAGCTGCTATATCCAAAGTCAGCCAAAATGCTGCAGGGTACTTGAGCTACCAGATTTCAGAGTTGATTTTCTAAGTTTTTTCTAAAACATCCCATGTTTGTTTGTAGTGATGTGTGACGAAAAGTGTACCAGAGGTTGCACAGCAGTAGGATATGAGAAGCAGTGATTACCTGATTGAGACTGACTACTCTTAGGCTGTTTCTAGTCAGTTATTTTCTGGTTTTAAATTAGATTAGGCTTCTTTGAAATTAGACTAGAACAAATTGTACTAAGATCCAACTTTCTATTTTAAATTCTGATTCTGTCCTCCAAAAATTATGACAGGCATGTACTTCAGCTCAGTTTCATGTACTACATAAATCTGTCCTTTTTATTCCATCTCCCTGCTTCTCAGTTAGTAGTGCTACACCAAGAGCAGAATCTGTGCAATCTCACTTAAAATGTCATCTAATTACTCTAATTAGATGTATGGTCATAATAAAGTACTTCTGTGAAGACAAATGCAAAAAGAGCCATGAATACTTCAGTTCAGTAAGCAGTACATCTGAACTACAATGTTTATTTGTCATACTTACTGTCCTTTTTATTTTTTCAAGCAGCAGTTGATGGTATCCTACCATTTTTTCATGCTACTCTGTGGACTGTTTTTTTTTTTTTTCCTTACGTGTAATAATATATTAGAGGGGAAAAAAGATTATGAGGAAAGAAGTAGAATTTGTTTGGAATGGAAAATAGCAATGTACATAGAGGAAATCAAGTCAATGGGTGCTGATCACAGTGATAAGGGAAGAACATAACAACAGCATCACTGGTACTGTCTGGATGGGCTTTGAAGGAGTCCAGTTGTAGATGTGTGACCAAAGAAGCTGGCACTAGGGAAGGAAAGGTTTTCCAGAAATATGATGAGGAAATTGGTGGTATTTTTATCTTAAGCTCATGGTACCATTGTTTTCTGTGGTAACAGCTCTCTTCTTTAAGCCTGTTTTGTTTTTCCTGTCTCATCCAGGAGTCATTTGTAAACTTTCTACTAAAAGCTTTAAATACAAGAAATGACCACATTTTTGAAACACTGTGATTCAGTCTAAGTCCCAGGTGTGTGCTAAAGGACAAGTGAGATCATTTGCCATCGCAGCATTTTGGTAAATGTGTTGGATTGGAACATTCTGTAATGTTGATGGGAATGAGATTGAATTCGTTCTATAGGTTAAGAAGGTGTTATGTTACAGCTTTAGGCAGTAAGAATTAGCTGTAGGAGGAAACAGTTCAATTAATGCTCCAGCAAAGTAGTTTTTCTATGGTTAAAGATGTAATCAGTCAAAAAAAACCTCCTGGGTTCAGTATCCTGACAAAGACTGAACGTGTGTATAAATAGTTAATTCTGTTGATAATATTTGTAGGAAATAAAAATCATTAGAGAAGCATTTGGATCAGGCTTTCCCACATACTTGCTGCTCAGGCCTTCTGTTTCTCTGTGTTAAGCAAAAGAGCTATGGAAAAGGGCAGATACAGCTATTGAAGCAATTAATTTATGATGGAACTTTACTAAAAAGGTTCCTGGAAACCAGAAGAGTGAGTTTCAGTAAGGGGCAATAAAGGAAAAAATACTTCAGTGAATTTTAAATAATAATTTCAAGACAGTCATGATATTTTGTTGAGTCCATCTCTTGGCAAGTCCATCTTTTACCCGATGCTATTCTCCTGGAAAAATCCAGTCCAGGTTTTTTCCCCATTCCGTATTCCAGGAAAAATCCACTCTGGGTGTTCCCCCATTCCGTACTCCAGGAAAAAATCCACTCCGGGTGTTCCCCCATTCCATATTCCAGGAAAAATCCAGTCTGGGTTTTCCCCATTCCGTATTCCAGGAAAAATCCAGTCCGGGTTGGCAAATCTTGAAAAAGATTAATTCCTTGAAAGTATATTCTTCTTAAGAACATGTCATATCTATCGTAAAGACAGATGAATCTTTCATCATAAAACAGATCTTCACTAAGGTACAAGAAAGGCAGGGAAACTGATTTTTTCTGTAAACATTTGAATGCATAAAAGATTAAAATAACGGATTAGGAGCTCTACTGGAAGCAACTTCAATTTACTTTGGGTTATGGTTGGTTTGGCTGATGTTGGTATTTTCCATTAGCTTGCATTCTACTGCTGTGTTATAATAATGTATAAAATCAATGATCATTCAAGATAATAAACACTAGGGTTACTTTTTTGAAACACTTGTGATTGCATGTAGTGATAAGCTGCATACGTATCGTGCATAAAATTTTGTTTCCTCTTTCCTGTGCAATTCTGTCTTTTGAGTATGGGATATCTGGGACTTTGGCCACTAAAGGTGGAAGCTTTTCATTCTATTGACACCCCTCCCTGCTCGTTTTCAAGCTGATTTTGCACTGGTAAAGTGATGTTCTGTTGTTTAAACCCCACATTCAATGTAGTATGATCTTGAAGTTCCACTTCTTGCCTTTCTTCACCAAAAGTGAAAACAGTCTTACATTTGCCTCATGAGTGCTGCAGAGTTATGCCTTTTTTCACTGTTCTTTTGTCTTTTATCCCCTTGACTTTCTGTGAGGACATCAGCATTTTTTGCATCAAAAGAAGACTGAAATGTCAAACCAAATGCATTAAACCAATCTTCAACAAATATTTCCTTTAAAGAAAGTTGAAGTCTAAAGTTGTATAAGCTGGGAAGGGTGGGCAGAAAGTTGTCAGTTCATGCTGAGCAGGTTTGAGCTTATGAGTCTCAGGCTTTGCCAGTCAGTGCTTGGGCATCCACCAGAATCTCTGTCAATGCATCTAAACATTCCCAGGATCTTCTTTCCCATTCCAGTTGATTTTTCTCTGCATAATTAATTCATGTGCAAAAAGAAAAAATTGTTCTAGATTGGGTTTGTAACCCATGGTTCTGTCTGTTGTCTCTCTATTAATTGGAAAATAAAGTACATGACATTTCTGTTCAGTCTCGGGGTTATCAAAATTCACAGCTAAACCCTCCTGGCTGTAGGTAGCAAGTAGCAAGTTGAAAAATAGTTTGGGACAGGATCGCACATACACCTGTGAGTGTCATCATTCACAATTTTGGCTCTTTTCATTAAAATCCCTGCCTTTGCTGATTCTAATTTAATACCTGTATGATTTTAAGGATTAAAATCCCTGTTTTAATCAAGAGGCTTTCTTGCAGCTCTAAACGTTTATGGTCAACACAGTTTTTTTCTCCCCTTTTGAGAAGTGATCTGAACGCTGGTTTGATGAAACTGAAATCATGTCAGAAATTTCATCTGCTGTAGTTATTTTGCCTAAAAGCTGATCATTTATCTGACATCACTGGGGAATGGGTTGTGTCTACTTTCTAGAAAGATTTTTGCTTTGCAAACCCATGCTAATTAAAAGTCTTATATTGAAACATTGCTCCCAGGGAGGGCTCTTGCAGTAGAAGAGAGATGAAGAAAAGCAGAAATTAAAAATAATTAGAGAATTTTAGTGTCATTTGGTGTATTTAGCAGATGATGAGGATGTGTCCTGCCTGTATTCAGTTTTGTTCAGCACAGAAATAAGTAGGGTTGTTGTTGTTTTGAAAATTAGATTGTCAACAGTGCTGTGGACGATGCTTCAGAGTGTAAGTGTGAGTTGGTTTCTTTCTGCTCATCAAAGAGGAAAGAACTATTAATAGAAAAGCATAAAAAAAAAAAAAGAGAAAAAAATCTGTACATTGTTTTGAAGGTTTTATTTCTTTTCCTCCTAAAGTTTGCTTCCAGTCTGATTTCCTGTGTTTATTGTCTCTTTTCCCCAAGGGAGATGCATTAGCAAAGCGTGGCTATGTGATGGCGATATTGATTGTGAGGATCAGTCTGATGAGGATAATTGCGAGGGCTATTTGTGTGGACCACCAAAATACCCTTGTGCTAATGATACCTCCATCTGCCTACAGCCTGAGAAGCTCTGCAATGGGAGAAGAGATTGTCCTGATGGATCTGATGAAGGCGATCTTTGTGGTACTTCTTTTAGACACATTTTTCTGATTGTTCATGACACTGTCTGTTGCAATACCTCCTGCAGAGGAAAGGGTTCTCGTGTTAATCGTACTGAAATTTTATCACTAGAGCCTGTGTGAGGATTTTTGTTTAGTTAAAATCGTAATGAGTTTATGCTTGAAGTATTAGTTTTCTTCAAATAAGGCAAAGGGGACAGGTCGTTCGTTTTCAAACCCCTTAAAACATTCCTGGAGGTAAACAATTCCAAGGGCATTGGTGTGTAGGAAAGGACTTCACCTCATTTGCAGTTCTCTCCAACTACAAAAGCTTGGAGTTCGTCCAATAGAATGGTTTGGCTTGGGAAGCACCTTAAAGGTCATCTCGTTCCAACCCTCCTGCCATGGGCAGGGACACCTTCCACTATCCCAGGTTGCTCCAAGCCCCATCCAACCTGGCCTTGGGACAGTTCCAGGGATGGGACACCCACAGCTTCTCTGGGCACCCTGTGCCAGGGACTCAGCACCCTCAGAGTGAATTTTCTTTTCCCGGTATCAACTCTAACCTGTCCTCTACCAGTTTGAATCCATTTCTCCTCGTCCTGTTGCTCAAGGTCCTCATCCTTTGTCCAAAATCCCTCTCTAGCTCTCTTGTAGGCCCTTTAGGCACTGTAAAAGATTTGAAGGTCTCTCTGGAGCCTTCTTTTCTCCAGGCTGAACACCTCCAGCTCTCAGTCTGTTTCCAGAGGAAAGGGGCTTCAGCCCTTGGAGCATTTTTGTGGCTTTCCCTGCTCTTGCTCCAAAAGGTCCTCATCCTCCTCGTGCTGAGGACCCCAGAGCTGGATGCAGTCCTTCAGGTGGGATTTCACAAAAACAGAGGGGAAGAATCTCCTTCCTTTGAGGTCCAGCTTTATTAAATGCCGCCCAGGACACTTGGTTTTCTGGGCTGCAAGCTCACATTTCCAGGCTGTGCTTCTCATCCACATCCTCCTCCTCCTCAGGGCTGCTCTCAACCCATTTTTTTCCCAGCCTCTCTTTGTTCTTGGGATTGCCCTGACTCAGTGCAGTTCCTTGTACTTGGCCTTGTTGAGCTTCAAGAGGCTTGCAGAGGCCCCACCTTTCAAGCCCAGCAAGGTCCCTCTGGATGGCATCTTCCCCCTCCTTTGACAGCCACAACTTGCTGAGGGTGCCCTCCATGCCACTGTCCATCTTACTGATAAAGGGGTTAAATGGTGTCAATCCCAGCACTGGCTCCTGAGGGTCACCACTTGGGCATGGAGCTGTGCTAAAATCATGGAAGGTTGCAGTAAAGCTACCAGATGAATGGTTTCACATCAGATACTTTTAAAAACAAGTCTAGAAATCTGCTTTAGAAATAAAAAAAGTTTGTTTGCATGTCTTTTTAGGAAGCCTTTTTAGGTGTTTTAGTTGACTTTAAGTATACACAACATAACTGACAGCCCCTGCAGCCCTTAAATATTTTTTTTTCCATGTTATTTCAGACGAATGTTCACTTAACAATGGTGGATGTAGCCATCAGTGCTCTGTGGTTCCTGGAGGAAAAATTGTGTGCGCCTGCCCTGCAGGATTCAATCTTACCGTAGACAACAAAACTTGTGAGATTATGGATTACTGTACCAAGCACCTGAAGTGTAGCCAAGTTTGTGAACAGCATAAAAATACCGTCAAGTGCTCGTGTTACGAAGGCTGGAAGCTCAGTAAGGATGGAGAAAGTTGTGTTAGTACTGGTAAGCTGAAATTTGGTGCATGTTCAATATTCAGGATGTTTATGGCTGTTATTTAATAGCCATTTGCTGAGAGCTTATTTCACTTACTTAGTTTTTTTTTTTTTCCTGTATAAGGCTGGGATTATCTAGATGTGGGACTGATGGCAATCTAAGGACTCATTAAAACTGTCCCTGTTCTTGATGTGCAAAGGGTATTGAAATACTAGGTTGTTGCTAATCTAAGGATGTTAATACCAGATGTTCCTAGGAATGGTATGGATCAGAATACAGCATAATTCTGAAAATGTTTGAAGTTTTATAGTTTTTTATGTATAGTTAATATGCATGGGATACATGTATATCCACAATTTTACATTCTACTATGTATTTTTAAGAACTGGATCAATCTGTAACATCATGATATTGATCAGTATTAGTTCAGGGATCAGAAGGTTGACTTTGAATGTGCTGCCTGTTAGCATTCAAGATTTAAGCTGTTTTTTTCCCCGAAGGCATTCTGGTTTTAGACAGCACTAAAAGCCTGCTCAGCTCACTAATAAAGATGAAAACCAACATGAGCCTAAACAGGAGAGGGGAATATATTCCCCTCATTGTTTACCTTTAATAAGCACTGAAGCATAATTTGGAAGCTGTGTTAGGGGTGTGCTTTTCAGGTGCAGTGTTGTGTGTAAAACAGAAACATGTATGTGCAATATAAACTTAAAAATAGTATTGAGTTTGCTGTCTAGATTTTCATAATTCCATTTAGGATTCTTTGATAATTGTATTCTATGTTACCTTTTATTCTTTGGTAGTGTCTTAGCAATTCTGAACAGATATATCTTCCACATTGTCTGTCGCTTATTTGGATATTTCATAATTCAGTAAATATGATTAAGATATTCTTTATTTATTCTTATTCTGCAGTGATTGCTGTTAAAGTTCTTGCTTTATGTCAGTGCTTTGGTCTGGTTGTCAATGATTTTTGATCAATCCAATTTGCTATATTATGGACATTTCCAGTAATTGAAAAAAGTGCTTTCTTACTGGGTTAGAGAAATGAAAGGATTAAAAGAATTTAAGATAGTGTTAGTAACTCATATGAGGGAAGTTTGAAACAAACTTTAAATGAAATCAAGTAGAAATGATCAATATTTGGAAACTAAACTGGAACAAAGCTTAGTGGAGTATACTCACTTGTGCTATGAAATAGGATAAGTGAGACTACAGTTTCTTGGTTTTTCTTAAGCCCATGAGATATTTCTGCTTAATTTTTACTGGTGTTGGTGAGAATCTGAAGTTACAAATTGATTTTTTCCAGATTTTTTCAAAGAATGTAATACTAAAGATATGATCTGAGACCTGTGATGTCAGCTGATACGAAGAAAAATGATACCTTTCTTTACAAACTGTAATGGTACTGCCCTAATGGCATCAAAGCTCTGACAAAATTATGCCATATTAAATATATGGCATGTGCTTTTAGAGTCACTAATCATCTTGGCCCTTTCATGTTTATTTAATTCAAAAGGCACAGGAAGTTCTCTGGAGGACAGATCCTCTGACACTTCAGTTGTTGACTGTGTGAAGAGCATTTTAGGAAAGTGAGAAAAAGTTTGGTTCCATTTGTGAATCTGTGAGACTGGAAGTGTCCCCATCATTTAAGTCTCTGGGCTTGAAATCTTGAATGAACTTAGAATAAAGAAAAAAATGAAACTTTTATATGATACTGTTCCAAGTAAAGTTCAAAGTGACCTTATGAAGATAAGCTGTCCCCCAAATGCCAAACTACTATTTCAGTAATACCTGTTGTTAGGAAGTAATTCTTAGAACAGCCATAGTAATTTAAAATGCTTTGAACCAGGAGTAGGTGTGTATTCTATTAGAACAGTGACTAATCTGTTTTCCAGAAGAAAAAATAAATTACTCAGAAGAAAATGAGAGCAATGGCCTTCAGCCATTTTCTCGTTCTATCTGAAATATCATTTTCCTCTGTATAGGAAGCATTTCACACGTACACAGCAATGACATGTGCAGTTAGTACACAGCACATTTTCAGAATAGCGAAAAACATTTATTTGTGAGCCCATTAGAATGGGAATACGAGTGCTGAAAATGCAGTAATTATGTGATTCTAACTTTTTTTTCCTGATTGCAAGTCAGAATCAAAAAGTGTGTTTGTCAGAGAAATCCAATGAATTGCCAGCGAAATATAGTGAGTCACAGAATGATGAGTATATATAACTAAAATGCTTGAATTGAGTAGTTCTTTTCTTTCTAGTTTCTCTTTCAAAGCCTTTCTTAGTTTTCCCTGTTTTCTCTTTTTTCTACTTATGTTGTCTTCATTTCTTGAAGGTTTTAAGTGTTGTCTTTTTTCTCCTCCAGAGTTTCTTCACTTTCCACGCCTCTTGTTTTCATCTCATTTGCTTGCTGTTCTGGCATTGTTGAATTACTGACTTCCCAAACACTAAACGTTTCCTTTACATTTAAATTTGTATTGATTGAACTAAGAGTGTGTTACAGAGCCCCATTATTCAAATAGAAAGTCAATACAAATTATATGTTTTCATGCTCGTGCTCCTGGTTTCTCTTGGAACACATTTCAAAATAAGCTGTGCTGATATATTGCACTTGCTCTTTTAAATGATAATAAGCATTCAGAAAAAAACCAAAACAACCTGTTCTTGAAAGATATTTAAATTTCATGTTTACATTCAACCTTCCAGACTTTGGTATAATAAATGTTAGATGATCTCAGAAACACTTAGCTTAGTTTAAAATTGACTGTCAGCCTTTCCTAAGCAGTGGGAACTCTGTTATATCATTTCATATATATATGTATATATTTGGAAAAGAGGATGATGTGTGTCTGTTTTATCTGTCTTAGCTGGTTTGAAACTCAATTTTGTTATAATTTCCAGATACCTTTCAATATTAAAATGAGGGGAAGGGGGGTGGGAATAGTCCAGTCTTCTCTGAGCGATGTCAAACTTTTAATGAAGGTTTTTTTTCAGAATCTTTGTGAAGTTATTGTTTTTCTTGCAGGTAATTTTCATAAAAGCTCGGTGTAGATTGCTTGCTGTGCTGCTGTTGTTACAGTAAGCTTCAATCAAACAATAAGCTTCAGTCAGGATTTTTCCTAAGAAAGAATTTTAAATGTAACCCACTGGAAACTGTGAAGCATTATACTTTATACACTCTCTTTTGATGGCTTTGGTGAGGCAGTTTTCTTCTATCAGAGGCTTTTTTTACAGCTTTTCATGTAGTTTATACTTTGTTTTCATCATATATTTTACACACCAACCTTTATGGTAAAAAAGTCTGAGGCATTTATGAAATCACAAAGTGCAGAAATGTATGATTTTTTCTCTAATAAATTGTTAACAGTTAATTTTCCTGAAAGTTTCAAAGAATGTAATCAATAACCATTATATGATCTGAGGTATTACAAAAATGCTCTTAATCAACTTGCAGAATAAAAAGTATTTGCTCTCCATTTCTGAAAGAGGAATCAGGAAAATAACATCAAATTTTGAGTTTATCAGGTGATGGAAGCATAGTTTTTTATAAAAAAAAACCTATTCGATTGAGCCTGAAAATTCCAATTCACTGTAATTGAATTGGAATTCACACTGATTTTATGGAGCAATTGAATGATCGGGTTGGAAGGGAGATCAAAGCCTAGCTAATACAGCTGCTGTTTATCTGCTTTCTGAGACCTTCAGGACACCCGCAGTGCTAAACTCGAAGTTTCCCAGGGCTGAGATGTTCTGTTGCCTCACTCTCCTCAAGATTTTTGTTTTTCTGGTCTTTCTGTGTCCTCCTGGTCCAGTTTAAGCCTTTAATCCTTGGCCTACTTGTCATTTATACAGAAAACAGGATTTTTCCCATTTTCAATTCATAAGCCTTTTATGTCTTAAGAGAATTTTATGTGCTTCCACACGTCATCTTATTCCACTTTTTGAGATTAGGCAGTTCCAGATTTTTCATTCTTCCCTTGCAGGCCATGATTTCTAGACCTCTTGGAACACCTGCTCGTTTCCTCTTGCATTTCTGTATCGATTCACACTCTTCTTTAAGAGTTCAGGGGAGGGTACAGTATTGCAGGCCATTGTCAGCCCAGCTTGGGGGAAAGGTTTTGTCATGTTTATTTCAATTGTAAATCCTGTCAAGATCCCATTGAACTTTAATCCTTTTCATAAGGATAATTTTCACTGTAGGTTATTTATCTTAAGCTCTACTTCCTCTACTTTGAATGAAAAAAAACCGCTCCAACATAGCACACATTTATTAGTTTTCTTTTTCTCTCATTGTGTTGTTAATTACTGGGAAATACAAAAAAAGCTGCTGGTGGTGATTATGACTTGTGTTCTTATGCATTGGAATTGCCAAAAAACCCCACAGGTCAGTAGCCTCCTGCATAATAGCTGCCAATTTATCAGAATTTGGGAAGTGCCATTAAAGTGTGTCTCAAGTTCAGATAACAGGTGCTTGTGAAATAGCTGCTAATGTCAGTGATCCTGTTCTGCACTAAATTATTTAACCACTGCAGAGCTTTGAAAAATTGGCTTTGCAGAAAGTCATTCATTGCTTTAACAAATAGGCGGCTCATTTGGAAAGTTCAAGCCAGATTGTGGAACAAGTGCTTCAAGAGCAGAAACGCAGCTCTGCTGAGGTGCCTGATTAGCTTAAAGCATCACAGATAATTTAGTCTGTGTGTGTGCAGTGGGTATCAGGAGAAGAGGAGCTGCAGGAGGAAGTGAACAGTAAAGTACTCAAGTGAATGAGCAAGAGCTAAACTGAGTTTTCAGAAACTCTCAGGAGCCTTGAGAAGCAGGAATGTTGCCTGTTGCCATAAACTGCCAATAATCTTTTACATAAATGAGTGTTTAATTGTACGGAAAACAAACCTCCCAGTATAATCTGTGTTTCACTCTAGAAGAAGGAACTCGGGGTGTGGGGGGCAACAACTACTTCCCCACAGAAAAGGATTCCAGTGGAAAAATATCTTTATCAAAGTGGATATACTGAGTCGATTCAACAGTTTATAGAATCCAGTTTTTGTCTTCCTTGTTTGTTTTATTAACACAGCTACTTGCTTGAAAAACCTTTCCTTTATGTAAGAACTATAATAAAAAAATCAATTTCATAGTGTGGTTGACCAATACTGGGCGTGTTTACAGATACTCACTTTGATATAAACTCAGTGGCACAAGTCATGTAGCATTAATTGATTAACAGTGGAAGGAGAAGGTCATTGGTAGCTGGATTTGTGATAGTGTGTATCAGTAAGCACATAAAATATTCATTTTCTTGCTTGTTAGTTTGCCATGAGGGGTTTTTTTAAGCATTTCAATTGAAAACACAGGTTACACTGTATATTCAGAAGGTAGATTATGTGTTAGTAAATTGTTTCAGCTAATTGGCCTTTGAAACAATGTATATCTTAAAGGTTTCATTTTTCTGAACCTTTTGAGAAGCAGATTTTAAATTTGATAATGTGACTTTTTAAAGCTCTAATTATGGGCTCATTGTGCTAGAGCTACAAAATACAGTTCAATAGTTGAGTCTAATATTCCCAAATTTAATGTCTAATATCTCTAGTTGGGATCAAAGATAATGCTAGAAGGGAGAATTAAGAAGTCTGTTGGACGGAAAAAGTAATTGAAAGACTCCTTATCAAAAGATGAATTGTTCTAATCATCTGTTTCTCCTGATAAAGTGTTCTGTTTTTCACATTCCACTTGTCATTTATATCAATGTATTACAGTATCTTTTTTTTTATTATTCCTTTGAAATGTTTAATCTTCTGCTTCCAGATCCATTTGAGGCTTTCATAATTTTTTCTATTCGACACGAGATCAGAAAAATTGATCTTCACAAGCGTGACTACAGCCTCTTAGTTCCTGGTTTAAGAAATACAATAGCCCTCGATTTTCACTTCAGTCAGAGTTTACTGTACTGGACAGATGTGGTAGAGGACAAAATTTACAGAGGCAAGCTCTCTGACACTGGAGGTATGGATTTAATCTTTATTTTCTTAACAGTGAGAACACCTGCAGTTACAGGGTGTTAGACCTGATCAGTCGTAGCTGAGCTGCCGTTCACAGAAACAGAATTTATGAAGGCATTCTGCTGTACATCTAGGTTGTTCTTCATGTCTAGCCAGAAGAAAGATTTTTGTTATCAAAGTTTCCTTTTGCAATGTTCTACAGGGGGAAGAAAATGGCAAATGCAAAGGGCTGGTATTTCTTCCTGATCCAATGAGTGCAATATTGATCTACTTCAAATTTTTGCAGTTTATCTTCACCTTATTAAAAAAGAATAAGAATTTATCGGATGTCTGATAAATTATCTCCTCTCACTAGGTGAAAGATTCTGCTTTTATAGCATCCAGAAAAAACTTTTTCTTTGCTCTGGTGACATAATGATGGCCTATACCTCAATATAATCTCATAATATATACAAAAGCGTTTCTGCAAAATGTTCTTTGTTGAAGTGTGTGCTGCAGTGCTTTCATCTGAAAGGCAGACCCCAAACAATCCAGAATTCCCTCCAAGAACACATGATAAACTTGCATGTCCATGTTCACTCTACCAGTCTCTACATTACTTCTTTAAGAATCTTTTTTCCTCTTTTTTTTTTTTTGTTTTCTTCCTTCTTTTTTTTTTTTCCTCTCTCTTTAAGGTGTTAGCGCCATTGAGGTTGTGGTGCAGCACGGCCTGGCCACTCCTGAAGGTCTGACTGTAGATTGGATTGCAGGAAACATTTACTGGATAGACAGCAATTTGGACCAAATTGAAGTAGCAAAACTTGATGGCAGCTTGAGGACAACGTTAATAGCTGGAGCTATGGAGCATCCGAGGGCCATCGCTTTGGATCCCAGATATGGGTAATTATAAATTATAAAATCATTACTTTTTCTTGCTGCAAAGTATTTTAAAGATGTTTAAATGCGATATTTGTTTCATTTCCTTTTTTGCTGTGAATTACAGTTTCTAACTTGTCTTTGATAGTTCTTGAAAGTCTGTTTTGAGTAATAAACGATCTGTTATTAGTGTGTTTTTCCTGAGTGAGAAGGATTGAAAAACATGGTAAATCAGGAGACACAGAGATCTGTTTGTTGTCAAATTACTTACCTTGACATGCTGTTGTTTCGTTTTTTATTTTTTTTTTCAAATGTGGATGATAATAACTGGAGCCTTTGACCTAACCTTTCTGTGTGGTAAATTGACAGATTTAGGTGATTCTTCTCACTTAAAGACCAATTTGGGGAGTGGGGGGGTTGTGTTTGTTTTTGTTTGTTTGTTTTGGGTTTTTTGGTCATTTGGGGGGTTTTTGCCTTTTTTAGGCTTTTTTGTTTGTTGTTTGTTTCTTTGTTTATTTGGGTTTTTGTTGTTTTTTTCCTAGGGTTTTTTGGCTGTTGGGGGGTTTTTGGGGAGTTTTTTTGGGTTTTTTTTTATTTTTTTGTTTGGTTTGGTTTGGGTTTTTTTGTTTTTTGGTGGGACTATAAAAATATGCCTTAAATGTTACTGGAAGCCTAATGGCTGAGTGAGGTAAATGCCACCTGTTGTGTTTGGTTTTCATCTCTAAAGTGGAGATAATGCTTGCCAGCTTCTGTCAGTATTTTTTCTACCTGTTCATCAGGGGTATTCTATAAAACAGAATATTAAGTATAGTCAGTAACTACATCCTCTTCTCCTAATTATTGTTCTTTCAGAGAGGGAAACAAAACAAACAAATAAAACCAACAAAAGCATCAAACCACCAAACACAAATTAAATGTGGCCAAAAATAACACAAATTACGAGTTTTCAAAGTCATGATATTTAATTTTGTTAAGGAATTTGCTATTTCATGTGTCTTCTCTGAATGTTTCTCTCAGAAGCAATGCTGTGAGCATTAAAATAAAAATTGATAAAGGTCACAGATTCTGGGACCTAAACTGTGAATTAGGATGGACATGCTTTAATGATTAAGGCTGTTGCCCTCTCAGCTGAGGTGCTGGAAAGCTTATTTACAGAGTGCATCGCTTATCTATAAAGATCTTTGAAAAGAGGCATCCTCTTGGCAGAAAAATCAGCAGAGAAGTTGTTCAAATTAAATGGTTGGGAGGCAAAAAAAAATCAAATCACCACTCTTCTTGAAACTGAAGGCTTAATCTGGCTTTTGAAGAGCTAGAAGCAATTGATGCTACATTATGTTAGAATGCAGGAAAGAAAAAATCTTTAAACATACACAGGAATATCTCCTCAATCCTTTCACAAATAAATACGAATAAACACAGGTGATTCAAGGGAAAGGGTTTTGTTAGGACTGCACAAATCCTGTATCCCAGTGGAGGCGAAGCTGTCCGAGCTGCGTTCCAGCCTGCAGTGGGGCTGAGCAGGTGTTCTGAGTCCACACACGTGCAGATGTATGCAAAATAAACATCTGTAGATGAACACATCCCTGGCCCAGTCTGCACAACCAGAAACTCAGCACTGAGACAAGCAAACAGCACCAGTGGCCTCATCCTGTAAATCTCCCTGGCTGTTGAGGTTGAAGGTTTTTTAGTGGGAAATATGAAAACTTGTCAGAAGTTTTGCTGCAGTCTGGCTCTTTGCAATTAACTCTTTACAAGTAACCAAAAGTTTTCCTGTCAAAGGTATAATTTTCCTTTGATATGTGTTGTTGAAAATGCAGTAAGCTAAGAACAGTTCGAGTTTATTTCTGCCTTCTTGATGATGCTGCTTCTGTTATTTAACAAGATACTTCTTTGGCTATAACAGTGAAAGTTCTCCTTATTAGAAAAACATTCGAGATGATATAAAACTGAGAGAGACAACAATACAACCTGGCTTTGAAGTTTTCTTAGCAAGTGTAATCTGTATAAAATTCATTAGTGACATATCAAAATCCAGGGGCCTTCAGAACACTTAAACATAGATGAAAATCTCTGGTTTAGCCTGTTTCTTGATCCCTGCTACCTCAAATCACCTTTCTTCCCATTCTCTCCTCCCCATCCTTCTTATCTGTGGATTGCTTTCAAAGGCTCTCATTATTATTTCTTTTAATGAGCTGGGTTTCTAATTATGGAGGGAAGACACGACAAGCTGCCACTGTATAAACAGACATGAAAAAAGGAATGCTATTAAACCTCTAGCTTTAAAAAACTTCTTTATTTTCATGATGGCTCTAACACTAATAATGAAATATCAGCTCCATCCTGTTACTTCAAGGAATTTGTATAGTTGCCCAAATTGATCTATATTTAGTTCTTTCATTTAAAGTATGTAAATGGTTGAACCTTTTTTTTCTAACTGTTGTCTCATAAACCATTTCAGATTTTTCTTCATGCTTTAATATTTTCTTCTGTTCTCTTTCTTTTCCTCTTCCTCTCACCAGAATTCTGTTTTGGACAGACTGGGATGCAAATTTCCCTCGCATTGAGTCCGCTTCCATGAGCGGAGCGGAGAGGAAGATCATCTACAAGGATATGGATACTGGAGCCTGGCCCAACGGCCTCACTGTGGATCACTTTGAGAAAAGAATAGTGTGGACAGATGCCAGGTAAAGTGGTGACAGCATCCTTATTGTCACTGAGAAATCCTTATTCCTCCGTACAGAGGTGTGAACTGCAGTGTAGGTGGAATGCAGTTATGGACATTATGGACATAAAGAGAACATGTACAATCTGTACATTTATTTAATTGCCCTGCCAGCTGCGGTATCACCGTGGTCCTGGCTCCCTGTGCCTTAGAGAGCAGCTCCCATATGTCCTCCCTCACACTCATCCATGGAAGGCCCAAGTTAGTTCATTGTTTTTTTCTCTAAGTTCATCTGAAATGAAACTGCTTTTACTGTTGTATTTTTCACAGCATGGAGGTAAATTAAAACATTATATGAGAAAAACAGTATTTCGTACGTCTAATTAAATCAATAATATGAATTAATCATCTGTAAAGTTAATGATTGCACTGCAAACGTTCTTTGGTCTTATCACACTTACAGAGTAAGGTTTTTTACATGTTTTGCCCAATGTCATAATGGTTGTGTGCTTTTTATTTTATTTTTACGTAATCTTAAATTTGGGGTTGTCTTGTAGATCGGATGCCATTTATTCTGCATTGTATGATGGAACCAGCATGATAGAGATTATACGGGGTCACGAATATCTTTCTCACCCTTTTGCTGTTTCTTTGTATGGGAGTGAAGTATATTGGACAGATTGGAGGACCAATACCCTCGCCAAAGCCAATAAATGGACTGGCCAAAATGTCAGTGTAATACAAAAAACAAGCGCTCAGCCATTTGATCTCCAGATATATCATCCAAGTCGTCAGCCACAAGGTGAATATTTATAGAATTGTTTATTACTGAGGGGGGAAATAAGTGTTCTTTTTATATATCAATATCTGTATTATTTGTGGAATAATTAATTATCCCTCCTCTGAGGGGGGAAATCCATATTCTTTTTATATATAAATATCTGTGTATGATTTTGCCTTGAGCTGTTGTAGTCAGCATTAGATGAAGTCAGGTGCACATAGCCCATGTGGCAGAAGTTTTTATGGGGTACAAATATATATATATTTGTATATAGCTTAGGATTTACCATGTAAAACAGCAATGCTGAAAAAATTTTTTTTTTCTGGTGAGATATAACAAAAGATAGTGATTCTTTTGTACATAAATACTGGAAAGTAAAAAATACCTCTGGAGGATGACCACCAATTAGGTACAGAATGTTCCATGTTCGCTGGACAAATTTTAACTTTCCTGGCAAGAAGTTGATGTTAATAGAAACTGCTTTTGAATTCATCTCATTTCTACTTGCTGTTGTTTGTTTTTCTTTTTAATACTGAGAAATGACATTTTGTTTTTCTTCTCATCCAGGGTTTGTAGCGCTCGGTAAGCCACTTAGACTTTTATGCTAGTAGGTCCTGAGCAATCTTGATTTGAAAACATCAAATCCTGACAATTTTGGACGGCTCTGTAAATGTATTGGAACCAAGTCCTGCATTAGTTATACATAGAAAACTGTGGCTAAAGGTCTAATGTCAATGAGTACCAGCAAGTGAAATTTTCCCTGCACAGTGGAAGGCAAAGGATTTGAAGAATGCTCCCTAATAGCACATGGAAAAAAGGAAAAGCAATGAATACCACTCACTGTTAGTTAATGTGTCCGAGGTGACAACTGTGACCTCTCAATATGAGACATATATTGTCAGCACACATTTTCCTGATGGTTTTATTTTAAAATAATAATGAATGTATATTGAATGTTACTGGTTTTCAGTGGATGTCAAGTCTCTTGGACTTCATCACTTTCTGAAATAAGCCACTCTTTTCATTTCCCTTGCTCTTCAGAATTTACTTTTTGGAGCAGGATTTTGGTCTAAAAAGCTGTCTGACTTCTACTTAAGATAAATGTATGCCCAGGCAGATAAAATAGGGGTGGAGTAAATACACATCTCTGCACACACATTTCTAGTATTTTTTTGCTTGTTTGTTTTTGTTTTGTTTTGTTTCAGGGTTTTGAGTGGTTTTTTTGCTTAGAGTATTTTGACAATTTTAATTGGTCAGCTCCTGAACTTTGGGATTCAAGGAACTGTGTTCCATATTTGGTGTTTCTAGAGTAGCAGTAGAGTTGCTTTTTGCCTTTTCTTGTGGTCAGAAAAAGAACAACATTCTTCTGTTTGGACTGGGGCCAGGCAGCGTCTTCGGAGGGATTCTGTAACCTAGGGAGACATCAGTCAGTATTCCACAGTCACAGATATCTTGGCCTCCAGGAAACTAAAAGCTGTAGAAGAGTCTTCAGTTGTTTTTTTGCCAAAATCCAGAAGTTCAAGTATCAAGTTGTGTAATTGCAGCTTTTATGATGTAGAAAACACCAGATTCTGATTTATTATTGGCCTTCTGGGCTTGCTCTAAATTACTGTCTTCCAGCAGAAGCAATTTCTTTCTCCAAATCTCCCGTACCTTTTTATTTGAGCTAAAGAAATGATGGTACTGCCTGATTACTTCTTAATTTTTCATTGGTTTTGTAGTTATTTTGCAATAAATGAGCAAGATAGCATGCAGGTTTGAATCCCAAACTAAAATTAACAGTAGATTCACACTGCAAGGTGTCAGTTTGAATAGAGCACTGAAGGATGAACAGTTTGAAGTTTCATCTCCACAGATCTACATCTGGGTCACCTATGTGGGCAAAAGTTTATTAGCTTTTAATATATATCAAGCAAGTTATTTTGATTGAAATGAAGTAGAGCAGAGCTAAATAAATTCTTGTAGCCTAAAGGCACAGTTTTTTGGGTCAGTCTAGGACAGGTGCTGATTTAAGGTAGCGCAGTTAGAGTGAGATATTTGTATGGATGGTAAGTTCAGCTGTCAGTGAACCCCAGGGGATTGTGGAAAGCTTCTCCCCTAATGCCGAGGATTCTCAGGAATACGAGCTTGAGGCCCACTCATCTTCCCAGAGTCAAAGCTGTTTTGTCAGGAGTGCTGTTACGATGGCAGACATAGGGTTTCTAGGAAGATTTTTAAAATTTTTTTCAACTCCCATTGTGTTTTAAAAATCCCCTTGCTGCAAAGAACAAGGTCTGTTTTAGTCTCAAGAAGTTGTAGCAGTGCACTGGTGAGGATAGTGATAAGAGGGGTAAATATAGAGCATTGGGAGGGTCACAGCTTGAAAACACAAAGCTGTGAATTTCTCACACATTCCTCTTTTTTTTTTTTTTTTTTTTTTTTTGCATTACTCCAGGGTATTAATTTGAATTGAAATTAAAACCCAAACATGGCTATGACGTTATATTTCTTTCTGCAGATGAATTTTTTATTTAAAAATCAGGACAAACAGTATAACTTGCATATAAAGTATATTGGTACCATTGGGCTGTTTTGTAATTAAAAAATGAAGATCATTTAACTTCATCACACTGTTTTGTTACAATATTCTTTTGAGGTCCAGATTGCCAGCTGTATAAAATAAATAAATTCTTACAGAAATGTAGCTTAAGGTGGGGAGATCTAAAAAATTTTATTAGTTTGAGATTTTATCTCAACCTTGTATGTGTTCTTTTTACTTCAAAACTAGGTGAAAGTTTGGTATATGTATTATAAATCATGCAAAATATATGTACTAAAATATATATATTATAATTTTACCTATATCTTTATTATATATATACTAAAATATATTTTTCTGAGCTTCATCAAGAATTGTGTTAACTTTGTTCTAAGAACATTCTTGTTTAGTTTCGTGGTGGATATGTAAATTTTTATACTAATTTTTGAAATGAATGATTAAAAACTGAAACAGAATGATTAGAGGAAATGTTTACTTTAGAACTTACACGTCTGATCAGTCCTAACCTGCAAATTTCAAAGGTAAGTGCTAAAATAATCAGATGTAATCAGGCGATTTAAAGATTTAGCTTGCCTGCCTACTTTGGCCTTAGGAAAAGCAATTCTATTGGAAGTATTGACAGTGAGCAGAGGATTGGATCTGTAACTGGTTTTAAATATGAGTGGGAATCGATTGTCAGCAATTTGAAAGGACCTTTTGATGTGACTGTAGTGCAGATATTTGGAGGTGTAGGCAGAATTTGAACACATTGTGCCCCATTAAAGTATAAGACCAAACTTTGTCTCGCTGAAATCTGGTGCCAGGAAGGGACAAGTTCGATGTGAAGTTAATGCAGGGGATAAGTTGGCCATAGGAAATGCGTATTGAGAGGTTGTCAGAGTAAGTGTTCATTTGTCAGCTGGTGATGGAATGTCTGAGGGGGTTATTTTTAAGGGTTACTGGTCAAGAAAAATAAGCATTTTGTTTAAATGAAGTTTTGGAGAGCAGTCAAGAAGTGAGGTGGTGACAGTGACATGTATATCTGTGCACAACACTGTGAGAGAAATAGATTGGCAAGCAATCAGCAGTGGAAATCAATTAAATAATGAAAAAGGGTGTCCAGTTAGGGAAAATGCCAGTTCTGTGGCTTGCTGTGATCAAAAGGAAAACAGATTGGTGGAAATGATTAGGAAAGGAATTAAGCAGCACAGGTAGTGAACTGTGATGCTGTATAAATCCATATCATTCCCACAGCTTGAATCCTGTACACAGATCATATGCAGCGCATCAAGAAAGCCTGACAGGCTGATCAAGAGTATGTGAAAGGTTTTGGTCTGAGGACAGGTTGGCTGATGCTGCTTGAAATACCAGTTATAGATAGGCTTCTGTGTGGTGGCAGTCTGTGAAATCATAAATGGCATGGAAAAGGTGAGTAACAAACGCGTATGAGATTATTCACAATAGAAATAGAAGTGTTAGAATGAGCACAAGGAAATAAAAAAAGCCAAATTTGTGAGAGTCAGAGCAATAACAACGTGCCTTCAGGAGAATTAGTTTTTATTAGGAAATAAAGAGCGGGCTTAGCTGTTATTCAGTGAAAGCAGTATGAATAAGAAAGGAATATATAAATATGTGCTGCTAGAAGTAATGTTTAGATTATTGTACTTTGCTCCTAGAGTTGTGCATTCACGTGGAAACAAACACATCTGCTTTATAACACCTTTTTTCCACCAGTTTTATGTTCTGTATGATATGGAGGGAGTTGTGATGTGAACAGTACATGAATTGGAGTGACTTCTCTTGGATGCTTGGAGCACACTTGAACCACAGCACACTTTTTAAAATGATCATTAACCAGCATGCCTTTTACTTTTTTCTTCTACCTGTTCTTCTGTTTGAGTTCCATGCTCAAATAGAAACTTTGGTGGAGAAGAACAGAACACACTTCTTGCACAGAAAGACAAGACAGGGATTATTATTCTTAATCCGAAGTAAATCCTTGTCACAGATGCATACAGAGAGCTTGAAATTCCACAGAAATTACTGCTTTATATTGGTCAATAAATGAAAGGAAATGCCTCAAAAGGACCAAATTTTTAGAATCTCGCAGCACCTGTGGAAAATATGCCAAAAAATTGCAGGGGGTTGAATCTCTAGCTGGTCTCCTGACATCCCTTACAACAGAAATGATTCTGTGATCTCCTTCAAAATATTTCCAAAACTCTAAATTGTGTTTCCTTTCTGATGTATAATTCATAGGGATAGATGACTTACAATTATTAATGCACTATTAGTCAATATCTGGAAAGGCCCCCTGAGTCTTGTTGAATTCAGTGTTTTCTCGTCTACCTCACATTTTTTTTGCCTTCCACATGAAGCTGTGAACTTATTGCAAGAGATCACCCCGGATTTTCTCACAGTGTTACGAGAGATACAAGAAAAGTGATGTTAAATAAGCATTCCTTGATTTGTAGTTTCTGGGAAAGGCTGAGTGGCCTCCAGTGCTGCCAGTGCTTAAAAGGGGCAAATGGGATGACTTTATAGAAACCAGTAAAAACCTGTGATTTTATCTGATAGAATGATGGCTACACTTGTAGTTAACCTGTTTTTCCAAGATATCAAAAGCTTCATTCTTCCCATAGCACTGCCTAGACAAGTAGTTAGTTAAAGGATCCAGGAACTGCTGGAAAAATTTAAGGAACCATGCATGCACTGGTGAAAAAAGGAATGGTTCAATGAAGCAAACTGAGTTTGTCTTCAAATTGTAGTGCTTGAGTTTGAGCTAAATTTCTTTTGTAAGGAAATTCATACATCAGATTGCTCTGGTTATCTAATTACTCGTACTGCAGCCTAGCACAATGTTAGAGGAATATATTCTACACTAATTGGTTTTGTTAATTATAAGTTTGTGTTTGAGTCAGTCATTCCCACTTCCCTTTTCATCAATGTTAATTTTCAAAGGGGATTTTTTAACAAAAGGAAGAGTCAACGTTACTTTCTGTTTATGCTTGAAATGTCTCTTCATCAGTGCTCTGGAACTTTGGGGTTTATAACAAGGAATGAAGATAATGAGAATGATTTCCAGGTTTTGTAAGACTAAGGGGTCTTCTCTGGTCAACTCTTCCTGCTCTTTAAAGCAATTTTAGCACATCTTATTCAATCAGTGAGCTGTAGGAAGGTACTTGTGAAAACCTACACTTAGGAGACGTTTTCTTTGAGAAAAGTAGAAATACTTTGCTGTGGGTTTTTGAGGGGGTTTGTTTGTTTGTTTGTTTTGTTTGGGGTTTTTTGTTGTTTTTGGTTTTCTTTTTTCCCCTTTCAAATTATCTTTGTGTGTTAGATTTCCAACCAATATTCTAGTAGGGATATCAAATTGAGAGAAACACTGGATTTGCCATAGTTCATCTCATAATCTAAGCTTTGACTATTGCTTTCACACAATTAAATCTGTTTTTCAGGTACTCATCATATTGGCATTTTTTTAATCCCATGTGTTTTGATTAGGAGTGTAAAATTCTATCCATTTAAATCTTATGAATAGGCTGCAAAATGAATATCTCCCTGGGAAAATTATATCCAGTGGCTTCTGGATATAAGTTACGATTCTAAATTCTAAGTTACAATTATAAGTTGTAATTTATAATTACAATTATATTAACATGATATAATTGTGGCTGTATAAACAAAGCAAAAGTTAAATATATATATAATTTCTTGGACTAGAGTTGAATATTAGTCTACAAAAAACAATTAGAGCACAATCTCAGTTAATCACTGGGACTGGGTTTGTCTTCAGACAGATTTTTTACCTTCTCACAACTGTTTGACAAAGCTTAATTTTAAAAAGTGTTTTTACTTTTTGTGTGTTTCAATTATTCTGTTTTAGCTTCCAACCCGTGTGCTGCTAACGAGGGCAGAGGCCCCTGCTCTCACATGTGTCTGATCAATCACAACAGAAGCGCTGCCTGTGCCTGTCCACACCTGATGAAACTGTCTTCAGACAAAAAAACATGCTATGGTAAGTTGTCCTCCCACAGCCTGGCAATTGCATTGATTTTGAGAATCAATGGACAAATTAATCTTAAAAAAAAAAAAATCTCTACAGTGCTTTTTAATGGTGTGTTTTAAAGGAGCATCTACTTTTCGAGAATCAATGACCTGTTCTAATAGTTGAGGTCTGTGGTACTTTGATATTTGCTGCCACAGCCATTTCTTTATGCTGCTGGTGTGTGTGATGTGTTCATACAATTTATCTCTGCAAAACAGAAAGCTTTATACTGAAACGTGCATCATCCCAACATTGAGTCAGGTAAGCTGAATAACAAAAAGGTGCTTAATAGCTTAAATCTCTACCTGCTCTAGAGTTGTCTTAGTTGCATTTTCAAGGATTAAAAAACAAGGAGTAAATATTAGAAGTGCATCCTTGCAGGGGGAGTTTTATAAAAAACTTCAATACACACTTTTAAGCTCTAAAAGCCCTTGAAATGTCAAATAATTGTGTGTATTATCTATAAAACCTTCTACTAAATTACTCTTTTCGATGTTGATTAATAATGTTCAGGAAATAAAAAAGAAAATAATATTTTGTCATGTCAAGGATATTGCAGGGAAAAAAGTTACTTTTACTGTTTGTTTGCAGACATTTGCTCCAATCATTCAGACTTCTGAGATTAAAAAGACAACTCTGCTTTGCCTTTAATATATCATCCTTTTTCACTAGTGGAGGTGTAAATTAGAGCAACCAATTTGCCCTTTTTTCCCAGCTGTCTGCCTTTCACTGCTTGCACACACACGTTTGCTGTTGGCAAAACTTCCCTTTTACAGTGAATCTGTTACCCTGAGATACATATAAATGTTATTATCTGTTAGGATGTGCACGTGAAGCAGGATTTGTTTGAATGGTAGGGAGGGTAAAATTTTTAAAATAACATTTTAAACATTTATTTCTTGCACATTCATAAGACCGTATTGATCAGTGGTGTGGGAACAATGTCCACCATCCAGAATTCTTATATTTTCCTGTGATTTTTAAGCTCTGCAACATTATTTCTCAAGTGTCACTCACCTGCAGGTTTTCTGGAGATGTTTAGTCACTCATATAAATGTCATTTACACCTTTGTAAAGTGATCTCAAGTGAATTACTTCGATTTCTTTTAGAGATGTTGTGAAGAGGATGAGGAATGATGTTTTCTCTTTTTCCAACAGAAAGAAAGAAGTTTCTTCTTTATGCAAGGCATTCGGAAATAAGAGGGGTGGACATAGAGAACCCGTATTTCAACTTCATCACAGCTTTTACCGTTCCTGACATTGATGATGTGACAGTCATCGATTTTGATGCCGTTGAGGAACGTTTATACTGGACTGATGTGAAAACACAGACCATCAAACGTGCCTTCATCAATGGGACTGGCTTAGAAACCATTATTTCAAGAGGTAAATACAGCATTGAAGTAAAAATAATTCCTTCTCGGTAAAGGTGTGATATGAGCATGCTAAAATAGGAGCACGCAAGTTCTTCATGTGTGTGCCTTGCACTGGTATTGGATAATTGAGCTAAACAATAAGCAAGCAGAATTCTCTTTAGGATTCTAGTTCGCTTTATTGATTCATAATTCAATTTTATGTAAACAAATTGGGATGCAATTTCACATTGATTTTGTACAAGATTGAAATGTGTGGTAAAAAAGGAAAATAATGTCTTCAGGGGAAGGTAGAAAGAATAAAGATAAAAAGCAGGAGAAGCACAGTGTTCTGACATAGCTTTGCATTGAAGAATTTCCTGTGTCCTTTGGCTACCTATGTTGACCTAGCAATGAAATTGGCTCTGTCAGGGTTATTTTTTCTTTCCAGTCCATGTAGATCTTTCAGCTGTGGCACCATTGGTGAAACCACAATACGGCAGCTTGGTAATTTTGGTGATTGTAATGTGTTGGGTTTTTTTCCCCCTATGCAGAATATGTACAAAAGTACAGAAACTTAATGAATATAAAATCTATATCTGATTGCTTCAACCCTATTTCCGTAGCTCTAGTATTGAAGTGAAAACCATTTGTTGTCCTTGGTAACATTTCTTTCTTGTTTCCAAGCACTGGCAGTTCCTCTCCTGGCAGCACATGTTGTTCTACTTTACAATGTACCTACCTGCATGAAAATAGTAAAAAAGCTGATCATGTGAAAGCAAATTTTGCTGACTCTGGTTCTCCAACAGTTAAATGAATGTTTGGTGGGGGAGAAGAGAAAATAGCTCAGATGTGTATGATCAGACCTTTTCTGACTTGGAGAACAAATAAACCATATAGTTGATTATCTGGGGACTTTAGAAAATAATTAGTTCAAGCTCTGCCCCTCCTGTCGCTTCAGAAGAAATTAGTTCTGTGTTAGCACATTTTGGGAGATGTTTGGACAAATATGGCAATACCCCCATTTGGCTGTGTAGACTGTGAATTCATTTATTTTGTGTGGCTGCTTTTTTGTTTTCCCCTGCTAGCTCAGAGACAACTTTATGAACAATTAGTTTTTTTGGTCCCAATAATGAGAACAAGGCTTCGAATGCCTCCTAGAGATCTTTATACCAGGTTTATATTCAGGTGCCCAACAAAGGGACTTTTTTCTTGCTTTTTTTCAAATAGTAGTAGAATAAAAACATTGTTTATTATAGAAAAATCGCTGAACTTTTCAAGGAACTTAATGAAACCAAAGGAAATATACTATGTGTGAGCGTTTGTCAGCGTTCTTTCATATTCCTTTTATTATTCTTCTGTGGTGGAGTTTTTTGTGTTTGGTGGTTTTGGTTTTTTGGTGGGTTTTTTTTTTGGTTTTATTTTTGTTCTAGGTGTAACATTATATAAAGGTTTGAGAAAATAACGTTTTGGCACATCAAAACTTTGTAAAGACTGTTTATTATGTGTAAACGATCTCATTTGCTTACGGTTATACTTTTATACTTCTTATAAGAACATAAGAAGATTTGTAGGCACGTGCTGGTGGGATTCTCGTTGGGTGAAGTCTTCTGCCAATGTCACAAAGACGCCAACTCACACTTTAATCATTTTAAGAGTATGAAATGCTTATTTTCTAGTTCCTCCAACCAAAAAAACCCAGAAGGGCAGGGGATTAATTTAAAATGGGTCAAGGACTATGTATTTGGTGTCCTTTGTTGCATTCTGTGAGGTTGGCAAACTTCCTAATGCCCAATCACTGCTCAACCTTATGGCCATGCAAACCAGTCCACAGCCACATCCATGTCAGTTTGTCAAGGACAATAATCCTGTCAGTGGAAATTACCATGTTAAGTTGACAGAGGATGCGTATAAACAATGAACTGTAATGAAATCATTAAATCACCCTTGGCCTGCTTCCTTTTCGACAAAGATGCCAGCCAATATGAACCGGTTCTGTCTCAGGGCAGAGGGGCATGTTGGTATCTAGAGATGGAACAGTGACTTTACACCCAGTATTTCAGGCAGATATTAACACAGACTGGCATTTCTTTAAATAGCTTGCTAAGGAAGCCCATCAGGTTACCAAATCGGTCATATCATATTCTTATCTTGCTGCCTCAGGTAATAATGGTGCTGTAGTTTAACCCTCAGCCCCCCACAGCTGCTCATTCACTCCCCACAGTGTGTTGGGGAAGAGAATCAGAAAGGTAAAAGTGAGAAAAGTCATGGGTTTTGATAAAAACAACTTAATAGGAAAAGTAAAAGCTGTGTGCACCAGCAATGCAAAATAAAGAATTCATTCAGTGCTTCCCATTGGCTGACAGATGTTTTGCCGTATCCAAGAATGCAGGGGAGTAACTCGGAGTCTTCAAAGCCTTCAAAAATAAAACCAGTAAACTTCTCCAGTGACACTACTTATGAGCTACAGAACTATGCTACAGACCAGTGGTTTTAATTCAGATCCTCTGTACTGAGCCTTCATGCAGCTGAAGAAGGAAGGAGGCTTTTAAATTTCAGCATAGCATTGTTTTAGAAAGGCATGGAACAATAAATGCTTTCTGAAGTAGAAAAATACAATACAGAAGTTCAGCATCTCTGGTTATTATTTTTGGACAATAGGTTTCATGCTGTGAATATTCAGTGTGATTTTCATGTTCTTATTGTAAGTGTATCAGGCCCAGGAAGAAAAATAAAGATTATTAATTCTTGGCAACTAGTTAAGAAATCCATCTGAATAGAATATTGCACAGTATTGTTAGCAAACTGTAGAATAAATTATTCTTTTTCTTCTCTAACACTGACAATAATCCAGAAAGAAAATCAAAAGAAGTGCTTTCCCTTTTTGCAGATACTCAGAGTATCAGAGGTCTTGCAGTGGATTGGATATCGCGTAATTTATATTGGATTAGTTCTGAATTTGATGAAACACAAATTAACGTGGCACATTTAGATGGTTCCTTGAAAACCTCCATCATCCATGGAATCGATAAACCCCAGTGTCTTGCAGTTCACCCAGTAAAAGGGTAAGGTATTTGTGGTTGTAATAAATAAACTGCAGTAAAGCTCGTCAGAAGGTGGTTCTTCATCCATATTTTAAGTTTGGCCATTCTGGTTTTTTTCAAACTTAAAAGCGTGGTTTTTAAAGATTTTACTCAAAGTATCTCAGATGAATACTTCTTTCCTTAGAAAGCTGCTGATTAAATCATGTAACTATTAGTTGTGCATTTTGTCTCCTAAACTGATGAATGCTTTCACTACTGACTCATTAAAAACACTGTGCACACAAAGCAATTTGTAAATCTGTTAATTCTCTTCTTCAGCAAGCTGTACTGGACGGATGGTAACACAATCAACATGGCAAACATGGATGGCAGCAACAGCAAAATTCTCTTTCAGAATCAAAAAGACCCTGTTGGTAAACACCTTTTTTTTCCTGTTTCTTTTTTAATCGATAGTGATTTATTGTGGGCATTGTCTTGAACTGATTTTTAAGTGTGCAGTGATAAGAACAGGCATAAAGACATGAACAACACTCGTGTTACTGTTGTGTTTCACAATTTAGGATGTTTTTGGCCCATTCTAACCTAAATCTACTGTAGAATTAGTGGAGTGTTATTAACTCCTAGGATTACAGTAGGCTGAAGGAGAACCCATCTGTATTTCTCAGTCTTTGTATCGTGGTTAAAAAAATGCGGAGGTCAGGGTTTTACTAAGTCGTGGATATATGTGAGAGGATGCTTTGACTGCAAATGTGGATCCTTCCTCCCCAGAATCTCAGCTGCATGATCAAAAGATGAATTGACCCTTAACTTTTCACACAGAGAAAAAAAAGCAACAGTTGAAGCGTACATTTCATATTATGACTTAGCCTCAGTTTTAGTATTTGGGAATTCATATAGTTGATGATAAATTATGGCACTTTTTTTTAGAAAAAAAGCTCTTTCTATATGTATTTTTTTTTTGTTTTGTTCAAGTCTCTTTCAAAAGATAATTCCATTTTTTAGAGAGATAAATTGGTTATGTCAATTGTTGCTGCCTTATTAATGGCCCATCAATAAAGTGATTATATTTTAAAGCATTTATCTTTTTTATAACTGAATGCATTAAGCAAGCAGAAATGAAAGTGATTTAAAGAATTCAATAAATTTGACATAAGAGCAACATGACATGCATTTTACACCCTAAATTCAGTGAATTTTGTAGAAATTACTTGATAACTGTTTTACTGTTGATATGATTATCTGTCTAATCACTTGAAGAGACAATTACCTTTCCATCTGGAGAAAAAAGAGTGGCAAACCCACGAATTCTGAGGTGAAGAACAAGCACTTTTAATAATATTAGAACAATATTAAGAAGGATAGTTGTGTGCAACATTTTGCACTGAATATATTGTGATCACAGGTCACAAGGTCCTAAACTGCAACGCTTAGGGTTTCCAATATCAAACTCTGAATTGAAATATATGCAAAATGCCAGTTTCAATGGTTTAAATTATTTTTTACCATTAGTATGACAGTCCCATGCTAAGAACAAGAAAACCCTTCTAAAGAGGCAGAAAGCAGCAATCCTAAAACCTTAATTTATTATTTCATTTTTAACTTTGTCCATAAGTGAAACTCTAGTTCATGTAGCGCTAACTTTGAATGTTTGGGGAGTTCTCAGACTGCTGAAAAAGACAATCTGGCTTATTAAAATGGGATAACCTGGTAATTGATAGGGTGTTTGGTTATCTTGATGAATAATTTTAGAATTTGAAAAATGAGGGAGTTTTCCAGTCTGTGGCCTGAAGTAAGCTGATGGATTCTTTTTTTTTCTGTTTGATTTCTATCAAAAGATAGACACAATTTTTGAATTACAATATTTTCTGTTATCACCAAGAGTACTTGTAGATTGGGAATTTTGGGAACGAATACTGTTAGGATGACAGATGGTGCCTGTTATTTTTGTTTTAGCTAGTGCACACTAGCTATGGCTTGCTGGTCCATGGTGCAGTTCTAAAAGTCTCCAATGCTAACACATGTATTGGTTGATAAAAGAACTGGTCAGTGGAGTACCATTAAACTGTATTCTTAGGAATTCAGAATTAATGCTTAATTTTATAGTTTGGGCAAATCATTGGCTCATTTGAATCCAATGAGACCAATACTGTACAATCCTCGTGTTCAGGTTCACTTTAGCAGGTAGGCTGTAAGGTTTAAGCCAGTTACCCGCACTAGAACACATCATGAATATCTGTGATGCTTATTGCTAATAAACCACTCATTTTCTTTAGTAAAACAGGACAATTCCTGAAATAAACTTGATGAACATGCTCTGCCCACACTAGAAATAATGTGTTTTTGCAAAGGTTGGTTGTAGGTGGCAAGTACTTGGGGAAGAATAACGTGGTCAATCTGTGTAGAAGGACATAGGAATGTTTTTCATGTCAGTTGCTTCTGTGTAATTGGAAAACCTGAGTGTAGAGACACCAGTTGAATATCTGAAGTATAAAGCCAGACAAGACAGGACTGTAATTGCTGCACAGCTTGTATTGGCAGCAGCCCCATGAACAGATCCCATCTAGGTGCAACCTGTGGGCAGCTGGTCATGGCTGGGAGGTGCGGCAAATACCAAATGCCGTCCATCTCGGAGCAGGGAAACCATCAGGCTGGTGTATTCCCTTTTAACCCACACTGATATTCCCAGGGAAGTTCCCTGTGCTAGGCTAAGCACTGCAAGTGCTGCTTGTCTCGAGGATCCATGGTGCTCTGTGCTTGGAGGGATGCTGGTTGTACAAACATGAGAATGTGCGTGCAGAGACGCTGCGAGACGAGTCTCTCCTGAAGGCACAACTCCGGATCCTCTCCTCCAGCATGTGTTGTTTCCTTCTGGGTAAAACACTTGCAGAGAGGGAGGGAAGAAATATCAGTACCTGCAAAGGGACTGGAAAGCTGTTTTTCAGAAGCTCAGAAAGCAGACACCTTTTCTCTGCCATGTCAAATGTGCATAAAGAAGTAGTGACACGATGGCAGCTGTAAAAGCTGCAGCCCATGGCACTGCTTTCTCCTGTCAGGGTTTCCAAAATAGCTTTCCATGGGAAAGCAGTGTACAGGATGAAAAAGACTACAGTACAATATCTAGAGGTTGACCCATGCAGTGAAATACAGTATTTTTTGGCAACTTGCTGCTGGATACTTAACATGAGTTCTGGGAAAGCTGGAGCACCAAAGCAAATTGCTATAGCGTGTATTGTTAACATGCCAAGAATATTTCACTGTGGAAAATCTCCTGCTACCACTTCTTGAACATTTTTAAAGGATTATAGAAGTCTGAAGTACATTATCTCCTAGTTCTTTCTCTTACTTTCAGAAAACTATATACTTTATTCATTTAGTAGCTTATTTTGCAAGTATCTTTTTTTTGGCAGTTTTTTTGCCTCTGCCTCCAAAGAACTGATTATGAGGTCAGCTCACTATGAAGCAAAATGAAAAGTAATACTATAAACTTATTAGGAGTTTGGATTAGATTTTGGTATTTCAGCATCCTAAGCGGGGAGAGAACAGACTTTTTTATAGTTCTGAATCACAAAAAGTACCTTGTTTACTAAGACTCTGTGTATTCATCATTTTAGAATATAAATGATGGCTTCTGGTTTGCGTTTACCAGTTGATAATGACCTCACTTAGGACCTCAGCTTATTCAAGTAATTCTTCTTTGCCAGATAATGCTCTTTCATCAGTCAGTCACTGATTTCTGTAACTGCTGAAAGAAATAAAAGGCACAAATCTTTCTAAAAGCATGGATTTTTTCATTGTAAATGACCAAGATTGGTTTTCTCAATTTTTTTTTGAAGTGTAAGTAGATGAGTGAATAGATAGCATAATTGTGTGTGTGTGTGTGTGTGTATATATTTCTTAACTGCACTTTCATAATGAAAAGAGCTTAACAATAAATGTGTATCGTCTGTTAAAGCCACAGTTAAAGTTGTGTGCATTAATTACAGGTTTATCGATAGATTACGGGGAGAACAAGCTTTACTGGATCAGTTCAGGAAATGGAACCATAAACAGATGCAATTTGGATGGTGGTAATCTTGAAATAATTGAATCAATGAAAGAAGACTTAACAAAAGCCACAGCTTTAACCATTATGGGTAAGTCCAGTGATAATATTTTTTTTTTAATTATTCAAAGCTAATTAATAATGAAATATAAAAAGCTTAGGGAAGCGATTGTTGTTTTTATGTAGATAATACATATGGTACATTCACGAGTGAAACTTGTCTGTGAAAAGTTCTTTATATTTAATTGTACAGTTTGCAATCTCTATTACAAGTATATTTCTAAATACAGTCTTGCATATATATATATATATATGGAATGAAGGTAACAAATTGACAGCTTTTATTTACTATAATCACATGTAAAGCATGTTGGAAGAAGAAGGAGCTGTGTGATGCTCTTTATTGCACAGAATTATCCATGTTTTGTTTGCTCTGCTCAATTCTTCTTCTACTTAGTTCAGAATACTCCTAGTTTGTTGGATTGGCTGGCATTTTGTGAAGACTTCTTTGGGTCATGAATTGATGATTGAGGATTTGGATTTCCGGATGTCTGCTCATATTCCATGTATTAAATTGGTTGAAAGAAAAAGATTCTGTTTGTTATGTTCAAAAGCAGTGATCAGAAAAATCAAAAAAACAGTAGCATAAGGAAAAATTCCTTAAAAAAATCAGCTAATTGCTGATCACTGAATATTATAAAAATATTGCCTCGAATTGGCTTATTCTCATATACACCTTCAGCTCTTGGCCCTTGCTGTAGCTGGGACAGAGTGTAGTAAGAAATTCCAGTCTGACTCAGAATTTTTGTTTATCCTTCTGCGTTCCTAGAGATAACTTTAGAACTTTCCGTATTTCCTACAAATTGCTGACCTCTGTTCTTGTTCACTTAAAAATTACTTACATTTATCTTGGATATTAAAAAAAAAGAGTTCAGTTGATAAACAGACTTTTTTTGGGACAGGTGGTTCATCAACTGCCAGTCTTTTTGTGAAGTATTTTATTTGATTGATTAATCATATAATAATTATGTACATATAGATTGTGTGATAGTGAAAATTAAATAAAATTTAATGATTTTTATGCACATGGTGTTAATTATGTCATATTTAAAGTGGTAATTACTAAATTAGATTTATTATACACATATTTGGCCAGTACTGAACTCTCAATGCTGTCAGTATCTGTTGGAGACAGGATGCTTTTATATGTGCATTCACAAAAACAGGCAGGTTTGGTGTCAGAAGGAATCATGAATGTTAATTTGGACAAATTGTCTTTTATTGATTGGTTTGTGACTAGAAATAGATTGAATAAATGGCCTTTACGCTGGGGAGCTGTTGGGAGTCTTTAACAGGAGGTGTAAAGAGTGTTTGTTCATACTGTCACTGAGTTGGTGGTGGTGTCAGGTCTTCATCTGTGATTCACAGAAGCTAGAACGGTGATGATCCCTCTGGGACAGGCAATAAAGAGTTTATAGCTACCATGTAAAGAAGAGTGTGTGAAAGCAGTTGAATTTTTGCACATCTGGAGATGGAAGAATATCTGCTGTATAGGTTTTAAACACACGTACCTCTAATATTCATAGTTTGGGATGCTTTGTTTTTATGGGTGATGACAATTCTTCCTGCTCAAAAACGGTGAACAAGACTTACAAAGAGCTTGGAGGTTTGTTTGTTTTGCTTTGGGGTTTTGGAGTCTTAGTTGTGCTAAACTGTGGCTTGATACTGCAGTGAGATTCCATATAGCAATCTGCTGGAGAAAAGTACAAGCATATGCAGTTTTATCAGCAGTATTGTATGTACTGGTTGAAAAACATGAGAAGTTTCTGCATTCATTTCTCCCCTAAGTTTTCATACTGTGGAACATACTGTGGTAATATAAATGCCATTTATTTTCCTGAAGAGCGAGTGGCTGTACATCAGCTTCTTATAAGCAGGCTTTTGTGCATGTAAAGTGGGTCAGAACAGAAAATCCCATGCCATGTGAAGCAAGATAAGAGATCTCTAATTGATAAATGGTCATAACTAATAATATATAAAGAAGAATGACTAATTTGTTCTAGTGTAAGATTTAGCATGATAGTGTGTGAAAATTTACTACCCCTGCTGATCTGTTTGCCTAGAAGTTTAATAGGAGGTTTTAGCAGGTGAATCACAGTAATTGCAATGTTTATTGCATCATTTTTGCTCCTATTCCTAAATTTGCTTGACTGCTTTTATCTAAAAACACAGTAAACACAATAAAACAACATGAATGGAATGTTTCTCCTCTCTGAATATACTGAGCTGTCTTTTCTTTTTAGTCATTTGGATTCATCAGTGACTGAAAAGAAGAGAGAGATGGTACCTATGCCCAAACCCTTAACTGTTTTGCAGGATTTAAGTTCTACTCAGTGCTGGAGAGTCTTGTAATCTTCAGCTTTCTTTTGTATTAGTCTGTCTTTTGCATTTAGTGTCTCCCCAGCTAAAAGCAGGATTTTGGACAACTTGCTTTCTTTGTTGGTATATTTTGGTTTCTGATCTTGTCATATTGCTGGGTTGTTTCCACAGAGGCAGAAAGAGGAGATAGAGTTTGGTGGTTTGAGACTCCCTTTGTACAGTTTTGTCACCATGTCATGCAGTTGGAGACTTGTTGATCCCTAGAACCTTTATTGGACTGGGGAGCTGAAGCAAGCAAATAATGGAGGGAACCTCAGTGGGTTGATGAGATGGGTAATGTGATCTGAGATAGCCCTGGTTGCCATGCACCCATTCCCTGACAAGGCCAGGTGCAATGAGGGAGAAAGGATCTTCAGAAAAATTGCTGAATTTCTAATAAATTTACTTATACCAGTGATGTCTCTTTGAGCACCTCAGTTGTTGCTTCTCAAAGTTTCTTTAGCTGTTTTGTGAAGCTTCTTCCCAAGTCATCAGTCTCCTTGTGAGAAAGCATGGGCTCACAGAGACTCCCAAGGAGAACCCCACAGCCTGTGTCAAGAGCTAATGCCTTCCATCCCTTGTCTGGACAGCCTTTTGCACAGAAAACTCACAGAGCTGACAGTTTCCAGTGGCTCTTGCTGTATCTTACACTTCACATTCCAGAAGATTTTTCAGAGCTGTAAAAAAAGTGGTGACTGCGAGAGGCTTGGCCCAACCAAGACTTCTTTAGTTGGCCTTGGTAATCTCTGTGCTGTTCTGATATCTCGAGTTTTGTGATCTTTGATTCTGTTAGTTTCAAAAGTGGAAAAGAGAAGCAGTTAGGCACTCCATGGTTGTGTTCTGTGATATGAACTCAATAGATACCGCTAGTGAAGTCAGTAAAGTTTTGGGTTGCTTCGTAATACAACTTATGGAGTGGTTCAGAGCTTCACCAGCAATGAGAATTCTCCTTTAGCATGACCCCTCAATCTCCCCATTGTTTCTGTTGCTTTCAATTTCTCTATTTTAGCGTTGCAGTTTAGCTGTTGGAAACCATTTGGAAGTTACCATTTCTGTTTTAGATGTTTGCTGTTGTTTAGTCCTTTCCAGGCTCTGTTTAACATCTTCCTACTATTGCATTCTTTAGTGGGAGCTTATTGAAGGTAATGATAAGACATAAAAAATAATGTTAGCAAACAAGTTGGTGCCAAAGTAACTGTCAGGTTTATCCTTGAGGGAAATGGGAACAATATATAATTCACATCTTTCTGTATTTTAGGTCTTTCATTTATTGGTTTTCTACTCAGGAGTGTCAGTCATCTTTCTTTTTCAATATACTGAGCAAAATTCCTAGTCTTCTGGTGCCTGCATTTACTAAATCTTTTTGAGTATGAAATAGACAGGATGAAAATTATATTTCGTTTGAAAGCAAAGTATTTGACTATATACAAAATTGCTATTTTCCCATGCCTTTACGCATACAAAAAATATTTTTGCTGTGGCCGTTCTGTATTACAAAGAAGTTGCTGTAAATCTATGAGGTCATACTTGCTTTTCTACTCTTCCCACTTTTTCTTCAAATGCATATTCACTGTGTGAGATGTCAGTGTGTGCAACATCAGCCATTTTTAGTTAATTTATCAGTCAAAACCGCATGAATGCTTCCTCTAGTACCTCCCACTGGTTATTGTCTTGCTTTTGGTCAACAGTAATGTTCTTCTGTTGCTATGTTAACTGTACGCTTTGTTTTCTTCAAAGACCTCTGCTGTTTATGTTAGTCTTTTAGAAGTTTATGTGCTTCACAGCACCCTATGCCCTACATAATTTTCAACACCTGCTGCTGGCACCATTTACAAATTTATATCAAATATATCCACTGTTCTGAGATTCAGGATGTGAGAGAATCTCTGAATTTCTTATGCAGTACAGCAAAACTCTTTTCAACAATGAGAAGACACTTCCTATACTTGTCTTAAGGTTTGAGTTTAATATATCATTCAATAGCTGATTTTAGTAGTTTTCCTGGTAGCCAGTGTCTTGAGTGGGATCAAATGATAAAGATGTATTTGGAATTCTGCATAAAGTCGCATTCCCTTCCTTCCAAGTTACTTAATGAAAACAATTCCTTGACTGTTACTGAAACTGGTTGGAAATTTACCTTTGTAGTGAGAAGTGTATTTCTGGATTGGTGAGCAGAGTCATTATTTTACAAGATCCGAATTGCAGAGGATCTCACAGCTGTATCTGACGTGTTTCCAAACTGGTGTGTTGTTTCTTGAATGATAAATGGCTCTGAATGAGAAACTGAGCATTGCTAGAAAAGTATTGATTAGTTACCGTAAGTCTGTAGCTGAGAAGAAAAGGATGCTGAAGGCTTCTGTCAGCAGTTTTAGTGGAGGCGTTTGATTGGATTTTGTATCTGGTCCTCACAGAAATACAATTTACACAAAGTCACAAAATTCAGCTCGTGTCTCCACAAAATAGGAATATAATGTAGATTGTATAATGAGGATATAATTTGTTGTGCATTTGGTCTTTTTTTTGGTAGAAAATAGAGTACTCCATGTAGTGAATGATTTTATGTGTAAGTGCTATTTCTGTTGAAATTCGTATTAAAAAAAATTCAATCAGCAATACAACAAAACCAGATATACATAATAGCTTTTCAATGGGCTTGCAGATACTAGATGAATATCTTTTGAACAAAAAACTGTATATAAATATAGCCATTAAGCTATATTATCAACCAATCAAAACAGAAAGTAACAGTTATAGTATTTCATTTTAGACAGAAAATGCAGGTTAATATTACCAAAATATGTTCATGCTCCCATTTACTTTCATCATGCATTGGATGATATATTGGTTATTTGATTTTTGTTTCACCCTAAATAAAGTTTCAAAAATAACACCAGAATGCTTTTCTAGTGGCTCACACGGAAGGAGCTCTGACTTTGCTGGATCTATTTGCAAAGTGAAAGGGGCCGCTTAGATCAGGAAACTTCAAACACATACACCTTAATTTTCCAAGTCATCAGTCTTCTAATTGCCGTAACACCATTCATTACATTAGCATTAATACATGAAATATATCTAGGCAGTTTGCCCAGTTCTAAGTGCAGTACATAGTTGTCTTCCATAAATACTCAAACCACCATTAATGGAAACTAATGGCCCATCAAAATTTGCATTCAGAGTACTACTTGAAATCTCCAAAGGACTGTCCACAATGCTAGGGTAGCAGTTCTTGGCATTTGAATTTGCTGTTTCCCAATATGTTGCTGTGCTTAATGCTAATTACCCGGCAGAATGGATAAATACAACAATTTTAATATATATTATAACCTAGTTTCAGCAACAGGATTGTAATTAGCGATCAAGCAACACTCTCGTTAGCATAATCAAGCAAATAAATCATTTCAGTTTGACGGTTAAAGGTCCAAAATAGCATTTTTTCTTCCCTTGTGTATGAAAGCAAGTTGTCTTTATGCTAAAGTGTTTGGTTTTTTTTGTAAAACCATCTACTATATTTTAAAGTTAATATAGAAATAATTAGTTCATCCTGAATGCTAGGGATCATAGTTGGGTTATCTACTGACAGAATATATCAGTAATGCAGAGAAATAATCCAAATTTTTCTTAGAATTATGGTCAAAAATAGCTGTGTAATTGGGATTTTTTTTCTTTCGTTTGAGACTGCGGTGGTGTATGTTGGTCACCTAGCAGCTTCTGAAGAACTAAAACCTTTTTTTTTAGGTCTTAGAGCATAACTGGAAGGTTTTTTGGCAAGTGGTCATAAGAGGTTTGACCTCAAGATATTTCTACTGCAGAATTTGTGGATTTGGGGGGATTTTAGTTTGGTTTTTTTAGATTAGTTTTTTGGTGGGTTTTTTTATTTTATGATATTTTTTACCCTTTTTTTTTGTAACTATACTTGAAATGTCAGGATTTGTGTGACCTTCCTCATTTAAATCCCCCTACTCTATCCTTGTCTTCTTCTAAGAATCATCGTGCACCATTCCATGTAAGAGAAGAATAAACATTAGTTCAGTAAGATTTTGTAAGTTACATTTTTATTTAAAGGTCTATCCACATTTCCTGTTAGCAAAAATGAAAGAGGAAGGTAAAGGAATTATTTTGAAGAGTACTGAGATACTTTGCTTGTGAATTGTTGTGATTTGTCCTTTTTATTGGTGTAGGTGGTGCAGGAGACTCCTCAACCTCTGCAGTCAGAGCCAAGCACCTCCAGGGCTAGTAATGGATTTATGGAGTGCTGTTTCTTCTGTCATCAGAGGAAAACAACTCCATGATCTGACATGTCTGACACCATTGATGGAAATTGTTTAGACACTGTTAGCTGTACATGGAAGCAGATGTGGTCTCACTGAGTAGCTCAGTACACAAAAGAGCTACCTGGTGGAACATTCAGCTGCTTGTGTAGAAATGGGTTTGGCGCTGTGCTAATACCCAGAAGGAGAAATGATAACATTTGTAGACAATCATTGGTAACTGAACTTCTTGATTAGGTACATGCCATGACTTCATCTCTTGGTAAAATAATATGACAAGTTGGTTATTTGGAGTTTTTGGGTTTTTTTTCCTTTTCCTAAGGAGACAGGCAAGTCAGCCAAGGGCAGGTTTGGGAAGATTTTTTAGCCAAAGTTGAGGTTTTGCACAAAATATCAAAGAAATGCCTAAAAGAGTTTGATTTCTTCTTTGAAATAAAGGATGAAAACACCAAAACCATATGTAATTTGCTTCCTTCCTGTACCCCAGTCCTACAAAACAACTAATTTTTTATAGATGGGTTTGGATATGTAAAACAGTAAGTTCATGTTGCTATGCACAAAACACCTGTCATTACCAAAATTATTTAATGGCCTGTTCTGATTTGTGGTCGCATAAAGGGTGTGAAGAATGAAAACAGTGAAAACTCATCTTCAAATACAAACATTTCATTGAAAAGTTAACTTAAACTTCTAGAATTGTGGGTCATTATTTAGCAGGAAAAAAACCTAAAAAACAACTGTCCAATTCCCATTGTTTCATACATGGATTACAGCGTGTAGTCACCTTTCTGTTCTTAGCTTTCATGTGCCTTTTTGTTATAATTAACACAATCAAAATTCAGCACAGGCACTTTTTGTTCTAAGGGTTTTCTGATAAAGTGTCATCAGATGCAAGCTACTGCTAATTGATTGTTTTTGCAGGATGATGTTTTGAATCAGTCAATTCTAGATTGACTAGTCAATGTGTGAAATTATAGACTTTCTTTAAATTTTACCCGAATTTAAATAGAATTCCATTTCTGTCTCCAAATCTTCATATTCAGAATATTATTCATTCCATAGATTCTGGTCTTAGCGTGTACCTGTGGAGAGTATGTTTTGGTTTTTTTCCTATATATTTTATTTTTTGCTGGTTTTATTTTATTTTATTTTTTACAGTTACCAGTGGAAATTATTTTTTCAGATCTGCAATTTCTCTCATGAAACACTCAACTATGTGGCTTTATAAATTAGTTACTTAAATATCAAAACTGCATCATAGACAAAAATTCATTAAACTGAAAAGGAAGTTAACTAAGAGTGAAGTTAATACACAATACTTGTTGGGAAGGCAGTGTTCCTGAAGGTAAAGGTTTTCAGTTTAAGCTTTTACTTTTGGTTTCTCTATAGTAACAACCTTTTCTGTCTGAAATAAGGAACCCTGAGACCATCTCATTGTTCATCTGTTTGTACTCAAGGAGTGAGGACTCGCGTGACAAGGACAATCAGATTGGCTTCAGTCTTCAGCCATTAGTTCACTGAAGTTCGAGCTTGATATCAAAGCCGTTAAAATCATAATTCTGAAACGATGGGGAGCAGAACCTGCTTTTCATTTTCTTTGTGATTTCTTAGTTACTGATTGTGGGGTTTTTCTAATAAAAGATGTGGTTTAACATTTCAAGCAATTTTGTTAAGTTGTGAAAATGAATTTCTTCCCTAGGGTAACACTAGAACTTCCATATATATATGAAAAATGAGGCATTTTTCTATGCAGGTAACCTTAAATCAGCAGTTGTCACAGCAAAAGTGAAACTGGTGAAAACTGTTTCCATGTCTGCAGAATCTTAAAAACACAATTTCTTCAGATTTCCTCTATAACCTCTTTAAGCAATTTCCCTTAAAACTGATCTGTGAATTAACCTCAAAAGCTTTTTCCCACCTTGGGTCTGAACCATATACAATTCAACAGTGACCCTCTTAATTTTTAAAACTTGGAAATTTTACAGATAAAAAGCTTTGGTGGGCAGACCAGAATTTGGCTCAGATCGGCACCTGTAATAAAAAAGATGGAAGAAATCCAACTGTCCTGAGAAACAAAACTGCAGGTGTTGTTCACATGAAAGTGTATGACAAAGCAGCACAGCAAGGTAAGGTAAATTTTAAGTACGTTTAACCAACTTTTAAAGTTCAGAGTATCTTTTCTCATGTTATTCTCCCAATGTGAAGAAAATAATAAATGTATTTTACTGTAATTCACTGATAAAATACATTGTATTGATAAAAATTCTTTCATTTTGAATAAATTAGTGGATATAATAAAACAATTGAGTTAGCATATCTGCCTGACATATTTTAGTTTATCAGATGTTTACACTGAAGTGAAGCTTGATGTTCTTTTAGAGTTTAAAATTCTTAGAAAAAACAGGTTTAGCATGTGAAGCTCATATCACACTGTTGAAAGTTTAAATGAAGTATTATGAGAGAATTCATTAATATTCTTCATTATCTATTTTAAAAACAGTTCAATTCATCTACGTTGACAGAAATGACAGAAGTATAAATCAAAATTGAGGCAGCAGAAAAATAGGAAACATTGCTAATGCTGCCAAAACTTAGTTGGCATAGTGGGAGCTATGATAGTATAAAAAAGATGTAATTTGGGGTCATGCACACAGTTTTATGAATTTGGAGACTGGTGATGAAAACATTTGTGATTTTCTTTACCAAGAATTTAATTTGGATTCCAGTTGAAAAGTGATGAGGATGGGATCTAAGTGAAACAAATGATTTCATTTCATTGTGGGCTTTCCATCTCTGATCGTGTCCAAGGCCAGGTTGGACAGGACTTGGAGCAACCTGGGATAGTTGGAGATGTCCCTATGCATGGCAGGGGGCTGGAACAGGATGATCTTTAAAGTCCATTCCAACCCAAACCATTCTGGGATTCTGGTTTTTTGTGGAGAAGCTTCCAGAAGAACCATTCCAGATGGTTTCTGCAAAATGTAGTCTTTGTATGGAGCACAACAATTCAGTTCCATATTAAGCATTTCTGGGAACTCTTGCCGTTTTACCTGATGTAGGAAACACCAAAGGTGCTTTGCCAGCCTGGCCCTTAGTTTTAAGTGTGGTGGAACAGCAAGTAACAAAAATTAAGGCATTCAGTAAAGTTTCTATCATTTTAAAATGCTTTAACTTCCTCCCATGGAGACATGCACATTGCCTCCTGAGTGATCAGACTTCAGCAGTATCTGGTGTCTGCTGTGTCATTAGAAAATTTCTATGATTTTAGGTGAATAAATGCTTTCTACTTCAAAATTAGGAATGAGAAAATAAATGTGACAAGTGGTGCTCTGATTTTTGTAGGCTTGGTAACTTGTAATCAACTCATTCCTTGAATATCGTGGTGGATTTAAATGTTTCTTCATGAAGCTTCAAATTTCTGAGATCTCTTTAGTTTACTGTGTATAATGTTTATTATAAATCTTATTAAAATATGTTCATCTATTACCTAAAATTAAATATTGTGTTAATTAAGCAGTTAGGAGGAGCATGGATTTGTGAGATTACTTTGGAACTATATCTTAAATACGGTAAAAAAAGGCTGGTTCATGACAATAACAAGGTTAATATAACATTTGATGAATGAATAAGGTACAATGAATGATTTGTTCATGGTCTGGAATAAGGTGCACTAACATCAGTGAGATTTTGTCATTAACATAGAATTTTCAGGTTTTTCATATGCTTTTACCTTAAAATAGGCAGATTTTCCAGAAAACGAATTTATTCATATTCTGAGGGGAAATGTGGGGTTGAAATTCTGCAGGAGTGAGGCATGGAAAGGTATATGAATATATGAAATATTTTATGCATATCTCAATTTTTCAAATAAGTTACTTGAACAAAATTTGAAGTAATAATAATAATAATATATCAATAACAGCACTCAGTTTTAGCCAGTTTTGCCCAGGTTTTGTTTTCTCTCCCTCTTCTCCCATCATGTCATAGGCAGCAATTCCTGTCAGTTAAACAACGGGGGATGCTCCCAGCTTTGTTTGCCAACATCAGAAACCACCAGAACTTGCGTGTGCACAGTAGGCTACAACCTCCAAAAAAACCGCATGGCCTGCAAAGGTAAAATGGCTTTCAGTATTTATTTTAACCAACTTGAGTTCTAGGGGAACATTGCAATGAGTAAATAAACTTAGTCGGTTAAATAACTTTACTTACTATGCTTGATTGAAGCAGTGACACAGAAATGTCTGTTGTGGTTAGGACAGAATTAAATTTAGCTTTTCATTTAATTATTCAAATACATAAATTTCCATGGGAACTCTTGAGGATTTTTGTTTTGTTTTTTGTTTTTGTTTTTTTTTAATGTAGGCAGAAAAGCAGACCATCTGCATCATCATTAATAGCAGTAAATATTTGTTAAAGGTCATATACCTTATCTTTAAACTAAATTATAGGCTACAAGTATCTGAATTGTTGGGTGTCTCATCCTGTTGTATTGCTCTGAATATAAAATTAAAACCTTTTTTTTTTTCCTTAAATCTTTTTCTATTTTAGTTGGCAAAAATCAGAACGTAGCTTACAGCCAAAGTCTTACTCTTTGCCTGAATAGTGTGAAACAGCCTTATGGTTAAAGTGCCTTATAGTTTTATAAATTTAGTATTATTTATTAGTATTAATTAGGACTAAGTAATTTCTGAGAATTATTGCATAAGAAGACCTCTACAGAGTAGAATTTATTCCTACTCAACAGAAATAGGTGCATTTGGAATGTGATTAATCTTACACAAAAGTAGGCATTTAAAATGCATCAACCACGTTGGTCATTAAACTGTGTATTTCTCTCTCCTGTCTGTGAAGGAAATGTGTATAACTGAGGTGAGATGAATGCTGTACCTCAAAAGACAATTTACTGTCCTGTTTTCCACAAGTTCTTTAAAATTATCTCTTGCTGAATATGTTCACAAAGCACAGGTGTGCACTGAAAATATTCTTAAATTTCTCGTAATTCAAAACTGATTTTTTTCCTAAATTTCGTTAATTCATTTTTCTTAATTTTCATTACTACTAATTAGTTAACTATAAGGTGATGTTTGAAATGGACAGTGACTCCCTTCTCTTTATAGGACCACATTTGCAATTTAATTAGAAATACCTTGTTATAACTCATAGATGTTTTTTTCAAAGAGCTGGAGTTGTCACTCTGAAAAACTGTGGAGCACTATTGGAAAATTATGTCCAATGCATGGTATCTCCTCAAGTCTTGGAAACTGGGAAAGTTTCCACTTTGCTCTCATTGGCTGCTTTATCTTTCCTGTAGGTATTGAATCATTTCTCATGTACTCTGTTCATGAGGGAATAAGAGGAATTCCTCTCGATCCAAATGATAAAATGGATGCTTTAATGCCAATATCTGGGACTTCATTTGCTGTGGGCATAGACTTCCATGCAGGTAAATATTGTGTATCATTTATTGTATATATGGTAAAAATTGTAAATTTTTCTCATAAACGAAATAACCCCTTGTTTTCAAACCTTCTAAGTAATTACAATTGCATTTTAAGGGGTTGGAAATTGATCATGTTACAGAGTTAAGCTCTACCTTTAATATTTACAGTAAATAGGAGAATCTGCATGGTGCACGTGCAGATTGCTCTGGCAGCAGCAGCTGCTCTTTTTTGGTGGAGTCATCACTGAGAACTTGATTAGGAAATTGGTGGTTTTACAGAAAGTGTTCATCGAGGAAAAAGGCTTGTTCCTGCTGTGACGCTTTTTCCATGGGATTTTCTTCGTCCTGTGTGTTGTTGTACCTAACAGGTGGCTTTGACAGCTGAGTGGGACAGTTTTCTCCCTGTCCAGCACAACTCAGCCACTTCCCTGCAAGGCACAAGCCAAGCCTGGATCTGTTTCTTCCTTCTGGAAGGTGCTCTGACAGCCTGAAGAGCAGGCATTTCCACCTGGAGTACACTCTGTACCTTTCCCCTGTATATACAGAAATAGTTTTTTAGTTTACACAGCCTCACAAACCTCCTATGAAATTAAGGGGTTGCAGTTTTGCATGCATGTGAAAGAAGGTGGGAAAAAATTGAAGATCAGATTCTAAAAGTGATTGGATACATATCCCAGTGGTGTTTGGATATCTTCAAACATGTTAGCAATTTTTGATTAGTTTTTAGAAAATAACTAATCTGTGACCAAATAGTGACCTGAAAAATATCCTGTCTTTATCTTTTTAACCCATCAGCTCTTTGACCAGCCTTCCTTCAAGACTCATTTTGTTACCCCTTGAGTTTACAAACTGGCAGTCTAGAAATAAAATCTTAAGTTGTCTGTGTTATATAAATACAGATGCTGGCTTCCTGAAATACACAATAATTTTGTCATACTCCATTGTTTTTTATTTTGATGTAGATTCTGCCTGGGAATTCAGCATTGAGAGATCCTAATTTTTTGCTTAAGTGTATGTTAATATTTGCCTTACTATTGAAATCAGACCTATTTCTTTTGGCTCTGTTGGGTTACTTCATCACACAAATATCACTAATCTCTTGTTAACAGGTTAGAAGTTAAGTTCATTAAATCTTCACCTGCTTCTTCACTGATGCTCTTGCATCTCTGCCTCGTAACATTTCAAGTTCTCACAACATTTTACAGTGCCCTCACACTTGTGTATTTTGCTTTCAAATCAGTGGCAGCTGATGGTCAGAGCTTTTCTTGTGTCATGGATATAGTTCAGGTATGGTCTCCAGAGACTTAAAAATCACTTAATGCCAGTGCCTTTGTACAGACATCTGAGATGGGAAAGTCTCTGATACAGAGATTTAATCTATTCCTGGAAAGATACAGGAGGAGAGAGAAGTGGTAACGACAAATGTTTATGACAGGGAGTACCAAGACAATGCAATTGGGTTTTCTAGAGATGGAATTTTTTTTATTATAATATATTTTTTTTTAATTTAAATTACGCAAACATTACTAAATTATGATGTCTAATACAGAAGACTAAAATTTGACCTTTTTAATTTAAAATACCAATACTATAGTTTTATGTATATAGGATATACATATACATGTGATATGTCCAATACTAGGATGCTATTTTGTATCTCATGTTTTGTTTGTTTTTTTTTTTTTAACCATAGTCATAAGATATGCTAGCTCCTACTTTAGAGAGTTTTATGTGGACTTAGATAATAAATATCAAATCAATATTTTGGAGGAATGAGATTTTTGGGTTTTTGGAAAAATTAAATTGGAGGCAGGATGAAAAGGAGTGAGGTTCTCCAACGTGGCTGATGATCAGTTCCAGCACAGGGAACATGAATACAATTGGCAGTGACAAATGCATTGCATAACATAAATATAAATGGTGTGCAACAGTGAAATCACAAGGGGATAGTGTGTTAAAAAAAAGTTACAGTGCAGCTTTCAACTTCATTTCAGCTTCAAAAACAGCTATTTTTCTCATTTTGGTACCTTACATTGAATTTTATAAATTCATTCCTAAAACCTACTTACATCAAATACGATTCAGAAAGCAAATGGAGGTAGTTTCAGATTTCTTCTTGTTTTTTTTATTTTCCACTTAGTGTTGCTTGCATTTCACTCTTATTCTGGAAGGTTTCCCAGATTTTGCTGTTCTCTTAGTAAATTGGGTATGCAAAGTGGATAAAATATATTTACGTATGCTAGTAGTACAGCGTATCATAATTAAAAGTCTAATGACAATGTCTTGCAGACATGAACAAGCTAGAAGATGCAAACATCTTTTCTCTCCCTGTGTTTTGATACTTCTAAGTTTTTATTAGCAAATAAGTAGCAAAATGTGTGACTCTCATATTTGTTTTGATTACTTGAAGCCAGAATTGTCATTTGTTTAATTGGTGGTGTGGTAAGATTCTTGAGCATACCCATATTGTTTGGTCGCGAATAACTCTATTTTTATAAATATATTTATTTAGCTACACAAATATTTGCATACGCGTACAAATGTATAGATACATGTGGATGTAGAGATAAAATATTTATATCTATTTATATAGGTAATATATCTGTGCTGTATATAGAAATATATATATTCGATAAATACACACACTGTATTATGGAATTAAAAGCAGATATACAAAGTATGAAAAAAATAGCGATGGAACAAATATTATTTAATATCTCTGAGCAGTGTCTTTCCCAGACCAAACATCTCACTCAGGATGTCATCAGCTGCTTACTTTGCCAGCAGAATGCTGGTTGCAGCTTCCCTACAGAACCCTGTCAGTGGAAATAGAGAGTTCTGCTTGAGGGATGTTCTCACTTTGTTTGCCCCATCCCTTTTTTGAGGTTATTATGTGCAACAGACGGGAGTTTGTGTCTGTGCTTGGGCCACTTCAAATTCTTGGCCTGGCTGTTGAGTTAAAATGGTCAAAGTTGTCCCTTTTTTTCCATTTGATGGACAATCACTGCAGCAGAAAGGCTGGGAAGACAGCTGAGATATCTTGAAACACCAAAAAAAAAAGACTTAGTGGAAGCTTGTCAGGACATTTAAAATAAAAGCTGAATTGTGGATGGAATATATATTTTTTATTCTTTTGTCAGCATATCACTCTCAAGTGTCACTTTTTATTTCCCTAGTTATTTTTTTTTTCCTTATACTGTCAAAATTCAGTGTGTCTGATTACTGAAGGAAAACACTGTATAAGCAGTTTTACACTGTAGCTTTTCAGAGTCCTGAATATTTTGGAATGGTGATAAACAAAACTGTATGTTTTGAAGCATTTATTCCATTAGGGAAAAGGTAAAGACAGCATATTTATTCTAATTTTTAACAAAGGTAGTAGCTTCCAGCTGTCATCATGGCCCTGTTGTGCTACTTGCGCTGTACTAAACAACCTAGAATTCTGACAGCATTATTTTAGACAAAATTTAAGAAAAGGAAAAGGAATGAGGAATTAAAGCTGATAATTTTGATACTTAATACATATTAATAAAGCTGTAACTGGCAATATTTACAGTTGCTGATACAGGTACTTGGGCTGAAGTAAGTGAATTAATCTGAGAATGACTGGCACGTGTTTTGTAGGAAATGATACAATCTATTGGACAGACATGGGTTTCAACAAGATTAGCAGAGCTAAGCGAGACCAAACCTGGAAAGAAGATGTTGTCACAAATGGTCTGGGGAGAGTCGAAGGCATTGCCGTGGACTGGATAGCAGGTAGGTCTGAGCCTGCTCCAGGACTTGTCTTCATTTCTGAGGGTACACTCTTGCCTCTTCAGCCCAAGATTAAATAACTTGTTTTCCTTTCAGCTCTAATTTCTGGCATTGCAAATGTCTGGAAACTATTTATGTGTCTGGGATGGCACTTCTTAGATGAACAGTTTCAATACCAGTTTGTGCTCTAAGAAGGCTGAACAGGACTATAAATTACAAATACAAGACCCATGCAAATGAAGATACAGCAGCTAGCTTCCAGTTCTAACTTAAACACTTTTCAAGTAGTCCTTCCTTCACGCAGTGACTCCCAGGTGTTTTTCCTAGGTAACATCTATTGGACGGATCACGGCTTCAACCTGATTGAAGTGGCCCGGCTGAACGGCTCCTTCCGATACGTGGTGATCTCCCAGGGGCTGGACCAGCCACGCTCTATCGCGGTACACCCCGAGAAAGGGTAACATGTGATTCCTAACATCACAGAGCTTCTCCTTGCTCTCTATATTCATGGCATGCCCTAATTTCTCTGCAAAATAGTTTTAATTTTCTAAGGAAGCCATTAGACGTTGCTTGGAAGCACGCTTCGGTCTGAAGTTCCCAGCAAATCCAAGGAAGCCATATCAGCTCATGAAGGACCTCATGATGAAATCCCAGAGCAGTGTAATCCTTGGTAGTTATGAACTCCAGGATCATGTAACATCCCAGTGTAACAACCAGGGAGACTGGCCAGGGTCGCTGAAAGTCATGTGGGATGAAGGTTGTGGATTGGAGAGTAAGGGTTGGCAAAACTGGCTTCTGTATTCACCCAGCTGATTGTCGAGGGCAGGGACAGCATTAACAGAAACAGGGAATGTACCATCCCCTTCCACCTCCAGAGCTCCTTGTGGAATCCCCATCCCTGGAGCTGTTCAAGGCCGGGATGGACTGGGCTCTGAGTAACCTGGCCTAGTGGAAGGTGTCCCTGCCCACGTCAGGGGGTTGTTTAGAGCACTTCAGGAGGATGAGAGGGCCACAGATCACTATTTTACGTCTGGTAGAATGGTGTATCTTCTGCAAAGGAAGGCCAGCTTCATCTATTTTGCAACACTGTGCCACAAAATGGTAACTGGAGGTATCTCCCCTCAGTTCCTCCAGGAGAAGCACAGCAGTGTTTTGCTAGTGAAGTACAGGGCTGCCTGTCTGTGGAAAGATTAAGGCCTTTTGACCCTTTGCATTTTTGTTACATCTTTTCCCCTTTTCGAGACAAAACTTTCAAAGGTGTTCTTCCCTCCCCTTGCCCTGACTTCATGTTCTGCATTCTTCTGGAAGCTGGAGTTGACAGCTGTGAGAATAGAGAAGAAAATAGCAGTTATTAGAGCTTGTTGAATCTGCCAGTTATGCCAAGATGGGAAGCAGGCAGCATTCAACTGGTTGGTGGCATTATTTATTGTCGCTGAGGAAAAAGTGGGAATGTGTAGCCCTACAAAAGGGTGTCTTTGTCCCTCATCAGGTATATTTATTCATGCAACATGTTTTGGCAGCTATTCATGATTTTCTTTGGAGTATTTTAGATTTGTTTAACCTGCTAATTATGGGGTTTGTTTTTAGTTTTTTGGGTTTTTTTTTCATCAGAGTAACTGGTTTAAGGAACATTTAATTTTAGTATATTCAATGTCTGCTTTTCTGTGGCCAACATTTGGTTCACATCCTGTGTAAATAAAGTCTCAAATAACTCTGACCTCTGACCAGATGCCTGAAAGCAATTTCAGCTCTGTTTAGAGTTGCTGTTAATAATCTGGTTAAAGTTGCATCACACTTACGTAGTGATTGTTAAAATCCAGCTGAATAATACTGCCAATTTTAACATTCCTCAGCGTATTTTTAATTTAACTCATGTTGCAGTTCAGTTTCCTAGTCTGCCTGAGTTTTATCATTAGTATAAATGCTATTATTTGTTATATCAAGAACTATGAGAACAGATTCATTTTTCCTAGAGCCAGAAAGCTCTACAATGAGAGCCAAAGTGGGTTGTTTCAGAAGCTGAATTTGATGAGCAAATTATAGGATTCATTTTTTTTGCACCCTTATCACATTATTATCCCTCATTATTTCACGTATCTGCAGTCATCTAGTCAAATACAGCTGCTTAACAGCAGGTTGGTGTAATGATGTCACCAGACACAGGGGGAGAACTGTTTAGTAATGCCCAGAAGACTTTTGGAAGCTTTAAAAACCAACTAACACACACGTCCCACACAGAGGGAAGCACTGGAGAATGGTTTTGTGTGCTCTGTTCACTTTATGTACAGCCTGTTACTAAAATAAGTTTTAGTGTTCTATGAATATTTGCTATGAAACTCCTTCTCTTCAGGCTATTAGTAATGTTCTAGGCCTCAATTATGTTGTATTAGATACTTCTTCCTCAGAATGTATGTTATTTTGTGTTTATAATGTATAACACAGATGTACGTACATACATTTCTATTTGTAGACTCACAGATATTCCCACAAAGCTGTTCCATAGGTTACTGTTCATAAAGGAAGTGCTCTGTGTAGGTTATCTGGCCTCATTTTGCTATACCTGAAGTAACAAGCTGAGAAGTTTGTCAAGGCAGAAGTTTGACCTAGGACCTTGTCCTAAGTTAGTGATGTATAGTGAGAAGTACCCAGACACGTGAGATTAGGTAAGTAAGATTCAGATTGTTCCCATGAGGCATTTGGCAGAATTTGAAAAATGTTTTCCTCTCAAATAAAGCCCCTTTGCTCTACCATTTCCACAGTGCTTCTCACTGCTTCATAACTAAAACATTTTTAAGTTAGGCATCCCTTGTATTATCACAACCTTTGTTAGTGATTAGATTCAAGAGCTTCTGCTCCAGAATTTTTTTTCTTTTTTTAAATTTGCTTTTATTTTTCCAAGGACAAAGCTGAGTTCTTTAAGGAATAGAATTTTGTATTGACTCCTAGAATACAGTTTTAAGATTTTCTTCATATATGTAATTTGAAAACAATGTCTTAACAAAGTGTTCTATTAACCAAGCATTATGATACATTTGATTTCTTAAGATTATTTAGGGACATGAGGCTTATGGGTTTTTTAAGTGCCCATTTAATGGTAATAGTTCTGTTTGCAATTTTAATTGGTGATTTCTACAACATTCTAGGTACTTATTTTGGACAGAGTGGGGACAGACCCCTTGCATAGGCAGAGCACACTTGGATGGCTCTGAGAAGGTTGTCCTTGTGAGCCTGGGGATTGCATGGCCTAATGGGATTTCCATCGATTATGAGGTTGGTTCCCCTGTCTTCCAGTGTACCTTAAAATGTACATTATTTGTTATGTTTCATTAAAGCCAGCTGGTGTTCCACCTTGATGTAATCTTAATAACTCTTAATTAAATGCTTGGACAAGCCTGTTGACGTTTCCTTTGAAATTAATCTTTAGGAAAATAAATTGTATTGGTGTGATGCTCGTACCGACAAGATAGAAAGAATTGACCTTGAGAGTGGAGGGAATCGGGAGATTGTGCTGTCAGGGAGCAATGTGGATATGTTTTCAGTTGCGGTGTTCGGAGCTTACATCTACTGGTCTGACAGGTAATTTATTTTTCATAAGCATTTTAAATCTCGAAACGTTATTTCAGTGCCAGGTGCTTCACCTTTGTAGGATTAGCCGTTCCTTAGCAAGGTCACAGGCAGGATCGCGGAATCCCGCGCGGTTTCCGAGGAGGAGAGGGCGTTCTGCTGCTGAAAGCTAAAGGGTGCCTCAGTGCCGTAGATGAGAGCAGGCTTCTCCACCTGCTGTTAAGTGAGCTCTCCACTGCTCTTCAGTCATTTGTTCGGTGTGAATTAGTTGAGGATTGTTGATGAGACATCTTCAACTTTTTTGGCAGAGCACATGCAAATGGCTCTATTAGAAGAGGCCACAAGAATGAGGCCACGGATGCTGTGACCATGAGGACTGGCCTTGGGATAAACCTGAAGGAAGTGAAAGTCTTTAATAGAGCACGAGAGAAAGGTTGGCTGTTCTTAAGGATGCTATTGATTGTTTTAATATCACCTGCTACTTTTTCTGTATATTAAAGCATACCAAAAATTAAGTGATCAATGATTTTATCTCCACTTTTTACTCTTGAAGTAGATTTTTAACTAAAATTATTGTACTAAAGAAAACATGTAGTACCAATCCTACTAAAATTCTTCAGATTGTTTCAAAGAGAAAACCTAAAACCAAAACACTTCCTATCATTCCAGGTTTGATGGGTTTTGTTTCATTTTTCTTAAAAAAAAACACTCTTAGGATTGAGAGACCTTGACTTGTGCTTTACAGAGCAGTAATCTCAGGCAGTTTCAGATTTCTATTGGAAAGCAAACCAGATTTTTTTTCTTGTGAGAAATTCCCAGCCTCTGTGTCTTAATATTTATTTGCTGAAATTACTTGGGTTTGAGTCTATTTTTTTCTTTTTTTTTTTTCTTCTTCTTTTTCTATGGGAAGAGACCTGGTAAATAATAAGATTTCCCTGATATTTAATTAGTTTAGCAAACTCAAGAGATAAAAGTTATTATAGACTCTCTGTGATTTATGGTACTGATGGTTAAACTTTATTCTCCACTACCTGACTAAGAATAATCTTGTTTTTTAACTGTCTTTTTACTTCTAAAATTCTGGTTTTGACAAGACCTTGAAAAACTTGTTTTAGTGAGCAAAATTGGTTAGATGTCTACCAAAAATGATGATGATTTCCTCAGAAAAAAACTGCTCCTGGGTAATCCAGACAATATTTTCTAGAAACGTGTTCAAAAAGAGAGGAAAAATATTTCTGGTGTTGGTAGCACTCAAAATTTGCTTTAATCACAGCATTATATATCCAAAGATTCTGTTTCTTCTACATACATCTTTCCTAAATAATTGCATTAAATATGACATGTTAAATAAATCTGCATTTTGAAAGAAAACGTATTTATGAAGAAGAGAAACACTTTTTTGAAATCTTAAATATTTTTGAGAAAAAATAATTTGCAAACATATATGCATATTAATTTTACTAAGGATTTCTGCATGCACTTTGAGAGCATCCTATTTCATGGATAAAAATAAAAGCCACACCAAAACCCATCTCTTTTAACTAGGCTAGAAATTGTTAATGTCTGCTGGCTTGGAAGGGCTTTATATTATAGAATTAGGAAAATAGAACAGTGGGATAAAGCAATGCTTCTTTATGTGTAATTTTTATTGATACCTTTATAGACTTGACCACATTAAGAATAGGAGAAATGGTTACTGAGGCTAAAAATCTACTGATGTTAGTTTGAAAAACATACCTGAATGATTTTTTAATACGTTTTTCAAATTTTACTAGGGTACAAATGGTTAATGTCATTGGGAGGGGATGTCAGTGAGCCAGAAGGACAAAAGGGCAAAAACAGGTGAAAAATGTTTTTGGAATATTTTTCTATCTCACAGTCTTATGTGTATATATATATACACACACACACACACACACATATATATATTTAAGTTTATGGAACTAGAAGTAGTTAACTGTTTAAAAAAACCCAATGTAATTAAATAGTTTCCAGACCTGTTGTTATTAAAACAACCCCTCAAACCAAAAAGGAAAAAAAAAAAAAAAAAAAACACCAAGAAAACCCCCAAAAAATCCCAACACCCCAACGAGCTTTGCTGGTTGTGATTAATGCTTTTTTTTCAAACACCTGTTTTACCCTTTCTTGTGAGCCAGTCCTGCAGTGGGATTTGCAAAGATTCCCATCCTTCAGTGCAATTTTACAGGTGTGCAAAGGCATGCCCTGACTACACTGGCTTCAGAACTGGCCACTTTTAAAGATCTTTACAGCTGATGAAACATGGAAGCATTGAAGTTTTCCAAGAGATTTTAGAAGCTTGAGGATCTTTTTCATATATTTGCTTTTTTCTTCTCAACCTCTCATCCTTCCAAACAGATATTAACTTTTCTAGCCTAATAAAACTTCTAAAGAATCTTCTAAGCAGACTGAATGTAAAAATGTGTGTAGCTGAATTTCCACATGTTTTACATAACTTCAGAGGACTGTGTCTCGTGGAGTGTTTTCTTAGGAACACAAATTCAGTATTTCTGCTTTTAACAGCAAGTTACTTCTCATATCCCATGATTTTTTATTAAATGGATTTCCAGCTTGAAATGTAGCAGTTAAAGAATTCAATCAACAGTGCTTTCAGACACTACATATTCCCCAACAATTATGGTTTTGTACCTGAAAACATTCCATTAAAATGTTTTATTCACCTTCATTATGTGGGAAACTTTCAGAAATGGGAAAATCACTGTACCGAAAGAGCTGAGTTGTTACACGGAAAGTGCTGTCAGAAACAGAAACTGAATTATCTTAACTAACTGTAATAGTAATTCATAAATAGCCTAAAATAAAAAAGAAAAAGACAAATAGCTCCCAATTATTGATGATTACTGTTATTTTAAACACTGCTTGCAACAAGTGTAGTTACTAATGTGACAATGATTTCTTAATGGTGTGCAGTTGTCAGGGAGTAAGTTTTTGAAGTCGGGTTTTAAATTAAATTAGAACAAAATGTTAGGAAATGTCTTCATTGAAAACGGGACTGGATTTGCACAGTTTTTTACTAGTCAATGCATATGTTTTTAATTTGGTAGAAAATGTCTAAAATCAGTACTGTATTCTGATGGTAGCTAAATTTGACTTTCTGCCAGTAACAGCTGTTTTTAAAAAAAATTTAAAGCTCAAAGCACTTGAAACATTTTCTAAGTCTTCGGCTGGTTTTAGAAGAATAACCCATTTTATCTTTTTCTATTAATAAAATATATACTGTTGTGAAGTGAAAAGGGCATTAATTGTATTTGCTCATCAATTGTGTCCTTTAAAATCATTTTTTGGTTGTGGCTAAAGTTGCATTATTTACTGTTTTAGCCTTTGTTTTCCTTGTGAACGTAGCGCAAATAACTTTTAGGAGGAGAATTCTCAGAACACGTGAAATTTCATTTCTTTTTAAACTGAGTATGTTTTTATTTACAAAAGATTTGATTATGTTTTTTTTTACAGGTACCAACGTCTGTGCCAAGAGCAACGGGGGATGCCACCAGCTCTGCCTTTACCGCGGGAGCGCTCGGAGAACTTGCGCCTGCGCCCACGGGTACCTGGCAGAGGATGGGGTCAGCTGCCTCAGGCACGAGGGTTACCTGCTGTACTCAGGAAGGACAATACTGAAAAGCATACACCTCTCGGATGAGACCAACCTGAATTCTCCAGTGAGGCCCTACGAAAACCCGGAGTACTTCAAAAATGTGATTGCTCTGGCCTTTGACTACAGCCTGAAGGGAAGGGGCACCAATCGCATATTCTTCAGCGATGCCCACTATGGAAACATCCAAGTTATTAAAGACAACTGGGCTGGCAGAAAAGTGCTAATTGAAAGTAAGTAAAAAAAAAAAAAACCAAGAAAACCCATATATCTTTCCCAAAATGCATATTTTATTTCAATAAACTTTGAGTGAAGAGTTGGTGATCACTTTGCTTTATAGAGTAAAAAAGTCAATGGAGTTTTACCATAATTAATTCTTATATTTTATCCCTATAAGATGCATTTAAGCATTAACCACTTCAAAATAATTTGTCTTAACAAATTTGTCTTAACAAAACAGGCTTATGAGGCGTGAAGCATGATACTAGAAAACAGAAGTGATGGTGGCAATTCTTAATTTGTATTACTGTGATTTAAAGGAGCTTTACCGTTGAAACAAAACCTCGTTGTGCATTGCTTGGAAATGAAACTATTTGGTTGTTAATCTTCTAGTCAGTGAGGATGAGGTCTCTGTTGTGGCCATTTCCCAGTATAAAATTTTAAGACCTTGGTCAGCATGTTCAGTTGAGTCACCCTTCTTGAAGTGAAGCCCAAGAAAGGGACTTGTGCTCAGTGATAATCAAAGCCAAATTCCAACCTGCAAAACTGTTTGGTTTTAATAGAGGCTCACTTGGTAATGTACTTATCTACTGCTCATGTTTACTATGCCTTCATTCACCACAGTAGTAGGAGGAATTTTATGAAACGTGACCTGTTTCTAGCCTTTGAAACTTGTAACTTGGCACTACTATCAAGAAATTGCTGCCAACATCTTCACCAAAGTCTTCAGGATAGGACAAACCGCATTTTGCCACTGGGCTCAATAAGATCTGAGTATCTGACAATAAAATGTTTATCAACCAAGTCTGACATAACTGTAATACAATGTGTATGTAGGTAGGTACCAGGTTTGTCATGGTAAAATCTGAATTCAAGGAAAATCTGAATATGAATACATAAGGAATACATCCTTAATGCTAAACATCCATAAATCTGTATGACAGAAGTGTTAATTGCAAAAGCTTCTGTTGTCTTTCATTTCTGTTCTACTTAATTTGTTCTAAAATATGCAACAAACCACGTTCATCTGTAGTCAGTTATCAGATGCAGTTACTTAATTTGTTTGTTCTCCTACTTGTCCTTTTTCAGTACTGCCTGGCTTTTTTGAAGGCTGCAGTTTTAGTAATTGTTTTCCAAAATGTCTGAAATGCTATATAGTATTTGCTCCTTAAGTTGTGGATAAATCTCATATGAATTTCTACTGTTTTATGCTATGTTGCCTAAATTTAGCTGTTTGTTTGGGTCAGTTTAATAAGAAAACCAAAGAGTGATGAGGAAAAATGGAAGTTTGGTTGATGTATCACCTTTTGCTGTTGTATGTTAATGGGAATATATTTTAGAAAAGAAAAAAGTTAAACAGTTGCAAACTGACAAAATATTATTCCACAACTGGCATTGGATAGTTGTTGTATGCTCTACCTCTGCACTGGGGTTCTGTGGAGGCATTTGTGGTTATGAAAACAGTTGGCACTAATGCATGGAAAAGCATTTTTGAAATATTTTTGAACTGAAAGAGGGTAGATTTAGATGAGATTTAAGGAAGAAATTCTTCACTATGATAATGGTGAGGCCCTGGCACAGGTTGCCCAGAGAAGCTGTGGCTGTCCCATCCCTGGAAGTGTCCAAGGCCAGGCTGGGCACAGCTTGGAGCAACCTGGGGTAGTGGAAGGTGTCCCTGCCCATGGCAGGGGATGGGATGATCTTTTAAGGTGTGTTCCGAACCAAACCATAATGTGATTAAATATGGTACAAGGTGTTTGGGTTTATCCCCACTGATTTCCTGTATGTGCATATCTTAGAGGAATTCATGATATCTGTATTAAGATATGTTAAAGATAAACTAAGCAATGAATCAGGATGTTCCCATTACTCCCAGAAAAGCTTTAAACCTAAGGGTTCAGAGTTGAGCTTAGCTGCACAAGAGACAGAAACATGCAGGGGTGACATGGAAGCATAATTTTAACTCTGGTGGTTTAAAAAGAGATTAAAAGTATCATATGAAAAGCCATTGGAATTTTCAGCATTTAAAAGAGACAAAGAAGAGAAATAAATGCTGGGGAAGCACTAATGCAGATAGAAATTGGTTTTTAAAAGAACAATAAAGTATTCCTCATTACTTCATAATAGGTTGCTCTACAAGAGCTAAAGACATTCCATAAAGCATAGCTGGGAATTACAGTTTTAAGAAATTGTTAGGAAGTGTTTCTACTTGTAGCTTAATATGCCAGATTTCATTTTTCATTAGCAGAGTCAGCACTCTGAATAATTGAATGTCAGATGAAATTTTGTGTCCTTGCAAAAGCATTCACTGTACCTGCTTGGGATGTACGTGTGAACTATGGCATTTTGGAGAAATACTTCTCTGTTATTCTGTAGAAATGCTTCTTTGTAAGTGAGAAGGGATATAACATCCCAGAATACGTTTATTGCTCTCTTTCATGTGTTTTAAACCTCTTCAGTTTATGTTGAGTCATTCTTTTTCAGCTGGTATTTTTGTACCTTCCATCCCACAGTCTGCACATGATTTTTTCTCTCACTGTAAACAGGAGACATTCATGAGGCTGTTTGATATAATGGAAGTATTTGATCAACCTCCACCTGTAAAGAGAAAAGCAGTGTTAAGATGGTTGACACCACTAACTCCATTCACTGGAAGACATAATATTCCCAAATTTTCGCATTTCCGAGTTAAGAATCTGTGATCGCATAGAAATTATTGAATGGAACCCAGCTGAAAAATTATAGTAATAATGTTTCATTTCAGAATTGAAAAATAACATCCTTGATATTAATTTTGCTATTTTTTCCTCCAAAATTACTAGAATACATCTGTAGGAAGTTTTACTTTATTACGAAGGGATTCAAAACCACATTGGAAATACCTACTGTGGTTGTATCAGTTCTACAACCTTTTTCTACCTCATTAAGTTGAAGTCCACAAATAGTGTAAGCCTTTACTCAGTAATTGACTTTAATAGAGAAAATAGGGAACGTTACGTACGAGACATGGTTGTCCCAGATTTTTAGTTCACTGAACGTGAACCTGCTCCTAAAGGATCTGTTACCAGATGGATCTCTACCTCCCTGAAATCAGATCTATTCGATCCGTGAACTTTTCTGCCCGCTAAAAACACTTAAGGCACATAGAGCTCTTTGTTAAACAGGTTCCCAGCTCACTAGAAACAGATTTACAACTCACGAGCAACCCATTATCTAGCATGTTTTTAGCTCACTGAGAACAGATTTACTACCCAGAAACAACCCATTATCTAACATGTTTCCAGTTCACTGGAAACAGATTTACAACCCATACGCAAGCTATTATCTAACATAGTTCCGACTCACTGAATATTGATTTAGAATTCATAAACAACCCATTATCTGACAAATTTTCACCTCACTGAACAGATTTGCAACTCATAAACAACCCATTAGCTAACACGTTTTCGGCTCAGGGAAGGTAGATTTACAGCATATAAACAACTTTATCTAACTTGTTCCAGTTCACTAAAAACAGATTCAAAACTCACCAAGAATCCTGTACCTGGTGGGGTCCTGTCTTCATTCAGCAGGAAGGAACAATGACAACAACAGCAATAAACCAGGATGTGCGTGGTGTGCCATGCCCTAACACCTTTATTATTTGTGCAGTGTAGTTTTTTTTTGGAGGGGGTTCTTTCATATCTCTAAACTCTCCTTTGGTCAATCAGCAGCAGCTTTCTCTTATTTTTCTAAGTAGTTTTATCAGGTTAATCTTTCTTATTCCCACTTTTTTAAAAAAAGTTTACCTTTTTCTTGGCCTGTGATTTCCCACAAATATTCTTTTGGCTGATCTAAGTTGTTTCAAAGCTTATGTTTATACAAAGAAGCCTTTTTAGAAGAAACACTTTTTAAGTTTCAATTTCTAGGCTATTAGTGCTTTTTTTTATATATTTATCAGAGGGAGAAGATTGAAGTAATATATTCATTAACCAAAGCCTTCCTCAGTGTATCTGTAGAAAAACAGTGCAGTGTTCCAATAGCTTTAATACAGTGGTACAAGAGTAGACAGGAGACCAATGAGCAAGTTAAAAATTAAAGAAAAAAGGTGGAGGCAAGGAAAAAACAAACAAAAAAAAATGAGAAGCAGGGAAAAGTATTAAGATGAGATACACTCGGTGAGCTGTTTTTTTTCTCCTGCCTGTGTAAACAATGGCACTGAGACATTTTGCCAGTGTAGTGTCTTTCACAGCATAAAAGGGAAATGTTTTGTGAAAAAAACGCTCCTGTTTTGAACCTGAGGCACTCATGCCCATGGAACGCAAAAATCTTTTCACTGCTAACATAAGGTGTCAGATCCTGTGATGTATTGTAAGGCTTTTTACAGTCTGAATCTTTTAAAGGTGTTCCAATGTGTGCTACTATTCTTCCTAACTAAATGGGTCCAATTTAACTGTCAGAAAGGCATTTATGTTCCCATTTCTCTTACAGAGCATTACATTTTGTACATTGTATGAGATCCCTTTAGTTTTGGAACTTTCTTCTCCAGGAAAGAACTTTTTAATCTGTTAAAAAAATAAATACTTGAATATTGCTGCTTTTCATTTCATAAATAAATGGGATTCATTATTAAGTGTATGTGTTGGAATAGAGGTCCAGTGATTTTCACCTTTTAAAGGAGAGAAAGTGAGAGGCTGCTGTTAAGTCTAGGATGTTTCAATAGTAAAACATAATATTTATTATTACAGTGCCAACATTTTTAGAGGAAAACAAAGTGTCTGGTTTGTCAATGTAATTTGGTTTTGTATGTTGCTGTGTATTAGAGAATAAGATAATCACAGAATGTTTTGGTTGGAAGGGACCTTAAAGATCATCTTTTTCCAACACCCTGCCAGGGCAGGGACACCTTCCACTAGACTAAGATTAGTGGGTAAAATCTGTGAGTTGTTGTTATAGGTGGATGAAGTTTACTAATTTTATATTAAGTTTGTTTTTTTTTTAATTTTAGAAATGTGTATTCCTGCACATTTCATGCTTTGTTTAGGTGTTACTGATGTGAAACTCTGAAATATATTCATGATGGGAGCTGTCTCACACTGGTCTTTGAGTTTGGTATGTCCTGAGCATTCCCAGCCTCAGTACTGAGGAAAGGTGTTTCTTTCTGCCTACTGCACTTGAGAGTGTTCCTGAAGAATTAATAATGTCTGTGACTGATTTAACTTCAAACATTGCCCTCAAATTTATATTGATGTACATATTTGCTAAATTTTTCCTTCAGCAGCTGTGACTTAGTTGTATAAGTTGTAAAAATATGTTTGGTGAATTGTCAGGAAAAAGCTACCCAGAGGAACATCTCTCAAATTTCTTTTTTTTTTTATTTATTTTTTTTCTAAAGAGTAATGTGATCCAGCAAATATTATTAGATTGTGAGGCTATCCTGGCATTAATGCCTCAAATAGCTCTTTTTCAACAGTAACAATAAAAATGTGTGATTATACATGTTTATTGGAAGGCTTAATAGGATAGTCTTGGTATTGTCCTGCAGGTGGTAAGGGTGAATAGTTCTGGGGTTTTTTAGAGTCCATATGTAATGCATAAAAAGATAATGTGGGCTCCTGTAATTAGGAAAACATTTCTTCCATGACAGTGGTTAAGATTTTTAATAATCCAGTAAAATACTTCCATCTCTATAGGTTAGCTTTCCATTCTAGATCTCTTTCTGCTTTTAAAACCTCTTTTATATCAATATGTTTGACTACATTGAAGTTACGATATTGTAACACTTGCTAACTAGTAATGACTTGTTGAACCGTACTGGGAGGGTTCCAGTTACAGTTTTACAAAATACTATTGGTTTTCCAAATTTCTGAGTTCCCTGCATTTCCTTAAGCTTGTGATTTATCATTCTTTGCTACATCATTCCTGCTGACCCTAAGACAATCCCTAAATTTAATAACAGAGTGAGTTATATATCACATAATGAAGGACAGAGTATTGCAGGTTTGCATCTCTTGTGATTTTCCTTGGTAAATAATCAGGGAACATTTGTGGAAGGGCTCTATCCACTGTCTAGAAAAAAAAGTAATTGGAGGTAAATATAGATTTCGTCATAAAAAGCTGTTGATTATTATGGAAGACACCAAGTGTTTTGCTAGGTATGGGATTTCAGTATTACACTTTCCACAAAAAAGAACCAAAAGATTGAGGGTTTTTTTCTGCTTTTAGAATGGTCTTACATTTCTTTATATCATTCCCAACAAATGTTTGTTCTTTCCAATATTGGCTCAGGAAGTTTGAAGAAGTAATAAGGTCACATCCATGGAGATGTTTGTAGTTTCTTAAGCTAATTGCTACCTTGAAGAACCCAAAGCCTTTGCTTATGCTGTCTTGTGCAATTTAATAATCTTTAATTTGGGATAGCTTATAGCATGGGTTTATTTTTTCAAGGTACAGAAAAATGGTACAGGTGTTTGCTGATTCTTGGCATGATTTTAGCAAACTTTACATCTGCTCTGAAACAAAATTATATTCTCAGGCTGAATAGAACGGTGGCATAATTGGTTATTGCAGTTTATGATAAACTTCCTACTGTCTGAGAACTCTTGTTTAGCAAAAGGTTTCCTGGTACTCGAAGAGCAAAGTGAGGGTGAGAATTATGTGAAGTTCTGGTTGTGCAGTCAGTGAGAGGTGTGAGTATAAACGCTTTCCTTCAGGTGCCTTACTGCTCGTGAGGCTCTGCTTTCACCCCGGATCAAACGGTGACCGCCTGGTACCCATCCATCCCCGCAATCCTGCACACGCAGTGACAGCAGCCACGGCCCCCTCCTGCGACCAGCCTGCTGTGACAGTCCACAGGCTGAGTCCTGAAAGGGAAATGGCAAAACCCAAGTCAGAGGATGCATAAAGATCAAGCAGGTGTTTCACTACTGATCATTAAAGCCATCTCCGATGTTCTGATATCAAAGTGCTGTTTATGCCCAATTTTGTTACTTTGATGGCTTTTCAGTGTCAAAAAAATAATGGTGTTGGCAGTTGTTCTTGCTTTACATCATTGTTAAAGAAAAGGAGTTGGCTGAAATAGGAAATTAAAGGAAAAAGGTAATTGAAGTGGTGCAACTGGAAAAGTTTTGACTGTAAACTTCCTAGATAGTTTTAAAAACAGAAGATAAGAAGTAAAAATCTACGAAATGGAGAACTAGTGTTCACATGTGTATATATATACATGTGTATATATATGTATAATCAAAATCAGTGGCAACTATTATTTAAACCTTGCCCTTTATTATTTTTATTTTCTGGTTGCAATAATAAGGGAGCGTATTCTGAGTTCTTCAGTTATTGATTTTTTGCTTGTCTGTTCCCTGAGAAAGTCAGATGAAGATCAGCATGACAATATTTATAGGCTGCATCTCATCTGTGGGATGCAATCTATCTTCGTTAACCTCAGTAAAAGTGATAGATAGCATTTGGCAACGTAATGATGTGATCACTCTGGCATTGCCTTTGTAAATCATAAGCTGTTGCATTCTCTTGTGTAGATATTTAATCAGTTATACACCCCATTACTGATTTAATTCGGAACGTCAGTGGCAGGTGAATAATGTGAGTATTTGTATATTAATATCATATTGTATTAATGTTCTTTTCATTTAAGTATGCTATTCGTGTGAAAATCATAAACTGTTGCTTCGTGGCTTGAATAAATTTAATCAGTGCTGTAGGCATCTAATGCCATCAGTGTTTTAATTCAATATGTCAGTGAAACAAATGGGATTCCTTTCATTTCCAGTTTCTTTATGCTTTACCAATTCAGAATATTACATGATGCTGCAAAAATATGAAGCTTAGAGTAAACAAATTGCTAATTTTCAACCTCTCAGTGGCATTTGGGACTAAATCCTCCAACTGTAGCACCAGAGAGGATGAGTACATATTTCCAATGTATTTTATAGTAACTGAATATCTAATGATAAAGTAAATTTAAGAAAAAAAAGTGCTCTAGAATATTCTTTAAAGGAGTATGAAATAAGTAAATATAAAATAATATCTATGCAAACCAGTAATGATATAACACTGAAATGCAGTTGCTCAGGAGTATTCTCCAGTGTCCTGTCTTTAGCAATATGAAGTTGCTGGAAGGTTTTTGTTTTAAGGAGCAGCCTAAAGGTCTAGATGGCCATTTCTGGGATAATTCCTGTCCTTGGTCACTGTTTTATCACTGATAAAAGATTTACAGGAACTTAGAGTTTCATCAATAACCTCTAAACAAAAAAACAAAAATGAACAAAAAAAAATCCCCTAGAAACATATAAACTAACCAAAAAAAATTGTATTAGCAGTGAGAAATTCTTATCCTGAAGATTTGCCTCAATGGTGCATTGCTGGCACATCCAGCTCACACCACATGCTGACAAGAACAAAGTTACTTGTGTTATCCATTGGAAGAATTTATCTAAAAGTTGTATCGCTCTCTAAATCTGATGCCCTTGACTTTAAAACCACCTTATTTATAGATTTCTAAAGCTATTAAATGAGTCACTTCTATATTGGTGGAGTTCTCAATCCTGTAAGTACAGAACATGATAAAACTAAAAGTTTATTAGCAAATAAAAGAGTGTGCCTGGTGTAAATCCTTCAGAATTATACTTTTGGTGGAGTTAAGAAAATGCACTTGGTGTGTGTTTGCAGCAGTTAGTTTTCTATTTAATTAATTTTTTTTCTTGTCTTAAAACAATTTAAGTCTTCTGATTTTTTTGGTTTTTTTAGGAGCATATTTTTTACTCTCTTTTTCTGTTTGAGTTATTTATGAAACAATTGTCATCTACAGGTTTCTCTCCTGAACCTTATCTTTGAATTAGTGTTTTATAGGTTGCTTTCTTTCAACTCTGCTCCACTGGAACGTATGTATATATGGCAAAGGTTTTTTTGCAAAACTGCATATTTTAGATATTTTATTAAAGCATTTTTCCACTGTGTGCTAAATGTTTGCTTTTCTCCATACATGCCATAACTTTCCACGTTGCTGTTCTCTAAAAACTTAGAAATTGCCATTTTATGAACAGTAACTTGAATTTAAACCTTTTTCTGTCACCATTTACAGGCCTAAACATGCAGTATGATGTGTTTGTCCTGAGTTCAAAGGGGAAACTTTGCTTTCTGATACCTGTGGGATAACTCAGTTCTCCTCTCTAGTACAGAAATTACTCATAAAACAACAAATCTGATATTGAAGAGCACTTTCATCCTTGTAGTTGAGTTGTAGTTGATCACATCTCGCTGTCGCAGGAACAACATCATTACCTTTCGTCTGCTACAGAAGAGTTTTGGGCCATATTGTGTAATCAGTTTGTTCTCAAATTTCTTGACAGATTCAGACAGGAGAGAAAGCCAAGTTGATAGAAATTCAAGAGGTTACACAAGGAAAAAATTTTTTTTTTTTTCTGTTGTCTTACAAATGCAGAACAATAAATGGTCTGGTGGTTTGTTCATTACAAATACAGGGTAGAATTGGTCAGAAATTTTCAATACATCTGTTATTTTTAATAGAATCACAGAATATCCAAGTTGGGAGGGACCCCGTGAGGACCATTGAGACCAAGTATGATTCCACACAAGGAAACCTAATAGTTAAACCAGATGTCTAAGAACATTTGTTTTGATTTAGGGAACTGTATGTAGTGGCAAATTTGGGTTCAGTGTATAATTTTAATGAGAATCTCTGTTATGATATTTGAAAGAGCTGATTATCTTTGAATTTCAGTTGGTGATTTCTGAAACCTTCACTGTATTTCAATATTTTGAGCTACTTGTGGGTGAGCTGAAGATACATGGTTTTTTCTCCATCAATTCTGTTTCATAAGTAGGCAAACTATTTTTACATCTCTTCACCTCCCTTTAAGAAGTGTCATCTCCTTTATTTTTCTGTTGTTTCTTCTTGAAGACAAATCACTGATACTTTTCTGCAGATATGTCACAAAATGTAGTCAGAAGATAGCCAAATGCTTTAACAAGAAAAATACCAAAAACTGATAAATAATTATTTTTCTCATTGTTTTGATTTATTTTCTTCAAAGTTTTGATTCAGTATTTGCTTTTTCAGTGTGATCAAACTCTTTTTTGGGGACTTTTCTGTTCTGTATATATGAATTGCATAGTGAAAATTACATCTTTCAGCAAGCTGAATGTGAATTGTAATAGCCAACATAATGTAATCCTAATTATATTTCTAAATTTTTGCCTTCTGTAGCTCATTAATAAGCTGCATGAACCTTCTGGTTGAAAAATAATTGTTTCTAGCAAAATAATAAGTGAAGTTATTAACATATGTATTTTTGTAGTAATTAAAAAATAATGGTGGGAAATAATTATTCCTATTTCTCACAGTCTGTCACTTTTATATATTGGGATTAAATACAATATATCTTTTCAGGACATGAAATATATGTTTAGTTGCTTACTAATATTTTCTTTTTTTTCCTAGCTCACAGTTTTTTATGTTGAATGAGTGTGGTGTCATGGCTTGTTAAAATTATATATTGATGCTGAGACCTTCAGAATTGGTATTTTTTCAGTATTTTTCAGGTGTTTAACAAAAGCCAATAGAGTTAATAACAACAGGACACTTTGATCCCTATTAATGTAATGTGTCAGTGTTAGAAAATAGAGAGCGCTAAATAGTACAAGCAACTAGTGAAAAAATGCCCAAGACTGGGTTTAAATGGTATTTAAAGACATGACTAAATAATTGTTGTCTTGAATAAATGTTTGTTATTTCTGATGTATTATCTGGGGACACTCTAGTGGTAATACTAGTTTGATGATTGTTAAAATGGACCAATATGGTACAGGGTATTAACCCTGTGGTCTTGCCCTCTATGTTTTTTTTAATTTGAATTTATGAAAAAAAAAAGATAAGATTTTGATTCCAATGAAAATAAACACATGATGAAATAACGGCAGAGTCAGTTGGCTGAAATGTCTGAAATAGCGGAACCCTGCGAGTCCGCAGGATCGACTCTGGGGAAAATGAAAACCAAACGTCTCCTTAGCAGGAGTTTTATCTGCTCTGGCTGTCACCGTGTCTTGCAGATGTCGGGTCAGTGGAGGGCCTGGCTTATCACAGAGCTTGGGACGCTCTGTACTGGACCAGCTCCACCACGTCCTCCATCACCAGGCACACCGTGGACCAGCAGCGCCGCGGGGCGTTCAACCGCGAGGCCGTGATCACCATGGCTGAGGATGACCATCCCCACGTGCTGGCCCTGGATGAGTGCCAAAAGTATGTGTTAGATCTCTCCTACAGCATCCTGATTCTTGTCAAAGTGCACTCCTTTATTTTAGTCAACCAATATTGCTGAGCCCTACGAAGGTTTAGATTTCTCCGTTTAGGAGACAAATGTTAGCACGTTTTATTGTTGGTATCTTTTATTGTCTTCCTTTTACAAAGGAGTTGCAGAATTAAGATTCAGCATTTTATATGTTTCAGATCAAATAATCATTGCATTTTCACGGAATGTTATAGAATTCAAGCTGCTTTTCTTAAGAGTGAGCCAAATGCAAATTATTGAGTGGTCGTTTTCTCAGACGTGTTACTCTTGTTGCATAAGTGAAAAATAAAATTAACTTAAGCACTTACAGAAAGAAGTCTGAGTTTCTTGTATGCAAAATAGAGGCCCATGTGTTTATCACAAAAATCAGTGGTGTGTAAAAGTATGTAAGAATGGACAAAATCCTGCAAAGAAGTATAATTTAGTTCCTTCCTGCCACTCTCAAAAATACTGTGTTAGTGAGAGGATTTTTATTTTTACTTCAGTGTCTTTACACATTTGAGGTACTTTAATTTTCTCTGTTAATTCTAGGAGAAAGGCAACCTGTTTTGCTGCTTCTTGTAACTGTTTCTCTCTTTTGGGGAGGTTGGGGAACATTTCTGCCGTATTAAATTCTCTTTTTAATTTGTGGTAGCTGACTGTACAGAGCTGCTTGAGTAGTGGAGCTTATTTCCACGTGTGTCTTCATGTCCTGTTAATGCAAGAGTTTATGCTATATTGTAAAATGCAATTACCAAGATATCATAAACCACCCAAGCTCTGATGGAGATTGCAATGAGAGGAGGGTCAGGTTCTGATCAGTCCATGAGTTGGAATTACATCAGCAGCCCAGTCCGTATCATTTGTCTGTCCTTGTTAACAGTAAAAATGGGCTGACTGAGCCTCCTGTACAGCACATTAAGGTCCTTTTCTTCCCATTATCAACTTTCTGCACACCAGTCCTTTGGTCTGTATCATAGCTCTAATATGGGAGAAGCTGCAGATTAATTTCACTGTTAAAGATTACTAATACACACATTAGCAGAATTAAGTTTATATCATTACACAGCTTGTATCTCTCTGTAATGGTAAATTACTATAGAGACAAGATCAGGACTGAACAGATCTGTAAAAGAGAAAAATCTGTACTCCTATACAAATTAATGAACTAGGAGACTGCTATAATTTATATATATAATTTATTTATAGGCTATTACATTTTCCTATTCACCATTGATTATAAAAATTACTTATAGATGCTATTCAGAATTGTTTATGAAGGCATTTGGGTTTTTTTCCTCTGTTGCTCATTTCGTAGAGAATTAAATTATAAAATGTATCTTATGGTTTTGTTTGTTATTTTGATTTTAATACAGCCTAATGTTTTGGACTAACTGGAATGAGCAGCTCCCGAGCATCATGAGATCCACCCTCTCAGGCAAAAATGCCCAGGTTATCATTAGCACTGATATTCTGACACCAAATGGACTCACCATTGATCACAGGGCGGAGAAACTTTACTTTTCAGATGGCAGCTTGGGAAAAATTGAGAGGTGTGAATACGATGGATCACAAAGATATGTAAGTAAACCAAAAATCCTGAACATATTCAATGTATGTTTATTTGCATTCGTTAGCATCTTCAAAGTGAAATTGTTACAGAAAGATTATTAACTGCCTAAATTTCTCCTAATAATAATTGTATATTAGATTTAAAACTGAAGACTTCTGAAATACAAATAATACTCAGTTTGCTCAGAATTTCTTTTGCGTAATTCTTGACTGTTACTTCAAAAATCTTATTTCTAGTATTTTCTAACTATACATTTTCAGATATTGAACTCTCTCCATTACTCTTTCATCATAATATATTTTGGTCCTTGAACACTTTTTTAGTTTCAGCTCAAGCAGATCTTTTACTAGGAATGTGCTGAAGGCAGTTGATCTGTGCTTGTGGTTTTGTTACATCTTTAGCACTACATTTCTTATATTTCGTGAAATCTTCTTTTCAGGTATTTTGTATCTCCCAAAGTTCAAGATAAAATGAATGAAGGGCATGTTCTGGCTTATATTCAATTCCCAGCTTTACAAGAGAGTGCACATCATCTCACTTTGATATCTATTAACTTTTTAAAAGTGCTTCATATGAAATATTTTTTCATCTTAAATGAAAATCACATGAATTTTTTGGAATCTTATCCAGAAATTCCCCGCACTTTTTTTAGACAAAACTTTATCAGAGTAAAATAGGAGAGCCAAGCTTGTAAGAGCAGAACTGAGGTACAGTCAGCATGGATAGGCATGTTTTTCCTTTTTCCTTTTGTTTTCCTTTTATATAAATTAACCACAGCTCACTAATGCTTTCAGATGCAGTAACTGTATCAGAAACTGGGCAAACCAAAACCAAACGGGTTCTGAAGTTTTCAGTCTCTGACTATATACTTAGTAAAACAAAACTGAAGTACAAGGTAATTAGCTAAGTACAAGGTAATTAGTAGGTTGTGATTAAACAGTTTAATTTCATCTTTGCATAAGGTATAACAAAATAGGCATCACAGACATGAAATAGGACATGATGCTACTTACTAAAATACCACTTTTTTTATCAGGCCTTTGGCTTTCACTTTGCATCAGCAAGAAAAAAAAGGGTCATTCAGTTTTCTCAGCAGTTGAACATTGAAACTTCCAATTTTTCTGGTTATCTTGTATCTTGGTTTGGCTTTCTGACAATTTAACTCTTCTTCCCCGTTGCAGTAAACAAAAAAGCTCCTGAACACAATGATCTGAGTCCAGCATGCCCTTTTGAATGGTTTTTGGGGGCTCTGGTGTGTTACACCAATACCTGTTGTGGGATAATCAGCTAATTCTATTGTCAGAAATACTGACCTGGGTTCTCACTGTTCCTGTATTACTTAGATGAGGATTGTTATGATGCCTTTCCCTGGTCTTAAAATCAAGAGGCAAACACCTTTAAGAAGGGAAAAAGGGATTTTACCTTGGTAAATCCTTAGCTGCACCACATCCAGATCGAATGCACCTCCATGCACACTGCAGTGCACACCCCCAAAAGATCTGGTATAACATTATAGGTGTTACTAATTAGCATATCTATCTAAAATTCCCTAATGGGAGGCTTGAATGAGGCCCCCTCCTCCCCAAGGAACCTTCCCCTGGATGGTTCTATCTTAGTTTACAGAATGTGTTCTGGAGAGGACCTTGGGGTCTGGGGCACACTGATCCCTAACTATGAAGCTTCTAAAATGTTTCGTCTCCCAGCTTAACAAACAAGTCCAAGAATGTAGGCAAAAAGCACTAAGAATACAGAAGTTATAAAAGGGTATAAAAAGGGGTGTAAAAGAAAAGGCAAAAAATCATTATGGCATCAGTTACACCAGAAGGAAAAGCCCAGCAGGCTGCTTTGGCCTCCCTAGCAGCACTTCAGCAGAGTGGCTGATCGTGCTGAAGATGCATTTTTATTCATACAAGCAGTGCCAGAATCCAACCTGATCACTGTATTATTGGTCTAGTGAAAAATAACACTTCAGGGCAGTTGTTTCCCTTTGTTCCTATGCTATCCAGATGAATGAGATCCCTGATTTCTGTGACATCAATGCAAGTAATGGTTGTTCTGCTGTTCTGGTGATCTCAGATTCTTTGGGGTGTTTCAGTCATCAACCACCTGTCAAAAACAGTTTAAACAGATTAGCCTTTTCCCCACTGTCTTTGCTTCAATGCTCTCCAGTTTCAGTTAGGTTAACAAGGGTAGAAATTGGGTAGTAGAACATGAAAGGCTAATGGTAATGTAATGAATTTTCTTCCAGGTAGCAGCTTCTTTCTTCATTCTGCTCACCACAATAATCTAGTACAATGAATTAGTAGAAAATCATTTAGCAATATTGAACGGACTCTTTAAAGTGGATTGTACGGGTTTATTGATTTTTGTGTTGAGCTGATATTTTAATACTAGTATTTGGTTTCTGGAATACTCTTTCAAGTTTGGAAGCTTTTTTGTTACTTTTGTTCCTTTTTATTACTTAGAAGATATTTTGTTGGGGCTTGGTTTTTTAACATTTTTTGTTCTTTTCTGTCAGATCTTCTGGTTTAAAATACAGAAGTGGCAATTATGTTTTTCATAACTCTTTCCCATTTTCCCCAATTTTTTTTCCTGCCCTTACTTGGATTTAATATTGTGGCCACAGCTGTTTTTAGCTGCTTAGTGCTTTAATTATAACATTTTTTTCATGAACACAGAAACTGAGCCAACAGCAAATAAAGCTGATTTCAAGTTTTGGACTTATTTTTCCAATAAATCATGACCTACTTGGATTTATTTTTTCCTTTTCTTCTTCAGTGTTAAGTATTTAGTTACATTTTACATTAGAAACTAGAAATATTTTTAACTTCCTGTAAACAGTTATTTTTTAACTTCCAGGCTGGAATGTTTCGGTCTCAGTTATGGTTTTGTAGGCCTATGGGTGTGATTGTTAAAATCAATATGGGTTTAGAGGTGTTTCTGGTAATTAAACCTTCATGTAATTGCAAGCTGGCAGTAATTGTACCTTTCAGTTTCTAGGATGTATGTTTTTATTCTGTTGAATTTCTGTATTAAGGCAGTTAAAGAAGTTCCTTTGTTGGTGTTCAACTTCTGCTTTATTCAGTAACATTTCGTCAGGGATCTTCTTCAGTCTACAGCAGAAGTGCAAGCTTTAGGTTTGGCTGCACATTTATGAAACACTTGAGTTTATGACTGACCTCTAAAACCACTTTCCATGCGTGTTGTTATATTTATTTCAAATACAAGTATCATTGAGGACAGCAGAACAATTTTGACCAGTTCTGGGAAGGCATTCATGATGACATCAATGTTACCTTGAGAGGTGACCAAAAAACTCACTAAGGCAGGATAAAAGTGAGATCAGCCAAGGCAGCTGGAACAGAGAGAAATTATGCAAAATGTGAGCAATTTGAAATGTAGAATGTCTAACTCCGTTAAAATGAGAATGTGCTAAAAAGTATTAGAAGAGGTTCTCACCAAGATCTGACTATTAGTGCTTAAAAATTATGCAAGTCCTGAATGTGATTCTGTGTTGAACAATCTCGTTGCTGTATTCTCTATGTACAAATAAATATTCAGACATAAAAGCTAACCCAAAGGAAAATAATGGTAACTAGAAGGCAGATATTTTAATTAGCTTTGATGGGTGGGTTGGGAAAAAAGTAAAATTGAGCCTACTTTCATAGAGAAATTACTTCATCAGTTTCTGTGGTTTCTCTGTAATTAGTTTGAATGGCACTGGAAACAATAATAGTAGAGAAACAAGAAAGGCCAGAAAAAATGTTGGTTTTAGCACAATATGCACAATTTACCACCTGGACATTTAAGTTCACCATGGTTTGCTTCTCCTATTTCCCCCTATTATGATTGTTAAGGGAACAAGAGTTGAGTTCTGGGCTTTTTGATCAATTCTTCTTTCTGTGTTTGAAAAGCAGCTGGAATAGCATAGATATTCTTGGCAATTAATGGCACTAGAAGTGAAGTTGTGGACTTTTTCATTTTCTTTGTCCAGCAATATAAATATAGTAGCTGTAGCAGGAATGTTCTATCTTTGATTCTTTTCTCTCGCAAATATATAAAAAAACAGTTTTTATTTCTCAACTTTCCAAATGTCCACGTTTCCCTTCAACAGTCATCTGAAGAAGCCCAAAACCAACAGAAAGAGTGAAATACCCGCCCTCTGCTTAATTTGGTGTTTTTCTGAGGAGTTCTCTTCAGTGACATTGATGAGTTGCTTTCTTGCAGTAGTTCTGTAAAGAAGTGCTAAGCTTGAACCTAATGAAAGTTATTCCCTAGCCAAAGGCAGTAAAATCCTCTAATCCCTGTGAGGCAGATAGCTGGTTGAGACAAATCCAACATTTTTAGTTTGGGACAGTTTGCTGAAATATCTTGATGTCCAGTGTTGGTAGCCTGATAGAAATTAACTTAAAGAAGGAATTAATGAACTGGTAAAACTAATTTCAAAGGCTATGGAGAACAAGATTATTTATAATACCTCAGGATCCAAGAAAATTCTAGGAGATTGAAGCAAATCTTACATTAGATGAAGTTGTTATTGTCATTTATGAAGTTGAAGATAATTATCATGGGATTAATAAGCATGCAGTTTCAAAGAACCCTGGTTAATATAATAGTGGTAAATAAAAATAAACCAGAGCTGTGTACTTTCCCTTTCCATGGCACTGAAAAGTACAGGGTTTTTATAAACAGTTGTTTAATCTGTCATTCAGCTGAACTGCAAACTAAGTAGCAGCTGGAGCACTGCAAATTCAGCACTGAAGTTTGGTTTCAGTGTCTTAGACGTTCGTTGCTAACGTGGAGAAACAAAAATGAATTTTTGAAGAGGGAGCACTTCTGATTTTGTTACACTGAGCTTAGAAAATTCCATGCAAACATGATCTTGCTATTCTTGGCAAGCGTGATCTTCTGGTATGTCCATTGTATCCTTGTCTGTAACTCAAGTTATTTAGAAGGCAAAAGTGAAAGATAAAATAAATGAAAGTTCATGTATTAAAGCTATGTGGAAAACAGTCTTCATTCAAACCAATCCACAAAGAGCCTCGCAATAAACACAATCAGGAGTTTAATCCAAATGTACCTTTGTTGGTAAATAAATCAAATACATGAAAGGTATCACTTAAATTATTTCATTTTCCCCCATATATGCAACAGGTTTCCCTGTATTTCTATCTCATGTAATTTTTTTTCTATAGATTCCTCTTCTATAATCTTGTAAAATCATTATTCATAACTTAACAATAAGTATGGGATACTATTTCATGTCTTTCATTTTAAACAATAAAATAAATAACATTGCCTAATGTGGTGCTCTGTATAAGTCAGATTTTTTGTTATGCAATTGACTTTAAATTGTTAGTATTTTTAACCTTTTTAAGTGTAGTTTTGTGTACTAGAATTTTTATTCTGCTTTAGACCTCTAAGTAGCTTTGGGTATCTTTAGAAAAGCGAAGAACCCTTAAAAAACATTTAAAAGCTTTATTAGATAGTGCTGCCCATTTATTAACAGTTTTGAAAGAGAAGTATTGTTAAAAATCCATTCATTAGAGTTAAAATACCAAAAAGAAATGTAAATCATATTTTAAGCTGGTGCATTAACTTTATGCACTCCTCTTTTTTAAAAAAAAAACAAACCAGTATTTCTATTAAAGTTTAGTGTTGTCATAATAAGAATCGTTGAGTCTAGTTCTTACTGACAATCTAGTAAGAGTTTTATATAAATCATCAAAATTAGAGTATTCTGTCAGAAATTCTTCTCTGCCTGGCATGTCTACCTGGCTGGCTCCAGTCCTTTTTCAGTCATGTTTTTCTGGAGAAACTGCTGCACAGATCTCAAATTAGAGCTGTTACATGCTAAACCAAAAGATTTCTGGACAATTTAAAAAGCAGAAATCAAAAAATAAAAGATCACCATTAAAATTAAATTGTTTTTCAACTTCTGACATCCCCCAGCCCCCACTGTCCTCATCACTTTACATAGAAAATGTTTTATGTTGCTCAAGGCTTGAAATATCTGCTGTAACTGAATGTTGGTATCATTTGGTATTAAAACATGGGATGTACTCTTGGATATATCTGACTTCCAGTCTTGCAGGTGGAAGGGATGGTAGGGATGTCTCTTCATGATTCCTTAAAGTTTTAAAATGGTACTTGGGTTGTTGCAATTTTTGGTGTAAATTCAGACTTTAAAAAAATAGAAATAAAAAATTGTCACAACTTTCAGTGTTATTCTATAAATTAGAAAGTTAAAAGGGCTGTAAAGCTGGCCAAAAGCTGATAGAAATAGGAACTCTTTATTTTGGATGTTTGAATAAAACCAGTGTCCTTGGATAGCGCTGTGACATAGTACAGAGACTCCAGGAAATTAAATACAGTGAGCAACAGTGAAAACAGTTTGGTTTTTTGGCACTTTATTTGGATCTCAGCTCTCCCAAGGTTGAACAGCGATGATCAGTTCTCTAATGAATTTACATTCTATTGTTACAATCTGAGAGAAATTATGACCATGCTACCCAACACAGAAAGCTGAGCAGGGCAGGGCTTTAGCGTTGGTTGTAACAAATCTTTCCAGCTTGGGACAGTTTCACACTATCACAAAGAAGAATATGGGGCTGCAAAATCTGTATGGCCAGATTTCATACAGATCTTTCAGACACATACGTGATTTTTTTTTTTTCCTGAAATGTCTGAATATGAATAGTGCAGGCTTTTAAGAGTGTGTTATGAAAAGTGTCTTACTGTAAATGTGCACAATTAGAGAAGAAATCTTTTGCCATTAATATATTGCCATTTATCTTTTAATACTTTTAGTTCTGGAAAAGGTTGGTTAGAGAAAAGTTGTCCTCTTGGGACATTTATCACTGGGAAAAAATCTTTCCTGGAAAAAAGGATTTGCTGTCCAACCCTCTTTAAAATATGCAGGAATATATGGTGTGCATAGTGAAGCAGAATTTGTTATAATTACCTGATTAATGTAATTAATTTTGACATTCTGTCTGTATAAGTGAATTTAAGCACAGACAGGAATGCTCCTGTGCACAGGACTAGAATTATTTATGTTAGCAGATTGTTGAGATGCCCTGCCCAGTGAATTGGCGCAGGAGGGAACAAACCTGGAGCATCCCTTGGTATTGAATCCTGCGGAGTTGGGGCACCTCTTTAGTCTCCAAGGCATAGCTGTAGTACCAAAATTGGGGGCTTTTGTTTCACAGAATGAAATTTGGATGTTCTGTATATTAGGTGCATTTGTTACATGGAGAGAAAGGCTTCCCACACACCCGCAATGATATTTAATAATTAAACATGGGATTGACTATTACTATTCCTTTCTCATCACAGCATTTTTTTAAAGAGTTGTCACACAGCGTCCCCTTGCAAGCACAAAGGGCTCAGATCCATCAGATGTGCTGGTTCATGGAGATTTTCATAAAATCTCATCATTGTTACAAACTCTATCTGGGAAAGGGGATGAAGGACACAAAGCAGATGGAAAACCGTGGTGTTTGAAGTAGAGATATGTTAAAGGATATGATTTTTCTGGTTTTATCCCAATTTCCCAATGATAAGCAACACATAGACACTGGATTTCTTCTTTTTTTTCCTAGCCCGAGTCAGAGTTGATCCCGCTTTATAAATATACATAAGCTACTATTTATTTTCCATAGAAACCTGGAATACAATTCAATAACAATAATAAAGAGTATTACTTATCTCCATTATCTAATGGAGAAATATTAACCCCCTTCCAGTAATTCTGTTCAGCCAGAATTAAACTTTCAACTAAAAAAATGATAAAAAATTGTCAGATTCTTCAGAAAAGAAACTGTTAATGTGAAATTTTTAATTCTGGTACCTGGAAAGAAAGAACATACGCAAATATTTTTCAGGAGCTGTGATTTGGATTGGGATCAAATTCATTGTATTTCTAGAATTTTCTTTCAAACCTTACTGTATACTGAACTGCAATTTATTTTTTCCTTCTAGGTTTTAAATTGATTTTTACTGTGGTGAGATTTTTTTTTTTTCTAAATTGCGAAACATGAAACATTTATCGTCTTGCATTCAAGTTTCCCATGTGACAGTCTGGTGAGAACTCTTCAGTTCTAAAACTCTTCACTTTGGTTCATAAAGATTGAATTTTTAGACTTTCAGCCGTGCTGAAAGAGCCTCTTTTCTTTTCTGTTGGAGCTATTAAGCAGGTAGAGTGTTGAGTAGGTATTTTTACAGGCACGTTTAGATAAACTGTGATTTTTTTAATTAAGGAACAGATGCCTGGTTTTCTGAAATTTGGATGCCTGTAGCATCATTTTAACACGATTTAAGTGCTGTTATCTCATCTTCCCAGGTGCTGGATGTATAAAAGTATTAAGCGTTTTGTCTAAAAGTGGTGGGAGTCGCAGTCTGCACTTTAAGGAGTCCTTGTTCAGTGACAGCACTTCTTCTCCTGCTTCTCTTCTGCACTTTGGCGTTTTAGGTCATTGTCAAGTCTGGCCCAGGCACCTTCCTCAGCCTGGCTGTGTATGATGAGTACATCTTCTGGTCAGATGGAGTGAGGAGAGCCATCCTGCGTTCCAGTAAATACACGGGAGGAGACACCAAAGTTCTCCGCTCCGATATCCCGCACCAGCCAATGGGGATTATTGCTGTTGCCAATGACACCAACAGTTGTAAGCTACAAGGCAGCTTTCTTAATGCCAATATCGTTCATTTCGGGGATTTTATTTAGTTTTAGCCAAGTTAAAAGATTATATGGCGTTTCATAAATTCTTTGTTCAGAAAAGATGGGGTATAACCTCTTCCCAAGTAAATAAATATCATTCAGAACTTTCTGCTCTGGGCATTGAGCTCAATGGATAGCAGTTAAATATATTCTTGCCGAATTTCAGCAGTTTTGAATGTTGCAGGTTTTAAAAATTGTTGTTTTCCAGCTGTTTGTTTATCTTTAGCATGCCAGCATCTGAGGGATGCTGACATTTTCAACCGAGTGATAAAACCCGAATCAATTGCCCGTGAATCTGAGATACGGTGATCTTTGCTCTCTCAAAGACATTGGCCATTGAAGCAAATTTAATAAAACAGAGTTCATCTCGTGCTGTTTGTTTTTCAGGTGAGTTATCTCCCTGTGCACAAATGAATGGAGGCTGCCATGATTTATGCCTTCTGACGGCTGATGGACGAGTGAACTGCTCGTGTAGAGGGGACAGAGTCCTGATAGATGATAACAGATGTGTGAGTAAGTAATGGTAGCTGACACGATGCTTTTCTGTGCTGTGAGGCACTTGGCTTTCATAAGACAGTTGGCCCAAGCCATTAATTTTATTTCTTCTATATACTGTGAAAATTGATCTGGCAATTCAGCAAAACCGGGCTTTTAACCCTTTTTTCTTATAAGTCTTTTGGGAGGGTTAAAAAGCATTAATACTCTCCTTAAAACTCCTCTTATGGTCATGGGATACTGTTTCTTATTAATAGTTAGGACTTTTACATGTGTATCACAATTACTGCTGAGATAGAAATATCTGTATTTATCCTTCAGGTCTCTCTAGGGTTATGTGGGATAATTTACTGAAGTTGAACCCTAATCAAAGCACTTTCTCACCTCTCTCTTTATGTTGTCAAACCAGTGATTGGCAGTGGAAGTAAAAGAGGTTCAGGTGATAAATTCATATGCCTAATAATTTATTTTATAATAATTATAATGGCATTTATGTTTTCCAAATGCACTGCAACTCTTAAAATTTCTCTTAGGTAAAACCATGTTTAAATTGTCATCTAGAACATGATACAGGATTTAATCTTCTAAATTATTCTGTAGAATGTTTGCAGGAAATATTGATCTGAGCTATTAGAAAAAAAAAAAGAAAGGCATTAAATATTGGGGTTGGTTAGCACAGAAAGGATGGAAACGAGACAGACTTTAGTTGCAAGATCAAAAGTTTCTTTCTTCATAACTCAGTTGAAAGGGATACTCAATAAAATTGAAAGTTAGCAATTCCAGCTGAGAAAAGGAATTAACTGTCCTTTCACAGTGTAATTAGGCTGTGTAACTTCCTGCCAGTCAAGAGTCTTGAGACAAAGCTTCAGTGAAATTCAAAGAGGGAGAGATGATGATATGGGTAATGACTACTCCGACTACTTACTTGTCATCAAAGAAACAGTCTGAAAGGCATTAAAATGCTTTGTTTCTGCAAGATGGAGTTTGAAGCAATGTCTTCAAGGGTGTCTGGTTGGACTTGAACTGCAGGCAGATTATCCTATATATACTTTTTTCATTTTTTTCTAAAGATTGCAGTCTGAGATGCTGAACTAGATGAACTAGAAATGTAATTGAGAATTATTGTCCCTAAGATCTAAGTTCCTACAATGCCAGAAAATGGAGGGAAAAGAGATAAAAATAGTTAAATTAAAATTTAAAGGACTATATAAATAATATTCAAGACCAGATCTTACCTTGCCCAGAATCTATGTTTTCCTTAATGTGTGAATCAAATCAAGAAATGCTTTCAATTTATATTGGCTTGGTTATTGCATAAAGCAGGCATTGGTTCTTCCTGAATTTGTGCTGAAGTGATTAGAATGGAAACAAGAAAGAAGCATAACAATTGGGTATTGTTTCCCCATTGTTCTTCTTCTTGAGTTGTCCTAAATACTCCTCTTTTCTCTCCACTTTGATGTTTTGTTCAGAACCATGCTCACGAAGCAGATGTTTGACCTATCATGAAGTTCATGACCAAATTGTTGTGTCCAGTTCATGATGTTTTAGTTTCTTAAGTAAAAGAGTAAAAATTTTAAATGTGCACCTGGTTCTCTTCTAAAGTAATAGATAAAACATCCACTAGATGAGAAGGGGAGGGTTTTTGTGAATAAAGGAAATAAGTAAAATGGAAGCAGCAGCTTTTCTGCATTGGGGTTTAGGCTGTGTCACTCAAGCTGGGGGTTGGAAAGGCACGGGTGAGTAGAAGGAAGCTGAGCACAATAGTGGCAAAGTTCTTATCACAATCAGTGCTTCTGAGTTGTTTCACTACATGTTCCTCCATGGATATTTGTCAGTGTATTTTCTTTTACAGGCTCTCCTTGTAGAAGCTTTTAAGTTCTGATGCCATGATGTGTTTTACTGTTTTGTGCTTAGGTTTTTAAAATTCACGTAGATCAAATTTGAAATGCAGTCAGCATTCTTTCTCATTTTCACTAGTTGTAAAAGCTTTTAAAAATTATGTGTTAATGTGTTTTGTTTTTAGGTAAAAATTCTACTTGCAACATCTATTCAGAGTTTGAATGTGGGAATGGTGAATGCATTGATTATCAGCTGACTTGCGATGGCACTGCTCACTGTAAGGACAAGTCTGATGAGAAACTTTTCTACTGTGGTAGGTATTTCCAGATCTTTCACCTTCCTGGGGTAATTTTGGTGTTACACGTGCTTACATTGCTTCCTCTGTGACTTTTCTACTTATTCACACCAACTGCTCAGCCAAGATGCTCAGCAAGAAAATGGCAACAAACATTGAGAAAACCCAGACGTGACATGGAGAAAATGACCCGAAAATATTTTTTATTGCAAATTTCGTGTATTAACTGACATATTTACTAAAAAGCATCTCAAATGTTTTCATATTTCTGTCTCTAAAAAAAAAATAAGGAAAAACACAGCTAGCTGCTTTTTCAAAGATGGAAGATACTTATTCTGCAATACTGAAAAAGTATATGAATGCTAGTTTATAAATTTATAAATAGATTTATAAATACAAGATTTGTTGCCCAGAGAAGCTGTGGCTGCTCCTAGAAGTGTTCAAGGCCAGGCTGGAGCTTGAAGCAACCTGGGATAGTGGAAGGTGTCCCTGGCCATGGCAGGGGTGGAGTGAGATGGTTTTTAAGGCCCCTTCCAACCCATTCCATGATTGTGTGTTTCTGAGAGCCATCAATTTGTCTTTCCATGGATTTGCCACATAATTTTGTAAAGGACATTCTATTAAGTTGCAATGTGCCAGTGAACATTTTGCCTCATTTAAATCAACCATACCAAATATTTTGCTACGCATTGAAAAAAAAACAGGAAGAACTGGGGTTCTGTGATGCACTGGGTCACATACAGGGTGTTGCTTTCTGAATCTGGTGAAGAACAGGATGCTGGACTCATTATTGTTGATTAACTAATGCAGTGAACATTTTTATTGACTTTGCAATAATTAGGGCTTTAGTAGATCAGTCCTGAATTTTCAGACATATCCTTATGTAAAATTCTTTCACTCTTCAATACTGTTCTTGAGCAGAATGCTGTTGGTGTTGGTGCTCAGAAATCCAGAAACCTCTCTGCTAATATTTATTGTTATTTTATTCTCCATTTATTCCTATTTTGGTTTAGGCCAAATTTGGTATGCTTCATTCTGTATGGTCACGATATTGATGCCATGTGCAAACATTCTCCCCAGAAAAGTGTCTCAAAACAAATGCATTTAAAGTACATGGGTGTTTTACACCACAAGATAATGAAAACTGGGGATTAGGCTTCACCTTTTCTTTTTTTTTTCCCTTCTTTTCCCTTTTTTCCCTTCTTATCATTCTTTATTGATTTTTCTGTATCCCTTTATCAGTCCAAATTCTGCTGCATAAGAGATGAACAATTTCTGAAGTTTTTTTTTTTTTTTTCCTGTGGCTTCGAATGCATTATCAATTAAAATATTTTTTTCTGGATTGTTTGTTTGGATTGAGTGGAAGGCTGTTTTCATTAGGTGTCCATCCAATCGTGTGCTTGTATTTAACCTCCCAGAAAACAGAGGCTGTCGGAAGGGGTTCAAGCCGTGCTCCAATCGCCGCTGTGTTCCCAGTGACAAAGTCTGTGATGGAGCAAATGACTGTGGTGACAACTCTGATGAGTTTGACTGTAAAGGTAAATGGCAGGAATTTCCAAGGTGATTTCGGAATATTGCTTTGTAAATATTTATTATGCAAATCAGAGTAGCTGGAAAATAACGTGTGATTTAATCGTATGATGGGATTGATATAGAGGCTGATTTTTGGTTTGTACCTACAGTCTTGTAGAAGGAGAGTGGTTTTGACTATAAAATGTCAAATATATGCATTATATATAATATTTTATATGTATAAAATACAAAATACAGGTGCTGTTTCTTCTGTGAAGTAATGAGACAAGTTGAAAGATGGGTGATTTCTTCTCTGCATCTGCTTCTTCTTTGAAGCAGCAGATGCTCTGTTTCTCTGCTTCTCACATGCATGGCAATGTCTGTGTCCCTTGCAAAGCTTGCTAGAATTGTTCTCCTTTTTATATCAGAATTGTTTTTTGGTTTTTGTCTTAAAACATGAATATTTGTATCTGTGCATCAACCAATGCACGAAGACCACAAATCCTTAGTTACAGTTCAGAAAGGTTGGAGGGGATATTATTCCACAAGAGATATAACTAAAAAGCTAGATATCTGTAGTAATTAGCATTTTTTGAAGGCACCAAATAATTTTTAATCATCTACCTAAATATAAGTACAAGGAAAAACATATGGGCAAGAACCCCAAGCTGGTTTTACAAAAAATAAATCTGAGAGATTCATGGATGATCCTGAAAATGCTTCTTCCTTCCTCAAATATTGATTGTCTCAAAATGAGTTGAATTACCTAGAGACGCTTCCGGGCTAAAAAATAAATTAAAAAATTAGAAACTTACAGGTGTAATAAACTCAAGATCATATGTCTGCTGGAAGGTACGGTGTGTTCTGAATGCCTCGTTCTGAAAGGCAGAAGGCTTAAACATCATCATATGTATAATGTGCATCTGCAGAGTCTGTTTAGCACACAAATTTACATCCTTTATAACCGTATGTTCCAGACTCGGCGTGCGCCCCGACGGAGTTCCGCTGCGCAGATGGGGTTTGCGTCGGGAAGTCGGCGCAGTGCAACCAGATCGTTGACTGTGCAGATGCCTCAGACGAAAAGAGCTGCAGTGAGTTTGTGTTTGTGTCTGCGCTCCCCTCGCAGCATCTGCGCCGCGATTATTCCTTGTTACGTAGCGGCTCATTCCCGGGCGTTGCCGCTCGGGATGCCGGCACCCGCGTGGTCTCCTCGAGCTCAGTGTGAGAATTAAACCGTGAGGCTCTCGGTCTGTGTTAGGTGTGTGGTGATTTGCTGTCTCTTTCCAGATGATACGAACTGTGCTTACTTCTATAAACTTGGGATCAAATCTTCAGGATTTATCAGCTGTAATTCGACTTCCCTCTGTATCCTGCCAGAATGGATTTGTGATGGATCTAATGACTGCGGGGATTATACAGATGAGCTAAAATGCCCAGGTAACTGTGAAAATGTAAAAAAAAAACACCAAAAAAACCCCAACAAACACACAAACAGAACCCCAACATTAATTTACTTTTTAAAAAAAGAAAACAAGTTTTTTGGAGGGGGGGAGTGTTTCTCGTTGTGTTGTAAAATGTTTATTCAGTCAAAACTGATTTATTTAACAAAGATATTAACATAATGCTGAATGCAGTTTATTTTGCACCTTTATTTTGTGTTTCGTGGGATTATGCAAATTATTACAAAAGAATACTGGATTTTTTTTTTTCTGAAGCAAACTGTAATGCCTAGCTTTCTGTTTCCTCCAGGTTAGGTCTGTCATTTATCATTTTTATTTAAGTAAAACATGAGTCATTAAAATGTCAAGCTCATCAAGCATCAGCATAATCACTCAGGAGCTTTCATTAGCTACCGCTTTAGCGGGTGGTATGTCTTTCCTTGCTGACTTGTTTTGCTTTCTCTTGTATTTGGTGGAGGTCCTTGGAATAGGCTGCCAGGGTAGAATCCAGGGTTATTGCTTTTGTGATAGTTCTGGTCTTCAGCCAGGAGAAAGGATCATGACAGCTTGAGCCCCAGAGTAAGAACTGAGGTTATTGCTTGATATTTAATGTTAACCAGTGAATTATTCACAATATTCAGTTCTTACCTAATGAAGGAGGACATTTATGTGTTTGCTCCTTTTTTATCCAGAACCCCTCATTTGAGTTTGAGAATATTAAGCACAAAATGTAAACATTTTTTTATTTCTATTTGTTTTTATAATTGATTTATTCTAGAGTGAAACTAACCTCCTGTTGCCACTAACTCTTTCCTCTAAGAATAAGCATTTAATAAAAGTAAATATTTCCTAAATAATAAATTTTATTACTTTGTAAAACTAAAACTTCTAATTTTATGTTATTCAGTGCCATCAAAATTTTGCCTAGTTGTGGACATAATCTGATTATTTCCATTTAAAATTCTCTTTTTCTGTGTGATAATCCTGTTACATCACCAGAAGTTTCTATTAGAATTCTCATATACGTTGTGCCAAATTTATTGGTGAAAATATTACCAGGATCCAGAGAAACCTGGGACTTCAGCAATACTGTCAGCCAACCTGACATTAAGAACTTCCATCAATCCTATGAATAGAAGCATATTAAGTTAGAGTTTCCATTCTAATCTCTACATTCTCCAGATTCTCTCTTAATTATGTAAATTTATTGTATATAACCCTTCATTAAGCTCAAAATAGCTTAGATTTGCTGTATTTCCATACAAAGAAAGGGGTTTTTTCCATACCAAGGAAAATTTTGAGGGCAGTGTGCTACAGCTTCAGTAAACTAATGTTGCATAAGTACACTAATGTGCATTTTATTCCATTGTCCATTTATTTGTATTACTTCTCTCTGAATTCCAAATGCGTGCCAAAATGTTCCATCATTTTAATGTGTGACTAATTGCCTGGATCGTTCCTCCCTTTACTTGGAAGCAATACCATTCCCACCGTGTGATTTCCTTTGCCATTTCATTCAAAACTGACCAACTCTGGCACATTAACTTTTTGAGTGTTGTTTCTGTTACGAATATTGCAATTCCCATTAGCAGTTTGGTTCAGTGTCATTGTTCTTACAGAAAATTGCAGCAAAATACTCAGACAAGGTAGCTGTACTTAGAGAATCCTTAATACCTACCAAGTCATCACAGATGTCCCAGTTCTTACTTTATTATTTTTTTTTTTTCATTCATACAGCTGTAGAAGCCATAAATGTTTACTTTAACTTTCCTTTTAAAAGAGAGGAGGCTGAAAACAAATCCAGTACACTGAGGGAATAATGAAAACCGTGGCAGAGAGTTTCAGTGGTTTCCAGTGCTTGGAACTCCTGGGTTTTCCCAGGACCTTGCTTAAGATTTTGAAAATAAGCTGTTACTAGACTAACATTTGTGCTTGCATCATGGAACTCAATATGTGACACGTTTCCTCTCCTCACACCTGGTTTCTAAGCATTCATAAAAGTCAAATTTGAAATTACTTTCTGACTCTACGAAATAAAACAGACAAGGGAGAACTTTTTAATTTCTGACCAGGTCTGGTCCTCTGGCTCCAGCATCACAGGTGTAGCTCCTGTTAGTCAGTGCATGCATGAGATTCGTAGCTTCTCCCAGTGACAAAAATACTGCCACAATTAGATTACGTTGTAAATGACAGCAGAAAGGTCAGAAGGGCAATTTCTTCAGCTGGTGTAAACCAACAAGCAATGTTGACCTGCCTGACCTCCAAACCTGTAAACTGAAGTACTTTCCTCTATAGGCTTTTTGATTTAGTTTGAAGCTGTGCTCTGATTCTTCTGTAAAAATATAAAAAACCAGTTGTTTCAGCTCCCTAAACTAATTAGCCATCACTTTTTTTAATTTTTATGAACACAAATTATTTACTTTTTTTTTTCATTTTTAAACATAAACACTTTGTCCATCAGTATTCAGAAATTTAGCAGAAATGTATTAGGCTCCTAATCATACTAGTAGAACCATTTTACATTACATTCTTTATTTTATCACAGTTCAAAACAAACCCACATGTGAAGAAAATTATTTTGGTTGTCCTAGTGGAAGATGTATTCTGGCCACCTGGCTCTGTGATGGGCAGAAAGACTGTGAGGACGGAGTAGATGAATTGCACTGTGGTGAGCATTTTGTCTTATTTGTATTTCTCTGGTCACTAATGCACTTTGGCAAAGAAGTGTGCATTTATATCTCAGAGATTATATAAAAAGTTCTTTGATGCTGTATCTTCAGGTTCAGCTCTAATACTCCATGCTGTCAATACCTTAAATTCTATTTCATGCCAGAATGAAAGCCCTTTAATTTATTTTTTTTTTCTCTCTTAAGGATAGATTTATATATAGAGTTTTCTATTACTTTAATATTTAACAATGTCACTAATTCTTCACAGCTCCTCATTAGAAGAATTTTATAGAGATAATGAATTTGAATCAGTATCTGGACCGCAACAGGAAATACCCAAACATCAAAATAGGCATTCCTCTGCACCAGAGGCCATACAGATGTAATTATTTAAAGTAATGACAGAAGGGATGTAAATAAAATACAGCGTGAACTGCGAACTGGGTTGAGAGTGTGTTCTCTCTCAGATCTTTTCAGATTCTTAAATTTTACCTAATTGAGTCTCAAAGCAGGTTGGCTTTACTCCTGGTGGGAGCTGGTCTTTCAGTTTGTATGGATTACCTGAATGGATGATTTTTGTAATGAAATTGTACCAGAACAGCAAAAAGCAGTATCAAATTTTCCTATTCCCTGTTTAAATAAAACCTGAAATTCGGGTATTTTTCAGTTTTTGTGGTGTTTTTGCTTTACTTCCTACCATAACTGAACATTTTATATTACTCGCTTCATGACTCAGTTCCCATTAACGTGCCTCCGCATTTGCTTTGCAGTTTTCATTGTATATTTTTTATCTTATAACTTCAAATTAGGAACTGCTGTGCACTGTGACAATCAGAATCTTTTCTGTTGGCCACATTTGCCAAGCATAACTTGGTTTTTACATTTCCAGGTTTTATTCACTTGTGTACAAAATTGTAAACTGAATTAGCTGATTTTTATGGGCAAAAGGGGAGGGGGTTCAAGTCAATTCTACTTTTCCCATTGACTGCTTTTACCCATTTTGAGACAGCTGTTGCAATGCTCTTCTTTAAATTCAGATTTCATTACCTAAAATTATTTTAATGTTAATATTAAAATTTGTTGTCATCAGCTGCAACAAAATAAATTTTATTCTTAAAGAAGGGAGGCTGGGAAACATGGAAGACCTGAATGTTCCAGAGAAGAATAGCACTTATTTAGAGCAGTTGTGCAGTCTGATTGTGAAATGCAGAAGCTCTTATTTTCAATGTATAGAAAAGTGTAAATGGGATAAAGCAAACACCCAGCAATTTTTCTTGTGAGAGAAAATAACATGAAATCTTTTAAAAATAGAGTTAAATACCGGAATACCAGGAGGAAGGCTGGGTTGGAAAATTTGGGCTGTGCCCTCAGCACTCCTACCCAAATAAAGCAGTTGACTGTAGCTGTAGCATCTATGTTGAATATGCAAACCAGGCTTCAGTTTTTAAAGTGTTTATCCTCTTCCCACTAAAAAAATATTTGAAAGTATTGGAATGTGTTTGGAATGTTTCACTATTTATTTTTATAAATGTGTTGGTGAATGCAAACTCTTGAGACAAACTGATAACGTGCTGAAAAACAGGATTAGGGTTTTACTGTGTTGGAGTGTTTTAATACATGGAAACTGGGAGGGGAGAAAGGAACACTGCAAAAAATCGTAAACTGTGGCTGAAAACGCAGGGAATGCAGTGTTGTTGTGAACCTAACAAATGCAGTGCCTGCTGTCGTCCCCAGATTCGTCCTGTTCGTGGAATCAATTTGCTTGCTCTGCAAACAAGTGCATCTCCAGGCAGTGGACCTGTGATGGTGAGGACGACTGTGGAGATGGCTGGGACGAGAGCGATGCTATTTGTGGTGAGTAGGATGTGGACGCTGAAAAGCTTTAGCAGAGAAATTTTCCAGCTTTCTGCAGCATTCTGTGAGAGCTCTGCGTTTCTCACAGAATCTATGAAAAACATTGCTACGGGTTCTTGTGAACTAACTCTTTATCTTGCACCTGGGTTTGTTATGCAGAATTGTTATGGATCACGTTGAGACAAATTTTATGAAATGGGTGTTGTGAGTTTCAGTCAATGGACCAAGGTGTGGTTGGTAAAAGAACCAATGGCTTTCTATCATCTTTGCGAACCGGGTTATATAAACTGATTCATAATTAATTAAATTAGCCATTATTGCTCCTGGACTTGGACTTTGTGTCGTAATTTCTCTCTGGCCGCAGTGCAACAGCAGCAAGTAGGGTCCTGTCAGTTCTGTGTTGTGGCAGATCAGGCATAATGAGAGACCGCATGGGCCAAGGAGAGGCTGGGAAGGGAACAAGGACAGGCTCTCCAAAGGGTGTGAGGGATCTCCTCCCTCAGCCCCCTCCAACCAGCAGATAGGTTCCTTTTTATGGGAACTATATGGTTTGTGTGAATTTTATCAATGGAGTTATGAATGGCAGACCACCCTGTTGTCCAGTTCCTTTCCTTTAGGTAAAACTGCTGTTTGAATTTTACATTTGAGTGCCAGGTGCTCAAAGACCCTAAAGTTGTTGTATTTTGGCTTTGTTTGCTTTTTTTTTCCCCTAGCCCGTTCTTCTATTCCCTCTAAAATGTTTTCTACCATAAGCATGTATTGCATGATATTTCTCTCACATTCCCAAACCCTTCAAGGTGCATGAGGAATTGAAAATTTTGGTTTCATTCTGGGGCTCAATGGACTGGAAATGTGTTAGTGAATTCTTTTCAAAAGAAAATCACATTGTGTCGAGTCATGCTGTCACAATTTAATGATTTCATACATTGGTTCTGTCATTCTCACTATTTTAAGTTTCTTTGTAAAATCTCAGCTTTAAACTCTTAATTATACGTTCCTTTTCAAAAATCGTCTTAATTAAAGTCCATTCAACAAAGAGTATTTATTCCATATTTCCAGTGTGCTATCACAGTAAAAATATTGTCAATAACTGAAAGTGTTAAGTAGGCAGAGAAGAAATCTGGTTTGTTAAAGTAGTTGCTTAATCAAACGTAGATGTAGAAATGCCATCAAATGAAAAGGATGGAGGTGGAACTTACACTGTTCCAATATGGTAAAATATGAATTATTTAGGACACTAACTTCTCTCAAAGAGGGAAAAATCTGCACTGGTTATGAAGAAGGAAGAGTTAAGGCTTCTCCTTAGGAACAGGTGTTGGATCTGAATTGCAAGGAGAAAAGAGATCAAAATGACTTCAAATTTTTCAGTCTTAAAAAATCTGTATTTACTCAACATGAAGTTCAGTTCCAGAAATATCAAAAAATGGCAAATGAGTATAAGTAAGCAAAAGTTGCCCCTTTTGCATAGGTAGGACAGAAAATATTTTTTAAAAAGATTTTAATATTTTATTAATTTCTAATTAAAACTGGTGGAAAATACACCGTGTCCTTTTTAGTGAAGTGTATTTAACTTATCTAAGAGGATGCATTAAGTGATGGATTGCACAAAAATTTGCTTCCAAATGGAGTAATTTTAATCCTAGGATATAATATTATCTAAAGAACAGCCAAGACAAAAACTAGTCAGGTAAACAATATGTTGAGTTAGTTGGATCAGAACTGTCAGATATTTTTTACTCCCAGTACTGCTGTACTTGGTACACATTGTTTTCTTCTCTGTGGGACTGATTAACAAAAGTTTTGAGTGCCTTTGGCTTCTGTAGAGTTTGGTGATGCAGGGATTATGTGGTTTGCAAGATCAGTTCTTTTGTTCAGTCAGTCCAAATGTGCAGTCAAACGTACCAGAACTGGTTTGAAAAATTATTCTGCTGGGTGTTTTTCATGAAGTGTGGGAAATTTAAGAGGCTGAATAAATGAAAAGAATGTAAGAAATAGCAGGTGGTCAAGATTTGACTGTAAAACAATCGTAGCCCAGTAGTTTATCATAATGTGCAGAACAAAGTCATATTTTAAATTAAACCCCTTTAATCACTACCCATCACCATAAAAACATAGGTTAGGATGTTCCAGCTGAGGATATGGGATGGTTCAATGCTGAGGGCTCCCATGCCATGTTTCTGCAGGCTCAGTGACCTGTGCTGCAGACACCTTCAGCTGCCTGGGCTCCCACGCCTGCGTCCCCCAGCACTGGCTCTGTGACGGGGAGCGGGACTGTCCCAATGGAAGTGACGAGCTGTCCACAGCAGGCTGTGGTAGGTCTGCATGTCAAAAAAAATGTTATTTCCATGCTGCTTTTGCCTTTGTAATGTCCCCTTTGCTGGTGAAGATTGCTGGCCCTCGTGTGAGCACATGGAGCAGGATCCTTCAGCTTTTGAATCAGCCTGACACCTCCAGGCTCTGCTCACACACAGCGAGGCTGCCCAGCTGAAAATCAGGATGTGTGTCACAGTGTGTTTACTGGTGAGATTTAGCACGTTAGTGACTATGCAGTTTTATTACTCTCCCTGAAGAAAACGCTGCTGCTCATGTCAGAGAGGTTGGGCATCAAGAAGGGAGATGCTTTTCTGGCTAATTGTTCAGATCCTGACATCTCTTACCCTATAAAATATTACTTCCAGTCTCCTGAGACACGTTTCTATTAACAGTGTCAGGAGTTCAGTAATAGTTTCATTGGAGGGGATTGTTTTATTAATGTGTAAAAATGGTATATAAATATATTGTATGCATTTTGAATGCTTATGGACTTTAAAGAGCATTTGTTCAGGAGCAGACCAATATAAGGACATCTCTTCTTCCCAAATGTTCTTTTCTTCAGAGCCAGACCTCAGTTTAGTCATAGACAGCATCAACTTCTGAAGCTTTTCTGTCTTGGATTACAGGAGATTTTAGCTATCTTTACTTCTGTAGTTTTCTTTGTGATGCGTAGGTTTTTCTGGTATTGAATTGTGTGATGCTTTTTATCTGACTAAAAAGTTACGGTTAGTTCCATTGAATTCACTCAAATTCACTTCTCGTTTCATCTTTGTGTAAGAAAATCAGCTGTATATCTGATTGTTCTCAATTTCTTTCTTTTTTTTCTTTTTTTTTTTGATGTGCTGTGTTTTCCTTAGCTCCCAATAACACTTGTGACGAGAATGCTTTCATGTGCCATAACAAAGTCTGCATTCCCAAACAGTTTGTTTGTGACCACGATGATGACTGTGGAGATGGATCAGATGAATCTCTGGAATGTGGCAAGTATAACAAAAATAGAGTAAATAGAACAATTTCACTGCTAACTGTAAAGGCATTCTTCAGGGCCTAGTACTTGGAGGCACCATTGAAAAAGAAAGCTCTTCATTTTTTTTAATTGTTTTAATTCTCACTTCTAAATTATGCATCAATTAATACATCTTGGGATTAACTTGAATCTGGGGCTACAGTGACAAATTATTTCCCATAGTGTCTTACAGTTGATTGCTAATAGTATTTAAGAGAATTTTAAAAGTATGTTCTAGAATTTCTTGTTTGACAAGTATATCTTTATTATATATATTTTTGTCTTTGTCTCTCTGTATGGTTTTTTTCTACCAAATAATGAAACACATCTGTCATGATTATCACTGCAGTTAAGTGATATCAACTAAAAAACATATGTCAATGTTTAATTTTCACCACTCACATGAATTTAGGGTTTCTTACATTATCTGAATGTCTGTACAGGGCCATACTCAGAAACATTAATCTATATGAATGCTATTTATGGAAAATATAGAGAAAATTTTCCCTCCAAAACGACAAATTGGTGATTGTAATGCCTGCTTTGGTGCTGTTACAATCTATATTGGTTATTTACTCTTAAATTTGCTTCAGAAATGAGAGCCACAACAGAAAATAGCTAGAAAATATCTGTATATTATAGATGTCTTTATTGTGCACACCACCTGGAGGGGGTATGTGCATAAATGATGTGAGCAGACACCCAAAGATTGTGAGAAAAAGCGTGCTTATTGATTTATTAATGACCGATAATTACCGGGAAATCAGTGAATTACACATTCAGTATCATTAGCAGCAACAGAGTGGGCAAATCAGAGCTGCAAAATTTATAGATCTTAGGGGTTTTCAAACACCATTTTATAATTAGTCCCAAAAGGTGCTGAGCACACAGAGAGCAGTTGTGTGCACCTCCTGCCCCTGCCCAGTCTCCAGTACCTGAATAACTATTTAGAACTCAACAGTCATAAACTTTGGAAATTGCCTTTTTTTCCTTCGTGCTTATAATTTCTTGCTGGTGTATTTGATTTTTTTTCTATAGCATTACACACACACACACCATAAACTAAACACGCCCCTTAAAATACTGACAAATAAACGGTGTTATTTTGTCGGACTTTCAGAAAGAGACAGAAGGAGGGAACAGCAAAAGGAGCAGGAGATTTACAAAGTCCTGATCCAATTTAGTATGGACCTGCCTTCAGGCATTGGCTCTATTTAATTTCTGCAGGGAAACTGAGCTCTGCAGCGATGTTTGTGCTGCGCTGCTTCAATGCAATTTTCTGTTAACTGGTAATCAAATGCACACCTCGGTGTGTGGCTGGTGTGGCAAAACTGTCACACTGTCATTTTAGGAAAGGGTTTCATTCTTTTGTGGGAAAGGGAACTGCTTGTAAAGAGTAGGAGTCAAATTCCAAAACACACTTTCCAAGGTGCTGACAGGATTTAAAATTAAACCACATCATTCCCCAGGATTTTAAACTTGTGGTTTCTGATTTGACTGCCAACTAGAAAGCCTGATCACAGCTCGGTTGGATTGTAAAGCTAAACCTTTTTCATCTTCCATCTGGGAGCCAAAACAACCCAGGTACTCTTCAGCCACCAGTCTACTTACCTGACATGGAATTTGGGTTTAAATGTGTTCCCGAAAGCCGAATTAATGGAATGCATTTAAAAATCTAGGCTTTGTTTTAGTGTAGTTGGTTTTACTTTTTCTATTTGTATAATTGGAGGTATATTTTCTTGGTGTTTTTTTGTAGAGTACTATTCAGAAATAAAAATGGGACAGTGATTGAAGCGAACAATTTTTTTTATTTTTTTAAAAGTTCACAATCATTCTATTCCTGGAAAATTTCTTTGATGCAATTTTTGAGTCCATTGTATAAGCCTGTCTTTTAAATGAAATCCTAATAACTAATTACTTAAAACTGAACAGAAAAAAACTACCTTTGTGATGACTTTTCTAAATTTTTCTAATTTTTTTCGACTTCTTTGTCGGTTTTACAACTCTCTGTTAAACCGCTGTGTTCTAAGAAGCAAATGCCTGTTTGTGGTTGATTTACTTCATTATATATATTTATATTTTTTGTTGTTGTTAGAAATTCACTTTCCCTTTGAAAATGTATCCATTCTATATGTACTGGTTTTGTGGCCATCTTAGAAAATGTGTCTTTAGTGTGGTTAAAGTTGTTTGTGGTCTGCATGTTTTAAAGGGAAGGCATACAGCCGTAAGCACACCACAAAAATAATTACTGGGTATTGTTAAGCTATTTCCCAATAACGGGAATAAATGGAATAACACCAAAAAGAAAAGGAATTTATGATTGGGAGCTGCATAAATGTTTCACATCTGTGTGAGTTGTATCATGACTGTATGGTGCTACGTAAGAGAAGTTTGATTTCTCTCTTTGCTGGAAGACACTGTTATGTAAGCACAACAGTCGGCATCTCTTTATGGAGCAAAAAATACTTTGCATTGCCTCAAATATGCAGAATTTTATCTGGAAATTGTGAGAGAAAGCATGAGGTGATTGGTTGTTGTTTTTGTAGGGTACCGTCGCTGTCGTCCTGGAGAGTTCACCTGTGCTGATGGACGGTGCCTGTTGAATTCCCAGTGGCAGTGTGACGGGGATTTTGACTGCCCAGACCACTCTGATGAAGCACCTATCAACACCAAGTGCAAAAGTTCAGGTTTGCGTGTAATTTTTCGAAGAACCCATGTGACCTTTCTTTTTTGAGAGCGATGGTTTAGGGTTTTAAGTCAGCGAATGTAAAACCTCATCACTTAAATTTCCAGTGCTTTCATGGTGATATTGCTTATGTCTTGCAAGGAGAAAGTGTTCTGAGCATCCAAAACTTCAGTTCACAAAGTTCAAGCCACCAGTTCCTGTGGAATAAAATAGCAGGTGCTTCCTTAATGCACAAGTCCTGTTGATACTAAAATAAGATGATATTAATATAGTAATTTCCAAAGTTTCTAGCTTGCTCTTAAAATGTTTACTGTGTCCAAGATACTCATCACACAGAAGGAGATCATACAAAAGGGGATGTAAAGGTGCTCTCACTATAAATAATAAACACTGCTTTAATTTTATTAGTAAATTATTGATCAAATGCTTTTGGTTTTATTGATATTTTCTGCTTACATTAAAAAGTTTGATGAGGTCTGACTGGATTTTGAAAGGGAAATTAGTCCTGGTCTGCATATTGTGTTCTGTTTTGTGGCTTTTTAAAAGACCAGTTATTCTGTCTAGAGCTTAGGATTTCATTGCTCTGTAGCCAGATTCTTTGTACCAATTTTGATGGAAAACACTCATTTGCTGGGAGGTGAGGCAGCACACCTACGTTAAATTTATTTAAATGTTTCAGTTGCTGTTTGAAGGATTCGAATGTAGCTGAAATGATGTGTTCAAGTTTTGCCAGACAGAGAAAACCATATGTGCAGGTCATTAGGCAAGGAATGCATCGGAATTCAGTCAGTTGTGTTCCTAAACACCTCAGCCTCCACAGGGGGGAGAACCCCCCTTTTTTAAATTTTGGAAATTATGGAACTGTGTTTTGTGCAGAGATGATGTAGAGGGTTCTCCGTTACATAAAACCAAATATATAGGAGAGAGTTATGAGTTGATGTCTTCACATGTTTTTCCAGGAGAGGAATAACCTTTAAAGACACTGAAAAGTGAAAAGCTGTTATAATGCTGTCAATAAGGAATATTCAACTGTTACACAATTGTTTCATTTCATGTGCACACAGCAGCTGATACAGGAGAAAACTAATTCCAAATACTAATAGATGACACCAAGCTGTGTTTTCTTTTTTGTTTTCCAGAGCAGTCATGTAACAGCTCTTTTTTTATGTGCAAAAATGGGAAGTGCATTCCTCAAAGTGAGGTTTGTGATAACAAAGAAGATTGCAGTGATGGGTCTGATGAGAAAAGCTGCCACGTTAATGAATGCCTCAGTAAGAAAGTCAGTGGCTGTTCCCAAGATTGTCAGGACCTTCCTGTTGGCTACAAGGTGAATAATTGCAAAATGTGCTGTAATATAATGCAAGTTTTTAGTTCTTAAGGGTTTAACTACTGCATGATTATTCTAAAGCCCCACTGTGTGGTACCTCTTTGTAGTTAAGTGGCTTACATGCCGTAACAAGAACATTCAAATTTTTATTTCCTGTAAGCAAAAAATTCCCAATTGTGTTTAAAAAATGGTACAGTACATACTTTAAACCTATGGAAAAGATCCTACGATGCTTTAAATGCAACAAATCATACTGGTGTATGCAGAGCACTGAAAATCAAAGAGTAAAAATTTCACGATACATAGGAATGAACAGCAGAAATTGTGGTTTTCTCCAGTTTTTCCCAAGACTCTTAAAGAAATATTTAAACAAAGTAATATCACCTTAGCAGCAGAATAAAACTGTTCATTGTCTGCATGTGAGGATGTTTTTTGAATCACCTGAATCTGCTCTTTGGCCTTGACAGGTAGAGAGGAACAGATTGCAGTAGCCTGTAAATAGCAGCTAAAAATAGAAGAAAGACTTTTTTCAGGGTTTTAACTCTGAAGTGACCCTAACTGCACTCCCAAAGTTTCATCTTTTCAGCTGAACATTGGCCCACTGAGAACTAAATAAATTTTGTGCAGCATGGCTTAGGTCTGCAGGTATTCAGCCGTCTGGAGCTGTGAGGGTTGAGACACAGACTCCAGAGCTGTTGGGTTCAGCAAAAACCTTGTTGAAGTGGTGGAGAAAGCACGTCCTGGATCTCTGCAGAGAGAAGGACAGGCTATAGGAGGGAACATGACACAAATTCTTCTGTAGATAAAATTTATGCCCCTATTTCAAAACCCCTCTGCCCAGTTGTATTTTGCATCTTTCACATTGCATGTGATAAACTTGCCAGGATCATCATCATACCCAAATAAAAGTCAGAGAAACAGAGAATATTCTGAGTTAGAAGGGATCCACAAGAATTGTCCACCTCCAGCTCCTAATTAGCCTCAAGAGCTCTCCTTCACATTGCTGTGTTGCACAGATTGCTAGGTGATGTCAATGATTTCGGGGAAAATAATTAAAACCTTTCTATCTTTACCAAAAAACACATGTATAATTGAAATTGAAGAACTCCAGAGGGTCCATCCATCATTATTTTCAGGGAAAAAATCCTTTCTATATTTTTGAAAAGGTGTGCTTTACTTTTTCTTCAGTTAAAGGAGGAAGAATAATTACTCATTCTACAGGGTTTTCTTTGGGTTTTTTTGGAGGAAACGGTGCTCAGGATTACATGAGCAATATTTGAAAAGAAAAGTAGGTATGCCTCCTGTAAACCATACAAGCAGCAAAGTAATTAAGATGTTACTTGAAAAAATGAGATACATAAAAAGTTTATGATGCTAACATATTCAGAAGAAGGTACACACAGATGATAAACAGAATTAAAAATGAATGTATTTGGTTTTCTTTCCCAGTGCAAATGCTGGCCTGGATTCCTCCTGAAGGATGATGGCAAAACGTGTGTAGATATTGATGAATGTTCATCTGGATTTCCCTGTAGCCAGCAATGCATCAATACCTATGGAACCTACAAATGCTTGTGTGCAGAAGGGTATGAAACACAGCCTGATAACCCAAATGGCTGCAAATCCCTCTCAGGTATTACTGTCTAATGTTTTTATAATCCACAGCTGTATCCAAATAATTTGTGAAAAAAACTTAGCCCCAAGGTCTGTGTTACCTTTCTATGCAAGATAAAAACAGAGTTACTTTGAGTCTGCTATTTCTTCAATATACAATAGGAATGTGATTGTGTCTGAATGTAATGGTATATTTTTAGTATGTATTATCCTCAGCTCATTTGTAGTAAATAGATACTGTGGGTTTTGAAAGTTTGAATTAGTAAGTTTATTAGAAAAAGTATTAGGAAAGTTAAAATACATCACTTATTTCTACTTCTGAGTCACATGATAACAGCATGGTTCTGATGAGCTTTCATCATCTTTAGAACATTAGAATGTACGTCAAACTTCCTCATCTGAAAAGGAGGAACAGGAAAAAATAATAGAAAGTGCAAACTCTGTTATTCCTATGGCATAATAAACCCTCCAGTCTTATATGTGTTACACAAGACAGGTGAGAGCACTGGCTATTTCCTCACGCCTCTGACATTGTTTTCATGTGCTTCAGTGGGTGGGATTGGCTCAGTCAGTGAAAGGAACAGAAGCCCTGTTGCTGTGTTGTGCTGAGTTTCCTTCACAGCCCAGGCAAGCTTTCTGTTTTCTTTCCAAGTGTCAAGAAGGCTGGAACCTCTGTCTGCCTCGTGTTCCAGCCTCGGGTGCTTCCCTAAATAACCAAAGGAGACACAGGCGAGGGCAGGAAGCCAGCAGCTGTTTTTGCTCCCTTCCTGTCCCCCGCTTCCCGAGCCACCTGCACATTTAGAAGCCATGGGTCACTCAGAGGAGGAGGGGAGCTGGAGCACATCAGAGCTGTTTGTTGGAGGTGTAATAAATCAAACTTCAGAAGAGACCGTGGCAAAGCTGCGGTGCTGTGACGGGGGCGGCTCTGCTGCCAGGAGGGGCCAACATGGGGACGTTTGGCCTGATGCTGATTTTTTTTGCATCATTTGCTTTAAAGGCTTTTACAAGAAAGCAGAGCATTGCAGCCATTGCCCACAGGCCACAAGTCAGGGCTGAGGATGAGGCCTCAAGTAATTTCTGAGCTGGAGAATGTCTTAAGAGCTGAACAAAAAATGCAGATATGTTCAGTACAGGAGCAGAGTAGGCTGGACAAGACATTACATTCTAGAGTGCGTGAGCAGTAGATACAAAGACTTTAATACATTTTTAATTATCACTGGTAATTTTTTTTTTATTTTAGTTGAGTCACTCCTAACAGAGCTAAAATAAAGATAGCTTTAAAAAAAAATACTATTATGTATGTCACTCTGAGATATTTCAGTGATGTCCTGAATGAGTTTCTGAAAGTAAATATTTTTTTATAAACTAGAAGACCAGGGTTAAAAAAAATCAAATCTGGCTTCAGTTCAGAATTAGACAGTCAAGGTTTTTATAAATGGCTGTTTCTTTTTCACTGTCCTGTTCAGAATATTGAAATCTCAAAAATCAGTGGTCAAAACATGCTTGGTTTGCAATCATAACAATTACTAGTCAGTGTTATTTGAAAGGAAATGTTGAAATTAAAACATATGGAATGAAATCTATTTCCCCTTTAATCTCTGACATTAAATTAGGAGAAAATACAGTGTGGTTCCCATATTACAAAGGCAGAAGAATTAAATTGCATTGAAAGATATACTAATTGATTGCTTTGTTCATTTTTATACTGCATCATTGATCTTTCTTGGAGCATTTGAATGTTTTAAATATTTCTTTCATCCATAACATTGATCAGAGCATGTAACATTTATTTTTCAAACCATCTGTATTTCAGCATTGTATTCCTGATTTTCCGTAAATTAACGTAAAAGCTAGTCTAATATATTCTTTCTCCCGGGGTTTAGATGAGGAACCTTTCTTAATTCTGGCTGATCATCATGAAATAAGAAAAATTAGCACTGATGGATCCAACTACACTTTGTTGAAACAGGTATAACCATAGTACCATGCTCTAAGTTTAACTCAATACTTTTATTTTTTTCTAAAGTTTGCAACTGACAGAAACATCATCCTACAATTGGCGTTGTGTGCACCACAGAACAACTGCGGTACCTTCAGAGTTCTTACAATACTTTAAATTGACTGTTTTGTCTGGATTTGACATGATTAAAGCTCAGGCAGTTGTTTCGTCAGTCGTTCTGATGTACTAAAAAATTATGTTATTTGTGATCCTCTTCCATCACAATATGTTTTGTGCAATTTGTCTGTTTCAGTTAAAAAACGAACAAAAAACCCCACCTATTTGGCCATGTATTATTTGGGCTACTTACTGTCATAATCTAAACCTATTTTCAGACAGACAATCCCAATATTTACGGTATTACAAAACATAAACTTTTATCTTTGTGTAAATCTAATTTTTAAAGTAATTACTCTAAATTATTATAAGAGAGAAAAAAAAAAGTGAAAAACTGCAAAAATAGAAAGTCACCCAGTAAATACAGAGCTGCCATTTTTAGCAGTGTCTGCTCTCCTTCTATGCTTCACCTAAGTGTAGTTACTTACCTCAGATTAGATTTCCAAAATATATTTTAATGAAAATACCGATTTCCTTGAATACTAAATGGATCAACTGTAGTAAGACTAGGAAATTATTTACTGCCCATCAATATCATTAGGCTTTTTGCAACTTCTTGTGTCACTAGGCTGTGCACTAATGTCACAAGAGAGGTGCTCAGTAATTATGAAATTAACCATCTTGAATGAAACACTGGCTTTATTTAAGCTTAGCAAGCGTTATGAAAGTCTGTCTGTTCTCCTGAAATCCTTCTGACTCCCTCTCATTTGCATCTCCCTGCCTCTCTCCTCTTTTGCTGGTGTGCCTCTTCACAGAAGCCTGTGAAAAGAGGGGAGCAACAGGAAATTTTCTTCGTGGTTGGTGCTGACAGATGGTCAGAGCTTCCTCGGTCCTGAATCCAGCGGGCTCCTCTTCGGTGTGTTAGAGACCGAGCAGCTCCAGCCATTGAACAAAACCTGTGTTTTCCATATCCCATTAATTCACTGGGCTGACAAACACCTCTGCTATTGAACCTGCTGGTCTTTGCTGCTGCAAAGGCAGCATTTGATTTGAAAGCCAAAGGGGGAGCTTTACCAGCAGAACAGGGGGGTTATGTCCCTCATAAGGACATCCTCGTGTCCTTGCAGCGTTATGATGGATTTGGCTCTTCCCTGCACATCTACCAGATGATGGCAAACACCAGAGTGGCTCTGGCAGAGGGGCAAACCCACCCTTCTCTCTGTGTATTTGATCTGTGATTACCATTCTAACAGTTGTTCATATAAACTCAGAAGAAAGGAGCCGAAAGTAGGAGCTCGTTCAGTCTTCTCTGAGTTATGTGCCAGCTTTTTCCTCTCTTTTCTTTTCCTTTTTTGTTTTTTTCCAAGTACACATAAACAGTACAACTGTTTGAACTGTGTCTCATGTATCTTCTTTGCTTTCCATTTCCTTCACTCCTAGTCATCAAAATCCTTAGGGTTTCAATAGGCAGAGTAGATAATCTTCCTCCTCATTTGTGATTTTTATCTCCATGTTTTTAACTGGGGCACCAAGGGAACACGAATCACAGCCAAGGATATATTTTGTGCTGTGTGTAACAGAAACAAACACACAGGTTTAAGATGAGAAACTAAGGCAGCTGATGCCATTTGAAATCTTCCCTGTTCCTTCTAAAAAGCAGATTACTTGTGAAATGACAAAAAATTATGCTGGGAGGGCTTAAGTGAGATATGTATGTAATAAAGAAGAAATGATGTCTGGACAGAGAACCCTGTTACAGATATACAGAAATATTTTACCTGCAGTTGATGTTCTGATAAAAATTGAAATGAAACTGACCCAAAATAAAACACTTGAAACCAAAGATGTGCAGGCAGTCAATTGTCCGTATTGGTCTTGATCCTTAGGAAACTTTTGCAGTGTTGTGGAACATATAGAGATAAGGCAAATTTTTTTTACAAATTGCTGACTTTGATTTATAGAACGTAATAAAATTGTATTAAATAGTATTTTGTATTCATTGACCTGTTAACTCCTTGGTTAAGGATTTGGGGTGGGGGGTTCTCTGTAGACACAATTATACTAAGAGTAGAAAAAGAGACAGGAAAAGTGTTTTGGAGCCCAGCTGTGACTGACAGAGCTGCAGTTGTCTTTGTGAAAAGTGTGTGCGTGGATACGATATTTTTGAAAAATGAGGGTGGTCCTCCTACACTGAAATGTTTCAGGCTTCCTTTAATGATGATTTGTGCAGCCTAACTACTCTTTTCTTCTACATTTTGATCAAAAGGTAGATTTACAGTAATTACACAGTCGTAGATGGCGGATAAGCCGTGGATCAGTTTCTGTACAATTAAATATTGTTGTCCTTAGTTGTTTACTTAAGAGCTGGCTGCTAGAGCACACCCCTTCAGAGCAATGAATTACACTAACAAGGGAGGCTGCTGCTCTGCCAGGGAGCAGGATGTCGTTGGGCTGATAAGGGAATTGATTAACTGACCTTGCCTTTTCAGAGAGGGTACAAACCACGTCTGTTCCTTTTACCACTGCTGCTCCGTATTTCATTGATAACAACTACCTGGCATATTAAGAATGATTGTGATTTCACTGCATATCAGAACGTTCAGCAGGTTATGGGGCAGATAAGGAAATAAGAGCCATCATCTGAAAGCAATCCCCTTCTTCCTTATCTGCCATTTGGGATGAAGAGCCACTTTTGTAGGATTGCTCGTCCCAACCTGTTGGAGTACCTCAGATATAATCACCACTCTTTCCCAAAATGTAATGGCTTTGTAATTGGAGCCATAGGAGGCTCCCAGGTGCCTGCTGGATCTCCACCTTTCACACTTTTTGTATCCACCACCTCTGTGTCTGTGTGTATTCACACACACATGTATAAATATATATAAATTTATACTTATGTATTTGTATATACTGTACTATAATATAGCATCCTTTTATTCTAAAGGAATAATATAGCATCTGAAAAGTCGAAACCTCCTCATTCAGGAATTACCATTAATGTCTTTTTGCAGGCCACCATTTTGAATTCCTGATTAATTTATATTGCTAAGGAAATTCTTTCATTATTTAAGTGTCATAAAGATTATACCATTTCTGGTTCCCCCATCTAGTTTGCCAAAGAAATGCCAAAGGTAGTAATCAGCAGTGAAACTGAGCAAAAGTTGGAAGTATTTGCTGCTAAATTTCATTTAAATAAGAGTATGGAAAAACACAGGAGCCTCATTTAGTTTCATACATCATCCGCATTTTTGAAGTGAGACAGTTAATTTGTCACCATATTTATTTCTGTAACAGTCTTTATTTTATTCTGTTTTAAAGTAGCGCATGGAAAAGAGAGGGAAGTGCTTCGGAAATATGCAGACAGTAAAATAAAGCATTAGGAATATTAACTGTGTTTTGCATTCTGAATGCTATCCAGCAGTTTGTATTCAAACATTTGAATAAATGGACTTTTTTTTTTCTGTTTTTAGGGGCTGAACAATGTGATTGCAATAGACTTTGACTACAGAGAAGAGTTCATTTATTGGATTGATTCCAGCAGACCAAATGGCAGTCGCATAAACAGGATGTCCTTAAATGGAAGTGACATCAAGGTAATTGGGGATTAATGTCACTACGAGAATTGAATTTTTTGAGTGTTTTGGGAAATGCTCCTTCATACTTTTAACCCAGATTGTGAGGCTTTGGTGTATGAATACAAACACAGCACGAGCTAGCAAGTCCTAGTAAAATTTAATTGCATTTATATCTTATTTGTAGTAAAGATAGGGACTAGGAGAACTGTATTTAGGAGCTGAATTCCTCATGACTTATCTGACAGTTTACTGAATTGGCAATTCCATGTGGTTTCCAGGATGCCAAAGCAAAAAAAGAGCTATAATTAGGTGTAAGCTGTGTAAATACACTGGTGTATTACTTCTTCCTATAAAATTTCCTGTGATCTTCAGTTTGTTTTTGTTTCACCTCCACTACATTGATAATTGAAATAACTCAGTGTCTTTGCTGTGAAGGGTAAAAGTGCACTCCCATTTCTGCACAGCCTGTCTGTTATGCCTCCATAGTGGATTAAGTTCACAAATCCACTATTAAGAACATTTGTCGACTTATGTGAACATTTTCCCAGAACTGGTGATAAGCAGTAAGGAATTCTTTGTTTATTCTATTCTGTCTGACCTTCTGAAACATGGAGTAAAATGAGCAGTAACATATCCTGTGAATTTTGTTCCCTCATGCCAATAAATATGCAGGGAGAAAAGAATTGTGTGTTTCATTCACAGCTTCGTGCATGGACTGACACATCCTCAGAGCTCGACAGCTTTGTTTTTTATGAGTTAGGGTTTGGAACTCACTGGCTTCAGTGCACCTTGTTTGCATCCTTTACACCAAAATAACTGTTCTTAAAAAGAAAAAAAAAAACAAGTGGGTAAGCAATTATGGCACTCTGATTGCACTGGGGTGAAACTGAAACCCAGCATGCACTCAAAAGTTTTCCCTGTGAAGGGAACAAAATAGAAGACAGGCAAGTGTGGGGTTCAAAATCCATTGAATCCTTGAATCATATTTATTGTCTTTCAACAGTTTCCAAAGCATCCTCCTCAACTTCTGTCCCTTCTGGATGAATCAGTATTATATAAGGGCTGGGGATTACTCAGACTCTTTATTTCTAATCTTAACTATTTCAAAAAGAACAAAGAATTTTTCCCAGTCAAAAAAAATCTAATAACCATGTAGAAGAATATTTAAAAAATTGCTTTCTGCTGATTCATTAATAATTTATTTTTTTAAGAAAAGGTTTCCGAAAGTTGAACAAGTAGTAGGAGAAAATTAGGATGAGGACATGGAGGGTATTTTCTTTTTCCATCATTAATAATTTGCAATTTGCACAAATTTCATGTTGATGAAAATTTTCCTCAAATAGGATGCCGTATTCAAAACTAAAATTATGAAAACAAGTTCATTTAACTTTCATGCAAAAGCCTGCTTTTTTCTCTGAAAAACTTGGCCCAGATTTGGCCTCTGAAAGCGAAAAACACGTGAGAAAAATTAGCAAGAATTATATATTGTAACTGTCTAATAGTCTGTCAGTAACCTTTTATCCAGTGCCAAATTTTTACGTCTCTTTGACTGCCATAGGACATACTTAATAGCTGACATTATTAAAAACTAAATTATTTCAAATGAAATTATTATACCTATTTATTTAATTATTTAAACGCTGATGTTATTATTGGTTATCCAGCAAACCTTTTTACATATTTTAACGGGGGGTTTTTTGCCATAAGAGAGAGTTTTTACGGTTTTTCCCCTGAAGTATGAATCTCTCATTTTAATATCTTTGCACTTGTTGTGTCAGTCTTTGCTATAAATAGATCTACTCTCAGTGTAAGGGATGCTGTTTGATGTATCGCCTCGCATTCCCCTTGTAGGAGATGGCATTTCTTCAGCACCACCAGCTCTGGCTTTCCTGCCCTGGGAAGCTTGATGGCATCTCATTTTTCTTCTGCATCTCCTCATGCCAGAGATATTCACAGAAGTGGAATGACAGATTTTTCACATGGATGTGTTCAGACATTAGCACAGTGTTTTGTGGAGAGTTTGGATTCGAATGTTAGTGGAAAATGCAGTAGAAAGCTGGGCTGTGCACATTGAGTGCCACGCTGGTGATCTCAGGGACTGGGATATGTTGAAGTGACTCTACAAAGGAAAAGTCATCGAAAGAGAGACTAATTACTTTGTTTGATGCTCTAGTGTAGTGTTTAGACAGCTAAACCACTGTCTAAATGTTCGGAGTTATCCAATTCTGCATGAAATGTCCCATGTTACAGTGCAGCAGTTGCTGCAATTACACATTTATAAACTGGTGAAGCTGGTGGTGTGAAGGTGTTAGAAAATAAATTATCTTATTCCCATTAAAAAATCAGTGTGTCCTGGAATTTAACTTTATAAAAAGATTTTTTTAAGGTGATAAATTACGTAGCAACCTGAGAAGGTGCTTTTACATATTCATAACTATAAAACTGATTTAAAGCATCTCGCTGTATCCCTTCTTATCTTGAAGGCTTTTCTATGTCTTCAAATGGTAAATAAATTTAAAACTAGCACATTCAGTTATACATAATACAGGTTTACAAGTGAAGTTTATACTCTCTGTTGCACATGCTGTTAGTGATGAAGATGACAATAAATGAGAATGTACACCACAGTAATAAACCCATTTGTAGTGCTTAAGAAATCCCATAAATTTTCAAGTATTGCTTCCTGATTTGTGGGGGTTTCTCTGTAGTTATACAGATCTAATCAGGACTTAATCAGGAATAGAATAGGTCAGGATAGACCTTCTCAGGAACAGAATTTTCAAGCCTAAAAGAAATTGGACTCAAATGATTGTGAATATTCGAATATTACTGAACACTTGACATGAAGTACTCCCAGACTGAAGCCAGACTGAGTCATGCAATCATGATGAGATTTGTAATCACATATATCTAGAGGAATTTGTTCAAGTTCCAGAAATATCCAAGTCATCAAAAACCCCGAGAATTACACATCCCTGTCAGTAGTCTGTAGGCTTTCCAGTAGGTGACTAAATTGCTTCTGTCTCTTAACAATGTAGTCCTTTTGAAATTTAACTAATTCTTGGGAAGTTCCTCATTCTTCTGCCGCATGAATGTTGGAAATAAGAGCGCAGCATTTACTTTCCAACCGGTGACTCGCTGAGTGCTCTCATGGTCTCTCTGTCACGATGACATATGGCACAACTGTGACATTAAAATGAAGGATATGCTGATGGAGACTGGTGAGAGAAATGGGCAGCTGAGAAGCAAATGTGTTCAAGGGCACGCTGTGGGGAGAGAAGCCTCATCTCCACTCTGTTCTGTGGAACAAAAAAATAGGATAGTGAAGGAGAAAAAGGTTGGTTTGGTTTGATTTTTTTTTTCTTTTTACATTAAGAGAAAACTAGAAACTTAAGATGAAAAAGGAAAGATCAGAAGTTCTTAAAAGTTCGTGCATAATACAGAGAAGTTGGGAATTTCCTATTTACCATATCATGGTATTCTCCATTCTCCCTTACTTGGAGAAAAGTATCACATTGTTGTAGCTCCTTAGGAAATGTCATTACCTGAGAAGCCTCAGTGTTTAGCAGTGAATAATACCCATTTTCCATGTGTTGTATGTCATAGTATCAAATATACAGTCTCTCAATATCCTGGTATCAGTAACTCTTCAATTGTTCCTTTTCCCAGTTATTTAGATGAATAATTAATGTAATTTTTGCTTTTTTTAGGTAATCCACAATACAGCTGTTCCCAATGCCCTGGCTGTCGATTGGATTGGGAAGAACCTCTATTGGTCTGATACTGAAAAGAGAATTATTGAGGTGTCTAAACTCAATGGCTTGTACCCAACTGTCCTTGTGAGCAAGAGAGTGAAGTTTCCCAGAGATCTGTCCTTAGATCCTCAAGCTGGGTATGAAGCAGCCAATTTTCAGTAATTCCTATTTAATCCTAATTTGGTATTAAGATATATTTTATTTAGAGAATAGATAGGAAATACTACTTAGGTTTGTTTGTTTTAATCTAATATTCAGTGATAGGAGAAAATCACTGAGTTAGTCTGGACTCTACCTAAACAAAGAAAAGCAGGTTTTTTCCCAGTATAGAAATGTAACCTGTCTAGTTTACTATTTTTAAGATAAAAGCCATTTTCTGCCACTTCTTAGAACTGGAATTTAATTTTCTTGTAACCATACCCTTTCTTCCCTGTAAAATTTGGGAGGGAGCATGCAGACCTTTGTTTAATGTCTTCAACATGGGAACACATGGGATCTCTCTGTGGTTGCCTGGACATCCCTGTGTATGCAGAAATCGCTCTACAAAGTTTGTACAGAGACTCTCAGTCCTTCAGGAAGGCTTAGACATATAAATAGGCATAATAAACTTACTGGGTTTCTTCTCAGTGTGTATAGACAGCTTTCCAAGGCCAAGGGGGTTTTATTTACTATTTTTTTTTAATGAACATGTGTATTTTTAAATTTATTTTAGTATATAATGTTCCTGGAAATAAAAACACAAATTCAGAGTTACAGTTTGAAATGGTGTTACTTGTATCTTAGTTTTTTTCTCACAGATGAGAAACGCTTGATGAATTATCCTGCTGATGCCATGCAGTTTGTTTCCAAAGCAAACATTTTCTGTTGGAGAGAGTGGAGAAAGTTCCCTTTCTCTGCTGCTTATGTGGAGCAGGCTTGGTGCCAGCACATTGCACCTGTGTCTTCTAGGAAACCTGTAGCTGTTCTTAGGGCCACCATTTCCTTCTGCACACAGATTCTAGTCCAGGTGGTTATTAGGAATATGAGCTGCATCTGGATTTTGGAGAGCCTGTCCAAAGCCTGTAGAGCAGAATCAGCTTCCCAGCTGGAAAGATCTGTCCTGAGGTTCTGAGTAATGGCAGACAACAGCAGCCACATGCATCCTTGTACTGAATAATGGGACTTTTTTCTTTCTTTATGGCAAACATGCTCTGCATTGTGGTTAAATAGCACATTGAGGGGAAAATTGCTGCTCAGCTTTCCGACAGTCTGTCTCAGCACTTCGCCCATTTTTAAACCCTCTGTGTGAGAGACTGTTTTAGTGTTTTGGAACTAGTACTTCTTGAAGCAATTCAATTTGCATTATGTGGCTGTTAACAGCAAAAAAGGTTTTGTAATATGTGTAAAAAAAAAAAAAAGTAGATGTAATATCGTATTTCTGATAAATTTAGTAGTGATGCCATTTATGCAGGATGTAAGATGCACGAACTCCAGTTTGGGTGATGCTTCAAATTCTAAGGTATCAAGGCTAAGCCATTTAAATGCACTTTTTACTAGCCCATAATTAATTTAATAAAATCACACCTAGCATGAGGAATCCTATTCAAACCTTTTACATTCAGCACACTTATTTACGGACAGGTCTAGAAAAATGCAAAAATTTATCAGGAAGGTGGAAATATTAAAGAGTAATTACTGATTTATTCTTGAGATACGCTAAATAAATTAAGCACTGAGTCATAGAATGGTTTGCTTTAGAAGAGACTTAGAGATCATCCAGTTTCAAACCCTCCTGGTGGGCAGGGATGCTATTCTCTAGACTGAGGTTGCTCCAAGCCCATCCAACTTGGCTTTGGACACTTCCAGGGATGTGGCAGCCACAACCTCTCTGGTCAATTATTGATATTATTGAGCTGCTGTGTTTTGTTTTACAGATACTTGTACTGGATTGATTGCTGCGAGTACCCTCACATTGGCCGTGTTGGGATGGATGGATCCAGGCAAACTGTGGTTATAGAAACACAGATCTCCAGACCTATGGCTCTTACCATAGACTACGTCAACCACAGACTCTACTGGGCTGATGAAAATCATATTGAGTTTTCTGACATGGATGGATCTCACAGACATAAGGGTTGGTCAATACTTCAGTTATTTTCTTTTTCCTTTTGATAATTTTTAAATCAAGGGTGCTTTCTGTGTATAATTATGTAAAAACTCTCCTTTAAAACACTTTTGCAACCTTTTTCAAGATGAATTTTTCCTTTCATCAATATTTTAAAATCTGCTTTTCATTTTTCTTCTCTGTTATGAATATGAATAGTTTTTAAGCGTGCAGTAGTACATGTTTGTGGGAAAAATGTCAAATGGAAAAAGAAACTCTAGGAACAGACTCAGAAATCTGAGGCAGCCCTGTCAATTTTATTCTCTGGCATATATAGACATGTTCTTTATTAAGTTACAAAGTGAGTGAAACTTGATGTTAAAAGCAGAAGGGATATAGCCTATGTGCCATGTGTCAGAACAGGGCTAAAATCAGCCTTTTCTCCCACCTCGGAAAGCCTGGAAATGCCCATTAGACTGCTTAGCATGAGACCAGTATTGCAAATGTGATTTGGGGCTTTCCTGGTAGATGGGTGAAATAATAACTTTTGAAATACTTATGTAATGAACTAATCTTTATCCCTGTGTTTTGCTTCTCACCTGACAGATAATTAAAAGCTTGTGCCATTTATCTATAAAGTATTTAAAAAAAGTTACACTATGATGAATAGTTCTCATATTCCAAATTGTATAATTAAAGATCTTTCATTTTAATTCAAATATATGAAATAGTATTAGTCTACTGAATTTTTGGTTGAGATTTTACTTGAAATGAAATTGTTACCTGAGCTCCTTCCACAAGCTTCACCCAAACCTCATCACTGCTGCTATGCTGGTAAAACTTCATGGATTTGGGCTTTTTTAGGCTTTTATGTCATACTGGGTGCCTCCAGGTTTTCTCCAAACCACAGTTCATGAAATAACTACTTTATTTTCAGATCAAAGCTTCACCATGAAATAAAAAAGGAAAAAAAAAAAAAAGGAAAAGCAAAACAAGTTTTCTAGCCCTTATATTCATGAATTGTGAGTTATAAATACATCATGAATAATTCAATGGCAGTTGTTTGAGATGGTAGATTGGAGACACTCTAGCACTAGCTGTGAGAGCTGTAAACATTCCCATTAATCTCAGCATAATGTCCATGGTTTTTTTGGGATGAACACCGGTCATTCGTAACCTGCTCACCTAAGCAGCACTCGCTCAGACGTAGCCCCGAGCTGGATTCCTGCTGACAGTCTGTTCTTCTGACAGATGAAGCAAAGCTCCCTGCTCCTCTTGATGTCATCCCCTGTGCTGCTATCCTGCTATTTTTGTTCTCATGAAATTTTTGTTCTCTTACTCTTCTTTCTGGATCTTTCAAAGGAAAGAAATAAATAAAAGCCCATGTGTCTCTCTTAGCCCTAAACTGACTGCAGTGGTCAAACTTTTCACAGTCTTTTCTTTCAGCCTGAGAGTTACAGAATTTTTCTTTCCCCAGAAATGTCCTCCTGTCAGTAAACTCAGGAGATAGCTGCAAAATGCCAGTCATCCCATCTTCGGTGTCCATTGCCTTGGTCTTCGGCCTGTAGGGTTCTCCAGCCCAAGTGGATAAAATGAGCTTCAGCTGCTTTATATTCCCAGAGTTAATGTCTTTTCCTGAGGATACATGATCCTGGAGAAGCAGGAAATTTGTCACAATGCCACAGCAAATTTAACCAAATTTGATACCAGTGAAGCATCTGAGGCAAGCTCCAAAAGCAACAGTGACTTTGTGTGAAGCTGGTATTGTGCTGCTTTTGAGGACACGTCTCTTTGAAGTCCAGGTGGTGTATTCCTTATTCAAGCCAGGAGTGAGCTTCAGGAGAAAGATCCTGAGGTATTTAAAGGATGTGGAAGTGAGATTTTCTCCTTGGCTAATCATTGTAGATCATGAGGTTGGAAGAGACCTCATGGATCACCTAGCCCAACCTCATGGATCACCTAGTCCAACCTTTTCTGGGAAAAGCATAGTCTAGATGACCCAGAACCGTGTCTAGCTGCATCTTAGAAGTGTCCAATCCACCATTTCTGTAGGAAGATTATCCCAATGGCTCAGTGTTCTCCTTGTAAAAGGTTTTCCTCGTCTCCAATTGGAATCTTCCCCGGAGTAACATGTTCCCATCACCCCTCACCTTTTCCATGTAAAAAGGGAATCTCCTCTCCTTTGTAGTCCTCTTTAAAGGCTGGAAGGTGGTGATGAGGTCTCCTCTCAGCCCTCTTTTCTCAAGAGTGAACAAACCCAGTTCTCTCAGCCTTTGCTCTTGTGGCAGCTTCCCAAGCCTTGGATCATCTTTGTGGCCCTTCTCTGGATCCTCTCCAGCCTGCCCACACCTAATGCCATTTGTCACTTTCTGTTGTCAGGAGTTTCACTCAAAACAACATTATCGAATCAAAATCAAGTTGTAGAAAAGTTTCTGTGGGCTTAACAAATAATTGGTAGAATTCTTGGTGTCTGAAACAGATGAAACAACCCTGTGGGTTCTCCAGTGGGAGCTTTGAGAGTTTTGCAAAGTTCACACATAATGATCAATTTGCCTTTAATCAGGGTCTTTCCCCTTCCTCACCACTTTATCCTGGAACAACCAACCAAATATAATTTTAATTTCTTCCTGATTCAGCACAAGAACAGAAATATTTTGAAAGATGAAATTGAGCCATTGTAAATCAATTATTTTAGTAAGGGAAACTCAGGGAAGTTCAGCATTTGGAGCTGTGATCCCCTCTGGCTTTCTGATATCTGTAATCTCCATTGATAAGCACTTAAATGAGAAAGATTAGGTTTTATCTCTTGTGGTAACTGTGTTTCTTGAAGGCATGTTTTTCACATGGATTTCATGGTCTTTTTTCCTTTGTCATTTTGCACATTTTGTATTGTCGAAGTTAACTAAGGGGGAGATGGTTGAGTTTGCTCTTATCCTTTGTGTTTTCAAATGGAGAAGGATAAAAGCACAGGTGTGGCGACCACAAAATACGTTCTCATGAAGCAGAGGAAAAAGTGTGAACGGGAATGCTGTGAGTGATGCAATCTGAAGTGCTTTTAGTGGCAAACTAAGATTTTCTCACCTGTTTCTGTGACCTCTGAGGATAAGGCTCACTTGCTGCGAGGCTTTTTCCTGAGAATATGATTTTTGGATCTTAAATTATCTGTTACAAAATGTATCAGAAAATGGCACCCAGCAAATAAGTAACTTGTCAGAATGAGTGGATTTCATACCGTTAAGGGGTACTGTGGTATGAGAGAGTGTGCAGTGTTCTGTGCTCCACATCAGATCCTTCAGGATAAACAGAACAGTGTTAGGCTGATTATTGGCACACTGTTTGTTAAACCAAGGAGTGCTTATTACGTGCAGTGGGAGTTCACATGTATTTAGATCCTGGTGTTAACACTTTTTTCAACAGCTATGAAGGGGTTTTTTTATTTGTTTGTTTCTTATGAACCTTAAAGCTCTTTGAGGAGAACATCTGCTGCTTTTCTCTTGTAAAGTTCCTCTGCGTTTCAGTAGAGAAATGGGCTTTTATAGCTGCCAAGAGAGTCCTAGTAAGAATTTTGAAAACATGCTAACTAGGCCAGAAATCTTAGAGTACTTGGGAGCCCTTCTTGGCACTGGGGGCAGCGATGACCTTGCTTAGCTGTTTGAAGTTTAATGCTTGGTTATGTAAACTGTCTTTAGAGCTTAGCCACCTCAGCACTGCAGCGTTCACAAATGTTATACACTGTAAATGATTAAGCAAGTATTGAAGCACTAATCTGGCTAAGCACTAAGCTGGTTTGCTTGTGTGAGCTTTAAAAAAAATAAATTAAAAATTTAAGAATTTGTCAGACTTAGCTGCTTTCAGTTCCCACTGGCCAGAGGAGACACAAGCTTCACAGATGCCTGGGTATCTGGTTGCTTCATGCAGGTTTTCCCATCCTTCAGAGCTCCTAAAACCCAGAGGTGCCTACATTTCCCCATTTCACTTTGAAGATGAGCATTTCAGTATTATGAAACTATAAAAGGGAAATCTGATAGTCCAGTTTAGGAAGTACAGAAACTTCTCTGAGATTAAGATTTAATCTGTGTCAAGTCGATGCTTTGTACTGTACAAACAAAAAGTTGGGCACTTCATTCCTTCATCTGATGGGGACATGGAAATTAAGCAATGAAAACATTTTGAACTTTAAATAAATTAAGTATTCATAAATTACTTCTTTAGCTATATTACAGTTAACAGATAATAACTTTCCTGGAGTACCCTGATTTGAAAAAACACTCTTTTCTTGAGACTTAGCTTCTGCCTGAATGTTTGCAGATCTCAGAACTGGTGAATGTATGTGCAAGTTTTGAAGTAACAAGTACAAGCAGTTTGGAGATTATAACCTTTTTAATTTTTAGCACCTGTAACTTCAAAAGTTGCTCATTGTAAGGCGTTTGTACATAGAAAATGAGTATTTGTGTCTAATTCTGAACTCTGCCACCAGAGTTTTATAAGAGAGTATATCCAGTTGTTTATAGAATTGTCCTAATATAGAAATGATCTAAAAGATTGTAGAAACCAATTCCTTCCAGATTTATACTGGAGGTTTTCATAGCTCAAAAATTAGAGAAGTCTGAAAAGAGGGTTTGTTTCTCACAGCAGATGAGAAGTAGTTCTGATACTGATGCCATAATGATTTTTTGCCTTTTCTTTTATACCCGTTATACCTTTTTACAACTTCTGTACTCTTAGTGGTTTTTAGCCTACATTCTTGGACTTGTTTGTCAAGCCAGGAGACGAAACATTTTAGAAGCTTCGTAGTTAGGGATCAAAATGCCCTCAGACCCCAAGGTGCTCTCCAGAACACATTTTGTAAGCTAAGATAGAACCCTCCAGGGGAAGGTTCCTTGGGGAGGAGGGGCTCATTCAAGCCTCTCATTGGGGAATCTCTGATAGATATGCTAATTAGCAACACCTATAATGTTATACCAGATCTTTTAGGGGTGTGCACTGCAGTGTGCATTGAAGTGCATTCAACCTGGACGTGGTGCACCTAAAGATCCTTAAAATAAATACCAAGGTAAAATCCCTTTTTCCCTTCTAACTGTGTTTGCCTCTTGATTTTAAGACCAGGAAAAGGCATCAATATGGCAACAGTCTTTTCCCAACTTTGGAGTAGTCTATAGAATTATTTATTGTAGCCACATCTGATAGCAAAAAGTGATAATTGCTTCCTCACCGTTATTGCCTTCTGGATTCAATTTTCATAACTGTTCCAATAAAATTCTCCCATCCATGTGTCTTCCCAAATCTGATTATTTTATTTTATTATATTCCTTCTCTTTTAAAGGATAATATTCAGGGAAAATTACTCAGATTCACCTACATTAAAGGCAGTTCACACAGTTACATTACTCTGAGGTTCCCCAGTCTCCAGTTTATGGAGCCCAGTTTATGAAGATTGCCAGCAGGTTATATGCCAACAGGTATATTCCACTGGTCTTGTGACAATGTGCTCAAATTAGATTAGATTATAAACTTCTGAAAATAGTTCACTATGCTTTAAACTTCTACATGAGCTGGACTTGTGCCATCACAAACTTTAAGGGATGGGCATGACCTTCCATGCAGTTGTTCCTGTCAGAGAGCAATCACAACAGAGAACATAAACCACAGATATTCTGTTTTCTCCCTGTTCATATCAACACAATGGAAAATGGGAGGATTTTGGTGAAGGAAGTTGAAGTGTTGAACAGCTCCCATGGCTGCAGTAGAAGATAAATGAGGTAAACCAAAGGGGCTCAGTAGTTTGTCCTTGTAGTTGGATGATGGCAGGAGAGGGAAAGATAAAAGAAGGAGGGGCTGGTCGGCAGGTAAAGGGTCTCTGTAAATCTGAAAAATAATTAAAAAACCTTTAGAACTCACAAGCACACTGTGAGTTGTTCTACTCAAATAGTGTCTTGTATATATTTGAGAATAATTTAATTACTCCTCTGTACTGCCGTGGAGTAACTGGCATATAAACAACTGCTCGCAGTGAATTAAAAAAGGTAATAAAACATTTTGAAGTGGAACAATAAAATATTTCATTCCTCGTTTTGATCAACTGGTTTTACTGGCAGATTTTGGAAAATTTATTCATCTCTTCTCATGGTGTTGTTATATCTAATAGTTAGCTTTAATATCTCAAATACATTAGTGCCTTAAGATGTTTCGATTTAAGTCTAAGTTTACTGCTTCTTTAGTGATAGCAGTTTGGGGATGTATAACAAGTTTTGTGTGAATTTATTGTACTGAAATATTCTCAGTTTTCACTGTTTCAGTTACATTTTTATACTGGCAAAATATCCCATCACTGAATGCTAGGACTTTTAGCTTCCATACTTCACCCAATCTGGATGTGTGATGTAGATAGTGATTTTGCAGAAAGAAGTATTTATGCATGGACATGTTATTAAAGATATGAGTAATAGCATCCTAAAACTGTATTTTTAATTTATTTTTTTTATGTGCAACATAGCTTCAATTACTGGACTTAATCTATATAGTCCATGAATATTTTTTTTTCTGTTCATTGAGTTTGACAGGTTTAGGTTTTTAAACAAAGTGTCAATTTCCTAAATGTAATAATGATTATAAAGAGTCTCATCTTCAAAATATAATATTTTAATGTAATATACTTGAATTTAATTGTATCTGTCAAAACTACATACTTAGTCACAAGCTTAATAGAGATAATCTTATTGTCATTATTCATTATTAATTTTATGGACTAAGCACTTCAAATTCTTTATCAAAGGGAGCAAGCATCAGGAGTAAGTCGTATAGGAAATAAAAAAGTATTGACTGTGTCTCAGAGAGACAGAAACAGCTACGAGGCAGTTCACAAAGAAGGAGGACAGTGGGGGCCAGTAATTGCTGCAGAAGAGAAGATCAGCAGTTTCCAAGTTTATTTGGTTTTGTAGGTTTAATTGCTATTTTCTTATTAAGTGTTGTTGTTCCTTGATGCAATTTGTCTTTGGAGGGTTCTTAATCCTTCCTAGGAGATTCCACTGGTTCCATTTAGATCAAGATGTCAGTAGGCTTTTTATTTCTGTTTTATTGCAGTTCAGAAAATCAGGTTTCAGAGCATTGAATTCAGAACAGTCTAGCCTGGCTTTTCACGTTTGATCACCCATGTAAATTTTCTGTGCTTGGGTGCCAAAATTCTTAAACAGAAACTGCTCTAATGCCACGGGGAGCTAGAAAGTAATTTAAATGGTTGCTTAACAACAATTAATTACCTTTACCAGTTCTTCCCAGCACTGGCACTCTAGCTGGGTGAATGCATTTTGGGAAGAGCCTGACAGGGATCTTTCACCCCTTCTGTTCTTGTAGATTTTAACACAAGGACAAGGTTGCAGTCCTTTGTTTTCGGAAGGGGAAGGGACATGTCTCTTTCTGCCTTGGAAGTGATCAATCATCTTCTGGACACGATAAGGCACTGATAATATTGTTTGGTTTTGGTTTCTTTCCTCTTGGAAGGAGTCAACATTTGTCCTTTTTAAGGACAGTTTTTCTTGGTACATTGATTTTACCACCTGACAACGAGACCTTTCTATTTTTATTATTTGTGTTATAGTATTTGCTTTTACTTTTGGAAATACGCATGTTTCAATAAGAGCCAAGGGAGGCTGGGCTTCACTCCTGTATGGCTTCTCCATAAGCATGTTTTTGTAGCTAAGAAATCGTCGATAGAATGATTTTCATTCCTGAAATCAAACGAACATTTTTTTTATGCTTAAGTAAATGTGCTCAGAAAGTATAAGGGAAGCAGAGTTCACAAAAGAGAAAAGTAAACATTTGTATCACAAATATGAGTTACAGCCTATGAATTTATATTCTTGGATCAAAATTCATTCAAAATGCAGGAGAGAGAGAGACACACATATTTTAAGTCTGTCACGTTTCTCATGTGTCTACATAATCATGTTCCCTCCTGTGGCCCTTCTCTTAAGTTCATGCAGCACTTTATCTCTCTTTATTATGTTATATATTGTCATTTTTATTTGTCTTCAAGTATCTAATAATTTTTATTTCCCACCACTTCTGATCTGTTGCAAGCCTCCTCGTTTTTCCCTTTCATTACCTGCCTGTGTTTTTTCCTCCTATCTTCTGCAGCTTTCTCAGAGGCCTGTGCATCCCTTCTCCTTTCTGCCTCCTCTTTCTTACCCCTTTTCTCACCTACTTGTTTGGTCAAGCACTGTTTGGGATTAGCATTCAGTGTCAGAGAATCCATGATTTATGGATAAAATGAAGCACCACGAGAGAATTAGAGGTGGCAGCAGGTGTGTTAGAAGAGGAGGAATTGCAGGGAACTTGCCCGTCTCTGGTAGGAGGAGGCTGTGGTGGGGAAAAGAGTCACAAAAATTAATTTTTTATCTTTAACAGAATATATTGCTTTCTTACTAATGGGTTGCCAAGTTGATTAAATGTTTTCAAATAAGTGATGCAGAGGAAACAGAGGTGCTTAATTATGACTACTTAAATTTAGTAGTCTGTTTTTGCAATGCTTTCCAGAGAAAGGGGATTAAGGAGTCTTCCTTTCCTGTTTCAAACTGTGATTCACACCACAGAGTTTGCTGTAGGGTTAGTAATTAGTGTTGCAACATTTAATGACTGTATGTCATTTATGATGAGGTCAATCAGCTAAAGCTTTTCTGCAGTTAAAGGGAAGACTGAAGGAAGGAAGTGGGTGTTTCTTCTACTCCATACATCTATGAAAAATCAATATTCACTGCCTGAAATTTTGGAAAGCGTAAAACACTGGTGTCCTTAAAGGCAAAGGATAAAGAGCATGAGAGACTATTTTACTGTTCCATCAGAAAATCAGATGTAAAAATTACCTCAGTTTTCTGTTCTTTTTTGTTTGGCCATGCACAGTTGATGGGAACTGTAGATTCTATAACCTACTGCATGTCAACAGTTCCAATGTTTCCTTGCTTATAACATACTAAAAGTCAAAGAAAAATTGTATTCAGCTGTGATAGAACTATTCCTTAAACAGAATTGGTTGCCATTCAATGCCTGTTTTCAGAAACTTCTCTCAGGCTTTACAGGTTTATCTTCTACAAGAAAATACATTGAGTTTTATGGTCAGCTTAGAAGAAATTTTATAAGTTTTTTTTTGTTGTGTAATTATTATTAATTCTTTCTTTTGTAAGAGTTTTATATTTTTATGGTCAGCATAGAATTTTTACAAGAAATATTTGTCCAGTGATTCTGTACTTATTTTCTGTGTTTTAATTCAAGTGAATTTTTATTTGCATATATTCGTATTATTCATTGCTTTGTTAATTGAATTTTTTTAATAACTTTCTCTACATTTCACAACAGAAAACATGTAGCTTTTACAGCTTTAAATAGTGCAAGTTTGTGTTGATCATGACCTAATGAAAAGTTAATGCAGAAGCCCATTAAAATTACAAAGTTGCTCAGAAATAAAAAATAGTGACAGGATAAACTGCAACCTGAATCTGAGAGTGTTTAAGCCGTTGACAGTTTCAGCTTTATACCTATAAATGGTAATAATGGGAAACCCAGTTTTTAGAAACAAATATATTTTGTCATTCTTCTTTTAAAGAACACAAAATGAAGAGACTGTAATATTTGTTGCATTGTTCCTAATAAGGTGGGTTTATTTTTAAGAAGGTTGAAAGAGTTGAGCTTTTAAAGCTGGTGCTTGCAGATTTTTTTTTTTTTTTTAAATAAAAGAAAATTGTACTTGAGTCAATGACCAGTTTTCTTATGTGCAGTGTCCCAACTGTAATATTTAATACTTTATGCCACACTCTTAACTAGGCTTCCTTATTAATGCAGTGTGATGAGACAATTCAGGCAGTATATGTTAATCTCCTGAATCTTCTTTAGTTCATGAATATAAAGTTTCATCTGGATTTTGATGTATGTCTAATCCATTGAAGCCATGATAATTTGTATGGAAACCCACCAACATGCACAGAAACCAAAAGTAAGCATTTATTCATAGGTCTGTGCTTAGGATATGGGGTTTGCTTCCTGGATAGCCAAAATAAAGATGACTTATTTTTCATTGGTGGGGAATAATAAAGATGAAATCAAAATAATTTTTTCTATGTAAATCCTCTTCATGGGCATTAAGGCTTTCATATGCCCTTTTATTCTGATTTTAATCTCAACATTGATCAGAAAAAGAGAAAACAGACAAATAAAATAGGACATTTTTTGTCTTTAGAGATATTGGAGTGGGACCTTTGACCTCTTAATTTGATGGCCAAGAGTAGAAGCAAGGGTCATAATTCACACGAACCAGTATTGTTTCAGAACTGAAGCAAAAATAAAATAATTAGTTTTATGGAACGCTTCAGGGCCTCATTCAGGGCAGCAGTTTCTGATGTCCCATCCTGCTTCTCCTGTCAGCCTGGTTTGTGTTTCTCACTGGAAATGTTTCACAATGGGATTCTACAAATCACAGAAATTATAAGAGCTTTCCTTGTACTGTACTGTGTGTGGAACTGTGGCAAGGTTGCCTCTGTAATGAGTGCCAAAATTGAGATTTCTTTGGACTCGGACTGATTTCTCGGAAACGCTGTGAAGCTCTTTCAAAAATACCATATTGTTATTTCAGTGTGATAGATGTGGTTCATGGAGACATATAAGAAGGGAAAATAATTTCTAAGCAGCAAGGTCTCCTTGACCAGAAGGCAACGTGCCCTGCACTGGAGTTCAGTACTGAGAGGACTATTGGATAGAAAATTGAATTTTCTAAGTTGTTGTTCCATATACTCAGTATCATCATCAGCTCTCAGTGAGCTATGAAATGTTCCAACAGGAATTTGAGATTTGCCACTCTGTCAGCACTTTCCAGGTAAAAAGATGCAGAAAACGAGGTAAAGGTGTTAAGGATATGCTGGTTAAATGTGACAGTCAGCTGCTCTGCTCTGCCTTCTTAGCTCTGTCAGTAATTAGGTGATTCAGCAACAAAAGATTATCATTTACAAATTAATTGCTGCGGCCAGATATTCTCCTGTGACATTTATGATTACTGCTGTTTATGTTCAAAGGGGGGAAAAAAAGAAAAGTGGCGTTCAGTTACTGTTTACCAAGAACAAATGCTTCAAGGTTAAGGAGTGTACAGCGGGATAAAGAATGCTCCAGAGCTTCTTCTCCCTTATCTCCTTCTATCCTTTTTCAAATGATATTGGCTCATAATTTTGTGATACTGTAACAATCATCATCACTCTGTTTATTTTTTTATATTGTGTGGTTGGTGATGTTAGGAATAATCAATAAGCCCTCTTACTGCAATGTTTATTTTAATGCCAATTTTTTAATTTTATTTTTCCTGTCTCTCTTGTCAGTATATTTTGATGAAATAAAATATTATTAATTGTATAAAAGGGTCTTAAACACAGAGCATCGGGAGGTGTACATGTTTATGTTTTGTATGTTTTCTAATAATGTTTATTCCAGTAAAAGAGCAAATTTATGTTGCTTATGCAAAGAGTAGGGAAAGTTATGTTTGTTGCATATTACTTTAAAGTTTGACATGTCTTTAGTTTAAAATCTGGAGGGTTTTTTTTTTAACTGAAATCCTTTCTTTTTCTCAACACTGTTTGGGCCAACAAATTCTAAACAAGCAGGGCTCGTGCTCCATCCACCTTCATTGTAAGTGGTGATACAGAACCCCCTGGTCCTGGTGTATTGCCACGATAATTATTCTCAGGACATTCCACAGCAGTTGTTCTGTCAGCCCGTGCAGTGGGGAATATTTTAACTGGCACTTTTCCGAGGGTGAGCATTAATCTGAGCATCTCTCCTTCCAGTCCCTAATCAAGACATCCCGGGGGTGATCGCACTGACGTTGTTTGAAGACTACATCTACTGGACCGACGGGAAAACCAAATCCCTCAGCCGTGCCCACAAAACCTCTGGCGCAGACCGGCTCTCCCTGATTAACTCGTGGCACACCATCACGGACATCCAGGTGTATCACTCTTACAGGCAGCCTGATGGTAATTATCCCGTCTCTGCTTTCCAAGCACCACGTTGATGTGTTTAACCTAGTAGCCACGTGCTGAGGCGCTGCATGCTCGTTTATCTGCAGTGATTATTTCTGTTTCTGTTCTGTTTCAAATAGTGGAAGTTTTCAAATCAGCGTTTTTAAACATAAATCTGTGGTTAATATTTTAAGCATATCCTGTATTAAATACGTCTAACAAAACTTGTTTGGTAGAGAGATAATTTGTATGTTTAAAAATTAACCCAGATGCTGACTGAAAGTACGCAACTCCTCAGTTGCATTGCAGTACAAGTTAGCATTTTTTAAGAGGGGAACAGTGTGTTAGGAACACTTTTAACCTGGTTCTTTGAACAGTGTTAATATTGCAGGAGAATGCTGCTGGACTGAGGGAATGTCAGAGAATGTGAGTGATGTGATTGTGTCTTATCTGCTGATATCCCTGTATTTGAATTGTAACTGAATGCAATTTGGCAATTGACCTAGATAAGCTAATTTTTTTCTCTAGTTATTAAAATTTAAAAAAAAATAGATCTTTTTCCTTCCTCTCATTCTTTCAGTATTGAACTTCCAGCCGTGGTAATAATTCATTTTTCTGTACAACAGAGAATAGCTTAAAGGCAAAAGGAAGAGGATGCCTCCATGGGTTTTCGATTTCAGACATTCCATTGCAAAGACAGCACACGGAACACAATTTTCCTCCTCTATAAAGCAGATACCCCGAAGTGTGCTGAGACAAGAGGCTCTGATCTACCTCCCCTGTTCTGCCCACAGTGTCCAAGCACGTGTGCGCGCTGAGCAACGGCGGCTGCAGCCACCTGTGCCTGCTGGCCCCTGGCAGGCTGCACTCGTGTGCCTGTCCCACCAACTTCTACCTGGCCGCGGATAACAAGACGTGCCTGTCCAACTGCACCGCCAGCCAGGTACGGGAGCCTCGTGGGGGTTGTTCTGCTGCTCCTGCTTTTCAATGGGGAGTGTGTGGGAAACACTGAAAAGGGTAGAAGGCCTTCTAAAAGCGTGAGAAATAAAAGCAAGTTTTAAGAATAAAGCGGAAGATTTTAGGGAAAAGCTTTGGCTGAGAAAATATTAAAGAAGATACGATCATGCAACAGAGCAAGGACATTAAAACAATGGTTAGAGTCTCTAGGCCTAGCTGAGATAGCTTTTAGAGTTGCAAAAAAATATGCTTAGCAAGATAGATAAGGTTAAATTTAATAATGGGATACTGTGCATTGTTATAAGGTATAAAACAAGTGTATAACGGATGTTCATGCAATATAGAAGGTTGGTTAAAACAGCTGTGTGTAACTCTTAGAATATCTACTATTGGTGGAAGAACTTTTAAGAATGCTCTGTAGCCAGGAAGTCCTCGGTTGCCTGCGCAGCACGAGCTTGTATCATCTCCAGTGTCTCAACTCTGTATGTGAGACTGATAAAAGAATAAAAGCTCACGGAGCGTCTGTCCTGGCTCCCCGTCCTGTTCGGATAAGGCAGCAGGAGTGCTGGCACCCAGGGAATGTGGAAGCTTCAGAAGGAGCCAAACACTCAGGGATGCTCCTGAAGCGTTTCATCTCCAAGGCTGTTAGTGGGAAACAGACTTGCAAATGGCTTTTTCTCCAGAGAACACAGGACTTGTTCGCTTTCAAATGTCGATGTTCCTGCCAGTCACTAGAACAAATACAGCTGCTCAGCCCGTAAAAATTGCCTTGAAAAAATATTTGTCTGAAATATCAAAATACAAAGTGGGTATAACAGTGATTTGGGATGCATGAATGAACTTTGCATTACAAAAAGGAAACAGTTTCAGTCCCTTTAGAAAGATTGGAAAATGATAGACTCGCATTGAAAAAAATCCAATGGCTGAAATGGAAACAATCACATCAATTGAAACACTAAATTGTATTCCTTATTACTGAAAATAAACATGTTTTACTTTTTTTCTTAAAATCTAAGGTAGATATGTAGAACATAGTGATTTCTTATAAAAGAACCACTTTGGTAAAAGTCTTTGGACTATTCTAACCAGACAACTAATTGGTTGATTGTTATAGTACATATGGCATTTATAATATTTCTAGTAGTCTGATTTTCTGGTAGTTCCCTTTTATTAGAGGTATGCTGATGATCTCTTTACAGTGTTCTATATCCTGATGCATGATAATGATTTCTAGCATTAAGGAAAATGGTTTTACTCCTAAATTTTAGGGAGCAATAGCCATCTTAATCAAAGATGTACAGTTTCACTCAAATAATAATCTTATTTAAGAGACCTGTCCACTGCTTTCCTCTGCTTCCTCAAGGTGTAAATCACTTGTAAAATGAGGAATTTCTTACCAATTTTTCCCCATATTTAGCTCCTCAAAATTGGCTTAAAAAAAATAAAGCCCTTTTTTTTTTAATTTTTTCTTTAAATGACACTAGAACCTTATTCCACAGTGAATTTATATGCTAACAGTTGACTGAATGGCTCCATTCCAGTCTAATTAATTCAGTGGTAGTATGAATTCAAGAAACAGCATCGCATCTTGGATACTTGAGGAGCAGTATTTTATCACTTGTGAATTCCACAGAGTGGAGAGCAGAGTTGTGTAAAAGAAGCTGCTTCAGACAGACAACTAGAGGTTGACATTGGTTATTCATATTTTTTTTTCCACTTTTGAAATCTGTTCGCTGTGTGATAATTCATCGGTCCGATGCCATCAGATGCAGAGATCAGTGGCAAAATTTTGTTTCTCAAGATTTTCAGATGATGCTGTCAAATCAGAGCTGGTCCTATGATGTAATTGCTCCTGACAGCACAGCCACTGTTGGCTACTTCTGATGAAAAGGAGCTGGATGGTCCATAAACTGATCTTGCATCTCCAGACCATCCTGTGATGGCTAATCTGGCACGAGAAATTGTTCAGTACCAATCCCATCAGACTCTAGAACACCAAAACTCCATCCATTTAAGACCCATAAGACTCCGATCCCTGATTTTGCAGGGTTTTGTCTCCCCAGTTTAGAAGGGAATAATGCAAGTATTTTCATAACAACATCTAAGAGTTAGCGCCCATTTCCTGGAAATAGCTTCATAATGCCATTTTAACAGCCCAAAGTCCCTTGTGGTGAGCAGAGCAAGAAGAAAAGACAAAGAAAGACAAATGTCTGAGTTTCTGTTTGTCTCCTGCACTTGGCAGCCTCCTGCTGAGCCCCTCTGAGCTGCAGATCTGTGTGGGGCAGTTGAATAGTTTAGAACAGCTGCCCTTCAACCCAGCCTGTTACATAGCAAGTCCCTCCGGGTGGTACAGGAATGATGTAGCTCCAGCTATAGGTTCTGTAACATAAATGCCCGTGAGACCCTTGTTTTTCTTGGCAGAAAAGATAAACTGAGCTAAGGTACCAAATTTAATATACTCTTTAAATACAGTTTTATTGACTAATTGATGATTTTTAAAATGTGAAAAAGGGCTGCCCAGTGACAGAAAATGAAATGTCTTGTCCTTCTAAACCTTTTGGTTTCCTTTCTTTCCGTGTTCATAGAGACACCAGGTAGGAAAACCAACATTTCTTAAAGGCTGGCTGATAATCTACCCAGATTTTTCTCCCTGACATGAGCCACATAATGTACTCAGGTTTTAGGTTTAGCCCTTGAAAATTTTATCAGTTTGTACTGTTTGTTTTGTTTGCATTCCTCTTTCAGTCAGAACAAAGGTACAGAGTCACCTAAGTAGACAGTAAAGGCACAGTCAGGCTCTTACAAAGGATTTTCTGTTTTTTCTACAGATGTTTTATCCTTTGGAAAGTCTGGAAGGCTTTACATTTGGTTTGTTCATTTAATTCAAACAATATAAGCAATACCGTACACAACACCACACGTTAAGGCTCCTTTCTGTAACTATGGGTGTTTGGGTTTATCTGGAAAAATGATGTTGATTGCTTCAACAGTCTACAGAAACCAGGAATTGAAGTGTTTGTTCTGAATAAGATCTTCGAGAACGAAATCATAGAATGCAGCAAAGTGCAGTGAGCAGTTTGTGTTGGGGCATTGTAAGCCAGCATAGCACAGTCATTGAAACTACCGTGATATTTATCAGTTTGGCAATCTCGGTGCCAAACATCTCTAAATAAAACAATATTTAAAACACCATTTTTTTTTAATTAAAAAAAATATTTTTTAATAATTATAGAAATTATTCTAAAATTTCAGAATTTATTCTGAAAATATTCATGTGAGAATATTATTCATGTAAAAATGCCTCGAGCAGCGAGTGTAATTTTCATAAACGGCGCTATTGCTGCTTATAATTAAATAAATGAATAAATAAATAAATGTTAACCTGAAACTTCTGTTCCTGCTGGCCCTCCCTCTCGCAGTTCCGCTGCAAAACCGACAAGTGCATCCCGTTCTGGTGGAAGTGTGACACCGTGGATGACTGTGGCGACGGCTCCGACGAGCCCGCCGAGTGCCGTAAGTGCTCGCTGGCTTTGGGGCCCCGTTGTGTCCGGATGTTATATAAATTTATGTCATTTATAAGGTTTAGGAAGAGGATTTTTGGGTCACTTTTGTTTGCAGCGGTGTTTTGTGTTCCTTGGTCTCTGAGTCTTTTAAGGTCTTTGGAAAATCAGGCGTGTTTTTCATCTTTTGAACCTTTACTTCATCCTGGTGATGTTTTCGTTAAAGATTTTAATTTTGAAGCTGTGTTCTGAGGTTGTGGAATTCTTTGCATAAATACAAAATTCTGCCAGGTTTATTTGGTTTATTTTTCTATGTAATAAAAATGTGGGATTCTAATCCCATTTGCTCATGTTTTGTTGCAATTATAGAAGTTTAGATCCACATTATTATTTACTGCAGTTTTCTGAGCAACAACGTTCTCCCAGTGATTCTCGCCTTCTTCCCTTAAGCTTATATTTAAAAAATACTCTGTGTTCTAGAATCTCCAGTTAATTAACAGTTAGTTTGATTTTTTGTATTGAAATCCCTCACCCCTATTTTTACAATTTTATAATTAGTTCTCTTTTTTTTGCTGCAGAGGCTTCTGAAGCAAATTTTAATATTTGTAACCATTCTACATAAAATTCCATTTTAAGCTACTCTGTGTATATATAAAATACTACTATAGAGGTACATAATTGCTCATTATTTCTAATGACAGTGGCTGGAGAAGGAACAATGTTAGGCCTTTCTTAGGAAATAGAATTACAGTGGGATAGGGAGTTTCTTAAAAGCAGACTTGAACTCAAGTGTTTAGATCCTAAATTACAGGTCTCTGTTGAGCCTTTACCAAGCTTCAACCTGCAGGGGGGTTCACTCTGTGTCATTAGCTCTGTAACTATAGTTGCACAAATTAAAGGTATCAGACTTTGAAATTAGTCTTGCAATCGTATGTGTACTTTTTAGTTACTAATACATACTCAGACTGAGATTATAAAGGAAATACGGAAGTTTGTAGTTGTTTTTGAGTAGTCCATGGGGTAAGAACAGCACTAGTGAGACTTTAACCATTCCTCTGGCAGTATTCATAAGGAGTTTTGTCTTTTCCCAGCTGAATTCAGATGTCAGCCAGGACGTTTCCAGTGTGGAACTGGGCTTTGTGCTCTTCCAGCCTTTATCTGTGATGGAGAGAACGACTGTGGGGACAATTCTGACGAACTGAACTGTGGTAGGTGGTCCTATACATTGTAGGCTATATTCTATACATTGTAGGCTTCAGAAACAGCCTAAACTGCTTTAAATGCCATTTTTCAAACTCTGTCAACAAACTGTTTTTCTTCATTTGCCTTTGAAGTTTTGAATCTTTTTATTTTTAACTTTAAATCATTTTAACTTCTTTTCTTTTGATTTACAGACACACACGTGTGTCTGTCAGGGCAGTTCAAGTGCACAAAGAGCCAGAAGTGCATCCCAATAAACCTGAGATGTAATGGCCAGAATGACTGCGGTGATGAAGAGGATGAAAGAGACTGTCGTAAGTTATGCTTAGGGAATTTTGCTCTGTAGCTGGTTTAAAACGAGGAACTGGAGTAAAATACTGTAAATGTCCTCTACCTAAAATAATTTGAGAGCATGCAAGCAGTTAATTCGTGAGATTGGCATGCAATGCTTCATACACAGGAGAGCAAACTAAAATGTCGTTTATTAACTTCAAATTTTAAGTCATTGCAAAGAAGAGAGGGATATAAACAATTTCAGGCATTTAATTGGGTTTTTGACTGAGATTGAAACACGTATTTGACTCTTAACCACTTCACAAATGACTCATCTTCTTGAGGCTTTCATCTGCCATGCCTTGCAGCAATGCATTTCATTGGGAAAAGATGTTTTTCAGAATATTTTGTTGGAAAAGCTGTAGATCCAAAGCTCCTTCTACATCCTTTTTCTTTTGTTGATTTTTTTACCTTTTCTCTTCTCTTTTCTCTGGGGACTTCATTAATTTACCTATGTAACTGGATTTCCATTTGCTCAGCTTTTAATGCAGCTTACTTTTCATAAATTCCTTTTCACTCTGTATTTCTTAGATACAAGCTGAGAAAATATTTTCAGATTTATAATGGAAATTTATTGAGTAAGTTTGTGTCTTTGATCATGGGGCTGCCGATGGGGCTGCCTTGAAATGTCACTCTGTCTTTCGCTCATTTCACTGCTCAGATCTGCTGCTGATCTGAGCTGCTTGTTCTGAATCGGCTTTCTCAAGGTTTGCATGTGCTGCATTTCTGCAAAGAACAAATCCTTCTCCAAGGGGAGAAGGGTTGCTAAGGATATAGAGGATTGGTTGATGGTCATGTTTAATGGCTGTCTTCCAAACTGCTCAGGACAGATGTAAATACAAGTTTTGCAGAAAACATTTTGTGTTGGTTTGCATGTTGGGTTTCTTTAAAAACTGATTAAGAGGGATTGGGTAAACTCCTGTGAAAGATAAGGGAGATTAGTTTTTTCCTTGGAAAGAACTGCACATGGTATATGGAAGGTTCCCAAAACCTTGAGGTGTAGCTGGCAGAAGTTAAATCAGAGCAGCAGAATCTACAGCTCAGGGAGAGTTCATATTGACTTGGGCTCCTGGCACAAGACAGGTAACAGGTGAGACTCTCTCTCACTCTAATTTCACCAGTCTAGGATCTATAAAATGCTTCTTTTTTTAGCTCTGCCACTGTTCTGTTTTAGTTACCAGGTGACTTTTTCAAAGTCACATTTCAAACTGAAGGCTTTCCATATGTACAGTGAAGGTCATTGTGCTGGTCTGTCTTGTAAAGCACTGTGAAATCCCCTGGTAATGTGTCCTAGCTGAGGATCAGAATTATTTGTTACAGTTAGGAACATACCCCGGTCTGTGGAAATGGGACACTGAAAGAAATAATACACCAACTTTTAGCAAACCTAAAATTTTTCGTCTTGCCAAACCCAAGAAACAAGAATGATAATATCAGGGAGGAAATTGCTTTTCAACAGTGATAGGAACGTTTTTTAAAAGCACTACAGAATTCCTTAGGTAAAGGTGGGACAGACATTCATGTGGGAAAAAGTTACCAAAGGTTTCCTGTTTTACCCCTATGGTCAATTCAGTTTAAAATTATTTGGGGTACAAATACTTGTCTCTAAAGAACATCCAGAATCACATGGGTGCACTGAGGATCTGTCTTGTTTTTAAATGGCTGTTCTAAGGTTAAAGCAGTTAAGCTTTAACTTAGAGCATCCTTAAAGAATAGGCTGAAAGCTCAGCTGCATCTTTGCATCTTTTCCTTGCTGTAGGATTCATTCAAAAATTGTTGTTCTAAACTGATAAAGTGAAATATTTGTCAAACTTTTCTCAACATTTAGCCAATTTAACAGAGCACAGAATTTCACAAAAATCGTGCATAATTTTGATTCCATTTTTGATCAAAGCATCCAGAGCTGCCTTAGTCTTACGAACTGACTCTCAGAATTTATAACTGGTGTTTTAGAAAGTTAAGGAAAGACTTGTCTGGTTTTTGCTAAAGTGGTTTGATTCTATCAATGGTAAGTCTATTTGCTATTTAAAAAAAATCACAATAGATACTTTGTTTATTATATTTGCTTTACCTTAATGTTGTATATAAAATAATATATAAGAAAATGACAAACCTATAAACAGTATAAACCTGAATGCTGTTTTCTTACAGATATTACATAAATGATGCTAGAGATATCCAATTTCTGACTCTTGAACCCTTAATATTTTTTCTTTAAAACACATACTTTAAATATTACCAGAAATTCCTAATTTTGATCTGGAATTCTCTTATTTAAAGCTGAAAACAGTTGTTCTCCAGACCACTTCCAGTGTAAAACAACCAAACACTGCATTTCCAAGCTGTGGGTGTGTGATGAAGACCCAGATTGTGCAGATGGGTCAGATGAAGCAAACTGTGGTGAGTATGCCAGTGGTTCTGAACCTATTGCTGTGGCTTGACATTTATTTAGCAAAAGAAAATAATCATCCCGCTTTTTATATCCTCTTTCCGTGTTTGATAATACCTAGCTGGAACCTGTGGCTCATCCAGTTCTTACTGAATGGCAATCTTTGTATGAGTAGTTCGTAAAATTCATATTGTACCACTGCTTTATTGGCAGGAGCTGCAAATGAGTCTCTCATGTGGCATTTAGAATCGTAGAAGTGGCACAGAATGTAGTGACTGTCACAGGATACGGTGACATTCTTTATTTTTCTCACCGTGTTACCCACTTTCCGTCAATTCAGTCTGCACTTTGTTGCTGCTGAAGTTCATAAATAGTGAAAATATAATAATTTGCAAATCCTGGTAGTTAAGACTGGTCGTGTAGAAGGGTTCAGAGCAGATTCCAACTTGACATGGCCAACTTTTGCTTCTCTCCGTGAGCTCCAGGGAGTTATGAGTCAGCTCTTGTTGTTGTAATTAGAGAAAATAAGAAATATAAATATTCTACCTGGGAAATGGATTACAGACAATCAGAGGCAGAGTAAGTGGATCAGTACTGCTGGCAGACCCCTGACGATGGGCGTCAGTGCAAGACACACGCTAACCACATGCAGAAGCATTTGTGAAACTTCCAAGACTGGTCTATAAAGGAAAACACAGAAAAATGTTCTGAGGTGGAGGAGAACAAGACAAGTGTGGAACGTTTAAAGCTCTCACCATTATTCATCCATGCATCAGTAAATGGTTTGATGAAACACCTGTGTCTGGGCGGGTTTATCTCTGGGACAACAGAGATAAAGCTACAGGCTACAGCCAAAGACAAAGCACTGGGCCGCTTTTCCATGGGTGTGTTTCAAGTAATGGACCCATGAGCACATATGAAAATGCTGAAGGTGGCAAATATGCCTAGGAAAATGAAGTCTTTCTCAACACTGAAAATCCAAGACCATTGTTTGATTTGCCAAGATGGAGAAAATAATTACTCCTATCTACTGGGGAGAAGTTTCCAGTCCAAAGAATCATTTGTCTTGAAGAAACAGTGAATACAAAGAGATGAAGCTCCATATCCACTTCTGGGCTCTTCTTGAAGCACCCCTGCCCTGCTCACTTCCTGATTTACTTCACAGCTGCTTTCTCCTACACCATTCCACATCGTCTGGATCTCCAACGTGCTTTCCAATTGGTGCAGCATTCCAAGCTTCCAAACTGTGGATTCACATTTTGGCTAACCTGTGCACGCCCAGCTGATGTGGCACAAATGGTCTTAAAATAATTCATCCAGTAATATCCTCAAGTCACAATTTTTTTTTTTCTAAAAGAGAAAAAGAAATAAAACTGACATTAAATAGGAAAAATTGTGTTTATAATAATTGCTTCACTCTGAACCATCATTTTACAATAGAAAGAATAAAAATTACCCAGGCAACTAAAAAGCATTGAGGAGCAATGTGTGCAATCCCAAGCTCAACCGGTTTTTTAAATCACAACAAATCCAACTGGAGGTGTTGGTTCACATCTGAGACTCATCTTGACTTTTATCCTGTCTCTGGCAGTGACTGAAAGTGAGTGTCTAGGGAGGAATATGTGAACAAAGCAGGCTTGTACTGGAACTTCCTTCCATCCTCTAACAACTTGAGAATCAGAGATCTTGTGAGTCAAATATGTCTCTGTATACAATAATTCATCATAGATTTCAGTCTCTTTTTACCTTTGTAGGCTTTTCACAACATGCTGCAGCGAGGTGTTCCACAGTGTAATCATACCCTTCCCTGACAAAACACCCACATTTTTATTTTTAATCTCCTGGCTTCATGCACTGCTCTTGGTTTTCATGTTGGAGGAGACAGAATAATTTATCCATAGTCACAATTTCTGTGCCAAATACGGTTGTGTACACATGGAACAGCTAAGCCTTGACAAGAACAGGGTGTGTTTAATCACATTTTGAAGTTTTCCATATTTTTGGTATTTGAAATATGTTTAAATGACCTTACTATGGCAGCAATTTCAACACAGTTTGGTCTTCTGCATTTTTTTTTCAAGTGAAAGATTCTTATTTTTATGGACAAAGTTTTATAGAATTAAATTCTAAAGCCGCGAGCTGACTATAAAAAGGATCTACATATGTTGATGTAACACTAATTTGTTATTGTTTGGAGTTCATTTCTAAAATGCCTGCAATGCAAAACTTGTGTACAGTAATCTCTTTCTGCTTGAGTGCTGCCTGGCCATATGTATTTTGCTTAGTCAACATCTGCTGCTGTGTGTTATTGGACATATTACACTGAGTAAATTTGCTGGAAGCAGTGTAAATGTATTTAGTCTTCTGTGGTTCCTTTCCAACTCAGACAGCTGAGGTAGAATCAGGGAATGTGTGTTTATTAAGGAGTGTCTGGTGTTTCTCAGAGGACAGTAGGTAGAGTTAATTGGTGCTAACTGTCCAGGCAATTAAAGAAAGCCATTAAGTTATGCTAGTCCTTGCTCTCAACTTTCATACTTTACAGCAAAATGGACCAGTTTGAGTTAGAATCTGAAGAAAGCTGTGTGTGGTCTTGGAAAGGGATTTTATAATGTGCTTTAAAGGTTATGTGTATTTCACGTCTTTATTATCTTAATGTGTCAACATTGGCATGACTGCTTTCTGCTTCCTCACTTTTTTTTTAATTTTATTTTTAGCTGTGAGAGTCATAAAGTAGGTTTTTTTTCCTGATGATAAAGAATTATTTTCTTTGAGGCATTTGAAAGGATGCATTATATGAACTTAAACTTCCTTCAACAGGCTTATAATTTCCTGTATCCAGCATGGGTGACAGCCTGCCAAGCTCTAGGACAGCCAGCTGATCCTGTATCAAAAGCAAATTCCTTTTAGTTTTGGATTTTATCCATCTCAGACACAAATGGACACACATGAAAATACATGGATTTAAAATCCCCAGAGCACAATGCATACCATTAGTGACAAAATAGTGTTTTCATTCACAGGGATTGATATTTGAATTAAAGTGCTTTTAGGGTGCATAAGGGTTTTGGGGCTTGTTTTGTTCCGTTTTTCCGATTTAAGTCTTCATCCTGTTTTCCTCATGCTCATTTAGAAGTATTTCTAAAATAAAATCCTAGTTCAGTATGCACAAAAATGCGAACCCAAACCCACCAGCAGCTACCTCAGGTGATCACACAAATGTCTAAGGAAAGGCTTTGCCTTTTACAGTAGGTCAGTGAATCTCTTAATAGCAACTTGAAGAGAGCAATTTGAAAATGGAGTTATCAGTACTTGCTTCTTTGCCTTTGTACCATTTCTATCTGAACTTTCACACTTTGAGGTGGTCTCATTTAAAGAAAAATGAGAAAGCAATTTAGTGTTGAAGGCAGAGATGACAAAATGTCTGTGGGCCCCTGTGTGTTTTTTATGGTTCCACGCTAAATAAGGTCTTGCACTGTTTCCTTTGAGGTGAGTGAATCCATCATTCTCAAAGATCAGATGACTGTTACACAACTTTGCCAAATTTTCCTCTTTGTTATATCCTATCTCTGGTATCCCAGTGTTTTCCTCAGTTCTCATTAATGGGAAGAAAGAAATACAAGACAAGCAAATCTGGTTTGTAAGACATTTTTAGCTGTAAGCTGCTACAAGAGATCATTCAACCCAGAAGAAAAAGAAAGTTTTCACATTTGTGAAGAAGGGAGAGCCTTACAAACATGCAAAATATTTTGTGTTAAAAAAATATATATATATATATTCCTTTATGTTTGGTAGAAATAGAGTAAGAAGAGAAAGATTAACATTCAAGCAGCAGTCAGAGGTTAAGGTTGGATAAATTTAAAAAAATCTAGACTTTCTTCACGTGTGTAGAAAGGCAATGCTAGAAAACGGATTTAGCATGCTTGAGAACTAAATAATTCTTTATGAAGAGTAAGAAAATACATAGTGCATGTTCAGGTAACTGAAATGAATGGGTGTCATCTCTGGCTTCTGTGTATTTCTGACTAGATCTTGGTATTTCTATTGGATGTGGAAGGATAAATAGAATATTTAAATGTCACTGTGATGCTATCTGTCATTAGTGTTACAACTCATTTTGTGAGCAAATACTCTAGTGGGAGATTGCAGACTTCACTAGAAGTATTTTAATAAATATAGGATGGATTTCAGGGTTGAAACAATCTTTTGCAAAGCTACAGAATGAAACTACGAGAGTGTCATAAGTTTGGGAGGAATATTTTTTTGTTTTGTGATGTTAAGTATTTTTAATTGTTTGCCAGTGCAAGTATTTGAAATATCATAATCAAAATATCATAGACTGCAATATTGAAAAATATCATAGAAAACAAAATATTTTGGGAGAAAATTTCTTACAGTCATGACATTGGCAGAGAATAAGGAACAAACACAAAAGGCAGGCTTGCAATGACCAGATTTTTGAGTGCACACAACTGAGCTGCAACACCAGTCTTGATACTCAAATGTAGTTTTATCAGTCTGGTTCCAGAGCCACACCTAAAACTACAGAGAAAAGGCAGCAGTTTGGCCCATGGCATCAAACCTAACCCCTCTAATTTGTGCTTCACCAGCAGAGGAACCAGGCTGGTTGAAGCTGCTGTTTCTCTCAGTGCTTAGCGGCCCTCGAGTTGCCACGAGAGCAGAGTGAAGCTGCTCTGACATGTTAAGACTTTGCCTAATGGAAATTTAAAAAATTTCCAGTGAAATATCGCAGTGACATGTAATTTTAAATATGTCATTGAGGCTTTTACAAAGCAAACTTCCCTCCCCCCCCCCCCCCCCAACAAAAATGTCACTGATAACTTTTTAATTTACTTCATTTCGTCTCAGCTCTTAGAAGCTGAACGAAGTATTCAGGAATTGCTCACAGAAAACACAGAGGCAGCTCCTTCCTGCTCAAGGAGTTCAGGATGCTCACGTATCTCTAAGAGGCTTTGCCTCCAATGCTTCTCTGTAAATAGAAAAGCTTATTGAAAATGTACAACATGAAGGAAATTTCCTTCAGTTTAGCATTATAGGCTTTATGATGTTTTACCTCATATGAGTAAACTTCCAATTGAATATATCAGTTGGTGAAAATTTAAATCAAAGTGCAAAGTTTTCTGTCTTAAATTATTATATGTAAAAATAACTTTTGAGAAATACAGATTTTGTACATTTTTCAAATCAATATTCTAGTGGCTTACTGTGATCTGATCTTTTGTAAAGCAATCTTAGAGATAAATTCAATGAGAAGTTAGAGCAGTTTTTGAGATTTAGTGCACTAAAACCCTCTCTTCAAACAGCCTTGTGACCCCTTCTGAATCTTATATTTTTTTTAACTTTATATGACAGTTTATACACTGCATATTTTAATTTCATCAAATTTAGGATTAAGGTGTGGATGTATAAATAGAAGGTTAAAGAACGTTATGAGGAATAAATTATTCCTGAAAGTAGCATTTCAGATATTGTAGTTGCTTGTTCTTAAATGTATACAGCAACCTCATCATGTATTTATTGGAAGTCTTTCCCATTTTGCCTCTTTGTTTGCAATGCTGTAAATATTATTAATCTTACTTACAGATAAAAAAACTTGTGGACCTCATGAGTTCCAGTGCAAAAACAACAACTGCATTCCAGATCACTGGAGATGTGACAGCCAAAATGATTGTGGAGATAATTCTGATGAAGAAAACTGTAGTAAGTAACTTTTACCTTAGTCCATGTTATAACAGAGTCGGTTTAGCAACGCCCAAGAGGAAACTTTTGAATTTTGATAAAACTCACGTGCATATTTTCATTCCACACGCTGAGCTGCTGAAGATCAGTTGACCACAACTGAAAATGTCCCTTGCTGTAATTCTCCACTTCTGCTCATTCTTACAAAGAGCTGTACCAGCTGTGAAAAGATGCCTGACTTCCAACTGCTCAGTAATCTGGTGAATTAAAAACAAATGTTACAATTCGTTTACCTTTGTCAGTTAGTTACATATCACATTTCTTATCTCTGAAGAAGAATCATAAATACTGTTCAGAGGTAAAGTGATAAGCATTTGTTAACAAGGAATTTTGATCAAACACTACCTGCTCGTTACCTTCATTATATTCTTGAGATGATTTGCCTTGTTTGGTATTGAGAAGTCAATTTCTGTAGTACTTAATTGCATTGAGAAGTAGGTGTGGTTATTCAAAGCAGCTCATGTACCCAGTTCTCTCCCACCCTTGAGGAACCTGAAGGCCTAATAAATCTCTGTAATACCACTTTCAGGGAGTTAATTTCCATCTGGTTCTCAGGAAGAAATGAAAAATTTGTAACGGTTTTATCTGATAATTATTGTCTTTATAAAATATTTCAAGAGGGACATTCCCTGAATAATTCTGAAGTGCCTTCTCTTGACAATTTCTGTGGATTTTTTTCTTTGGTACTCAGAAATCCAGTAAGTTAATATCTTGTTCTTGCGAATAATCTTGAATACACCTTCCTGATTGTATGCCATCAGTGGATATTTGGTATCTTCAAGGTAATGATCTAGAAAGTTTAATGAATTAGGCATTTTAATGCTGAGTAAATGCTGCTGCCCCTTTCTCCAGTTCGAGGCGTGGTGTCCATAGGTACAGAGTGTCTCATTCTGCTGGGGAGGTTAAAGTGGATTTGTCTGCCTGGTAATTACTACCTGCATTTGGAAATGTTGTGAGTTTTCTTAGAGCAAGCACCAGTGCTGTGGTTTTCATATGCAAGTGTTTCATATAAAAGGGAAAATGTCGTGTGGCTCAGTAATCACTCAGAGCCTTTTGTTGTTATACCCCGGGGGGGGGTTGGCACACAAAAGCTTTCTTAGCTTTGTGGGAGATTTTACTTTAGGATTGATTATTGGTGTCAGTTTTCTGTATTAAAAGTAGCAAGAAATTATTTTAAGTTCTTTTATTCTCATGTAGAATTCAAATAGAGAGTCATAGTTTTGCTGTAGTAGTGTTAATCTACATAACTGGGCAGTCTGTTGAAAATTTGGAAAAGAAACAACAAATTCAAAACTTCCAAAAAATATTATTGCTGTTTGCAAATAAGTGTTGAGTATCACATTTGGAATTAGCCATGTGTGTGACCCAGCAGTAATACTTTTCTTCCTTAAAGTAAAGATCATTATGCTACAAAGTGATATAAAAAAGTTCAAATAACAAGAGACAAATAATGTTTTTGGTTTAAAAAAATATATATATATGAAGTTTGCCAGCTTTGTGTTCATATCAATAGCTAAGTTATATATTCAGTTCTTGGTCATTCTCTTGACTTACAGATAAAGAAATTTGTAATTAATTGTAATGGATGAAATTAGTGAGTTGAGAGTGCCCAGACACAGAAGGTGAATCAAACTAAAGGGTGTTAGTTTGGGTTTTTTTTTAATTTACTTTTGGTTGTCAAATGCACACTTAAATTCTAACTACAGATTCTACTATTTAAATTAAGCACAATAGGCTGGCACAGTTTTAAAATTCAAAATCTTGGAAGCACTGGGACAGTACATAATGCTGTTCAACTGTTTGAAATAGTTGTATAAAATTTTTATAGACCATCAAGCCACTTATAGAATAAAGTGTAATGAAACAAATATATATGAAATTAGAACTTCAAAAGCATTTGACAAAATATGTTACCTTTCACAGTGAGATAAATTGTTCATGGCATACATGAATATAATATACAAAGGGCTGTCAGGGAACTGTATCAGAAAATGAGTTGTTTCTCAAGAATGCAGAATGAATTCACTGAATTATAGAAATTAAGCTCAAGCATTTACACTTTTCTAGGCAGTTTCTTCACATGCAAGGAATTCACTCTTCTGCTGAAGCTATCAGAAGTGAAACAATACATGTTAAAAAAACCTGTATGGGTGTGAAAAATTATTAGTGCTGTCATGCAAATCATTGTGCCTTTTATGACTTTGGTATTTAACTGCATTTGTCTTACAGTCTATTGTTCTTAACTGTATTTGGACACTGTGAAATAAGAGCTATTAGCATGGATATTGGTATGTAATGACTCTGCAATAAAAAATGTAGGATACATTGTTAACTCTTCTGAGGTAATATCTCTCTGGAGGGAGAATTTGCTTTCAGAGTTTATTTATTTTAAAAAATAAATTAGAGCAAAAATAGTGTTTCTTCTTTCAGGAAACTCCAAAAAAGGAAAATTCCAAAGTAATGAATATTATTCTATCTAATCTATCTTATTCCTGCTGAAAAGAAGGCACCAGTAATTTTTTTTTTTATTTATTGGGATTAAAGAAAATATAACATACTGTAAACTTTTAAGCAAAGCAAACATAATAATGTTGTAGCAAGACATGAATTCAATCAGTGTACAAATATTAATGCTGCTAGAAGTCCTTCCTGATGCTATTTGTTGCTTCTACAAGTTGCCAAGAAAACAAATTAGTTAATTTTGTCCTGGGATGAGTTTTTATCCCAAATGCTTTTCTCGGGAAGGAGTTTCAGTGACTTTACAAAGCAGAAGCTGAAGAGTGCTGTCCTTCCTGGGTTATACAGAAGCCCATTGTTGCTTATTCCTTCAATACTGTTTTGAATTAATATTTATTCCTTTCACTCACAATCTGAGCACTGATGGAAAAGTACTTTGCTGTGTTCATATGTAAATCACAGAGCTGGATCCCAGCAGCAGAAGAAACATTTCTTGCAAACAGAGAATTGAGTACTTAGCTCTTTGTGTACATTTTTCCAGTATCAAACCTCTGCTTATAAATAATTTATTTGCAGTATAGCAAAAGTATTTGCTTATATTTTTCCAATCAATATGGAAACATGACAAATGGTTTTTTGCATGTGAATTACTTTTCCCACAAATTATTTCCGTAATATATTTTATCATATCGTGAAATTCTCCTTCTTGGCCTGTTGACAACAAAAAGAATCAAACATCAGGGATTTGCTACGGCTTACACTTTGAAAAAAAACTTAAGGTAGTGTGCACATAATCTGAGTCCACATAAATGCCAACCTTTGATTTGCTGAAATATAACATTTCTGGAGAACTGATGCAATTGCTGTAGATCTGCTTTTAAAATGACTTTCCTACAACTTCAAAATTAAACTTTGTGCCTACCTGAAAAATGGAATTTCTCATAAAAAATTTCAAATGGAGTCATTTTGAGTCTTTTTATGAAGTAAAGAGGGGAAAAGGCAGTGGAAAAGATGATTAAAACTATTCCTTTCCTGAAACAGGTTTTGATTTTTATAAATCCTGGGAAAAAAAAAAAACCCACTCACACTAAATTCAACTTTGTTAGATCCATGCAACTCATGTCTGGTGTATTCCCACGCTGGTGTTTACCAAATTCTTCTCAGTTTGAGGCCTCTAATTTTGTGTTTTCTTTCCTTGATCAGTATGTTATGTTTTATGAAAGCGCTCATGCTTGCACCTTCCATGACTTGCTAAAGGACCCTCCAGCATTACTCAATTTATTCCTGTCCATTCCTTCTGTCCATTGCTTCTGTCTGCTCTGTCTCTCCTCTTTTTATTTTTTTTTTCACCCTTCTTCCTTTGGTTCAGTCACTGTCATTTGCTGTTTCCCATCTCTCTGCTGAAAAGGTCTTGCTAATTAATCCTTACTCTTGATTTTACATCATTTACATACTGCATTGTTTGCTGTGATGGAAATAATCCCACAAATAATCCTTGTTTGCCTTTTAAGTCCTTTTTTCTCCAAAGCTCTCTGTCTGGCAGATCTAAATTGCATATAGAGACTTGCTTAACTTCTCCTAAATCCCCAGTACCTCTCTACCTTTGTTTAATCTAATGTCCAGCACCCAGAAAATGTCTTCTGTAGTGGTCCATTCTCAGGAGGAAAGCACATGATGTTCTGCTGAAGGAATCTTCCACAGAGGCCCCCCTTGCCAGTGTTTTTTTGTCAGCAGTAGTGAAAACTTTTATTTTACTTGAAACACCAAACTTTTGAGTTCCGTCTGGTATCTCAACACCATTCCCCTGAATGCTGAGCACAGGGGAAGCTGGCTCTTGTCACACACACACTCTCACTAAAAGGTTTGTGATAAATTATGTGCTGCGGTGTGATGGAAAGCCAAAAATCTGGTTCATTCTAATTACATTGGATATTAAGCCGTGCAAAATGTGTTTCTGGTCTCTGGTATGTGTCTCACAAACCCATGCACTGACGTACATGCATTGAAATTAATAAAATATATATAGTCAACATCATGTTATTTTCCAAAGAAATTTCATGGAACTGAAATGTCTGAAAGTAATGAAAGTATTTTCATTACTACCTTACTATATGTAAGTGAAATTTAATTAGAAGATGTTGTGGAATAAAATCCTACAGAAAACCGCTCCTTATCATTTGCAAGCTAATTGTTTTGAGTTTTTCATATTTATTCATTGATTGATTGGGGGTTTCTATGTATAAAATATTTAATGAAAATGCTACTAAACCTAGGGTTGGTTGTTTGCTTTTTTCAGAGCCTCAAACGTGCACCTTGAAAGACTTTCTTTGTGCAAATGGAGACTGTGTTTCAGCAAGGTTCTGGTGTGATGGAGACTATGACTGTGCAGATGGCTCAGATGAGGTAGGCATCTTCCAGAAAAAAGTATTTCTTTAGAGAATTAGTAGTTTTATATTGCTGGAGACAGATTCCTGCATACAAATTTCTTTAAAGGCAGCAATAGGAACTCTACACATTAATCCATGTATGCAAATATCATTACAAAATTAAAACTAAACCTCTTGAAGGAACTATTCTAAAAAGAGAACATGCAAATAAATCAAGTAATGTTTAACAGTGTTCTGCATGTTTATGTCCCAGCAATGATCTGAACTTCTTCCTATCCTGGAAATATTTTGTGTCCTGATTGGGAAACCATTCTTTTTCCACACAGCAATGGTTTGGTTTGAGAGATTTTTTTGAGAGAACAATGTAGACTGTTTGTTGTGTATCAGAAGCTCACTGGATAGTACTTTCCTGGTTTTCTGTTCTTTTTTTTTTCCCCTTTTTTCCCCTTTTCCTTTCCTGTCATTACAAAACCTCAGATGTTTCCTGACTATTTAGAGGGTGCAAGCCACCTTTCTTGAATCATATCCACAAATATATTTCATATCACAAGCCTTTAATTGCCGTGTATTTCATAACATGTAGGATTATATGCTCTGCATGTTTACCAGTGTTTATATTAAACTCTCGGTCGTGTGCCTTGGTTGTTTCTTTTGTACCAGAGGTATTGTGAAACAGGCTGCTCAAGGGATCAGTTCCAGTGCTCCAATGGCCAGTGCATCTCAGCCAAATGGAAATGTGATGGTCACGAGGACTGCAAACTTGGGGATGACGAGAAGAATTGTGAACCAGGTATTGTTTTAAATAATGCTGAAATACAAAACAAAGCCAGGAATAAATCAGAATGAAAGAAGAAAATAAATCATCAAGTCAAAATTTGTTGGGCACTAGAAGTAGGAAGAAAGTGCAAAAATAATCTGAAATGCTTTACCTTTTGAGTTTGCATCATTGTGTCTTCCTGCTGGTATTTTGGAAACTCCAGTTACGTACAACTCTGCAATGTGAAGCTTCTTGGGGCATGGGTATTTAATTCAATTATTTTGAATTGTAATTTGATAATAAATATTCAACATATAAAATTCTGCTCTGAAAACATCAGTAAATTTTGGCAAGTACTGAAGAGTTTTGCTTTGTGGTCTTCATTCAAAGTTTCATAGTCCTTACGCAAAGATTTTGTCTACTAAATTATTATTGTTATTTTATTTTCTTCTTGCTTTCTTGGAAAATACAGTTGTTTATTTTTGCAGGAATTTTCCTAAATTTTTTTTAAGCTTCATGTAGATAGATGTACCTGGTAAAAGCCTATGACAAAACTCTCCTGATTTACAGTGCGACAAAAATATCTACCTTTATATTAAAAAATCCTGCTTAATATTTATGTATTTTAATTGCAATAATGTATACTTTCCAAAAAGATGGTTTCCTATAAATTTAGCTTATTCAATTATAAATTAGCTAAATTTAGCTAACCTCTAAGCCCATTTTAAGGAATGCAATTTTTAAAATAGATTCATTCTATGAATATATGCGTGTGTAGTTGCCTTTGTTACCAAGCAGAAGGAGAAAACAAAATTAACTTTCTAAGGGGTAAAACACAAATACCTTCTCACTATCATTTTACAATTTACTTAGGATTCAACAATTCAGCTTTGTCAAATATTTTTATTGTAGTTTGTGAAAGTGCTCAGACACAAGTCTGCTCACTATATTAACCAGAAGAAAACTTTAAATTAAAGATCAACTTGTTCGTAGATTGTCTTTTTCTTCATGCTAAAATATGTGTTTGTAACCAGCATCTCCAACCTGCTCTTCAAGTGAGTACGTGTGTGCAAGTGGGGGTTGCGTTTCCGCCTCTTTGAAATGCAACGGAGAGTTCGACTGCGCTGATGGGTCTGATGAGGTACCTGACACGTTTCTGGTGACTTCTTTTTTTTCCCCCCTGATGTGATTTTTTTTTTTTATAATTTTTTAGGTCTCAAAATGACTGAAAGGGCAAATAGGGTTTTCTTGCATCCATTGAGTACTGTCAATACAACTTAGCCCATGATTTTGTGTTTCTGTGCTCTCAGGACAGGTTTTGGAGTGGGTAAATTTGTTTTCTCGAAGTCAAGCCCCGAGCATGGTTCTGGGGCAGTTTCCATCAGGGGCTGCTCCCTCCTGGCAGCGTAGACAGGCGTGCTGTTGCTCTCATTCGTTAATACATAGCTCATGTCTGTGTTCACACAGATGGATTGTGTAACAGAATGTAAAGAAGATCAGTTTCGATGCAGGAATAAGGCCTACTGTATACCTGTGCGATGGCTTTGCGATGGGATCCATGACTGTGTGGATGGCAGTGATGAAGAAAACTGTGACCAAGGCAAGAGACACTTTTCTAAAAGAGTTTATTGGGCTTTTTATGAACATGCACATTGCAAGTTAGTGGTGCCCTTGCCATTATGAGTGGAGAAAGGAAAGTTCTGTGACCTCTTTTGACAAAAACAGCACAGCAGCTTAACAAGTGATCTGCAGGAAAAAGCAAAACTTAGGTTGTTTATGACTTGTTCCTCCTTCGTGTTTCCCTCCCCAGTGATGAAAAGGTCATGTTGTTACTGGAAGCATATTCTTTTTCATCAAGGAAACCAGCAGTAAATCTAGTTAATTTAAGCTTTTATAGGCCACCATAAATTACAGATCCATGCACAATAAATTACACAGCTGTGCAATATAATGAACAGTTGCTAAATAAGTCATCTTAAGAGCCCGGGTTTCTGTTTGTTTCATAGAATCACAGAACACTTTGGATTGGAAGAGACTTTAAAGTTCATCCAGTTCCAACCCTCTGCCATGGGCAGGGTCACCTTCCACTATCCCAGGTTGCTCCAAGCCGCATCCAACCTGGCCTTAAACATTGCCAGAGATGGGACATCCACAACTTCTCTGGGCAACCTGTGCCAGGGCCTCTCCTTCTTTTTTATGTTTGTGTTTGTCCAGGAGCAACTTGTTCATCCACAAGCTCCTTCTGGCACATTTTGACTTTCTCTTTGTTGGGATGCATCACTCCTGGGCTTGGATGAGGTGATGCTTGGATATCAGCCAGGCTCTCCTGGGTCCCTCTTCCCTCCAGGGCTTTCCCAAGCAGATCCTTGAAGAAACCCAGTGCAGGGAACTTGCTGTGCACCCTCCTTGCAGCCCTAAGGGTCTTGAATTCCCCCATTCCATGGTCACTGCAGTCCAGGCTGCCCTTGAGCTTCACGTTCCTCGCCAGCCCCTTCTCTTAGTCAAATTAAAGAAGTTTTTTCTGAAGAATAATTTGAGTTGGCATTTTGTCATCTTCTTGGTTTTTTCCCTGGATTTTTCTGCTTTCTTTTTCTTCGGAGTGGGTAGTTCTGTACGTTAGCCATCTACAGTCACATGGTGTGTGCATAAATACAAAGCATGATGAAGTACAATTATATGTGATAATAATCAGATATGAAACAAACATAGTAAAATATCCTTTCCTTATTTTAAGTCTATAATGCAATACTTAAGACTAAGGGGGAAAAAAAAAAAGATGTCATGTGGGGATGATTAAGTTTGAAAGAGAGACCAGAAAATTCAGAAAATGGGAAGAGTATTCCAGAGATGTTTAGATGCAAGAAGACAGATAACAAAGTTAAAAAAAAAAGAAAATAGAAACCATCTAGTCCATTTTAAAACTGCTTTTAAAATATCTGGACTGTATCTGTTTAAAACCCAATGAAGTGTAAGTAAATAGTAACACCCTTATTCTATCTGATGCCCACATTATTCTTTGTGTAGCATAATGGAGCTTCTGTGAACTGCAAATTGCTTATAATGCAATAAGAAGCCTATTCCTGGTTGGTTATTGCTATCATACTTTGTATTTATGTCACAATTATGATTCTGTTGCAGAAATCTATTTTATAAAGGAATTATGACAGGCAGAGCAATCACATGAAACAAATGCCAGTTTATCTCACTGATAACTAATTTTTTCATCTTTGCAAATACAGCAAACACAAATGGAGTTTTATTCTACAGCATTCTAAAATAATATCCATAATATTTATCTGTGGCCCACTGGGCATGTTTATAAAAATAACTCTCTTCAATCTTACTAAACAACTAGAATGATGGTTATATTGTGATTGCACACGCAATTATTTGGATTCATGCCTTTCATCATGAAGAGTACTTGAATTTTATATATTTTCCTTGGATAATTATACAGGATATTTCTTTTAATGTTCATAAGTTATATATGCCATGGGAGTGAATTATACCTGGTAGCAGAGTGCGAGAGTTCAAACATCCTCCTATGCAATGGGCATTTCATGGAAATTAATTTTTTGGGGGGAAAAAGTTCAGCCATTCTGAACCTTTATAGCAAAAGAAAGCCTTCTGTTGATTTTAATGAGGTGTGAACAGGGCACTGAATGAACGAGTAAAAAGCCACTGAAGCCTGATCTAGCTCTTCGAGTGGGTGTAATGCAGTGAGGTAAGCCACAGTGAGAGTTTTGGCATTATCGTATAAAATTTCATTGTTTCCTCCTCTGCAGGTACACAGCTTTATTTCTTTTATGCTCCGCTCCTCTCAGGAAACTGAAAATCCAGTTACCATAAAAATGTGTTTTATAGGAAATTAATTGCAAGAACTTTCCATAACTTTGTTGATTGGTAGTGATAAAATTTAGTCATAATTGTGAAGCAAATTCCTTCTTACCACGACACACATTAAAACTGAATCCACCTTGAACTAATTTTTAAGCCTGAGCACTCCACCCTAGAACATTTTCCCTCACCCTGTGCTCCCTTTTGTTAGATGATTCAAAATTCAATACATCCTGAAGTTGTGTGGGAGATTTTATTCTTGCTGCTTTCTGTGTTCAATAAATACCCTGATGAGACATTTCAGAAGTTACAGAAAGGAAGATCCTGTCAGAGGTCACCTCATCTTATCTGTTCTGTGCCGACATGGCTGGACCTTTCCTGATTGCAGCATTTAGAGGTGATGGGGAGATTACAAACCTGGCCAAGCCTGGTGCTCCTCAGGTGAAGGAAAAGGTGCTACCTCATGGCTAATGGGCTGCAATCACTTTGTCTCTGATGTGTGGCTCAGAGAGCGGAGTAGGAATAAGTGGAGGATCCGACACTCATGTGAAACAAACCTGGACTGAGGTGGCTTTTCACTTGCTTGGCCCTATTTCTGTTTAGATTGTTCTCTGGTGGCCCAAATTACTGAAGTACCAGCCAGGCCTTTGCTGTGAGGCTGCATCACCAAACAGAGTTGCAGACAGGGAGTTTAAACATCTCCTGGCAGAATGCAAGTGGAACATGCCCAGCTGGTCACTCGTTGGTGTCTTTAGTACCTGAATTCAGTAATTCCCAGCCAGCAGTCACTTAAAGGAAGTGTCTGGTCAAGGAAGAGATTTTTGAATGAGTATTTCTCTGCCTCTCCAAACCATTCCTTTGGGATCTGTACATTTAGTTATGCTACCTCTGCAAATAGTATGTGATAACTGGCTGTACTGGTTTTATCAAAAACTGACATTCTTTCCTCTTTTTGTTTTCCTGACTTTTTTTTTTTTTTTGTCGTCTTTTCATCTTCCCAGGGGGAAATATATGTAGAGCTGATGAATTTTTGTGCAACAATTCCCTCTGCAAACTACATTTTTGGGTTTGTGATGGTGAGGATGACTGTGGAGATAACTCTGATGAAGTTGCTGAAATGTGTGGTATGACATTACATTTTTCAGAGTTTTTTGTGTAATAAAACAAGAATGACATGTAAGACACACAAATATATAAAGGCACGTGTATCTTAAGTTTTGTTTGTTTCGCTTTTAGAAGACAAGCTTGAAATATGGGATATGGTTTTCTTTTGTTACTGCTTTTCATGTAATTTCACGTATTTGATATTCAATATTTTTGAGAAATTAAGCTTTTCTGTAGGAAACCCACAGAGGGGAAAAAGTTACTTGTATGATGTAATATTGAGCATCATTGCACTTTCTGCTTCCTTTGATTTAATTCTGCTGTATTTACTGGTTCTCAAAAAATGGTATAAATTACCCTTATCACACAAATTCTCTAAGCGAAGAACTTACAGTGCCAACACGTGTCTGGCTTTGATGATGTGTCATTTAAAATGTATTAATAGCTGGGTAACAGCTGATTCTTTTCTTTGCTGCGCAGTAAAATTCCCCTGCCCTCCAACGAGGCCGTACAGATGTAGAAACAACAGGGTTTGTCTGCGGCCTGAGCAGATTTGCAATGAGGTCGATGACTGTGGTGATAACTCGGATGAAGATCACTGTGGTAGGTGATATTACCTTTCAAGGCGTTCAGATCAGAGAAAACACCTTGAAGGCAAGCTTTGTTACAGAGATCTGCTTGTCCTCCAGTAAAGCTTAACTGGAGGTTAGTGGGTCAGAATTTGAAAGCAAAAGAAAATAAGCTTGAAATAATTTCCAGTGGCTTAATGCTCCGTGGTCGCTCCCATTTGTATGTGTCTAAAATAATCTGAGAATCTTAAATACTGATTTATTTTTCTCTTATTAATCTGTAATTATGTAGATAAAATCGCATACAAAGCCAGACCGTGTAAAAAAGATGAGTTTGCTTGCAATGACAAGAAATGCATTCCCATGGAGCTGCAGTGCGACTGGTTTGATGACTGCGGAGATGGCTCAGATGAGCAAGACTGCAAAATAAGTGAGTTGGGCTGGCAAGATCTGTTTTCTTGATTGTAGCAGAACAGAAGCAATTAACCGAGACATTCACCTGTGCAAGACCTATTGAGCAATCCAGAACTCAGTTTAATGTAGTTCTTTCTTTTAGTTAAAAATGGATGGAATTCTGTACCACGAGAGCAAGGCAGATTTTATAGCAATTCAAGTTGTAGAGGTTTTTCGGAGTAGTTACGAGTTCTTTACAAAGTTTGAGTACAAGTTGATTGTATTTTGTGTAGTATTTGCAACATGAAAAATTTTAGTATTAAATTGATGTGAAACGTAGTATCTCAGTTAAGTACTCTCATTACATGAAATGTAATACATTAAATTAGGTAGATGTAGATAAACACTGTAAAGTCATTTATTTGTTAAAAATGTACATGATACTCGTTAAACAGAAAGATAAATTTGTTATTTGTTGTTGTTACTTTAGGTCTCATTTTTAAACCTTTAAACAAATCTATCAGGGATTTTTTAGACATTTTATTTATGTTTAGGTGTCGCTGAATATACATGTGAAGATAATGTGAATCCTTGTGGAGATGATGCATTCTGTAATCAGACAAAATCATCCCTTTTGTGTCAGTGTAAATCTGGATTTCAAAGAAACCGGAGGAACAGACAATGTGAAGGTACAGATATTTTCCGTCTTCCCTTGTTGTAAAGTATTAAAAGTCAACCATGTAGTCAATTTTCTATGCTAGAGGAGAAGATTCATATCATGGTTTTGTTTGTTTTGGTTTGGGTGTTTTTCCACAGAGTATAAGCTGTTTCATAGCTATGAGATTAGGAAATAAAAAAAAAAAAAGGAAACAGGATTTACAAGATGTAGATTCATACATTTTACCTGGAGAGGTTATCAAAAATTTAACATTAGTTGTGAATGTCAAAAGGTTCAAGTCAGGCTGTTAAATAATTTAAGGAGTAAATGGGTTTTTTTAAGGTCTAGTAGATGATTTAACATTGCTGTTGAGGTTGGCATATAAGAGTATTTTGAGATGCTTAAAATAATGAAGACGCATAACACAAAACTGAAATCAAAGTAAACAGAAAGTAAAATGCCTTTAAAAATGTAGTCTTAATATAAATGATGCCATACTGGTCAGCAGGAAAACACAGTTGTTATAATGAAAGGGTTGATGGGAAAGAGAAGTTAAATCTGCCTTCCCAAAGAATTGGTTGTGAATTCATTTTCTTACTGGTGAGCAGTAATTTGACAGAAGTTCTGGTCACTTCCAAGGGACTATAAAAGGGAATATGTCCTTCATTTTTTGGCTCTTAAGAAAAAAGCGGAAAGAGGAGCTTTTCCAATAAGGATTATCATGTAGTTTTGACCGTAGCAAAGGAAGGTATGTTGGACATACCTGTAGCACGTTTTCATTTTCAAAGTTGCTTTCACGTTCTAGAGATGAGAGGTTGACAAACAAAGGATAGAGAACTAAAATAAAAAATTCTCTGAGATACGTTGATTGCAGTGCAAATAACATCAGTGATCAACGTGAAGGGTTTCCTTTTGCTGTTGCAAGATCCAGCAGTGCTTATGAGTTCCCTTTGTTCATCTGCTTTGTTCCATGATTTTATGAACATGTTAAATAATTGTGTATTAAACTGCAGGTATACAAATTACAATTGTTTTCTTCATAGATATCAATGAGTGCATGGTATTTGGTGCCTGCTCCCAGCACTGCCATAATTTAAAGGGCTCTTACAGATGTGCGTGTGAGAAAAATTACAAGGAGAGGAATAACAGTTGCATAGCAAAAGGTAAGGCTGAAAAATCAAAGTAGTGCTGTCATTTGTTATATACATTGTCCACAATTTTTTGAAGCAAGTTTGCCATGGGAAGATCATATTAATGGGTCATTAGTATTTCACACATAACATGGACTCTCTCAGGGTCTTGCATCATTGCCTGTTACTAAAGAAATCAGGTTATGACATGGGAACAAACAGGGTTACTAATTAAAGATAATGGTTTGTTTTTATTGGAACACAGACATAATTCTGAGGGCTTATAGTTTAAAAATCTGGGAATCATTATCCTAAATCTGAATTTTTCACAAGCTTAATTTCCATTGTAATATAGCTCATGCTTCCCTCTTTCCTTCATTGATACTTGTTTTAACCAAACTCCTCTTGTTCTTGCATTTATCAGAAGGAAGGGAACAAATGTTGTTTGGTATTTCATACTCATGAGGAGTAAATGTGTTGGACGGACATTTTAAGTTGATTCTCTATGGGTAAATGTGATATGAATGGGGAAATAAAAATAATCCAAATACATTCTAAAGTATCCAGCAGATTTTAAACTTTCTCAAAACACAATGAATTGGTATCAGAGAGCATTTTCTTATGAATAGTATACTTTACATCTGGATCAAGATGGTATCTGGCTATCTGAAATGAGGAGATGTAAGACACAGGTTCTGTTGCAGTCAATTTCCAAACTTCACTGCCTTCACTAAAGATAAAACAATTCCACTTCTAATTTCCAACTGAGCAATTTAAAAACTGTTTATTGACAGCTCTGTGTTCCTTTAATATACACATGTAGGACTCTCTAAAGACAGCATGCATATAAAAATATGGGATTCATATGGGCTTAATGCATAATATCCTGTATTTTTTGGATACTGCTTAAAAATGTTCAAATTCTTATATTACAAACTCCTTAAAATTCAGTCCTGGGTGTCACACTGTGACCTTGAAGAGCACTGAAGTTGATCTGTTGATATCAGATCATCAAGAATTGCATTTATTGCCCGGAGTGTGGGTGTTTTTGCAATCTTCAACAACCAGAAAATTTAACATAAGAAATTATATCAGCTAAACACCAAAAAGCTACTTGAGTTAAACCCACTGATTCTGCATTAGTTGACATTTACCTTATTTTTGTTTCATTATAATAATCCCTAGGCTCTGAAGATCAAGTTCTCTATGTTGCTAATGACACTGACATCCTGGGTTTTGCATATCCATTCAACTACAGTGATGCTCATCAGCAAATATCACATATTGAACACAATTCAAGGATAACTGGGATGGATGCATATTTTCAAGGGGATATGATTGTTTGGAGCACTCAGTTTAATCCAGGAGGGATTTTCTACAGAAAACTTCACGACAGAGAGAGAAGGCAGAGTAACAGTGGCTTGATAGTAAGTGATCAAAATCAAAGATTAAATCACACAAATTTCATTCAATTTATTTTACTGTTCTGACTGTAATAGCATGTGCTGATTTAGTAAATTAAAATGTCTGTCTGAGAATGATTTTATTGCAGTGATATATATGGCTACTAAAGCCTTTCTGTTTAAGACTCTGACAGATCTGGTAGAGTCTCCAAGACAACACAATTGCAGGATTTAAAAAACTTTCCTACAGAGAAATAATCACTATATTAGAAGCTTGGAAAGTCTGTGTACCATCAAGATTTTCTTTATTTCAAGAGAGGAAAGGGAAGAATATAATATCTATGTAAGAAGAAAGCCATGAATTTCAGATCCTTGGAAGACAGACAATGGCGATAGGCTAAACACAAACTTAATTTCTACAGGGATCATATAGACAATAATATTGGCAAAGTTATGACGTCTGTTTAAACATTAGAACAATTAGTGTTTATTCCTGTATTTGTTGAACTGCATGGTATCTTATTTTGAAAAAACATAAATGTAAGTTTGGACTTCACAGTAGAAATGTGAATTTTTATAAGCTTGGGTAATTTCAAGTGGTCTTTACTTGAAAATAAAATAAATGCAGGTTGTTACTCCTTTTGCCTAAAATATTTCTACAAAATTCTCTGGGATGTGATAGTACTGAATTCAAGATAACGATGTGGTCTCTACATTGGTGTTTCTATAAGGCTGTAAATTTAGATTTTGGGTTTTTTACTCTTTGTTGAATTTGATAGCAGAGTAGAGGTTTTAGTTTTTTCTTGCCCGGTAGTAAATCCAGTTAGAAAAAACACCTGTCTGGCTGTTCCATGTTTCCTTAAACTTAGGAGAGGTAACAGTGATGACCTTCCATCCTGTGACTGCTTTTATACACCCAGCAGAATAAACAGGAGTAGCATCAGTAGCCCAATCTTTCATCTATAATTCATACACATCTGAAACCACTTCTGAGTACCTTCCATCCAAGGATATTTCCTCTCCAAATGAATTGCATTCCTGACCTTTGACACCAGCAGGGCAAAAAGCCTCAGGATGTAGACACCAATGGACCCTGAAGATACCTTGAGTCTGTTATGGCATCTTTGTAAGAGTGGTTAAAAACCAACACTTCGACATGCCCAGCAGAAGGGTCTGGATTTTGTTGAGAGAAAGTGCATGTAAAGTAGACCTGAAGTACAAAATAATTCCTCGGATTTCTAGTAGGTCAACTCTGTCATTTGAGTTTTGCAGAAGAATACTCATATTGAAGATGTGGAATAATTCTGCTGTGGTGTTTTTCTCATTTAAATGTGGTGTGTATTTGTGCTTAAAAAATCCTGATACACGGGTCTCTTAGTTCATTATTAGAAAATAATGAACTTGTAAAGCCTTGTGAAATTAAAGTGTTGTAATACAGGTGGTGCTGTTATTTGTTTATTTTCATTCTATTTTGGGATAATGTGCAGATGAATTCTGCAATGAGAGCAGTCTGCTGACCCACAGCCTCTCTAATGGATCTTTCTTACAGGTCCATAAAATTCAGCATAAGCTTCCTTCAGAGTTCTTCATAGTCTGGAGGTTGAAATTTTCACAGCTGATTTGTCATTGTCTCCCTGTTTATATTAATAGAGAGAAAATATTCCTAGAATTATTTTCCTAACGTACTGAAATATTTTTTGGTTTTCATATTTTTTTCACTGTTATCTGAGAATACATTTTAGTCACTTCCTTTTTGATTCAAAGATATTGAAAAAATTATGTTTTTCTTTATGCCATGTGTTCCCCTGTCTCTTCAGTGCAGGTAGGTCCTTGTGACAATGCTTGATCCAAGCCAGACAAAGCTTTATTACAAATCTGAATGTGGAAAATGCACAGACTGTGTTTGAATATATCTTGGACACTTCTCATTTATATTTGTGGAACATTTGCTTCTTATTGTGCTTAACTGTTCAGTTATTTTCTCAGTATTATCTCATTAATATTCAAATATTGTTGCCTTATTTGCTGCTGATCAATAGGTTAATTGGTTTTATAGTGTTGCTTTAATATTGTCACCGAAATTTGGTTTTAAAAAGCTTGAGAATTTCTTAATTTTAACCTAAGCTTTTTTTAATGGATAAGTTTTCAAAGGTTGCATTATAACTTTTATATCTAGACTTTGATATGTAAATCAGCACAGTAAACTTGAACAAAGTCACCTGCATTTTCAGGTAATTACATTAATGCAAAAATCCATCTCAACCGAAATTGCTCCATGGAATTAGCATATCAAGAGCCTTCCTCAGAGAATAGCTTTAAGTAGCTCTCCTGTTTTTCACAGAAAAGGGGTTTAAGACTGGTACAAATTCAAGCATTAAAGGAAATAGTAAATATCAACTCTTCAGAGTTTATTGACAGATGCAGAAGAGGATTTCATCCCAGTCGAGTTCAGACAGTCCGAGTGAATTGGTGATGAGTGGAGCAGCTGTTTGCTGCCTGATCCTTGGAGAGACACAGGGAAGTTATCTGAGGTGAATCCTCAACACGGAGCGACCCCGCACTTCAGCTCGAGTGCTTTGTTTCATGGACGAGGACAAAAAGATGAACATGAAAATAATGATACCATATAAGAGGGAGAAAAGCTTAGGTTTTGTGGTGTATCCAGTCAGGATATTGGCAGCCTGCTCCAGCCCCAGTGTTCTCAGAGCTTCACAAGGACCCTTAACCACTCTTGGGACACATCCACTCGTGTTCTCCCCACACTTGCCCCGGGGCCCGGTGGAATGCAGTGCATCCTGTGGATGCAAACTATTTCCAGACCGTTTTGTCTAAATATCATGGGTTTTGGGTTTTACCTTAGAGCTACAGCTCTGTCTGGATGGAGTTTATGTACTTAGGAGGCTCTTTCTGGAATCAGCTGGTTGGGATTTATAAATGATCCTACTCTGTGTAATACAAATGGTGGTTTGGTGAACCACTGCACCCACTGGGATGCTCATCTGTCGAGGAAAATGTTGTGTTTCAGTGGGCAAAAGTCTAAACATTTTGTTGTTTCTCATTTGTTTTTACTGTTCTATTAATATAACATTAGATAATGTATTATTTTTTTAATGAAGGTATTTTAAGCAAAATAAAACATTCCTTTACTTTGTATCCACAGCAATTCCATACCCAAAATATCTGCAAAATAAATAAGAAAAAATTTTGCTTCATATGTGCTTATGATACAAACTAGAGTCGTCATCTACTTTGGGGACTTAAATTTTTTCTGTAATCTACCATTATATGAAAATGGTTGCCATATCCAAGCTGTTACTGCAGCTTCTTTTTTTGGCTGGTTGGTTGGTTGGTTTGGGGGTTGATTTTTTTGGTTGTTTTCTGGTTTTTTGTTATTAATTCTTTACCTTGAGAACAGAATTTACAAAAGCAGTTCTGATCAAAAGTCATTGAGCTGATGTGTTCTCTAGCTGTGCAGAGACTTCCAAATTGTAAAAGGCAATTAGGTTTCAAACCCCAGTTTTTTTAATAAGTTGTAGTACATTATATTTAGCAGCAAAGTGGGCTAAAATCACTGTAGAAAACATTAATGCGATTTTCTTCCTGTATTTTCATCCTTATTTTGTATGCAGAATTCTTCCTCAAAATTAGCATAATCCAAATAAGCTATTAGGTAAGAGCTCATTTCCAGTAAGTAATTTTACTAGACAGTGTGCGAAGATGCATAAGACCTCAGAAACATCACGTAGCTGAAACTTAATGAGCACAACTGGAAATTACACAGCCGTAGCATCAGCTAGTGGTTTTTTGGTTTTTTTCATTTTTTAAATCTGTTACACCAGATGGCTCCCTGACATTTCTTCTGCTTGTCTCCTTCTTCGTTTGATCTTTAATATTCCCCCCCAGAACTACTGGAATTTCACCTTTCCTGTCTGGTTGAGGAGAAGGGGTCAGTATTCCTCAGCAACCCCAACCTTGTTTCAGAATCTTTTTAGGATGTCCCTTTTAGGATGTCTCATCTGCTTCTAGAACCAGCTTGTTTGGGGACCATCTCTCATTCTGCTTGGTAACTCCCATCCTGGTCTTTCCAGGCTCTCAAAAAAACCAGTCTTATTGTAAACTGTGGGTTTGAACAGTCAAAAAAAAAGGTGAGAGGCTTTTCTGGCCATGACAGCTGTTCTCCTTTTAAAAGAATATTCGGTTCCAGCGTTGTAAGCCAGTGCCGTTAATCCTTTCAGTATCCAAAGAGATCTCCAGGTATGAGAGGCTTCTTGACTCAGGTGCCTGAATATTGCCCAGAATTAAAAGGAGTTTGGACTAAAAATACAATTGGTCTTATCTGAAAATACCCCTTTTTTTGGTACCTGGTCCTTTCTGTGAATGTTGCTTGGATAGCAACAAAGAAAAAATTTTGTTATATGCAAATGCTACACACTGAAAAATAATTTTCTGTTGTTTGTGGAAGCATGTCCTGCCACGGTCCTCATTGCATACCAAAGAATGATGATACAATATTTTGTTAAAAAATCAACTGTGACCCTGTTTTTAAAAAAATACTGTTTTGTAGACGCAGTGATTGATTTTGGTGCTTCACTATACCTCTAAATAGAAAATCAAGGTTCTATATATCTATAAAATGTACCTTCTGTGACATTTTTGCAGAATTAAAAGTTTATGATCAATGAACTCTCTAAATTCACCCTTGTGGTCCTATTACTTCACCTAGAGAATGAAATGACCTTTATTTTATGATGAAAATAGTCTACAAATGTCTTGTGGTATTAGGGAACTCTGACACCTGAGGAAAAACAAGTTATTTTAGGATTTTCTTTCCTGGTTTTCAGCTATGTAGCTTGGTAGCATTCCGTTGCTTCATTTTTTAAGGAATATATGGTTTTTGTTCATAATTTAACTTGATATCATTATAGGTAAACAGGCAAATAATTGTGTATGTATTTAGCTCATGCTGGTCTTGGATTTTTTATGATACGCTGCATTCATGTTAGAGTTGAGTAATCCTATTTTACAGGTGCTACTCATTTCTGCAGGAATGCCAGTAAACTTTAGAGAAACTTGTTCCTATAGATGTCCTATCTGCAATATCCTTAGGACCATCTTTTAGATCTAGGCCTTAATGTTTATGGAAAAAAATCATGATGGAGATCCCGCAGTTGATAAATTTAATGTTATAATCAGCAAGCCTCTTTTACATGTGAAGCTGAATATTTGTGAATACAGAGGGAATTTCATGCAGTTTCTTAAATGCAGTGATTTTCTTTACCCTTGGCAGCCATGCCTCGGGATGGGCTCTCATGCTGTTTTCACAGAGGCCTTTGGGATGGATCACCATACCATGGTTTTGCATGGAATAAAATAGCTGTCTAATCTTAAAACTTCCATTTCCTTTGGTTTTTAATTACAGTCCACGAAACTTATTTGCTTCAGTATCAATAGTTCCAGTAGTTGATGCCAAAGTGACTTTTCCCTAATGTGGGTAGCCTTAAACTTGAGAAAACAGATTTGAAGCATTGACTTATTCTGCATTGCATAGAAGTGTCAGCAGATCCCTTAGAGCTGAACTCCTGCAGGTGCAGTCTGTGCCTTTCCAATGCAGTGTTTCTGATGTTTCACTGTACAAAATTACATTAATATTACACAAAAAAAATTACACTGTGGCTGTGCAGCTGCGGTGAAAGGCCATTTCCACAAACCTGACTGCAACATCTCTTCTTTTTAGTGTCCAGAGTTCAAAAGGCCGAGGGGCATTGCTGTGGACTGGGTGGCTGGGAATGTTTACTGGACTGACCACTCCCGGATGCACTGGTTCAGCTACTACACAACTCACTGGACCAGCCTGAGGTACTCCATCAACGTGGGACAGCTGAAGGGACCAAACTGCACCAGGCTCCTCACCAGCATTGCAGGAGAACCATATGCAATTGCTGTAAATCCCAAAAAGGGGTATGTATCTATCCTTCAGCTTCACTCTGGTTTGGTAATTGAGGTAACATTGCAAAACGGAGCAAGGGAAAGAAAACGATGTCTGCAAATGTCTAAAGTTTTCCAAGTCATTTACTTAACTTTGCTGCTCCCTGTACCTAAATGTAAACCAACATCTCCCATCTTCCAGGAAGGTTGAAAGGCTCACAATAATTTAGTATCAGTGAAGTGTTTTGAGGTTCTGTGTAGGCATTCAGCTTAGTTTTTGTGTTTAATGCTTCCAGGATGATGTACTGGACAGTTATTGGGGATCGGTCTCACATAGAGGAATCGTCTATGGATGGTACTCTGAGAAGGATATTGGTTCAAAAGAACCTGCAAAGACCTACAGGTAAACACCTTATTTTTCCCAAATACCTGGTCCTCACTAACTCAGATTTCAGTTTCTCAGTTAAAAAAAAACAAACAGGCAGAACACCCAAGAAACCCACATTTTCCTGTATGTACTGCCTGAAAATCCTTTAGTAACATCCTTTTGTGCTTTTCTCCCTTTACGTCATGGTAGAAAATAGATGTTTGTGGAGTCTTTTAATTTTTTTGTCAGATATTTAACACAGGCCCATGTAGAGGGAATGCAAAGAAAGAGTTCAAACCTTTAATATTTCCTCCCAAATAGGACTTTACTAATATTGTTTACACTGCTCTTAAATTTATTACCACATATGTCTTTCCTATTTTAACTAAGAGGGAGTGAGAGTTGGAGCATTTGGGCTTGACTTCGTAGGATTTACATAGAAATTACTATCACAGGAGTGTTACATGTATAAAACAAATACTTTTTTTGTCTCTGATACTGTGAAAGCTGCATTGAGAATGTTAGTTATTTATTAATTTGTATTTAAATATTCTCTTTAAAATGCTAAGAGTAATTTAAAGCTGGAGAGTGGGGACTGCTTCTAAAACATGCCCCTTACAGGTGCCATGTGTCACACAGAACTGACACATTGTGATTGCCTTCTACCAGAAATCATTCTCTTTAGCCATATCCCTGAATATCAGTGTTTCTTTCAAAGAGGGTTTTTTTAATGGAGTTTTACATGTAAACGTATTTCACTGGTTTGTGAGTCAGATTTTCTCCTCTTCCTCTCATCTATCTGTAGCTGATTAATTTATGACCTTAAGAGGAGTATTTTTGCTGTTATGTATAATTTCTTTTGATGTATTTTTTCTGGCTTACCTACTTACATAAGTAGGAAGAAAAATACCTTTTCCCATCCTTATTAAAGATGCACTGCAACTTCAAAAGCTCAGAATGAAATTATTTTATGGTTCCAATATTTTCTTCAGGCTGAAGTTTTTGACATGACCTAAAATGGATATTAACCATTTAATGTTCCTCTGTGAAGCATGGATTACTCGATTTAATTATTTAATTATTGCCTAGAGGCTGGGTATTCATAGTGCCATCTATGTTTTATTCTCTTTTGTTTTCATATATAGATAAATATATATATATATAAATACATACATATATGTATCTGCCAACATTGCTGCTTAAGTCTTGCAGCCCTAATGTCATTAAAATAATCTGATTTTTAATTCTTTAAGACCACATGTGAAATATTGGTGTTAAAAATGAGAACACAATTACGTATGAGTGGAAACAGGGTACAAAGACTCCATGAATTCTGAATGTCTTGTTTTTAACACAGGATCATACTGGTGCAATTGACATGTTAGATTTTGGCTGGGAGAGCAGGTTAGAGGATTTGATTCTGTACTTAATTCCCACCTGGTACTTACATCCCTACCTGCTGAGGAGAACGGGTTAGAAAAGGTGCTGACCTTGGGCAGAGTCAGGTAACGAAAGTAAAAAACCATGGTTGCCCCAAGGGGAAGGTTTACGTGGGAGTTGTTATATTTTATTCTCTTTGGTTTCCAGTCAAGTCTTTTCATTATCACAATATTTGGTATACTTAAGAATATGAATGACATACAGATGTAGAGTTACCTAGAAATGTTAAATTTCTTTCAGGTTTTATGTACCTATTTGAACTTTATCTCCTTTGTAGGTCTCGTAGTTGATCACTTCAGTCAGCGCTTGTTCTGGGCTGATTTTGAGTTATCTGTTATTGGCAGTGTTCTTTTTGATGGGTCCGATTCAGTTGTGTCTGTGAGCACGAAACAAGGTATGGAGAGCCTTGGTATAACATGATTCCTATTTTATTTTATTTTATTTGGCTGAAGTTTACTATTTAGATAAACTATACAAGCAAAAATCAGTGATTGTTAAGTAATATTTTGTGGTTTTGTTAGCCAATGCTTCAAAGATTATTTAAAGAGGTGTTTTAGATAAGATAGTTGTAGCTTTAGGATAATCTAATAAAATTACCTTAGGGGAACAAAGATTCATCGATATGTGCAGATCTCCAAGTTTAGGTATTATTGAGTAACATTGTGGTTAATATTTAGGCTTGGTCTCACTTGAGCTTACATCAGAGCTGCCTGCACTGAATGGGAGTTTTAGGGGTTGTAGAACAGTTGATCTGAATCAGTTCTGGGAAAAATAATGGGCTTGACTTTCAGGTCAGTGAGTAATCACAGAATTCTGCTAACAGAATGGGAATGAAGAAAGTTCCTTTTGAAAAAAAAAGGAGATTCTGGTTAAGCAAACTGTTTTCATGGAATTGCACAATGGCTTTTTGACAATTTGTTAAGTAAGAAATCTATGAAATTTGAGTAGAAAAGAGAAGGAACACATTAAAAAATATTTAAAAGCAGGGTTTTGGGGAGGATTGCTTAGTGGGCAGCTCGTTCTGGAAAATCATCAGGGTGATATTTTATATCTGGTGCTATTGAGTGTTTTAACCCAGAATTCACCAGGATATTCTGGAATATACGTGGAGAAATCTCCCATAATCCTAATCGGGCAGGACAAAATTTAAATCAGGTTACAAGCATTTAATTCCACAATTTGTGTCAATGTATGTGAAGATAATCATCTGAAGAGAGATCAGCTTGAGTGTAGGGATCTGACCACAACCTCCTCTAGCACTGGACCAAAGGAAAACTGGGGGAGTTTAGAAATTGCTTTGCAATGAGACTAAAAACTTCTACCCATTGAATTAAACAAGCATAAAATAATTAATTAGAATTCATAGATATTTTCATGAAAATAAAATACTGAGTCCCAAGTATTGATAGCATGAAAGAACAGTAGGAAGAAATAAAGGCTGATAGATGAAATTAAATAAATACAAGGGAAATACAAAACCATTTTTAGAGTAAATGGAGAAAATAGCAGGCGCAAGGTATCACAAGGAATGATAGATTCTGTTTCTTTATGGCTTCAGGAAGAGATGCATCTCCAGCAAAGAAGTTTTAGTTAGAAGCCATTGCCTTGTTAGAGGGTAAATGTAAAATTCTACAGCTAGCTGAACACAGGAAATCTAGCTGGTGGCCTAATAGGCCCTCAGAACTCTTAAAAATGAGGAATTGGTAGAGATAACAATTTCTTTTGCATTAATTTTGTATAATTATCAATTAAAACAAGTGCAGTACAGAAACTAGCATTTCAAATGTGTTAGGAAGGAGCTGAAGAAATGGTTTGCCGGAATACTTTCTCTGATGTGAAGCAAAATAACCTCTTTCTTCCTTGTCACATACATCTAGTTAAAGTGTTGCACCTAGAGTACAACAAGTAGAACAAGTCTGTTCTAATTAGTGAGTTGTTACTACAGAGTTTCCCTATTTTATATGATCAGCCAGTTTCTGAGGTTCAATTGTGTGCAAAACTGATAAAAAGCTTGAGATTTCAGTTGTCTGCAGAATGGGAAGAGCTCCTTTGAGGAAGATTGCTTTTTTTAAAGGTAGTTTTTGTGGGGACCAGACAAGGTGTCTGAAAAATAATGTCCTTAGGTGGCAATCATAGTTATGAATTGGAGTTTTTATTAAAGCAAAGTTTGTTGTTATTTATATATGAACATGTATTTATTATCCATTTTTATTCAAGGTTTGCTGCATCCACATAGAATTGACATTTTTGAGGATTACATCTATGGAGCAGGCCCTAAAAACGGTGCATTTAGAGTGCACAAATTTGGCAGGAGCCTTGTAGAATATCTGAGTGTGGACGTTGATAAAGCAAAAAGTGCCTTGATTTTTCACCGCTACAAACAAATGGACTGTGAGTAAGCATAATTACTTTAAACTCAATATCACCTCAGAGGGGAGAAAAAAGTAACCAAGTTGTATAAATATAAACCAGAGCCTGATTGTACAAACTGCAAATAGATTTAGTCATATTTATTGGTATAATTTTGATTTAGGTTATTTGATGCGTTTTCACTCATTTGAAAGGACACCGGACAAATTTGTACACAAATGCCTTTTGTACCTGCACTGTAAATGAGAGATAAAAGAAATTAGAAGAGATGCATAAAAATCCCTCTAGCCAGAAGCAGATGAAATTTTTTACTCCATGTTACCCATATATTTTTTGGTAATGGAATAAACTGTGTCCTTCTGGGGGTCTTGCACTGCTGTTTGAGGGAGTGTGTTCACAGACTTGAGGCTGTTGGTATTCTGGAAAGTGGAATTTTTGTATCTGATTATTTATCTTTTCTTAGCGTTAGAACATAGTTCTAAATTCTTTAAGTAGAAAAATAAAAATCAATATTGCTAATATTTTGTCTTTTTAAACAGTGCCTAATCCATGCTTGGACCTGACGTGTGAATTCATTTGTTTACTCAACCCTTCTGGTGCAACATGTGCCTGTCCAGAAGGAAAATCATTGATGAATGGAACATGCATTGATCAGAGCCTCCTAGGTAGGTATTGCAAACGGCATGGGAACCAGAAAATAAACAGCTGGTCAGTTTTTGTCATTGCAAAAGGCCAGGCTGGCTGTGAGTCCGGAGTTTTGTGATGTTGTTCAATACACACATTACTGAGCTGGAATGGAAAAGAAATGTGAAGAAACAAAATCCCTGATTCAAAAAAAAAAATACCTCCCCTGCTAATATCAAAATGAAAAATGAGTTTTCAGCTTAACTGACATGAAATGGTACTTAAAAAGTGAGTGGGTATAAATACTGACCAAAAGAAGTTTAAAAAGCTCTGAAGTGTTTTGAATCCCAAATTACACATGAGCCATTTAGGAGGAAAAAACCACTGCAGCAATGCTGAAAAGGCAGTGAGAGCAACATAGCAAATAATAATGACTTTGAAGCAACAGTTGAAAAAAGAAAAGAAACCTGCAGCATTTTTATCTAAAATTGTATCTTCTGGGAACTTCAATAATGACTAATATTGAGACACAGGAAACCAGATTTCATGGGAAAAGAAGCCTCTAAGTTCTTGCTGTATTTTAGGGATGGGGAGGGAATCTTTTTCATTGAAGATTATTAAGTACTTTACGTGTCTTCACTCTAATTTAGGCCACATCTAATGTGGTCAGACTGCTGGAATGATTTCTTAGCCAGCTTGAATTTTTGGACATTCTAGAAATCACAGAATAGCATTTCTTGTGTGTATTATACGTATTAGGATGTTTTTCTGGTGTTTAATTCTATGCTCAGAAGTGTAAGTGACAGATATTTTGGTGAGATCCTCAGTGCTTAAAGTGCTCAATTTAGCAATTAAATTAATTTACCTGAAATGTCATAATTCCCTGGAGAAAATCTCACCGATCTATACTGCCTAGGCTTTAAATATTGAATTAACAGGACTGTGTTTCAGTGGTTCATGATGTGGTATTAATAAAACTGTCCAACTCTGGACACAAATCAGTCTGAACACCCTCCCTACCCCTCCAAGTGTCAGCTCTTTGTCCATCTCAGGTAGATACTTGTCAAAAATTTCTGCTCTTAGAGCACCGCCTAAAAATTATTTCAAATTACCCATAGTTAGTACTTAGGTGTTGAAGAATGGGCAAATAAAGGAAATTGGTTTTTCACTGCTGACTTGTAGCAGTTTGAACCCATAATTTCAGTAATGCTCCATTTTTACTAGTAGGCAAAGGGATTATGCTGTGGTCATGTTTTCAGGAATGTGTGTTTTTATTAAAGAAAGATCTGAAGAGGTTTTTAAATGGCTTGTTATAAATTTTTATGTATAGGCAGAAAATGCCTAGAGAAGCATTTTTAATATATTGATAATTTTCAGTGCTTTCCCACGGCTGCAATATCTGTTATGACTTTTTAAAGGGCTGCTGAGTCAGTGTTTCTTAGGTTTTTGTTTACAATTATATTTCAAGTAATGTCTAGTGTAGGCTATTTCTTACATTTCTTTTTCATGCATGTTATTTTTGTAATAGTAGACTGCAGGTTTTGTAGTATCACAGATTGTAAATTACGAATTGAAACAAATGTCTGTATCAGAGTACTCTCTAACAATTTTTTGCACTATTTTGATTTTTCTTTAAATAAATGTAAGTGGATGTTAAACATTTGTGTCTTGCTGACACTCCAGCTTCCAAGGACCAGCAGAACTTTCTGGAAAGATCAGAGTTGACCCCAAGATCAGTATCTTGAACAGGTTTATGGTTAAAGGCTGACTGACAGTCCACTCGCCATTAATAGGTCACTGACAGCCTGCAAACAAAAGAAAAGTCAGTTTATAAATCAGCTTCTTTTCCTTTAGGAGGTTATACAGTATGGAATAAAAATTAGGAGCTACAGTTTTCCTTTTCTGATGAAGATCTAGAAAATGTATCTGAGAGATTCCAGACCCCACACATTCACCTTGTCTAAAGCTGTTATTCAGAGCATTTTTGGCACAGTCATGGATGTCAGTAACCCAAAACAGAAATTCGTGACTTACTCAACTGCATATTTTTGAAGGGTGACCTAACAATCCAAAGGGAGGTTATACAGCCATATTTTTTTTGTTGGTCTGCAATAAAATCCTGATTCAAAGTCAGTCAAAATATTCCTGTTGGTTTTGGTGGTTTTCTGGTTTCTGGAGGTGTTCTGGTTTTACTGAACTTGCGCACAGCTGTTTTAGGTCATGTAAGAAGTCTTTTACTTTCAGAAATTAGTAGCAATTGTGGGTATCAAGAACCAGTAGGGTTGAACTATACTTTTTGAACAATATATAATTCAAGTTACAATAGAAAACAGTAGTATACTGAATATTCATAACATTTTTTAATGCCTTTGAGTGTTTTTTGAGTCTTTTTAAATGTAGTAAGGAAACTGGTGATAGATTTCCGTGACTTGGCAGAGCCAAATCGGGACAGCCATCTCCAGTTCAGTTCAATTTCTTCTTAGTCTGTCTACCATAAAGGGTGGTGACTGCAAGGTAATCTCAGTCTCTGTTCCTTGTGCTATATCCCAAAAACTGACTCAGATTCTTATCCATTGAATTGTTCTGTTTCTTCCTTTTTTTTTTTTTTTTTTTAATCAGAAGAAAATTAGGTAAATCCTAAAATTCTGCATACTGTTACTCTTGGCTTGGTCCGTTGAGTTGAGTTTTCTTCATAAATCCTGCGTGAGGAATTTTAAATATTGAATCCTCAGTGGCTTTCTGTAGGACTGAATCCAGATTGCCTCAGACAGCTGTTTCACCAGCACCTCAAGCAACTGATGAGAAACGGCTTCAGGGTTTGATTTGGAGTTTTCAAGCTGGAATTATTCCAACATATGGGTGTGTTGCATCATTGAGAATGTTTTTTATAACAAAATGAAAACAAGTTCCAGTTTATCCTTAGATCAGCTTCCGTCTCATTTCTCTCTGGATGATTGTGACTGACAGACCAGGGTTCTTTTGGGGTTTATTTTTTGACTAAAATAGGCTGGATTTGTTCAGTTTAGAAGCTACCCTTTAGTTTTACAATGGGCAGAGTACCACCTCATTTTCCTGAAAGAGACCCCTGGACTTGCATCTGTTAGGTTTCTTGTATCTAATTGTCTGTAGCACAGTGAAGCTAAAAATGTGCCCAGAGGATGAAAATGGAGAGACTTGCACTGGAGGAAGGCATTGTGTCCCACAGCTGAACGAGCAGGAGTAATGAACACTTCCAAGAGTTCCCTGTTCTGGAGCACCACGTTTATCACTTTCCTCTTAAGAGGAGAATATTTCTGCTCTTTTGGTTGAGTGGAAAGCCTGAGGAAAAATTACAAAGACTCAGAACTGATGTTGCTTCTGAACAGAGATGAAACATTTAATTTATCATGTTGCTTCCCCCAGCACGTTTCTGTGGGGACTTGCCCACTGCATACAGAGATTGCAGGCAGAGAACGTGCTTTGGCTGGGGATGGAGAGGTTCATCCCTATGTACCTTCTTTTTCAACCCCAAAGTCTGCCTCAGGGAAGAAGAGCTACAGCAGTTTGATCCATGCTATCTTCTTGGGGTGGTCCTGCTTTCAGCCTTCTTAGAGATCAAAAAAACAAGGGTCACACAGAAATCTGCTTCTGGTTTGAAAAAAAAATCCGTTTACCTCATTTCTTCTGTATTTACAAAGGGGTTTTGGTGTTGGGATTGGTGTTTCCCAGTACAGAAGAAAATGGATGTCTGTTAGATTTTCTCACTGTGCCTCCTTTTCTTACCATTCTCTTCCTTTTAAAATTGTAAAGAAAACGGATTTTTTAAGAGGAAAAAAAAATGTGACGCAAAAACAAAGAGTAGCATCTGTCTTACAGTGTTCAGACAAAATTTGGGGAGAACGACTTGTTCTGATACTTTTCAGCATGTGGAAAATTGGCAGGTAGCAAGACTCTCATCTGAGGGAAGATGAATTTATAGAACCTTACCTCAACATTAGAACTCTGCTCTCTGTCTTCATTAGGAGCATTCAGCTCAGTAAAGGATGAACTACACCTTTGTCCAAGGGAGAGCCAAGGGCAAATATCCTTCTGCCCCATGAGATCAGAATTTCCCACTGTGGGGAGGGAAACTGTTCTCGTCCCAAAGAATGTAGGTCCTGAACCTTGTGCTCTATGGCATCATCTCCCCATTTAACTTGGCTAGTCCAGAAATTGGGGGATACTTCAAAAGGGGAGAAAATAGCCAAAAGATGCATTTTTCTCAAGAAAGACTAGGGTTGTTATAGAAATGCCACTAAAAGATGTGTCTTGTGTAAGTGTGGGAGAGGAATGGAATATCAAAGAATTGAACAAGTGAAAGAAAAATACCAGTAGAGTTTACAAAACTTTGATTTGCTGTTTTATCAGTGTTTCTTCTTTGTAAGATTTTCCTTTTGCTTCCAGTAAAAGGAAGGAGTCAAAGATGAAGCTGATAAGGCAAAGTCTATTAATGTTTGTGTCAAACAGTTTTACTGGGAAGAAAAACATAAGAGAAATGGCAAACCAAAATTATTTGATTATATATTAAAGATGTTAAGATTGAAATGGGCAAATCAAGGCAGCAGAAGACTAAATATACAGACTAGGAGAGAATATATAGAATTACATCGTCTGTAATCCTTTCTTTCTTTCATGTTAGAGAGATTCAGTAGCAAGACTAGGGGTAGGATTACAAGTGTAATGATTTACCTCTGTCATTTCAAAAATGAAAAGAGCAGCTGAGAGGACTTCAAGTTCAGCAAGCTCAGAGCAGCACTGAACACTGGAGTTAGAAAATTTTCTGTGTTTGTTTTATTAACAACTTTGTTCCAAGGGTGGGTACTTGGTAGATTCATTCCCACTTCTTCTTTCCGAGGTATTTATTCAGTAATTCCAATTAACTGTATTCAGCTTTTTATAGTAATTCTTTTGTATTTTTCTCCTGTATTCCTTTTCTTCCTGTCTTCTCCTGTGGGAGTGTTGTGCTCGTGTCTCGCACACAAAGGCAGGCATGTCATCCGCTTTTGTACTCAGTTGATGTGAATCATCGTAGTTTGTTTCTTGTATTTACCTCCAGACAACCGAGCAGCAGCGTTAAACCCCCTGTGTTGTTCAAGTCTGATAGACTATTTTAAAACTCTCTTATCTGTTGCATCTTTCGAGCCTCTTTCTTAGTTTATTGAAAGTCCAAAATTGCTGTATTACCATTTCTCCGTTTCATATTAGAGTTGTATTGAAAGTCTTGAATTTAAAATGTTTCATAGAGAGTGAAATCAGTAGTAATCTCCATTATTTTCCCCCAAATTTTATATCTTAATTCTGTGGAATTGCTCTAAAAGAGAAATAGAACATGTTTTTAATGCACCATCAGAAGGGTTCATAAAAATGAGCAGTTGTCTGTACTTCACTGTTATTTACTCTGTTTTTGCCAAGTTCTGCTCCATAAACTCATGAGTAATGATAAGCAAAACAGATAAGCAAAACAAAAATAGACCTTCTCTCCAATAAGACATGCTACATTATCCATTCAAACAACTTCTGTAATGAGTAACTGAAGAACAGCTCATGGAACATCAAAGGGTTTAATGAACCACCCAAATAAATAAAACACTGAAGCATCCTCAAACTCCCAAACACAAAGTAGCTTTCTTACAGCAACTGTTTATGTCCAGGGTGGATACCAAAAAATTAAGTGCAAACAGGATTTCATATTTTTGTTGTGAAACTCATGAACTAACAAGGTGCCAGTCAGTCCACCATGGTAACTTTTAAGATTTACTGCCTAGTTGCAGCTTAATTTTGGAAAGGTACAATTATCTGAAAGATGACAGTTTCCAGAAGTTTTGTCTAAATAGGTGTGATCCCAGGTTATGTGTCTGCACCATCTCAGCACTGCTGTGAAAGGAGGCAGCAGACCCTACTGAGGAGGGATGCACACAGGCAGGAAAGAGAGGCTTGGGTGCATCCAAAGAAAGGGCTCTGCACAAACACCATTGTGTTCCTGGCTTTCACAGAGTCTGTGTTGGATGTTCAGGTAGAGAACATCCAACATTCCTAAATTCTGCACTTGCAACCCAAGGTATTCCTTTATATCTCAAAGGAGTTGCTGTGCCTGTGTCACGCCAGTCAATGTTAGACCTCAACCAGTGAGGGACAAATGGGAACCTTGACTTTTTTCATGAATTGTTTGACTAAAGCAGATGAATTCAGCAAAACTCCTGCAGCTGGTGGATGTATTACTGAGGAGTTCTCAGTACTTGTGACATCCCTCTTGTTTAAAGCCATGTAAGGCTCAAATGCTGGATTAGTTAGGAAGCAGTCTGGCTTCACAGGATTGTTTTGCAATGTGAGAGATAAAAAGTCTCATTGCTGAAAGCATGATTTGGGCTGGAAAGGTGCTTTTCTGCTTCTTTAGAATTACAGTTATTTGGATGTTTGAGCATTGTATGTGTGCTCATCTATAATTAATTTGTTGTTGTTATCATTGAGTGATTTTATACCTTGTTGATTGAAATTAATAGAGGTTTACTTTTCAAAGTGTTTCCAAGAGAGGCACAACTCTAAGTACTAAAGAGCTTTACATAAAGACTGAATCTGGCCTGATCAGAGTTTTTGTCCCCTCATACCTCACCACTAAGAGGGTGCCACTGCTGCCATAAGAACAGTGCAGAGCAGCAGCAGCTTCCTTTCTCAGGGATTTTACAGTTTGAAGAGAAAAAAAAAAGGAATAATCAGAAAATATGACTTAGGAACAACAAGTTTGTATGCAAATGTCAATTTTTGAAGAGGATTTTGAAGGCTAAATAATTTCCTTTTAAGTATTTTGGACAGGGCTTAGTTAAGAAGGCTGTTAGCAGAGAGAGTGGAAGAGAAATCCGAAAAAGCTAATAAAGAGGGCTGAGGTCACCAGAAAATGACTGTGAAGTTTTCTGAGGTCTCACAGATGAAACCAACATTCATAACTAGAAATTATAGTTTCAAACAAGAATTCATGCTATCATTACTGACTTAGATCCTAGGGAGGCCAACTTCCCTGGGAGTAAGGGCTCCCACCAATTCTGCAGCTCCTGGCAGCCTTTCCAGGGCTTATGGTCTCCGAAGTGTGTGGGTTTTTTTCTGTCACTGTGGAAGCAGAAGGGATTGTTTACTTTCTCCCTTTTGAAAAGCAGTATTTTCCCCCCACTGACAGAGATCTGTGGCTGTGTTTAAGAGGCAAGGTTCTGTTTTGCCACCTACATGAAACTGGGATTGTTTAACCGCTGTGTGTGTGTGCTCTTGCTGCAGATGACAGCTGTAAATTAACCTGTGAGAATGGAGGGAAGTGCATCATAAATGAGAAGGGGGATCCCCGATGCCACTGCTGGCCAAGCTACTCTGGTGAAAGATGTGAAACCAATCATTGCTACAACTACTGCCAGAATGGAGGGACCTGTGGGGCCTCTCTCCTTGGTAAGTATTTCTGCACAGCTCTATCTTGCTGTTATACCTGCATTAAATGTTTGAATTTGTTCTTTGTTTGTGATATTTTTTCTCTTTGTTATGTGCTTTGTCTGTACTTAAATAAGGTGCAAAAATAGCAGCATACTCCATACATACTCTTTGTAATCAATAGGGCTTTTCATTCACTTTTCTTGGTGTTTCAGCACAATTAAACTGTATACCAGAAAAGGGAGAATATAAGTAAATATTCTGTGTAAAGACTCGCATGTTGAGGTGTAGCAGTGGAATTGTGAAGCAAAATGTCCAGTCAAGCTACATCTGCAACAAGTCCATACATCTTGTTCTCTTAATTTATATCAATTCACCCCCTAAATGTGTATGTGCATACAGAGAGGTATTTGCTTAAATACTTGACCTCAATCCTTTACCTTTATCTTACTGGAGTTCACAAAATAGGAATTTTACTCATCTAATTCTCAGGAAGACTTTGTTGATGAGAACTCAGATCCTTCATTTTCCTGAAGGAATTTGGAATGATATTTCTTAGGTTCAGGGGGATTATCCTGTTAAAAAGCAGGAATTTGACAGCTGATCTTTGTCCCTAACACTTTTTTGTATCTTGTATAATGTTTGGGCTAGAGAGGAAAAGTGTGAAAAGAAGTACTCTAAAATGTAGCAATTCTTTGAGAAAGGAAAAGTAGAATTCTATATTCTGCTTCAAGGCATATTTAAATATTTGATTCAAAATACAACAGCTGGAGAAGAGTTTGCTGTCTCCTTCTCAGAAGCTTCCAGCTGCTTAAGGTACTGTGAATCCTTTTCTCCTGTGTGATGAAGTGACCAACACCCTGATCTCTGAAAGAAAAGTCCAGGCACCTGACCTTGAGAAGTTTATTTATCCGAGTTTCTTTGGCAGAGGGGGCTTAGATTGTAAAGATTTCCTCAGCACTCCTTACTAACTAACATTAGCCTATGTAGTTTGGTAATTTAGCCCCGCTTGCTGGCTTCTCCTCCCATTGACTGAGACGTGGTGGCAAAATTCCAAGTGAATGCAGGTGTAGTAATTTATTCTTTCAGTTCTGAGTAGCTGAGGGTTAATAATGTTGTTCATAATAATGACTAAATATCAGAAAATGAGAATTACTTCTACTGGAAGTTGATGAATTATACTTTAAACTGCTCCTAACAGCTGATGGAACTACTGACACAAGTGATAAGCGGCGATTTTTATCAGTGTGGTGAAATCAATACATGCTAAGGGAGGACGTGCAAGTGAATGGGAGTGGCAGTTTAAATGGTGTGCAGAACTTCCTCATCATCTGAAGAGAGGATGTTTATTCCCACATTTTTACACGTCTGGCATCTAATTGATTCTTTCGTGGGGTTAAAAGGCTTAATAAAATTAATAACTTGGCTCCTGGAACTCAGCTCTGTTGTGAGTCCTGCAGAGACCCCAGGGTTTCGTTTAATCCTTTTCTTTTGGCAGTAGCCACAGGGCTCGCTCACCTCCAGCAGTTTGTTTTCCCTCTCCCAGGCAGCTCACACTTGCTGTGCTCACACAGCTATGCTATCTCATGGATATTTTTAATTTTCATTTTCCTGCTAAATCCAGCCTCTGGAATCTCTCAGCCTTGCTGAAACAATTAGTGCAGTAGGTTTTACCACCAGTGGATAGAGGCGGGATATGAGCAGGGTCTACAATACAGTTCTGTTCAATTCTTAACGTGGATCTGGGGAGGCAGGAATCAGCCTGGGGGGGCAGGAATCAGCCTGGTAGGGCAGAAATCAGCCTGGGAGGGCAGAAATCAGTGTGGGGATGAGGCAATCAGCCTGATTCTTGGTCCCACATGGAATTACATCTCTGCACTAACGTGCATCAGGAGAGTCAGCATGGGTGTCACCACGGTCCGTATTTCATTGTTCAGCTGCCTGATTTGGGGGAATCTGAGCCTTTGACAGCAGCTAAAGTTTACTTTAGCACACATGACCAAATTGTGCCTTTAAGAGCTGAGACCAACACAGAGCTAGTTCTGATGGCCATACCTGCTGATAGGAGTAGTATTCTGCTGTGCTGGGTCCCTTTAGTTTCATCAAATTTTTAAGAATCATATTTCAAGTTAACCAGATGTCCAATCTGCCATTTCCAATTCATGAGGGTAGCCGTGCCTTGAAGCCCACACCATAACTTTCATGTGCTGGAAATGTGAAAAAAAGACTTTATATCTTTCTAAATCACTGTGACTCCATCCGGTATTCCAGATAAAATTTTCAAGTTGATGAGCATCTCATCTTCCTTGCATGCCTAGCCCCTGGACCCTGTAAATATTCTATTAAGAGGAAATCTCTATTTCTTATCAGGCTGTATTTCTTATCTGTATCAGTCCATAAATCGTGTCTTACTGAAACATACTAGCATGCCAGTGAGATGCCCCTTATCACAGTTTAATCTAACCCATGATATACTAAGGCTGCTATGTATTTTACAGAGAGAAGTTATGCTGGGCTCCCCAAAAGCATTGAAAAATGTAATTAAATCAAGAAAGCTTAATTCCCCAAGTGTTTTTGCAATAACCATTTCCTTTTCCCCACTGAATACACCACTGTGTGTCCTTCAGTCCTTGAATTGGGCAGGGCACTGGTAGCTGCAGGGGGTGCACAAGCCCTTTGCAGCTGGACTGAGGGTATGAAATCCAGAGCAGAGCAGTGTTCCTTCTCCTTGTCTCAGCCTTCCAGGCAGAGCTGATCCCTGCTGTGTCAGGCTCATGGGAGAGGTGTTAGTCTGTGTATTACTTTATTCTTGCACATTTCTACACGTGGGAATGAAGACGTTCTTTATTACCAGGAATTGCTCAGTTTCTCATTAATGGTTTTAGAACTTCAGCATTATATTTTGTCTAGATTTTGACTTTGTCCTACCAGGTTGATCTGTCTGATAGCAATAGAATCATAGAATCATTAAGACTGGAAAAGACCTCTAAGATTGAGTCCAGCCCTTAACCCAGCTTTTCCAGGCCCACCACTAAACCAGGTCTACAAGTGACATATCCTTTTAATCCCCGTGTTCCAATAGGTATATTGTGAATTCATTTTGGTAAAGAACTCCCTCAATTTCTGTAAAGTATAAGATTATTGTTTTAAAATTAAGTCAGCTCAGTATCATTTTATTTTGATCTGCTGTGCTATTGCTGTGCTTGCTTCCCCCTGTACTACAGTGCTCACAAACACCTCCTGAAAAAGCAGCACTCGTACTTCTCATCCATTATACAACCGACTCATCAAACCAACCTGCTAAACTCATGCAATCAAGTTCCATGTATTTTCCCAATTTTGCCTTTTTTTAAAGTGTATTTTTGTTCAAAATGATGAAGATTTGTCTTCTGGACGTTGCAGAAGCCGTGTGTGTGCGAGTGCCAATCTAAAGCCATCTGCAAAACATAAATGAGCTGTGATCATTTCAGCTTGCTTGACCTTCTCTTTCTTGGAGGCTTGGGTTGCCCTCGTTGACTCTCACATATTATTCTAACAGCTTTGAGGCAGTCGATCTCACAAGTGTCATTTTACACACGTGGCCTCTGGAGAGCTTAGGGACTGCCAGCAATTTTAGCCTCATGAGATGATGCTTCCAAAGGGTCCCCACAGCTGGAAGCTTCCCCAGGAGTCAGGGAATTTTCTTACTGTTCATTTCTGGCTCAAAAAATGAGGAGGAGATTTTCTGGGAATGAACCTTGCCTCATATTCTGATCCAAATAAAATGATGCAGCAGACAGAATGCTCTTCTGGTGAATGTGTGTGTTCTAGTGAATGTGTAAATCCTCTTCTCTTTCCCCACCGAATATAGAATAGTAATGTGATAACTAATTAAGTAAATTGCAGAGTATTACTAATTTTTTAAAACATGATTGTGCTAAATCTTTGCTGGATGTGTTAACTTGTAGAACCTCATTATCTGCACACAAATGTTAATTTGTTAAACAAATCCCACTGGCAATTCAGGGATTATTCACTGTTGGCTTACTTACTGCTAAGCCTTTTGGCAAATTCCTATGTGAACGTTATATAGCCAGAGATTGGAGCAGCTTTAATTAAAATTTATAAGTTTACGACAGTTGTATTGAACTACAATAATTGAACAAAGAAAATGTCATCAGTTAATTAAAAGTACACATCTGAGACATGTAATTAAAAGTTTGGGTGTAATAATGAATACTTTCCAGTAAGCCAAATTAATGGGAATTTGGAAAATAAGTCAATGTTACCATAAAAACACTCTTTGTTTCTCCATGTAGTTTAAAGTAAAAATATTGCAGCAATACTTTGCTGATTGTCTCAAACACATTAACTAAGTTAACTAGTTCACAAAATCAGATAAACGCCTTTGTACTATATGAAAGGTATGTCTAATCATACACAATTGTGATGTTTGTATCAAAATGAGTGAAAAAAGATATTATGTCTTTCCTCTAAATGAAAATTGATGAAATATTCCGAAAGAATCATCATGTATAAAGCAGATATTATTTTGTATTCTATTTTATGAGCAAAACAAGGTGATTTGGTGCATACTGAAAACGCTGTCAGTGAAGAACCTGGTTTTTTTTTGTGGTGTCAGCAGGACAAGGACTCTGGGAAGGATGAGGGTGGTATTTCACTGGGGCTTATCTCAGGTCCCAGCAGAACCACCACCAGCAGCCTCTGAGAGTACTCAGAGATATTTAGAAATTGTTCTTTTCTCCTTTCCTTTTCAATAACACAGAGAGACTCTGTATCTGTTGGGATAGATCCCAATCAGCTCACCTACTAATTATCTTCAATAATGCAGCTTCTCTCCACTCCTATTGTTTCAGTAAAGCTAATTATTGTTCATCAGCCACACAGAAACGAATTATTGAGATTCCCACAGATTGCTGATAACGACACCAAAGGGCAGGATATTGCTTACAGAAAGCTCATGTAGAGCCACCTTGTTGTGTTTAACAGTGACAGCAAGTTAAATATTGAAATTAAATGTGCATATTCACACATAACAACTTAAAAACACACCTTGCTGGTGGTGAATTTACCAGTGACTGGAAGAAATAAATAATGTAGGTTTTGATGAAGACATTCATCTGGATGATCTCATTTTTCAAATCTTGCAGAAAGCTTACAAAAATAATGCTATTGACCTAGTTTTTAATTATTTTTTAATTATTTTTTTAACTTTATGTGATTATTAAAAATGCACAGTATTTCTCTGCTGCTTTGGCAATATCGTGAATGAAAATTGATCTCTTTAGAATTGTGATTCTTGCAAAACAAATGTAAATATGAGCTTAAGATATATGAATGAATTTCCAAAAGAAGTCACCAACATATTCTAGAGAAAATAAAAGAAGATATTTATGAGCAATTTTTGAATATTATTTGAAAAGTTATTATATAGACAATTGTTATTATGTAGCAAATTAAATTAACAAACCAGAAGTAACTACAGCCTCTGTATCAAAATCTAATTGAACTTTGAAACATTTTGATCCCTGGTATCTTTTTTTTTTGAATGGCTTATTTTTTGTAAGAAAGGGGGAAACTACATTTCATTTCTGTGTCAAAAAATTCTTTTTTTTTCTTTCATATCCTACTGCCAAAAATAAGTTATGTCTTAGGGTCACCATAATTTATTCTCCTTTATTCTACTAAATTCTGTTCTGAATTTGAAGCAGTTTAGCATTCCGTAAACCACTTTCCATGTGAATATTTTCTATATGTTAATGTGTTGTGAATCTTTCTGTAGTGGTGAGGGTCAAGAATTAAGATGGAGTTTTAATTCTTTGTCTATAGAGCTCTAATCCTGAGATTTCATGACCAGGGAAGGTGCTGGAGCTCTCTGTGCATGAGCTCATCCTGCAATTTTTCTTAGCTGGGTTCTGTGACATCTTGGTTACACGACTGTTTCCTTTGCAAACATAAATCTGTGTTCTGATTCCGTGATACAAAACCTTATGGCATTTTTTGGCATTGTTTAATGCTGCAGTTTTGTTAAACTGTTCATGAAACCATTTTTTTTGTATCAGAAATAATTTATGAGAATAAGGCAAATGAAAATGTCATTATTAGTATTATTTCAGATGTCAACAGTCTGTGTATAAATAGGCAATGGACTATTAACACTACTGAAAGTCGTGTTAAATTGAGTGACAAAAATGGGGTTTAGGCTATACTGTATTAAATTTTCATACAACTGTCAGCAGTTTGGCATATTTATAAGTCTACATTAGTAAAGAATAGAATAATCTTTTCTACAAACTAGAAAAATATCATTGTCTCATCATTTTAACAAATAGAGGAGTATTAATAATGAAAACAGATTTCAGACCTCCAGATCTATGTTCTATCACTATTTTATCTTTTTTTTTTTACTGAAACACTGATTCAGATGAAGGATTATGGAAACCCCCTGTCTTGGGGGCAGAAATTTAAATACAGCTGTATACATGGGGAAAAACAAGTGGAATCTGTGCTAACATCTGAGTTCAACATCTTTGATTTAATGTTTAGATCACAGGGGACAGATATGAATAACCAGGCTGATGCATATTAAAGTAGTCGGAGCTATTTTTAGGTCAATGGTTTTGTTCCTGCTGTACTCATTAGAGAAGGAGACTAACTGATCTCATGGCCCTTAGGATGATTTGCAAAACACTTTAAATTAGCATAGCTTAAAATAGAAAATACAGAAAATAATTACGTGAAGTGTGTCGTGTAAGAAGGGTAAGATGTAAGTGAAGGAAAAAGAGTGAATAAATCATTCTGCATGAGTCAGAGAGAGGAGACAAAATGAGGGTGCTTCATTTGCATGGAAAAATTCTCCAATGAATTTGATATTAAATGGTCGCACAGTATTAAAAGAAGGGCAGACCAGAAGAAAATTTGAATTGTAGGGTTTGTGGATTACTGAGTTTAATCTTAATTACTCAGTAACACGGCCAACTAAGTGGAGAAGAGAGAACAGCAAGGTAAGTAGGGTTGCACATCTCAGAGTTTCAGATGCAGCTGTGGTGAACATCAGGAGGAAAGCAGGTGTGGATGCCTGCACCAGGCACGGTGTTCAACTGAGGAAACAATGAGACAAAAGCCAGCAAAGAAGGGGCCTGTTCATACTGCAGCTGTAAGTCAGGCAGCAGTAAAGAGTTCCCGTTAGATTGCCATGAAAATCGGGGAGAATTACTGTGGAAAAGTGATCCTTAGTGTTATTTCATGTGACTACTTAGGATTTTGGCTCTTCTGTGTGTTTTAAACCAGGTCAGGCCCAAGTCAAGCATAGCTTTTTTTGTGAACTCACCAAGCCATCCCTCCATAAGGTAGGTTCTATATAAGAAGCTGATCCCTGCCTTATGGCATGGTGTGACGTTTTTCAAATGTAAATTCAGGGAAAACTGTGGCCTGTAATATATAACTTATTCCCTGATTTTCTCTGATCTCTTCTAGACTCTACAGTCATATCATTATCTTGATTGGGCTGTCAGTAATAAAGTCTGAGAAGTTATTTTTTCCTGTTTATGCCTGTAATTCCAGTCCAAAGGGATTCAGCATCACACAGTACATTATGTAGTTACCGTGATAAACACAAAATCATGAAGTGTTTTGGGTTGGAAGGAACCTTAGAGCTCATCTTGTTCCAACACATCCTGTCTGCCCTTTTTATTTCAGAAGGGTCCGCAGGTCCTGCTTAATCTTCATCTCTTTCCTTCCTCGGAAGCCAGGAAAAATAAAAGTGTTAAACTTGGTTCTCCCTAAATTTAAGAAAATCCTTAAAGCTGAATGAAAGCGAAGAGAAGGAGGAGGGGGGAAAAATAATGTCTTGTAAGAGATAATCAAGAATGAGAATAGTATATTAGGAAGTGAGAAGGGAGATGGCTGGTTGGACACATCAGGTCATTTACTTGAAGATTATAAATGAGATAGAAAAGCAAAGTCGGGAGATGGAAGAACATTAATGGAATCTAGAAGTTCGTTTTAAAGAAGATAAGCCTTAAGAAAATAAGACGAGAATGTGGAAGGGTTTAATAAAACAGTGGAATTGTAACAAAGCTATAAATCCTTTAGACATGAGATTTAGATAAGGAAAAAAAATGGGAAAATTACAATAGAGAAGAATCATAGAAGGAAAATGCATTGGGTTTAAAAGACTATCTTCAAATCCTTTGAAAAGAAGCTGTAGACTCGGAGTTCATTGTGTGCAGATGTTCATCCCAAAGTGTTAACTGCTTTTCAGACATTGAATATTGATGTTACAGGCATCTTTGGTCTGATGCCAGACAGCAATTTTTATGTAACAGTCTTCATTATCTGAGAGGGGTGGCATAACAAAACAGGCACAGATCCATGTGATTTATTAAAAATTGTTATGTAAAGTGTCACTGTTAGTGCATTAGTAAATATTTGTATATTCATTTGATTATATATCAAGGTTTGTAGATTTGAGAATAACAGAGTGCACTCTAAAGAGACACCAATGGTGATCATACAAACATTTATCCTCTGCAGCAGGACGAACCCAGTATGGCAGGATGATTTGAAGAGTTCAGTCATATCTTAAATTCCTGCTTAAGACCATCTTTTGAAAGGATTGTGTATTTTAAATAATTACTTTTTTCTTGTAAAAGAGTCAATGTCTGTACATGGCACAAGTGTAAAAATGCAGAGATGCAGTTTTTGAGTGCCCACGACTCCCGAGCCAACTGTATTTTTTAAAAGTTCTGCATTCAAGCAATGTTTACAAAGGCACGTTCTGTCAACATCTGGAGAAACACAGCTGGGCTCGAACATTGAAACTTCCTACTCTTGCGATAAATCTATGCTGAGAAAGTGCTGGTTATTGTTTTAATTTGTATTTATTTTTATCATAAAATAGCTTTCTCTGTTTTGGACAGGCCGGCCGACCTGCAGCTGCGCGCTGGGTTTTACGGGGCCGCGCTGCAACCAGACGGTGTGCGAGCGCTTCTGCCAGAACGGGGGCACCTGCAGCGTCACTGCGGGCAACCAGCCCTTCTGCGCCTGCCTGCCCGAGTACACAGGAGACAGGTGCCAGTACTGTAAGTAGTCTCCACAGATTATTCTGTCTGGGTTTGCAGTAAACGTTCTCCACGATGGAAGTTTAAAACCCATGTGGGCGATTTTTTTTTTTTTTACAGCGTTGTTAAATTTAGCCCCAGATTATTCGTGCTGCTGAGGCAATGTCATCTGATGTGTTCCGGTGATCTTTGAGCATATTCGTCTCCTTCTACATGGCTAGCTGAAGAAAGAGCTGTTTTAGGAATGATTTATTATTATTTTCATGAATGAGCTGTAGAGTGGAGCAGTCCAAGACAGACAACTTTTGTCAGTAGGCATGAGAAATTCGTGTTAAAATTTCCTATTCCAATTTATATATATTTTCTTATCCCGGTATAATACCTAAACATAATGAATTGACATAATTGGCTAAAGAACCTTCTGGTGTCCCTTATCTTTGCAGACCAACAAGTCTTTTAAACTGCTTTTTTACCTTTGTTCTCTATTTCTAACCCCAGCAAGCAGCACATCGAGGACTGCTTTGAGTTTCACATTGCTATATTCCTTCAGCTTGCTCAAAGATTACCCTGAGTATGGTTTTGAAATTGTATTGAAATGAAATTGTAAAGTATTTCTGAACATTACTCTTGTTTACTTCTCAGGACTTAGGTTCTGTCTTTTGCATCGGATTTTCTGCCTCGTTTTTTGTTCCAGTGACCCATCAGTCTCTTCTCATTGAGATAGTTTTCTGAAGGTTTCCATGCCTTTAGAAAGGCTCTTCTCACTTTCTATAAATTCCTCTAATTTTTTACTTCTTTTACAGAGGAGTAAGAAAAGTAGGTTATCAACCAATAGGCATTCTGTTCTTACTCCATTTGTATTTCTTTTCTCACCATGCTTTTGTTTTCTTTCACCATTATCTCTTTTCAGTAACTCAAGACATTTGGAACATAATCTTGAATTTCTTCTTTTGGTCACTCATTTACAAATTACAGTTTGTCATCCCCATGTCTCTTCAAAATGATGACTCACAAGCAACCTTAAGTTAGAACAAATTATTTTACTGAGATCTGAATGATGTTTTTAAATCATCTCCTTTTTTCACTCCTGCTTTGCTTTGTAACATTCTGAAGGCAAGGACTGTCATAGTCTTGTTAGACTGTCATAGTGCTTGTCATAGAACATTAAATGTGAAAGCCATCATCTCTTTTGTACCTTCAGTGAATTTGCTGAAGAAGGCTTGGTTTAAGAAAAAAGGGAAGGGAAATTAGCTGTTATAAAGGTCTGGTTTAGAATTATCTACAAGATATGAAAAGTATTTAGTTTTAGAGAAAGGTCTGTCAAACAAGGAAAGGGATAATGTGTATCTTAAATAGGATTTGTACCAAAGTAAACTGAATATATTTCCAGTTGGGAGACTATGAAATAAATTGAAACCTTTTGAATGGAAAACCAGCAGTAATTGTGATTCTTTCCCCCTTGGTATTAAACAAACTGCATGAATCCACAAATAAGTATCTGGAAACACAATTGGGTATTTGAAAATAGTACAGTACATAAATCATGCACAGACAGACACACAGATTAAGGAAAAATATTTACTTGAGGCTTACCCAAAACCAAACAAATTGTTTCTAGTTGAATGCTTCTGCAAACATCTTTTTTTTCTTTTTCTTTTTTTTTTTAAAGAGAATTAATTTAAATGTAAATTTAGGGGTACTTTTTAAACAGGGCTTATTATCAGATTTGGATTGTCTGGGAAACTGCCACAATGCAGAGACTCAAACACTTTATAAAATACAAAATAAAATTAAGCTTTTTCTGATTTAAAGCTTAAGTCTTTTAGGGGTGAAAAAAGGTCTTACAATCTTTTAGAGTATTTTTCGGTGGCCAATAAGAGTTCTGTGAAATTGTACTGGTTAACAGTTAATAATGAGTATATCAAGTCACATCTGTTATTTTTTTTTTTTTTGCTTTTTTCACACATTTGTGTGATCTTTTGCTTTATTAATCACCTTCACTTTGTATGCAAGTTGGAGTACATTAATAGGGCATTATTGCCAAGACTGGTTGCCTCCCAGACATCTTTTTCAGTCTGTCTTTGCTGTGATTGAAGGCAGTTCATATGCAAAGGATGACGCATGAATGTGTGTAGGTATTTTACTCCTGCTCCCAAGCTTAAAATATTATTAGTGGGGTTTTATGGCAGGGAGAAGACATTTGCTTGCAGCATTACCAGCTTGCAAAGACCTTATTTTCCCCATACTTATCGTCTCCAATTACCCAGTGCAGAGTTTCTCCTGTGATTAGTTCACATAAGGGCTAATAACCGAAATGTGCGCTCTGTGTCAAAGCACTGGCGCGGCTGAAATAAATTTAAGTGAGTGAATTTACATAGAATTCTACTAACATTGCACATGTTATTAAATACACATAAATCTGATGCATTCGAATGTAGCTCCCTGTTTTAAATTCCAGAAAAAAGACACATAGAGCAGCTAAAGTTCATTTCTTGTATCATTTAAGGCCCAAACTACCTAAAAAATAGGAAACATTTTCATGCAGTTACAATCATTCCAAGTGGGTACAGTGATCCCACAAGCTGTGACTTTCTCTGAAACTGAACTCCCTTTCTTTAGGGGAAAAAAAAAAAAAATTGTGTCATTTCAGCCCAAATGTAGCATAAACATTTTAGATACAGCAGATGACTGAAGGTGTTTGTGACTACAATCAATACTAAAAAACAATTTTTTTTTTTTTTTTTAACATATGACCTTCCTATTCCTAGGTTTTGGGGTTGCATCTTTTGGTTTTGTTTTGTTTTTTTTTTTTGTCCTAATGTACATGCAAACATATGCCCCTTGCACTGCTCTTACATAAAATCACTCTCAGTATTAGCTTTCGAACTGCAGTAGTTTTTGTTCCAAAAGCAGCCCCCCTGCTGCAAATTGCCATTCTGTACCTGGAACTGGGGAACGAGGAACAAGGAACAACTTCATTTAGTGTCTCCTAAGCCGCTCTGGCTGCTGAGCAGTGATTCCTTAAGCAGCTGAGCCTACAGCCTGCACAGACAGGTGGAGACACATAATGAATATTCAAACAGAAATAACTCCTCTGACAGCCATGCTCTGTCCCTCACAGAGCTCTTCCAGCAGTACTCACTCCTTGGAGAGGAGGAAAAGCAGCACAGAGCAGCACAAGCAAAATGTGTTCCTGACTCTGAGATACCCTCACAAGTGGTGCCCAGAGAAGCTGTGGCTGCCCCATCCCTGGAAGTGTTCAAGGCCAGGCTGGATGAGGCTTGGAGCAACCTGGGTTAGTGGAAGGTGTCCCTGCCCCTTATTGAGTTTAAATGATGACTTTAAAGAAAAAAACAAACCACAAAATAAAGTTTTCACTACCCCATGAAAAAATTAGCCAAAATGTTAAGATACCGGTATTTCGTAGCTCTTGGAAGCGTCTTCAGTTAGGCAATTTGATTTTTTAAAAGGTATGAAAACTGAGACAGTTACTGGTGGTTCTGAAGAGTTAAAGAATTCACTACTTGAAATCTCAGTCTTGCTGGCATTTAAACAGTTAAATACTATAATGGGGTCTTGCACAGTCTGTAAAGATAAGCATGTATGGAGTACTTTGTAGAAATTATGGATTATGTCTTTATATATTATTATTAGAACTGCATCAAATTTTAATATGTGGATAAATGAAAATAAAACTTAATTATTTCAAAATATTGTTTCAATTTCAGTTTAGCATAATGCTGTTAATGGTAATGTGAATGTACCAGAAGATTTTTATTCAGCCAACATCCCATTAAATACATTAACATTGCTCTGCTTTTCTCATCAGTAGTCTTTATATTATGTGGGATGATGCCATAAATGGTTAGACAACTAGAAGGGGAAAAAAAACCCCTCTTATGAGTTTATACTTCCATTCCACTTCCCAAGACTACGTCGTTAATATATTATATATCCGTTTATGGGTTATTCTTGATTCCTGTGGTTGCCAGTGAGTCACCAGCTTCAGTTTTCATTTTGTTTTTATTATAGTGATGCCTTTTCCTGGTTTTAGAATTAAGAGTCAAACACGGTTAGAAGGGAAAAAGGGGTTTTACTTTGGTATTTATTTTAAGGATCCTTAGGCGCACCACGCCCAGGTCAAATGCACCTCCATGCACACTGCAGTGCACACCCCCACAAAAGATCTGGTATAACATTATAGGTGTTACTAATTAGCATATCTATCTAAAATTCCCAAATGAGAGGCTCTAATGAGCCCTCCTCCCCAAGGACCCTTCCCCTGGAGGGTTCTATCTCAGTTTACAAAATGTGTTCTGGAGAGCACCTTGGGGTCTGGGGCACACTGATCCCTAACTACAAAGCTTTTGAAATGTTTCGTCTCCCAGCTTAACAAACAAGTTTAAGAATGTAGGCAAAAAGCACTAAGAATACAGAAGTTGTAAAAAGGTATAAAGGGGTTTAAAAGAAAAGGCAAAAAATCGTCATGGCATCAATAGTATCTTTTAAAACATGAAAGTACTGTATTATTTTTTTCTGTAACACTCCTTAATGTCTTTTAGTAATTAGGCCTCATGTTGCTTTCAGATGTTTGCCACCATTACTGCGTGAATTCCGAATCGTGCACGATTTCTGACGATGGAAGTGTGGAGTGTGTCTGTCCAGGGCGGTTCGAAGGCCCAAAGTGTGAGGTGGACAAGTGCATCAGGTGCCGTGGAGGACGCTGCATAATAAACAAGGACAGCAATGACATAGTGTGCAAGTAAGTGTGTGCAGGGGACAGATTTTGCTCAAAATCATACATTTAACAGCAATTTTACTGCACTGTCCTCTAAATCTCTCACACAGTAGCTTGTCCCTGAAGCGGTCACATCAGATCAGTCCCTTTGTGTGGTTCCTGCCCATACAAAACCAACTGACTCCTGACTTTTAAAACCAACTTGTGGAGCATTCCTCCCTGGAGGAAGCACAATGTAGCAGCAGACTGAATGAGTTTTCACTTGGAAGCATTGAAATTAATCAAGTTAATGGTGGAGTTTTACCCTACTGTTGTAATGTCTTCCTTCTACATTATCTGTGACGGTGATAGAGACATACTAAATACTATTGGAGGCACAGGTAACATGTGCTGCTCTACTGCTGAGTGATTATTTTGTCTTATAATAGTTTATTTTCATAATGAGAAAGATTAAAAATATTTTGTGTAACCTCATTGCTGTACTAGCTTCGCAAACTGGAAACTTAGAATACTTGCAATGTATACATATCATAATTATCCATGAAAATATTTATTTTACAAAAAAATGCTCAGATTTACTAAAATACTGATTGCTCTTTGCATTTATTATTTATTTTTTTTTTAAACCATGGCAGTTGCACTAATGGAAAGATTGCCTCTACCTGTCAGCTGTGTGATGGCTACTGCTACAATGGTGGTACTTGCCAGCTGGACCCCGAGACAAACATACCTGTCTGTCTGTGAGTATCCTGCATCCTGTAGATCATTAAAATGCCTGTGTGACAACAAATAATAAAATTATCATGCATGTGTCTGTATTTTTGGTCTCTCTAGGATGAATAATGTGCTGGTTTCAGTTTCAACTTACAGTATCTGTTTTCTAGTTATTTCTGTAGCCTCATACTTCGCATACTTTTTTTGCAAAATGTGTGTTGAAATTTATTCCTAAGGACTCTATTGTGAATGCATATAGATACAAAGATATATCTTTGGAGACTTAGAGTAATTTCAGGTCTGTTCAGGCATTTTTTTTTCTGGAATGGAACCTTGAGGTTGCCTGCCCTGCTTCTCAGAGGTGGATTAAGTCTTTTCTCGTACAAAGATGGCGAGAGGTGGAGACAAAACCCTCCTCCTGATGGCCAGGGAATAGGGAAAATAACGTCAGTGTTATTTCCCTTATGGGGATATGTTCATGTGTCTCTTGTTTCTGCCCTGAATTTCACACTGCCCCCAGTGGTGTGGCTGTTCTGGGGTGAGATTGTGCTCTCCCTCCTGTGCCATGGTTGACTGAGTAATTCAGGGTGCTTTTCTTAAGCTCAGACATAAAATGCCAAAGAAACTCGGATTCTGTAGGCTAGAAGTGAAGTACTGCTGGAAGAAGTAGAAAAATTTACATTCTACTCCTTTCTTGAGAGCTATGGTGTATCTTCTTTTTCAGCAGCTCAATATGAAATACTGAAGTAGTCAGCAAGAAATTATTTTTTCCTGCTCTCAGTTACACTGAGCTACCTAGTCATAGTCTTTTTTTAATATCTTTTTTAGTCAATTATTTTTTTTTTCTTCAGAAGATTCATGTCAGAATTGTCTTCCACTTCTCCAAACAACCTGGAGGTCAGAGCATCCTCCAGGCTGGAAGACAGAATTGGACTCGAGTGTCTCCTTTCCTGGGTGACATAAGCAAATTGTTCCCCAAAGGGATCTGGCACTACAACTTTGTGAATACAGATACAGCCATTCCTTCATTTCGTTGATCTTGAAAGAGAGTTTTATTCAGGCTCTCAAAGGAGGTTCATAAATGCCTAGATTTTATTAGTCTGACCAGTGGAAGAGATGGGCTGAGGGTTCCTCCCTGTGAGAGCTGAAGCGCTTCTGCATGAGAAAAGGGACACAACTGTAGCGGCACGACCATTGAAAAATTGTCAATGTATATTTGTAGGTTTGGGGCTAAAGACAATGTAATTTAGTTTAGCATGGTAGCTCTTATTCAGTTGAAAATACTTTAAGTGCTTATTTTTCTTTTTCATTATTATTTTTTACCTGTTTTTACCATTTTTCCTGTTATTTGTACTTCCTTAAACGTCTTTAGTTGAGGACTAGAGACTGATAAATCCTGGCAAAAGGAGAATATCACAGCTGTAATATGTAAGGCTCAAATATGACTAAGCCTGGTGATTGATTTGATTAAACACCTAGAATGGGTATTTTGGAAGCTTGTGACTTTTCATTAATTTTTTTCGTATAAAACTGTCATTTTCTTTTTCAATTCACATGGAGCACCATAGCATCTCAAGGAAAAAAAAAAACAAAACAACTTTTGTGCTTTAATTTGTGTGTGGATTTACAATACATAAATGCTGCAGCACACACCAACACCATTAACAGTGCTAAAAAAATGGTCATGAACATTTTTAAGGCCACTGCAATCTGGATCAATCTATAGAAATGTGCAGTGCATCTGACAATCAAACTTTGTGAACCCTTCAGGCAGTATAGGCCCATTGTTTTAAAAACTGTTTGGTCAACATTCATGAGTAAACTTTTCAGTATTGTCAGATGGACCTTCCAAGAGAAAAGAATATTGGTTTTGCCTGCTGTGGGTGTGTGCCCGTGTATGTGTGCGTGTCTTGCCGTCGTTATATATAATGCGTTTAAAATCTGTCCAGCACAAGGCAGAATATTTATGTAGGTCTATTTTACTGAAATTCTGCAGATGCTCTGTGGGGTTTAAAAGTCAGCGCTGTGACCAGAAAGTGAACCCTTGTGATTACTACTGTCAGAATGAGGGAATTTGCACTTTAACCACGTTTAATGAACCGAGATGCAAGTAGGTTTAACCTTCCACTTAATGCTGCACATTCTGTGACATCATTCCAGGCCACGGTTCATTGGTTCAAGTCATGCACATTCACATACATTTCACAATATCTACTTAATCTGGGGGACCATTTCTCTAATACACACTTACCCTTTGAGAGTTGCACTGATGAGTATATTTAAAAATACATTTGGAGTGTGTGTATCATTAGAGGAAGAAATAAAAAACTTTATTTTTACTGAATAAATTGGAAAAGAAATGAAAATGCCACTTGGCTTCTATTGCTCATGTTTTTGAGATATTTTACCAAGTTAATCCTACACAGCATAAAGTTTAGTGAACAGTGATGTTGCACGTGTTCTATAGTCCAAACCTGAGTTCCTATTTCTTATCTGTACAGGGAAAGGAACAGAACAGCTATTTAGGTACAACTTCAGGAGTTAAGCTTGTATTGAGGAGCCTCGTTGTTAATTTTATAGAAATAATTCTGTAAAACAGGAACTGTTAAACAAAAGTATGTGAGCTACATCGTAACGTTGACTTCTCTGATTAAAAAAGAAAATTACGTTTGTGTTCTCTACTTCTCTAGAGGATTTTAGGTCTGTTTCTTAAAGAGAAAATTTTGGTCTTCATCAAGGAAAAAAAACAACCTCAGTCTGAAAATCCTGAAAGGCAGTTGTGCAGAGAGATAAAAAACACCTGTCAGATGAACATAGCTTTGCTCAGTGGTTGTGATGCAAAAGTCAGTAGTGAAATCATGAACCAAAGACCTAGACTTGGGATAAAATGTGAAACTCACGCAGATCTAAACTTATTTCAGTGTGTAGTTTATGAAAACACAGAGTGCTGTGGGGACATGATGTGGGTGTCTGGCGGGTAGCAAAGACAGTGACTGCTTAGGGTGAATAATCTAATTTTTTTATTTAAACATGATCTCAATTGCTTTGTCAATGGTCTCATGCAATGAAACTCTCTGACTTGAGGTACCATAAATCCACTGGAAACAAGCTTAATGTCCTGACTGCCACTTCTTAGACTTGGAAGAGTATGGAGTGGGTCTGTTGATCAGCAGTGAGTGGGACATGGGTGCTTGGAACTTTTTATATCCCCGTGTATCACACTTGTGTTTTCAGAATCATGCAGCCCTGAGAATAGCACGCTGCTGCCTATGAAGTCACATATTGGATGTACCTTTCCTGCTTTTTCTCCCAAATGCTCCAGGAGACACTTGTCCAAGGGCTACTTTTTCCTTAACTGGTCTCTAATTCACAAGTGGGTGATTTTTAGAAGAAATAGGAGGTGCCTGGGTTTATTGTCATTCAGCAGGAACTCTGCTTTCTCTCTCACAGCCAGCATCAGTTGAGAATGCAACTTTATACGTAATCAAACCCTTATTATCATTCAGTAAAGACAATAGAGAATAAGATTTATCTGTTCCAAAGGGCAATCCTAAAGCCATAATTATACAGAGTAAGCCTGTAAGAACAGACTCTCCTTTCAACAACCTGTACCGCTGGCATACATTTTTATTTTATCTTCCTGTCTGAAGGTGTCTTTTTAATGTTGAATGCACTAAATGACCTAAATATCAGTTGTGCTCTGGAAGAAGGAGTTGTGGTTTTCACCTAACAATTTTAGGAATGAATTAAAGCCTTGCTGTGGCTTCATATAAGCCACCGAAAAAAAGAAGGTTTTTTGAAGGCCAGTCTCAATGAATGGTCTGTCAAGGTTTTAAATATGCAGAATATGCTGTGATCTCTCTTTGGACATCTATGCAATCTAGTTTATTAATTCTTAGCATTATTTTTAGGTATATGATGATTATTATTCCCCCCACATTATTGTTCTTGCTCAATTAGAGGTTGCGAGAGAATTTCAGAATGTTAAAATTTGGGTAATGACCTTTGCTCAAAAATGTACCACTTAGGGTGTCTTAAAGTAGCATGATCCTACATAGTTACTGTCATTTTAGTATTCCCATACTATATTTTCTAAAGATCTCTTTAGTACTGCTCACTATTGGGTGAGGTCTGTGTGTGATGGTAACATAACAGTAGAAGCATGTGAGATATGTCTGAATTGCACCAGAAAGTTCACAAATCAATTGCAAAACAGAGTGATCAGATCAGATTCACGTGGGAAATAATCAAGGAGTGCTTTTTCTTTGTATTTCACAAACTGTCCATTTCATCTGTTCTATCAGTCTGTCTTTTAATAAATACCTTTATTTATGTCTCTGTTTCCTTCTCACTAATTACCTACCTGCATATACATTCCTGCAAGAGAAGCAAGGTTTAGAGAGAGATTACACCTCGTATGATACCAGTGAAGAGAACTAAAAAGAATTAAAAATTTCAAGTACTCAAGAGTGTCTCTGGTTGTTGAATGGGCAGGGCTTTTATTACAGAATCTTTAGCACAGAATATTGCTCTCTCTCAGCTTTGTTTCTTTTATACCTTCATCATAGCTATATATTGCTGTAATTCCATCTTTTTATTTGTATTACTGTTGTTATTTATACCTCCAGATGGATGTGTTCCATTATTATTATCTGCAAATAAATGTGGTCAAATCATAAGCCCCTTACACTAGGCATTATAGAAATTTTTATATCATTTTCATTTTCTACCTAATAGAAGTACAGCATTACATTAATTGCCTGTGGCTGGGTGTGCTGACCGCTCAGAGGGATTCAAGAGTGTGTTGTATTTCAGTATTAGAACAAACATCAGTTCCTCTGTAGTGAAGAACAAGTCATCCTGGAGAGTTAACGAGGAGGCACAGACCATGCAGGAGCTTGGAAGAAAGTCAAGCTCAGTTTGATAACAGAGGAAACTGAAAAGTGAAGGGTGGAGAAAGAATAAATTACTTCATTTCTTAATGGAGAATTTTGGTCAAGTAACAGGTTAAGGACAGTGAACAACTAGGCAGAGAACAAGTTGTGGAATTGCTTAAAGGTGATAACAAAGTTTGGACCTGGAAGTGTAGACATGGATAAATTAGGAAAAATAGCTCCTGCAGGAGTGAAATAAATAAGAGAGCTGTTCTTACAGAATCCTAGAATGGTTTGGGTTGGAAGGGACCTTAAAGCTCATCTTATCCTGGGCAGGGACACCTTCCACTAGACCAGGCTGCTCAGAGCCCCACCCAGCCTGGCCTGGACACTTCCAGGGATGGGGCATCCACATGTTTTCTGGGAAACCTGCTGCAGTGTCACCAAGTTGTTCCTGTCAGCTTTGTGTCCAGTTGGAGAGGGACACTGTACGAGGGGGGTGTGTGGGGGTGAGCACCTGTGTGTGCAGATGTGTGCAGGTGTTTAGGTCACAGAATTCAGAAAGAAAAGAGTGCATTCCTCTCTGTGGAGGAGCTCCCCTGCAGCTCAGGTGCCTGTGATGCTGTACCTTCCTCCTGACATTCCCTTCTTGTGGAAAAATCTTCAAATATGAACAGTTTTTATGTAAGTGCACGTGCAGCTTGTACAGGTGCTGCATTTACGCCCAGGTTTAGAACTAAACAAACTCATCACTATGGCAAACCTCTGCTCAAAAAAAGGTTCAGGTACATCCATAGTCCAGTTGTGGACAAGAAAGGGACCATAGCATGCAGTCCCCTGACTGGCATTTTCTGAAGGCTGAGTAGAAAAAGCCACTGTGGTGTAGAACAATTGCAGGACTGAAAAGCCTGACTAAGAGAAGGCACAGGTAACCCTGAGAGGCAGTACAAACCAGGAAATTTTACCGAGTATCTTGCAATAAACGCTTTCCATATGATTTCCTAGGGTATATTTAATGAGCTCCCCAACTGCAATTACAACAGGAATTTCACAGCATTCTGGTAGTCCTTTGAGAGCTTTCTTTTTCAACTAAAAATATCTTTGTTATAAATATCTTGAAATTGAACATAATCCGCAGGTTATACCTTTGTATGATAAAAGATCTTTTATCCACTTTGTACCACAAACTAGTATTAGTTCAAGAACTAAATGCAAGCAGGTGTTTGAAGAGTGGTTGTCAGAGGAGGAAATTTTAAGATCTTGGAAAAAGAGAAATATGTATATTTTTCATGGAGCATTTACTAACTAGGCTGTAATGCAGATATCCTTTGTACATTAATTTAAAATTTTTCAGATAAACCTTGCATAGTATTTGCTGCTGTACATCACTGCTTGGGAAAAACATGGAGTTTTTATCTACCTACTTACCCAGTCCTTTCTCATTCCTTTTCAGTTTTACCATTTCAATCTCTTTTCCTTTTGTTTTATTGCTCATTGTAATTTCAGCTACAGTAGTGGTCACCTGGACATGCTTTTTAGACATTTCCTGTATATTATTTTTAGTACTTGTACAGCCTCTGTACTGTACACATATTGCTAATAGCATGGTGTTTAACGAACCTCAGTTTCTTCTTTTTCTTACCTTTGGGATGAATGAGGCTGAGTTGCACTTGGAAGTTGTTCCTTTACAGTGAACATCATGCAGCAACTGTGAATAATGATTTGTGTATAGTAATGTCATGCCCAAACTAAAATTCATTTGTAAAGTCACATTTTATTTTTTTCTCGTATGTTGTGACTAAATTTAAGGGGGTTTTTTTGGTGTTCCTCAAAAGTAATTTTTTATTGGTTTGCCTGCTTTTGGATGATGTAATTATCCTGTTCTGAATGTATTGGATTGCGAGGTAATTTGTAATTCATTTTCAGGTAACAAGTATAAATTTTCTATCCCCTTGCTTCTACATTATGTTCCTTTTATGATGTCGAGGGATGCTTATTAGACAAAACTACTAAAATGTTGTCTGTTCATGTCGAAAATGATTATGGAAAAGTTACTACTTGAAAATAATGGAGCCCTACAATAGAGGGGAGGATACAGAATGTGCAATTATTGATCAGTCCTGGGGTGGGATTTTTGGTCTTTCTTTGTTATGAAAGTTCTTTTCTTTAGAGGGTTTATCAGTGGGTTTAACTCTATTATATCAGCTCCCTGTATGAACAAAGCATATCTGTAGAAGTATTCCTAAATTTATTATATGGAATAGTTTAATGATTTGGTTTAGTGCAGGGCTTTTGTCATCCTCTGGCATCCTACAGAGTTGTGGGGAAAAAGAAGATTTTGATTTCTGTCTTCCAATGCAATTTAATGTAGATAGTAAACAACTGTAATCCAGATGTTCTCTTGTCGTACAAACAGTTTTAATATTAATGATAAGACGAGTTGCAGTGAAATTTTAATGTAAGTGTTCTTAAAAGAGTGAGGTTGGATACCTTCATTAATATCTTTTAGCATATATTGCTGTGTCAAAAGGAAAAGCAAAGTTAGAAAATTACTTTGTATAATGAAGAAATATCATTTATAGCTAAGAAACATTTTCAGTTCCCCTTCCAGCTCTGTTTCTTAAGGACTGTTCCACAGATTCTTTTACACTTCTAGGCTAATCTTTCAATGCTGCTGTCATTTTTGGAGCTGAACTGGTACATTGAGTTGGAAAGCAGTTGTCTGCAAAAGCTCTTTTTAACTGCATATTATGCCTGCTGTATTATGTTTTTATGACAATACCTGTGGCACAAAGAGGGGGGAAAAAAAGAGAAACAAAATTTTAAAAAGATTTGCACACTGCCACAAAATTAGCTTTTTTTTTAACTGTTTTTTCTATTTATTCAGACATTTCATTGTCAAATGGTCAAGTGCCTGTATAACTGAGTTTAGAATGTTCGAGCACACTGACCTGTAAGGGTTATACAGAAAGAGAAGAGAGGCATTTTCTGTCATGAATAGACTCTGTAACAACAGCATGATCAATCTCGGAAATGTAAATATCTTCATTCTAAACATTCCTCACTCCAAGTGCAGCACCTTCATAATCTCACCTGAAAGTTTTTTTAAATGTCTCTCTTTGCAATGCTGTTTCCTCAAAATAGATCATTCCAGTGACATAGACATTCTGTACCTCAGAAAGCACTTCCCAAGCACTCATCTCTTTATAAACACAGAACTAAATTGTTACAGAGCGGGCAGTAGCAGTTTTACTAATGACCTTGGCAGCAGAAGATGTACAAACATTATTTATTACATTCACTTTTAGTTTTCATATTGGTGTCCCCTGTGGTGCTGCTGCTCTTTGCTCTTTCTCTGGTTCTGCTGGGAGCTGGAGATTTTCACCCTGGGATGTTCTCTGTAGCACCCTGCACCACACAGCTGACTCCAGCCTGTTCTTCACTGTCAACTTCCCCATCTGTTTCCATCTGTATTTGTCTGTGTGTGTGACTCAAATTAGGCATTTTCACTGTCCTTTCTCCTGAGTTTGTGATGATGTGAACCTCTTGGACGAAACAAAGTGGCTTTATGTGGTTCTGCTTCGTGAATGCCTTTTGGTTTACTGCAAATGTCCTGTCTGACCATGAAAATGGTACAGAACAACAGGTCCTGTGTGGTGGGTTGACCTGAATTGACAGACAGCCTGTTAAACCAATTACGCTTCTCTCAATTTCACATATTTAAACAGCGTGGAAAGCCGGGATTTCGGGGGGGGAAGGTTTTTCCATTCCGGACGGGACGGCGGGGGGCCCTCAGAGACCAGGGCCGGGCCGGGCCGGGCTGGGTGCCCCTGCCCCTCCTGCTCCCCTCACTCCCAACACTGCAGCACGGACCCTGGGTCGCTGGGAGGGGGAACTATGGAGCCGTCCGACGTGGTTTTTTGAAGAAGCCGGCAGGAGCTTCCAGCCAACAGCCAGCACACTTCACGCTGAACTGAAGCGAATACCGTGCAGTTAGCGGTGCAGGGAGAGCAGGGGGCTCTCCTCACCCTGGACTCTGAACGGTAACAGCAACTTCAGAGGCAGAGGGAGAAAGAGAAAGCTGATCACATGGGACGAAGCTCCAGAGCCTCTAAAGATGGCTTCGGAAGAGAGCAGAGGGCGGTGCCGCGCTTCCCGCGCGCAGCTTAAAATACTTCTTCCAATGCCGTGGTAAAGACTGTAATATCATAACTGTCTCTTTAATCCATTTAAAGTACATGGGGGGATGGACAGTTCACCTGTGGCTTGCGAAAGTTGAAAAAAGTGCCTATGCTAGTTTCTTTAAAAGCCAAGAGAAAGAGGGGGTTTTTAAAGATTGGGGGTGAAAAAAACTTTTGCATTCAAGCCAAAATAACTCATCCTTAAAAAATTAATAACCCCATGTAATGGTCCATGTCTTGCAGTGTAACAAAGCTGTGAGTTTTCATAGAAGGGATGTGTCACACCACAGCAGTTTTTTGTCCTTTTTTTTCTTCTTAAGTCTGTTAGTAACCTTCTTTATAGTCTGTAAGTTTTGTGCCTGCTTTGTTTTCTCCTAATTTTTACCTCACACAAAAAAATCCATATTTCAAACTGAAACCACTACACTAAATTAGTGTTTCTGCCCGGTTCCGAATTCAACCCGCTACATCCTGGTACCAAAGAGCTTGCAAAGGGACAAACTGATGTGCATCAAACTGAACCAGGAGTCAGTTCCCATGCTAGGACCTGAGCAGCCTGAATTTAAATGTCCTGATACCAGAAAATGCTGTTATTAAGAACAATTTCTCTCTGAAGACAATTAAAACTGGTTAAGATCTGCTCATTTCCCATGTTCCTGCATGAGCAGTTGTCCATGTCCCAATCCCATCATTATTCATGTTCCTGCTCATGGCTGATTTTCTGTGTCAAATTCCCTTGCAGAAAATATCCCTTTCCCCTGGGCTTTATTTCTTTTTCTGCTCTTTCTCCCAAGACAAGCCTTTAGTAGCTTGCTGGACCATCAAAGGGCAATCATTTCACCTCAGACTGTAGAAGGAAATGACTTCCAACCTTCCAGCTTCAGTCTCTTTGAAGTTTATTGGAGAAAGCAAGCATTTGGAAAAAAATTTAAATGTAGTGGCAACTAACAATGTTTTTATGAGCCTTCTATCAGATGCCTCAGGTGTTTCAATATTGCTGATTTTTGCAATTAGAATGGCAAGATAGGTAAAGAACTTTTAATATTTTTGCCTCATTTTTTTCTTCTGATTACTGCATACCTAGCTGTAGGATTTTTTTCTTCACCAGCTGTTGTGGTATCATATCTGCTATAAGGTTTTGAAGAATGTAATTGTACATTATGCAATTTTCTCGTGAGCTTGTACTTGAATGCTTCAGGGTGATTCTTTTGTTAGTCTCACTGTCTTATGTTCTTTAAACTGGTTTTAGGACAGATTTATCATAATGATTCTTATATATAGTGGAAGCATTTGAAATATTTAATATAAATTTAATATAATTTAGTTGCAAAGTTAGATATGTCTAACTCTAAAATAAGTTTTTCCCCTTCAATAGTGTAGAATTAAATGCAAATCTCCTGTTATCATAAGTTTTAATCACATGAGCTGAATCCTGAGCAGGAATGATGCAAAGTATCAGTCAGAAATATAAAGACTTTGTTTCATGTTTGTCACATGCCAACAGCATGGAGCTGAGTAGAATATTCTAAGTGTAAATATATATAGTGTTTCTCTACAAGAATGGAGACACTTATTTTGCAGCTGCATGCTGAAAATTGATATTTTAAAAAGCAAGTTCCTTGAATAGTATCTTAGTAAGGTAAGCTGTCAGTGCAAGCATTTTTATCTTATATAATTACTAAAAAGAGATCTGGAAAGAAAAAGGAACAGATGCATCTTCTGAAAGATTAAAGTCAGGTGTTCCTTGTGACTTAGAGTGTGCTGAAGTGATGGTGAGCAGGTGGAAAAGTCAGTCGGGTTCAGTTATAAAATATATCATTGTGGAGCATGTGTGTAACTACTAATTGGGGGTTCTTTGCAGTGAGGAAACCTGAGTGTGTATTTACCATATTCATTTAAGTAAACAAATTTATTTCAATAAACATGAAGAACTTCTAAATTATAATGCAGTTTAACTAGTGTGTGACAATTTATGAGTCAACTAGCAATAATAATCAATGTATGAAAATGAATCAGTAATGCTTTTAAAACCGTCCATGCCTTCCCTCTGTAAAGTTCAAGCACCTTCATAAAGTTTGGTACCAAAAATGAAATTAATTTCTAAAAAAAAGTTCAAGCTTAGTATGAAACCCAGTAAAGAGATTTATCTGAATGTTGGGTTGTGCTGGAATAGGCTTAGGAGCAAAGAGAGAAATGAGCCAGTCTTCTGCAGTGATCTGCAAACACAAAAGAGAGCCCAAAGCATCACCAGCAAAGCTGCCTAGGGCTCTTCTCTAAGAATGGCACTGCTTTTGTCTAGAATATTTGGTATCTTTCCAAAACTTTTGTTATAGAACAATATCAGTTGTTAAGCATGTCCACCTCTAAACTTTGCAATTTATTAAATCCTTAGGAAGGCATCAGATAGCAATAGTTCTTGGAACTGTGTGAGGGTATCGCTTTGTTGCACCTCCTTAAAGATAACTCATGTTGAAATCCATAAATAATTCAAAAATACTTGGAAAAAACATGATTCATTGCACAGTAGGCAACAGAGACAGATGAAAAGTGACTACTTCCTGCTGTTTCCACAAGGAGAGTTTGAGGGTAGTAAGTAGTAAACTTAATCATATTTACAGCAGGTTGAATAAGCAATTGAATTTCATTCAGGTATTTGTTTCTGTTTTGGATGGATTTTGCTGAGTCTGCTGCCATGGACTCCTTGTGCTTGCTTGTATGCATGGAGAGTGTTCTGAATCCCAGTTGAAGAAATATTTGCATATTGATATTCACACAAGGAAATTACAGCGGAATAGCTGTGCATAATCTAGGCACCTGGCTATTGGAACACATATTCTGAATATAAACAGTATTTAGGGCTTTCTGAGGCCAGGAGATGATCCTGACCCTTTAGGACAACTCTTTATTCTTTAACTCTCATGCCTGCTTGCATACAACACATATGTGAATATATTTCTGCAAATGCATGTCTGGTTATACAGTTCAAAATTTAAAAAGATAAAATGTTAATATACCTTTGATAAAATTTTATTATTCAAGCAATTAGAAAAGGCCTCTGGAATGAAGGTTGCAGTGATTATAACAGGAATCAAATACTCAGAAGTGTAGTTTTAAACTAAAACCCTACTCTGAACGTTGTCAGTGCCATGGCAGAGTCCTGCTGACTCCTTCCATGAGGCTTCTTGTCGGTTTTGTAGAAGCACTGCTGTCATTCGTGTAGCTCTTGAGAAGATGCTGGTGGTCTCTTTCATGGGTTACTGGGTTAACAGCTGACATTTATTAACGTTCCCATCGTAATTGGATCCTTTCAGATGTTCAGCCAACTGGTCAGGCACACAGTGTGAGAGGCCAGCTCCCAAAAGCAGCAAGTCTGACAACATCAGTACCAGTAAGTACTTCCAAAAACTGCTATCACTTGTCGAATTTGGCTCAGTTTAGAAATCTAAGCCTTGTGATATTTTAAAATGGGAGTTTGTGTTGTGAAAAATGCTCGTTACCTGTATCTTTTTCTTTAAAAAAAAAAAAACGTACGTAGATATTTCTTGACTTTTTGATTGCCATTTGGTGCTGCACGAGGCAGTTTGGATGCAGTTCTTAGGCCATGAGCTCCCTGCTCCAAGGGCTAGCTGCACTTCCCTTAAGGAAAGCGTGTCAAGTGACAAGCATTTGGCCATATCAGCCCTGTGCAGGGGACTAGTGTGAGAGAGACCTCTGACCATTTAAATCTTACTGAAAGCATCCAAAATAGAGCTGTGAGTAGTGCATAACTTTTGTATTGGCTGTCTGCAGAAGGTTGAATTTTACCTGCTGTGAAAATCGTCCTGAAAGTAAGAATAGCTCCTGCCATATCTTTTTAAACATGTCTGTAAGCATAAAAGGATGGCATTGCTGCACTATTGGCAGCTTAAACTGGACAAGGGTCCCTGCAGAGTGTTGAGTGTGCTGCTGGGGCCCTGCTGTATCTGCCCTGGTCACATTTAGCCCAAGTGAAGCAGCAAAATGAGCTGCCCGCTATTCAGGTCAGCTTGGTGCTTAGATGAAACCTTCCCAGCGATCCACGCAAGTGAAAGAGCACTCACAAAGCTGGAAACAGGCAAAAAAAGCAGGCAAAACCTGGATCACTGTTTCGCTTTGAGGGAATCACAGCTGCGGTTTGGGAAATGGGTTTTTGTCTTGGGCTTCTCCTAGACCCCAGGCTGCAGCATGGCTACTGAATGGAAATTCATGCCTGGAGGGATGTTTTTCAGGATATTTTTCCTGAATGTGTACATGCCAAGACAAAATTAAACTTTTTTATTTTTTTTTTGGCTCCTAAGGAGAACTTAATGCAGTTATTTATCAAATGTTTTCTTAAAAGAGCCTTGTTGTAATATCCTTTACATGCTGAATCTTCACAAGCTGAAGTGAACTCAGGATGCTTCAAGTTTTTATTCAGTACTTCATTTCGTGTCTCTGACAACCTGACTTGGCTTTCAATAAGCCTTCAGGCAGAATTCAGAGCATTTTTCACTTCTTTATTTAGACTGTGTTTAATGTAGAGAAGACACTGCCAGCAGCTTTTTCTTTTTAATAAATCAATAAATGTAGCCAATGAAACAACCAGCAATATTTTTGTTTTCCACCAGTTAAGGGTTGTGATATTAAAGAAATACATGGCACTCCACACTGGCTTTATGCTGGAGTCCTGTTTTTATAAGTCCTTTATTTATAACATAAAATTAGTTGTTGCATGTATTTCTTTACAAGCAGGTACTTAAAGCAAGACTGAGAAATAAGGGTACAGTTGCTGACCTTATTTTTGCAGATAGTCTCATTTCAGGGAAATTATCTGCCAAAATAATGTGAAGCCCATTTTCTTCTTCCCTGTTCCCTCCTCTCCTTTAACATCGCTGTCTGGTCTGTGCACTGTTTTTCTGCTGCGTTAAGCATTATTGTAGTTTTTTTGATTGCCTATATCAACATTACAAAATTGTTGGCTCTCAAGTACAATGCAGTAAAATGCAGCAAAATGCAGGAATGCACCAACCATCTAGAAATTAAGATTGCTCACTGCCTTTTATTTTCCCACAAATAAAGATAATAGATACCCATAAATGCTGATTAATTCTTCAACCAGAGCCAAGCCTACTGAATATATTAAATTAATAATTTCATGACCTAAACTGCTGAAGATCCTGGTGGTTGTCAGTGGCCATGCCACTCCAGTCCAAATTGTCCAGCAATTCCACACATTTTCATGGACTATTGCTGCACATGAGGGCAGGGAATTAGTCCAAAGTATGTTGGTATCCAGAAAGAGGAAACTCCCCATTTGTTTATAAAAGTACTTGTCTGTATGCTATTATCTGTAATGAAGTTGGGTTTTTTATTGATCAGCATTAAAATCTCAAATTGGTGGGTGAAGCTCATCACATGAAATTGCATTGTTGGTGTGGGAAATTATTCTCTTTTAATTAATTTAACTGTTTTAAAGCTGTGAGGCCATGATAATTCAATGGTATCTCCTTCTGTTTTAGGAAGCATAGCAATCATTGTTCCTCTTGTTTTACTGGTGACTTTGATCACTACTCTTGTCATCGGACTATTTCTTTGCAAAAGAAAACGAAGGTAAGTAATTCTATATTTATTTATGAAGTTAAAAAAAAATCTTGTAAGTATTTTCATCTTTCTGATATACAAAAAATCACTTTGTATGAGAAACAAAATACACAACAAATGACCCAAGACTTGTTTCTGGAGGCAGCGAATCAGTTACATTTTGGTTCTTGCTAGAACAACCACGTTCTGTTATTGATACTTATGTTCCACATGCAGTAGCTAAAAAATTGTAGTTCTTACCCACTTTGCTCAATCCTGACAAGGCTGTGTAAGTGTTAATAACTTTATCCAGATGCTTAGAGAACTTAACAGAATTAATGTGTTTCATTGAAACCACATAGTCAAATTTTGAGTATTGTTTACATCTTCGAGTTATATTGAAGATATAAACAATACTCAGAATATTTACTGTAGAGTCCCAAACCTTTTCCTCATTACTGTGTTCCTTTGGTATCTTGCACAGGAAGCCACATTCCAGCACTGAGCATGGAATATTTCGGTCTCTTGAATTTAGCTGCCTTAGAGCCGATACTGAACTTGAGGACTTGTATTTGACTTTTTGACTTTGGGCATTTCTTCCAAGACCTTGTTTGGTGGCCAGGGGAGGCAGGAGTGTTTCTGCTGTATGAGACACCTGAGAGAGCTGCTCCCCTCCACATGTTCAGAGGCAAAAACAACGTTGATGGTGATGCAGATTTAACAAGGGGAGACTCCTGGTAGTAAGGACATGGCCCACTAGGGAAGGCTCGGAGAGGGAATCAGACAGCAAACCATTTACTTCAGGCCTGTAGCTGTCCTGCTTGCTGGCCTTGAGCAGCTGTCTTCCTTTCTCCTGGGGCTTGTTACCCCACATCTGAAACCAAGATAATGTCTCTTTGTTAAGTCCTTTAGAAATATGTGATGAATCTGCTGTTTCTGCAAACGTGGCCATTTATGAGACTATTTCAGTGCTTCAGGCTAAAAGAATCATTTAAGTTACTAAGATCTGGCACCACACACAGCATCTCCCCTTAAAACTCTGGTGTAAACTAGTAAGCATCAATTTTTAAAACCTTTTTGTAAAGCCAACAAGATAAATACATTTCCTGACCATACTGTTAGTAATGCTGACCCTGCCAGGCGCCATGGATGTCATAATGAGCTGCTGTACCTAAAACACCAAGTTTAGTGATAGCCAAATCCTGAGACCAGTTGCTGCTCTGTGAATTATTTAGGTTACTGAGAATTACTTGTTAAATAATAGATTTTCAGTAGAGAAATAGAGCTAGCCTCAATAAAGGACTTTCTTCTTAAAATTATATTTGAAAATGTATTTTAGAGTTATTTTATCTCTTCAGAGAAGACTGACAAGTATTAAACTAGGTGTAGTTGTTCAACACTTGCATGCTACTGTTAAGTGCCTATTTTAGGAAAAATTTTCCATGACATTTCTGAAAAATACAGATCATTTAGTATATTGGATTTCAGACACTGACTGCATCTTACTCAGCCAACAAGAGGACTCAACTGTTATCATACTGACTGTGACCTCCCTGTTATTCCCTTGTAATTCTAGAGAACATACTACATTGGGAAAAAAATTACCCTCTTGAGGTTATTTCAATTGCTCAGGCTGAAATCACCTCCTTAGCTAAAAGAAATGAATTCAGCAACAGAAACAATTCAACTCAATCACTTACCTTCACTGATACCTAATTCAAGGTTAAGTATAAAAATAAGGCTCTATCTTTTATTAAAGCTTGAAAGAAAATTCAAGTTGAACTTGAGTGTTCCAATAACCACTGGCAGGGAATACAAACTGCAATGATGACAAGTTCATACATTTTTAATGCATCGTGATGAAACCATTTGCCTGTCCTCAGTTTACAACTGACTTTGGGCAACTGGTTTGAAATAGAAGTGAAACGAATGAGCAAGGGGACGCGACTCATGTTCGCTCCATCTTCATTCCTGCAGGGAATCTGCAATGAGATTGCCAGGCTTTCCTTGCAAGTGAGGGACATCTGGGAGTAATTGGAGGAAGTCGGGGTTGTAGACAGTGAGTCAGTGCTTTGTATGGATTCATTCCACTACAGCCAAACTGAGAAAAACAATAAAATTCTGCTTCCAGCTTCTGTGAGATCTGTACATAGGCTCAGATTGCTACTTTGCTTGGAAAATGGAAGGATTTTATGATTGTCTCTGCAGGAAACGCTTTTTCATCCGGTTGGTCTTTGAGATTAAAGAGAAACAAAATATCCAACAATTTGCTTGAAAGTTCACTAGCTTCTTTTTTTTTTTTGTATGTTTGTGCATTACAGAACAAAAACTATCAGAAGACAACCCATGATAAATGGAGGAATCAATGTAGAAATTGGCAATCCATCATATAACATGTATGAGGTGGGCCACGACCACAGTGAAGGTGGTCTTTTAGCCTCAGATTTTACTCTAAATGCAGAAAAGGTAATTTCTTCTCTCTTTCTAGTGGCAAAGCCACCTCTTATTTTATGTCTTGCAAAGGTTTTGTCTTTAAATGTAACAAATAGAAATGTAGAACAATGACATTTAGGTTTAGTTAATGAACATAAAACCAAGTTAGATTTCATTAGAATAAATGTCATATATATATTAACAGCTGTTTTGTAGTCTGATGCTTGCTGATGGTCATTTTTCCTAGTGCCTGTATTTTATCAAAATAGAGTTAGAAAGGAACTACAAAATGATTGGTTTTTTTTCTTTTTTTGTCAAGGCAGACATGTCTATAAGCTACCAAACCACAACCTGTCCTTTTAGCCTAGTGGCAAATATTGAAAATTGGAAATATATTATTGTCCACCCTCTGTTTGAAGCACGAAAGAGTGCATGCATACATATGAGACTAACTTATTTCACGCGTGAAAGCTTCCCAAGGCATAAGGACCTGGGATTCCTGGCGGGGCAGAGAGATTAAATGTCTACACAAAGCTAGTAGGTTTTATCATTTCCTTGTACGAGATGCTGTCACTCCTGCAGCACCACTCCAGTGATTGAACTCCCTGAGTGATGTGACACGGGATGAGCGGGGTAATGCCGCGATATCTTTCCTAGAGCTCCGTAATCAGACACACACCAAAGGGCAACCCTCACTCTGTGGCATTTCTGACAAAGCAATAACGGGATTACTGATAGCTCTAGGAATGTCAGCGCTGAGTCACTCAGGCAGCGTGCTCAGTGCTGGAGGTAAGCTGAAAATGGAGTTACTCACTGGAGGCAGAGTGGCTGAGCCGATGCTTATTGTGAAGCCTGGCCCTAATCCTCAGTGGAAAATGGTCATAAAATGCTGAATTTTATTCTTGTGTTGAATGTAAGAATTTTTCATGCTGAGGAATACCTGGAAGGAGGTTTTTATAAATGTAGATCACTCCAAAATAATGTTTGTAGCTGGTGCACTGTTTACTTAGCAGTGTTGATAAGTACACATGGAAAATGCTCTACTAGCACAGGAACTAAAATTTTCTGTTCATACAGGCCAGATACATAGGGGGAGGGTCCACTGCATTCAAGCTTCCCCACACAGCTCCATCAATCTACCTAAACTCTGACTTGAAAGGACCACTATCAACAGGGGTGAGAAACGATGATCCAAGTCCATTTCATTCCACCACAGCCCCTTTCTAAAGAAAGTTTGTCTGTCATTTTTGAGTAGAGGCCTTTTCTGTTGGTTTTTAATTTTGTTTTTCTTCTTTTAATGGAAAGAAGAATAACAGTAAATAATACATTTTCTATTTGAAATGAAGGGTTCCCCTCTGCATACAAAATTTCATCCGTACCCATCATTGTAACATGATCTAAAACTGCAAATGTGTCTTTGCAAAGGAATAAAAAACCAGTAAGCAGTGTGATGCTTTTCCATATTACATAAGTTTATCATGGCATTCACAGCCATGTATCCTGATATATTTCTAATTTGTATGTAATTGCAGGCATTTAGTGAAGATTTTGAAACTTAAAGTTGGTCCCAAATAATGGAAACAAGTGTTTTTATTTTAGAGGAATTTGCACATAAAAATTAACAATTTCCTTCTGTATTTGCAAAGAATATTTTAATTATTCAGATTTCAATAGATTTGTTTCATAAAACAATTCCTTCCAAAACATCAGATCTTTTACTACAACTTAGCATGAGGTTTGCAAACATTAAAATTTAAAATACAAAAGGGACATCAGTATGACATCCATTTTCATGTGCCTCAATATATATCCATCTTTTGTGCCATTCACGTTCTTGCATGATTGTAATATGTTGTATTTGGAAGTTGAATAATTTTTATGGGATGTGATTTTTCTGATGGAGCACAGAACCATGGATTATGAAAGCCAGAGTATTCACCCATCTTTAATTTCTTCTCTTAAATTCTGGCCACTCCAGCTTCTTTCTGTACCTCACTGTACTGCCTTGTGCAATCTACCACTCGAAGAAGTATCATAAGGCAAATCCTACTATTACATATAATTTTAATAACTCAATAAGGCACTGCATAGATGCCAAGGGTCTCTGTTCTGTTGTGGTTATCATCCTTAATAATGGTTGTCAATGAAATAAAAAAGTCCTGACAATGGAAATAGAACTGAATTTCTGTTTTCCTAAATTTCTAATTTTACAAATGCAGATACCTATGGGGACAGAGAGGTAGAACTGAGAGTCGCTTTTCTTTTTTTCTTTTTTTTTTTTTTTTAATTAAATAAATGTGGCTCACCTTGTTCTGCCTCCATTCCAGGAAAGTCTGGACCATGAGGCAATCACTTTGTTGTCTGTAACAGATGGAATGGGCAGCTTTTAACTCACTAACTGAGTAGCTGCTGTAGCTATCCAGCTTGAGGAATATCTGAATCCTGGGCTCAGAAACAGAGTTGATCAACAAGGAAAGGAAGAACTAAGACTACAGTCATCCTTCATTCCTTGTTTCCCATGGTGTACTCAGAATATTTTCAAGTCAGGAAAACCTACCCAATTCTTTCGAGTTCTTTTGGTTTGGGCAATTCAAAGTTTAGCCACTTCTTATTACACCAAACAAATTAATTTTCCTTTTTTTAGAGCTTGCTGGTGTTCGGTATCTGATTAAGCAGATCAGTGCTGATAAATTAGTTGTAACAAAGAGGGGGATTTTGACTACAAGGTGCCCTTTCCTGTTATTAGTCAAAGCTGAAGTCTAATTGGATAGCAAAGTTCTTCTAGAGACAATAAGTCTCTATGAAGTATGAAGGAGGTAGTGGAGACTCAGGGGATTTCTCTCACAATGAAGTGTTTTGCAGCATTAAAAATGGACTTGTCCTGTACTGAAGTGCCACTCATTTCAACAGATGTTTTTCATTACAGTCCAAACAACCAAAATTGTTGAGAAAAGACTTCTCAATTTGTAACTGCTATGATATATTAACAGTGATGCTGGTTTATTATTAAAGTTTAATTTACATTACGAAAGTATTGAATTTTTTGGTCAAATCATGTTGTGTATTTGGGCCACAGAATTCGAAAACATGGTCAGCTATTGATGGGATGCTGATGTCTTAGAACAGGTAATACATGGAAACTGTTGGCTGCAGTTTTCTACTGTTAAACTTGTCACATGGTCTCACAGTGCACCTTCTCTATAAACTCCTTCATATCTATTCTGAAATCTTCCAGTGTAATAAGGTGGACAAGTCAACCTCAGAGACATTTTTTCAAGGTTTTTCATTTAATTTTCGTCATTGTTTTTATGGTTTTAATATCATAATATGCTGCATGTCATGTCATGGGTTACTTTAATAGCATGTCTCATCATGGATTTAATTTTCAACTAAATAATTAACTCATCATCAGGTTTGCAGACGTCCAGGTATCTATTAAATACGTCCTGTTATATTTTATGTGTACTTGTTCTTGTTTTAACAAAGTCATTTCCATTTCCATAAATGCTAATTTTGATTCCATCAGACTGACTGAATGTTTGCTTAATTTCTCTGCAGCCGACGAATTACGCCAATCCAGTATATGCGAAGTTATACGTGGATGGACAAAACTGTCGAAACTCCTTAGCAAGTGTTGATGAAAGAAGAGAACTTCTTCCAAAGAAAATAGATATTGGGATAAGGGAGACTGTGGCATAATCTGCTGTTACCTTTTATACTCTGTATAAATGTATAAAATATAAGGATTACTTTTCTATGTACCAACAGTATTATAATTGTTTTGGCATCAGCATTACCTCTGTTTTTTGTTTGGTTGATTGTTTTCTGGGTTTTTCTTTTGCTGATGACTTTTGACTGACCATTTGTAAGGTATTTTTATGAAAAAGAAACTGCACTACGGTACAATTTACAACAATGCTGCTGAAATAACACACCTTTAAATTTGTTAAAATGGCAAACAACATATTCGTTTGTAGCGTGAAAATGAGCAATCTATTTTCTATGAACTTTTTTGGTTCTACTTAATCGATGAAGATGGTATCTGCACTTTTTCATTATGTAGTCTGGAAGCTGTAGTACAGTGTGTAATTTTGTTTTATTTTAAATGGTGAAAGAATGATTGAATGGTCTACTCTCTTCTTTGTGCCCATTAGAACTTCTGTTCAGATCCTGATGAAGCTAGATAACTTTTCACAAACAAACATAACTTGCTTTTAAATTAGCTTTAGGTTGCCAAGAAGTAAACAAGACTATAGAAGTGAAACATCTAATGATCTGCATGAACACAATGATTATGTTTCAGAAATTCAGTGACTGTACATGATATACTAAACATATATACCATGTAAACAAGCTTTGTATTTATTAAAACCTTATAGAACATAGTAACGATATATCTTGGAAGCTGAAACCTTACTTGCTGTGGGACAAAGCATACCAACTCCAACAGTCCTGTAGGATAGTAGCCACCCTAGAGCACAAGAGGGCATTGCCTACACATGCTTTACATGTTTATTCACTTAATCACACGCAGTACTTATGGATTAATAACTCCCCAGCACATACCGAGCAGTAGGGAAAAAGCCAGACCCCAAACCTTAAGCACACTCAGATGATCACAGCACTCGGTTTTGACAATCACATAAAAACCCCTCACACCTGTTTAGTGATATTAAAGGGTTCAAAACACAGCAGTTTCTTTAAATTAAGATAAACTGTGGTATTGTGGAGGTAAAACAAGCAAAGCTGCATAGTAGTGAAACCTTAGCAAAGCCCAAGTTTCAGTAGTCTGGGTTCAATATCAAAGTCCAAGGATCAAAAGTGAAAAGCATCAGTATCAGTTTCCAGCGCTTCTCTGACCTGGTCTGTTTTCTGTTGTTGCTAAGAGGCAAAATCCGACTCACCTTTTTTAATTTTGATGGAAATAAAGAATACAATTACTTTCAGGTTTGAACTGAATCAAAATATTTTATACATAACTTTAAAGGCACAAAAGACGTATTCACACATATACTGTGGAGGACTCTTCCTTCCTCTGCTAGACATGACTGACTTTTAGCTATCATAATATATTAACCTAACAGATTAAATATGTTTGTGGTTGCTCTTTATTCCCTTTGTACAAGCATTACAAAAATAACTGCTGTTTTATAAGAGATTTTTGTTGTACTATTGTGCATGCATACTACCTATTTCTAAACTTTGCCATATTGGGGCCTTTATAAAACTCTTGATTTATGTAATACTAGTGCAATTTTGCTTGAACAATGTTATGCATATCATAAACTTTTTCAGGTTCTTGTTTAAGTACATTTTTTTTAAATTGAACAGTATTTTTCATTTTGGTTATAATAGTCATTTTGCCTATGTTTCTACAATGAAGTGTTAAATACTTTATAAAAAAATTGTTGACTGATTTATTTAAATGAAAATCTACATACTTAATTCAGTGTGTTGACTAATTTTTAAATTTAACTTATAAAATGAAAGCTAAAGAAAGAGCAAATTGAAGTGAAAGAACATTACTTTGTACAAATGGCTAAATCCCTTTTCTTAATGAAAATTTTTGCTTTTTATACAAATTCTATTTGAATGTTTTTGCAGCTCTGCACGTGTTTGGGTAACTTAGGTGTATAGCTGTATATTAATGTCAATAGAATTTTAAAGCTCTTATTTTTTCTATAAAAATACTGTATTAAATAGTTTCATACCACACAGCTACGATTCCACAGGTTCTGCCTTTGTTCTGCTGACATCATCAGAGGTGGATTAGGCCCTCATTTTTTGTTGGTTTTTTTTTTTTCTTCACAATTACAGTTGTTATGTTATGTAAGTAGTTGGACATTTCAGAAACTTTACCATTCATTTTCTGGCAGAGAATCTCTTATCTTCAAAACTCATGTAAAACTAAATTTTATCTAGTGGTTATAGCAGTAACGTGATTTTGAAATCATGAATTCTTACACAGGCCTGAGGAATTTGACTTGTTGTGATGTCTCAGTTTCCCTTCAATGAGACAGTTTATTTACCTTACACTTGCTTGAGAGTAAATTACTTTACAAAAAATAAGTTTATTTCCTTATAAATACACAGTTGATGTTAGTGGAGCAATTAAATATTGGATATTAGATCAGAATGAGGTCCTAAGTATGTAGGCAGAATTTTCATGGAGATATTGACCTCTACCACTGCCATACTTAAAATTGCACATAGGTGTAATAATCTACAATGGGGTTTTTTGTTTGTTGGTTTTTTGCTGTACCAAGGTTCTGCACAGGAGCTGTTTCCACAATCCTTTAACAGCCCCAGAATCCCCCGGTTCCATAGGTGGGCAGAACACACAAGGAGCTGAAGGGCGAAGGGTTGAGGACCTGATCAATTACTTATATGTGCATCCTCATCAGTTCAGTAAAATGTTTATGGGCAGGAAATTCTATAAAATTTTAGAAGGGACAAGAAAAATGTTTAACTTTTTACATTCCCAAAGCCTCTTTGCTGTTATTAATGGCACGGATTCATGTGTGTTTTAAGTTGACACAAGCTTAGAAGTAAAAAAAAAAAAATTGGCTGCATCACTGATAAAGCATCTGTCTCTTCACAGTGTAGTTGCAAGGCTTTTTCTGGTTGCTTTCCTGTGAAAGCATTCAGTGAACATTGATGTGAAATGCTAGTTCTGTACTATTCCACAGAATTCATCAGGGTAAAATTTTTCTTCCACAGTGCTAATGATTTTTCTTAGCAAACAGCAAGAAAAATCCACAAACAGCAGGTATTAAATGTTTTTTTAGGGAAATGGAACTTCTGATCAGTCTAACCCTGAAACACACTGTTCACTGACTCTGTGCTCTCAGGCTAAGGAATACCCACATTTTTATTCAACAGGCAACAAAAATGCACGTAAGTTTGAAGAGGGGCATGATGTGATCCATCACAAACTAGGTTCTAGAATTCTTTGCTAAATGGAGAATCTCTATGCAAAACATGAAAAAGAAAAAAAGGATTTGTTCAAAATTTTATAGTTGTGTCTAATGGATTTGTTTTTCCCCATGGAGGTTATTCTAGTTTATTTACACACCAGTGCAGTGGAGTCTCTGCCTTGTGATCGGCCTCTTGGTCTATGCAAGAGTCTACATAAACTCTAAATGATGCCAACAAAAGTTCTGAATGACAAACTGAGATGGGTGACACTCTGGGTACTCTGATTTGTCACTCCACACAACTGGGACTGCCAACATCAATGCAGTTCCGTTGATAAACACACCAGGAAGCACATTTGAGAACATTTATTTTGAGAATATTTATTTTGCTGTTGCATTTTCTAATTGTTTCCTTTTCATTTCTAAGGCAGTCATGGTGTTTGGTGTTTGCAGAAGGAAACTGTCGTGGAATGCCTTTAAAATTTCTACCTAAGTCTATTACTTAGCAGTGAGATTGCTGAGAAAGTCCTAATATAGCAGCAATAGTTTTATTTTTATCAGAGTCAGTGCAGTCACGTACATTAATGGAATTTTGTGTAAACATTTCAGAAAATTTGTGGAAGTGCCTAACATATCAGAATAGAACCAAGTGTCTTCTCATGCATCCCCTTTTTGGAGGATGAGAAGATGATATAGGGACGCAATGTCAGTGATGATAAAAGGTCCTCAAGGTTGTTGGCCTTAAAAGTAAAGACATTTTTCATGTGGAACAAGCAGACCAACAATGGATCTTGTCTGTCCAGCCCTGGGCATCTCTGCAGAAGTGTTGAAGCATTTGGAATTTTTCAAGTCTTAGATGGACGGAAGGATGGCTGGTGGAGGGAAGGATAATTTATCATCCTGGGTCACTAATTTATCGTGCTTACCGTCTCCACGTGTGAAATACAGATCTCATGGAAGTAAGGGTTTCTCATTTAGTGCCCATATTTTAAGATGACAAAAAGGAGGAAAAAAGCCTGAGGATTCTTTTTTGCTTCCCTGTGCCAACTGCACATCACTTGGTACGTGTTGTGCCTCTCATGACCTCTGACAGTGATGTTCAAAGTCGCACTTGTATAGAGGGAACTGTCTGCTGGCCTCAAAGGATGTTCAATGAGTTTTCCCTGGAAAGAAGATAATGGTACTGCTGACCTCCACTACTGCTACTAAGCCTACTAATGATCCATTTTTTGGTAAAAAAAACCAAACTTTAAAATACCAAGGTACGTACATATACACAATGTGTATGGTATCAGAACTCATCTGCAGCTACTCCGAGTAAAAAATTATGTTCATAGGTGAGTAGAAAGTGTGAAACTACCATGGAAACTCAAATGAAATATTAATTTAGGATTACTGCTAAAGTTCTTTTAAAGTATCTGTTCATCCTGAAGAGAAAAAACAAAAAAGGATTAGAGAAGCTGGTCACTGACTTTTTCTTAAAATATTTCTTAAATAAACAATTTTGAATGTTACAAGAGTTGGCACCTCAGATGATTTCAGGAAACAAGCTGTGTAGTCCAACAGTTTCTCACTGTGTTTGTAATGTGGTAATGCACAAGCAGCATTCTGTCACACGAGTTGGTGTTTGATGATTCAATAGCGATAAACAGAATAAGGTAAATCTGTGTAGATGCATGAGAACACTTGCTGAAGAGATGACCTGCTCAACAGGTGAGTTTCCAGACACCTGAATAACTCAAGGGGTTGGCAAGGGACTGCATTTGAGCCTCGGGGAATGAGTTTACACCTGATGATGTTTAAATGTGGTGCCCTGTGTGTGTGTCTGAGCCGCTCACCAAGCTCTGTGACAGACCAACACCTAAATCAGCACAGGAGCCACAATGGAATTGCTCTGTCCAAAGAGCAGCAGAAAATGTATGGACAAAGTTTTAACTCCATCGAGGACTGAGCTTTGGGGTATCCCATGGGGTGGAGTCCTGGCCTATAAGGAAAGCAGGAATGAAGCTCTGAAGAGCATGAGGTTGCTGGGTGTGAGAGCAGAGACACCTGACAGGAAAACTGTAGCAGAGAGATTCAGGTGGAGCTTCCTGCCTTCTGCCTCAGCCCTCACGGTGTGCTGTGGACATCACCACACCCTGCCTTTCCTCCGTGCATTCAAGAGTTTGGCCAGGTATCCCCAGAGCTGCCCAACAGAAATTCTGCACGCTTGGTGAAATATATGAGATTAACTGCTTTGTAAATCAGGAAGTGATTACAGAAGTGTAAGTATAGCAGCCAGAGTCATGCTGTTATTTTGAGGTGATAGAGGTCCTTAACCAATTTTCTTTTTAAAAAGGAAATTTTTCTTTTTAAAAGGAAAAGGAAGAAATGTTCAAGTAATATTCCAGCATACTGGGAGGGGGTCTGCCATGTCTTATAATAATACATCAAGAGAGATGTCCTTCAGGAAGAATAAAACAAGATGGGATGAGTGGTCTAGTTTACGTGTAAGGTTAAGGTTGCCCTTCTCCAGGCAGGTCTGTAATTCTGGACATCTCTCTTCTCCTACCTCACACAAAAACGTCACATGTGCATATCCTGCCCTCGTGTGTACACTTGTAAACGTTCAACTTAAAAAGTCTGGTCTTGTCTGCTGCTTTTCAGAGCAGGAGGAGCACAGCAGCCAGGTAGTTTTAAGGTGCCCAGTGATCAAATCTGTTGGATCAGCCTAAGCCATGTAATTATGCAATGCTGCATGTCTGTCCTCACTTCAGGAGTCGCAATATTCCAATTAGAGCTCCTTGGCAGTCATTTGAACTTCTCTTATGCAGTCAGACTGTTCCAGGGCTCTTTGTACAGCAGAACCAGAGTCACTGTGTAGTAAAAGCTGTGCTGTGTGTGAACTCCCCAAGGCTGGTGTGCATCCCCTGCTCCCCCAGACTGGAGATCCCATGGACTTTTGGTGTCCTTTCCACTGGCTGTGGTGAGCTATGGTGGTACAAACAAAACCCATCTACCCTGTAGGGCTTTGTAGTTCAATAGGCAGTTTGAAAATTGGTCTGTCATAAAGAGTGCCCTTCTTTGGGATTTGTCTGCGTGTCTGATTGGGTTCGGACCTTGTTCTGCCCTCATGTGTCTTATCTGTCACTTTTCAGAAGATGTTAAGCCTTTGTGGAAGATCTGTGATGATTTTCTGCATATATTCAGCTATTTTAATCATCTTGAAATTCCTGAAATCCTAGTAGTTCATTGCCCTGAAAAAACTTTAATGTAATTTTTTTCTACAGTTTTAGCTTTAGTTCATTTTTCCCAGTTTGTTTCCTACATTGCAGAATCAGCTATATTTCTCCCCTATTCTTAATGAACATGAATAAAATAAAACATAATGCTTAATTTGAGATTGCTATTATATAGACATATATATATATATATATATATATATATATATATATATATATAGACACTACCACAGTTGTGTCTGACGGGGATTAAGTTGTGCTTTTTTCTCCTTAAATTAAAACATTAATGTAGCTTTCAGTGATAGGTACTAAAACATCTTTATAAATATTTGAAAAGACGCTGTTCAATGAACTGTGCAAGACAGGAGGCTGACCTCGCACAACTAATTAATTACCACAATCAGAGGAACTCCAGACAAAGTACCCTCTCCGGCAATTTGAGAGGTAATTAACATTCATGTCTCGTAAAAGTCACTTGACTTCCAATTATGATTAAATATGCAAGGGCACGGGGACACCGCGAGTGGAAGGGCTGAGAGCAATCCCCGAGTACGGCGGCAGCAGCTGGAAAGCAATGTCAGGCACGGAAGGACTGTGTGGGAAATAGGGATTACACATCCTTGTGTCCCACTGAAGGACTCCTGGGGTGAAGGACCACCATCACCGCCACTGGGTTTGGCCCCACTTCTTTAGACCAACAAAATTCTTAACTGGTTATTTCCCAGACTGAATCCCACTGGACAGTTACAGCTGTCCATAATCCTAACCAAAATATTATCTACCCAGTTTTAAGAATATCTGGCAAACGATATGACAGCTCTCATGCATTTTGTTATAAAATTAATGAGTCTTAAAGGGTTGAACAGCATCTCTTGTCACTGAAAAGTCCTAATTAAGCACATCTGACTAGGCAACAGTGTCCTTCTTTAAGGAATATCAAAATTGAAAGAGACTATTTAATTACTTTTAAGGGTCTATGATCAGCAGGACAAACCTCTTTTTCATACTAAAAGCTTCATACATCCATTACAATTTATGTCTACTGCTATAAGTGTTTTAAAATGTAAATAACATTTCAATATTTGAAAATAACTTCAAGAATTTTTCTCACTTATCTTTTAAAAGTAGACTTTTAGACTTTTTAAAAATTGAATATTTTAATGAAGGAATAAAATAATTTAGGTTAACAAGCACATTAGCAGTAAATGAAACAGCAAATCATTTACCATAATGAAAATGTAATTGAAAAGCAGCAATCGTATTGTCTGTTTAAACAGCCATATCCCATAAATACAGTATGACAACCTGGATCTTGTCACATATTACTGTATCACATCCTATTTTTGTTGACATCATTATTATTAGAACAATTGTTACAGTCCATCAAAGAGAAAAATGCTGAGGTCAGTCACCCCGAGGTCACCCCGGGGTGGTTAATTGCTTCCATGTCAGCCAGGAACAGGCAGTAACCTGTGAACATTGAAACTGCATTGCAATGCTGGGTCAAGAGTGTTTATTTGTACAGCTTGATGTAAAATACAAAAGTCCATCGAAAAGGATGCTTCACCCTGAGAGGAGCTTGGTGACCCTCTGAAGGGGAGGGGATAGGAAGCACTACCTTCACTGGGACAAGGAGCAGTTAATTAGTCCATCAGGAGAGGAGATGTGTCTTGACCTAATAAAGCAACAGTTGTGTCTCAGAGGAAGGGAAACGAGGCCCTTCTTAATTAAGAAAAACACCTACGCAGCCTTGTAATGGCAAGAGAGCAAGATTAGATCTGGGACAAGCCTTTGGGGAACTCACAAAATCTGCCTGGCTCCGTGAACGAGTGCTGTGAGAGGGAACTGTCTCCAGAGGTGCCGCTCCAGAGGCGTGGAGAAAAAGGATGGAGACTCCAAGAGGTACATGGAAAGCTACATGTAAGTTACCTAAAACTCAAAAAGAAGAGGAGAAAAAGATGAGACTTATGATTTTGAGGGGTTTCTTCATTTGCAACTATGCGGTGTATTTTAAGTATGGATATTATGAAGAAATAATTCTGTTTAGATTTTCCCTTAGCCGGCTGAGGGAGCTTTGAGGGATGTCAAAGTCCAGGGTAATAGCTCCACACAGGAAGTTAAAAAAAGGAGTCTAACCAGTAAAACACCTTATACATCAGATGGGATCCTTTTAATTCTTGTTTTCTGCTGTTTCAGAGATTATCTATCTCTATAGGTACAATGCATATCCAAACTCTGTAGGACTCAGTTACTTGAAGCCTCTTATTTCTTAAATTGTTTTCAACCCTTCTTTATTCATATTCCAAAGTACTCAAATGCAATTCTATTTCTTCAATGTTTTCATAAGATTTTTTACTTCCTACTCTCTGGCAGTTTGAAAAAAGTCGGGGAAATTAACTGGGTTTTCATGGGTACAGATAAAATAGAGTTCTTCGTGCGGAGCTGTTCCTTTTATTTATATTTCCTGCAATTTTAGAGTTCGAATTGCAGTTTAAAATTTGTGGTCTTTTGGAAGAGTTGAATGACAGAAAAACAGAATCATACTCATTACGGATGACAGAAACCCTGTGGACAGCACCAAGGGAGGGAGCTACTTAATTAAGAATAACAAATACAGAATCACAGGGCTTGACAGTACCTTGGGGGTCTTCTTGCCTTCTCCACGTTTCCCTAACATCATCAGCTATAGCTCAGCCAGCCTCCACAGGCATTTCTCCAGAATTTTTGAAGAGTGACAGCAATGCCCTTAAACAGCCAATTTCAGCCCTTGCAGTCCCTTTTTTTTTTTTTTTTTGATGATGCATAAGTCTCAGTTTCCACTGGTGAAGTTTAAAGCTCCACGTCCCACCCACCATGGACAAACCATTCTTCTTTCTACAGCCCTTAGGAAAGTGAGGAGTTAAAATGAAGCAGAGATGACCGTGTTGTGGTGGGCACATCTCGGTCCTGCTCTACATCTCACGAGCACGGAGGGTCCTGCTGGAATGTCATCTCCAGCCAGACTGTGGGGCAGCACAAAGGCCACAGGTGTCTCATTGTCCTCTTCCCCTGCATCTCACGGTCTGTGTGGGATCTCTGAGGAGGGAGGGGCTCACGGAGACTCTTTGCTTTCTGTCTCCCTTCTACTGCAGCCCAAGTGAACACAGAGCTCTGAATTGCCACTTGTAAATCTTGCTCTGTAAGTGAAGAGATGCATCGGTCCCTTGCTGATGCCGGGCACGATCTGTAAGGAAATAACCCTCAAATTGAATTGGCACTGTGAGCAGACATCTTCATATTTCAGCAGAGAAAAACCCCAAACAAACAAGGCTTGTATCCATACCTCTGCAAAATTCTGGACATCAGAGAATCATGTAGACAGTATTTGATGTATCTGAGAAGTTGGACTCGATCCCTGTGGGTTACCTTGAACCCAGGATGTTCTATGATTCTGTGATAATGTAGCCAATAAATCTGATTTCATTATGTCTACAAGGGCAAGACTTGTGCCTACAAAACATTCTGAATCATTTCTGCTGGGGAAAACCTCTGAGCTTTGCCAGGCTGAAGTAAGGTCCGTGCTGGTAGAATGCAGAAGAGACTTTCTCCAGGATGACATTTCAAATAGGTGGTGTCTTGTCATGTTCCCAGGCGCTCTAGTGAGGTGGGGTTTTTTTGTTGTTTGGGATTCCTCTTACCTACCCCTTCAGCATTCTTAGCTGCTAAAAAGAGGATTTCAGAAAACAGAACAGAAGACAAGAGAAGTGAACACCAGAAAACAGTCCCGGGAAGGCCCTGACCCCACGTTTCCTTCATGAAGGGCAAAAAAATGCTGCTGTGTAAAGGCTGTAGTTGTGAAAGGCATTGGATCTGTTCTGTGTGGTTGCAATGATCACACCCATTTTCTCTCCAGCTGGTTTTAGCAGCCCTTAACTTGCACTCCAGCTCCCCCCCTCACTCTTCACCTTTGCCACTGGGCTCTCTGGCCCCGAGGAACTGAAATTCTGCCATTTCTTCTCTGATGGCTCTTGAATTCTCTCTCAGCTCCACTTTGTGCTGACCTCCTCTGGGCACAGGCTCACGAGCTCCAGACGACGGACATCTCAGCCAGCTTGGCTGGACTGGCTCCCTTCCCTCAGGGCTCGTGATAACCTTACAAAGTAGGGAGGTTCATGAAAAGTTATATTTCTAAAGGATACATAGGGAAATTGACATTTGTGATAACAAGGGCATCTCCTACTCAGTTTTCGTTGCTGTCACTGCATAGAATTTTTTTATTTCCATTGAAAACTCTGCCTGACCTAACCTAAAACAGCCTTGCAAAGCAAAGTGCTCCATTATCCTACTTTTTCCCCCCTGTAATTTCAGTTTTGATTGCTTTTAAGAGTTCTCTGTACCTGTTCTGCTTGCTAAGCTGGGGGGAACTTGGCAGCAATCACCACAGAGATGGATCTGCATTACTTGATACTGCTCTTGGTGCTGCTTAGCTTTGTATTTGAATATCAAAATCACTTTTGTAAGTATTTCTTGTGTCAGTGTGACATATGGCAACACTGGTTTTTTAGGAATTTTTAGGAATTTCAGAATATTTGAGACTATCGTGCTACAGAAACACATGGATGTCTTCTGAAGTCCAGGTACATGGGCAGGAAGAGATTTCTGATTTTCATAGCCCGGTCTCACATAATTAAATTTCTAATAGGAAACGGATATTTACATAACCTTCTCTTTATGAGTGCTCTGAATTCCAAGTTTGCCAGGAGCAGAGTGTTTATTGTGATGTAAGTGACATGTATTCAGCGTCCTTTGCTTTCCTTAGATGATGGCAAAGAAAAATGCCACTCATAGGGACTAAACAGCTTTACTCATGAAACATTGCAAGTGTTGAATTTTAATCTAATCTACTTAACTATTTTATCAACATGCTTTAAGCTGATTAAATCAGTTTCTTTATGCTGTAGGATTTAAAATCCCTTCTCTGAATGCTTTCTGCGTGAGCTTGCAGTTCATCGAGTGTGTGTGGGAATGTACAGTGGAAATTAAAGGCTGTTCAGAATTCTGTGTAGCAAACCTGCTTCTTAATGACAGGATATTTTTTTTTAGGTTCACTGTGCAGTCAGGGCATATCAGTTTGTTTTTTTTCCTGATCCAAGTTTACTGCTGAAGGTAGCAATGTAGTTCACACTAGAGCATAAATCTGCAGGCTGAAACCCATGTAAGAACACACAGTATTGCTATTGAGAGTACTCAAGTGAAAAATCTGAAAAATTGTGTATTTTAAAGTGCTTGTTAAACCCTGTTGCCCTATGGAAACGTCCAGGCCTCTTGTTTACTTTCATTTTTCAACAACAATAACAATAATGTCACTGCAATGAACGTTGTTTGGACACTGCTGATGGGCATCTGGATGTGAAATGATAGTCACGGGCCAAAGGCCAAAAAGAAATAAGAACCATCACTCTGTCAGAGCAGCACCATCTTCTCCACAAAGCCTGGGGAAAACCTTGCTTTCCCAATGCACACCTCAGGACATTCCATGATTTAATGCTGCAAGTAACAGTTTGGCCATTTCCTGGTCCCCTGGGCTCTTTCATGCCTTGATGGAGCTTTTTTTTTGCTATAAAAAGTACTGCCCAAAGGGCAGGGGCTGTCAATGCCCCACCCCCTGGAGCACAGGCTGGCTTTGGACAGGGGCACTCCTACACGTACACCAAAATCTCACAGAAAAGAGTTACAAACAGTTTCATATGGTCTCTACTTCCCCATCTTCATTCTCAATAGTTTTTGCTCCTGAGACTATTTTATAAATTCAAAATGTATTCAGAATAGTTCACTAGGAAAACACACTGATCTAAAGTGAATGCTTAGATTTTAACCAAGACTACCATATGTGGAGTATATCTGCTGGAAGAAGGAAAAATCCAGTTCTTGGCAGACAGAGATAATGTAATTAACTTGAGTTACATCACTTACTGCTGTATTCATGGACCCAAATTCAATTCTCTTTGACATACCTTTTAAAAAATCCATTATTATGAAAAGTAAAGTGCAGCTTCACTACTGAAACTCCTTTTGAGTTCCTGCTTTTCTCTGCAATTTAAAGTTCAGTGCAGAATGGACAGGGAGCCCTGCTTGGTTCCTGAGCCTGGAGAACTCGGGCTGAAAGCAGCACAGGGTCATTGATCTGTGTCCCTTCCTTGGAATCCATCCTGTCCCATCACTCCTCCTGGCACAACCAGGTGGTTTCATCTTCCTTCAGCATTCAGGATCCTATACAAATAATAATGTTTTTATATATGTTATCCATTCATGAGGGATAATTAGCATTGCCAATCAGCCCCTGTACCCAGCATCTTCTCTTTCTTTGCTCTCAACGCTCTGACACCTGTATGCACCTTGCATTGCATTGCACTATATTATTATAGTAATTATATTATTTACAGTTCTCAGCTGATGTTTCGAGTAGAATTCCTCTGATTTAACTCCATACACTGTTCATCAAGTAGATACAGCTGGGAAACATGGTGTTGCCACTTAACAGAGAATCAAATTGCACAACAGATATTTTGCCTCACCACCTGTCAGAAACAAGGCAACTCTCGTTTCTTTAAAGAAATTAAAACTGTTTATTATGAACAGAAAACAAACAAAACAAGTCCGGGACAAAAACAGAAACTAAAACTAAAAATCCGGGTCCGCAGTGATCACAGACCACGGTTGCCGAGCCGGCTTTGCTCCCAGGGCAGGGAACCTGCAACGCTGGGGTGACTCCAGCTAGTCCAGAGTCTATAATCCTTAAAAAGTTCTCTGGATAGGGATAGAGGCCAGACGACCCAGCATCCAGCAGCACCAACAACTAGCCTGTGGCAACTAGCGCTTTCTTCTTTGTGGCAGGGACTTTTATAATGTCCTGGTCCCGCCCATGACCACCCACTGCCCGGCCCCCAAAGTCTCTGTTGATTGGTAAAGTCCAGGGATGAGGTGATATCTTTCCACCTGTGGCTCGCTTGCTGCCCAGGGGACAGCTGCTCGGTGATGTCACTCAGTTGGAAAGGCGGGAAAGATCCTCACTAAAATTTGGGGTTCCCATGGAGCCCGGTTGCAGGGTGGCAGGTAGGAGCTAAAAATAGCAGGTGGTCACTTAACGAAGGCTTGCCTGTCAGCAAATCTCAGAACTTATTAAAAAACTTACGGGGGTTAAACATTTGTTAAAAACATTGATTTTGCTGTAAAACACAACTTTTCAACATTAAAGCATCTCAAGGGGTAAGATAACAGCGTTGAACATTCATAAAAATGAGTGAAACATTACACTTTTAACAATTTTGGGGATTAAGAGGGAAAACAGGGAACAAACTTGGGGATCTATTAACAATTAGGATTTTAACAAGGAAATATGCAAACATCTTTAACTCTATGACTTTGTGAATCATTAATTGCAGATGGAGAATTTGAAGATGCAAAAGGCCAATTCTTAAATTTCATATATAACACCACGTTACACTTTTCCATCTGGGCTGTGTATGTATGCCCTACTCATGCAAATATTCTGCAATTCTGGGACTCTCCATGACCAGTATGAACTGTGCTCACAAATTCTGGGCTCCGGGTGGGTGTGACATAACAGAGGATAGAGCAGTGGGAAGGCACAGCTGGTGGCCCTCTCATGTAGAGGGTTAATTGTGCTTGATGAACCAGTGAGGTGGAAAGCAAAATATTCACCCACTCCCAGCTTTAGCTCTCCACGGCCCTGGTAAATTGTTCTGTAAAACTCTTTGCTCAGGAATAAAGGCTGCAGGAGGCTGTTTTTAATGGCAGGGCATTGTGAAACTCATATAATGTGCCTCTGGCTTTGCTATTGTTCTTTCTTTGTCTATAAAATAAGGTGGGGTGAGGCACTTTGCTGCTCTGTGTGTGTATCCTGAGTGTCACACTGCATGTCTGGCTGCTGCTGGAGGGGGTGGCTGGAAGCTGCAAGCTATGGAAGCCAGGTGCTCTCACAGCGAGAGTAATTTTCAGCTCTGGAACAGCTTTTGTATGTCTAAAAACCAACAGGGGCATTCAGGAAATGGAAAAGATAAACTGCAACAAAATGAGTGCCTGTTATCAAGCATTTTACCCACTTTTGGAAGCTCAGCTCATCTCTGCTCCACAGATCAGCCTCTCCCCAACCTCCCTGATGACCACGGCCACCTTTGCTGAGAAGAAAATTCATCTGCCTGTGTCCATGCACTGGCTGCTGCTGCTCTGGGGAAGGTAAGCAGAGCAAACCATCCGTTTTGGAGCAATAATACCTGTGACTCTGAGGTGTGCTTACAGCAAATACCTCCTGTGCCAATTTAAAACCCCCAGTCTTCACTGTTTAATCAACTGCAAAAGCTGTTTATTGCTTTCTATACATGAGTGTCTCAACGCCGTGCTTTAATTAACTGCGTCGGCCTCGGCTGTCATTCGACACAGCTTTTATTGGAAGAGATGTTCAGTCCTGTCTTTCATAACTGTGTCTTAAACACATCTGTACTGAACTCTTTTAGGCAGGGATTAGTTTCCATCAGCTGTCTTTTGTTCGTTTCACATTCGCCCACAGGCAGCCTCATTAAAGTCCAGCACAACTTTCCTGCGCTGCGACTTCTCCCAGCTCCTTGGCCAGATTGGGGAAGCTGTGGCCTAAATTTGTTTGCTCTTCTCCTGGAGAGCACTCCCAGGGCTGATCTTCACCAACCCAACATTCTCCTGGGTTACTGCAGCTCCCTGGAAGTCGCCTCGTGCTGGTGAGCTCCAGCAATGACTCCGACAGTTGTAGTCCAGTGTCAGCCCTGGATGCACCTGAGAGCTTGGAAATTTCTCCAAAACTGTTTTGGTCCGGACGCTTTTTCCTTCTTGCCCTGCCTGAAGATCCATAACCATGTTCTTCACTCCTTTCTTTCTTGCCTTTGTGCATGCCCAAGGCATGGATGCATTGCCCAAGCCTGCAGGCTGCTGCAGCACCTCAGGCGAGCAGCCCGTGTTCCCTCACGGCCCCGTCGGAGCTCCACACTCCTCCCTTCCTCTGGTGTGTCCTCCTGGCTGCACTTCATCACATGGGATGTCATTTTCCTGGCTTTCCAGCCTGATTTAACCAACTGCTTACCCACCAGCGCGGTATTTTTTATTCCTCTTTTATATTCCTCTTTATAAATGTTAGGTTAGAGCTTTCTAATTTTACTGTTGTAGATCCTTGGAGAGTTTTTGGAAGGGAAGGGGATATATTTCTCTGTTGCTTTAGCCAGAAGCAGCTAGAAATCTGGAGGTGACATATCCAAGCTGCTCTCCTCCCCTCCAGCCTTGTCCTGGGGACTGGCAGTGCTTGGTCTCTGAGGAGCCCCTAATCACCACCACCCTTCAAACCCACAGGATGATCCCTGGAAGGTTCCAGTCCCGCCTCTCACACAGACCAAGGCTCCTGACTGATCCACTGATAGAGGTGCTTTTATGTCTCCATTATCGCTGTGTTTGTGTTCCTTTATTTCCCTCTTCTTCTTGGCATTTTAGACACTGTTACCTGCCAGCTAACACAGCCCAGCTCTTTACAGGTAAAACAAATTGTGTCTTCATGGCTATTAGTTAAATATTTAAGAGAATTTAGCTATCAAACCCCTCCCACCTGAGCATCCCACCCCACCTCTGCCCACTATCAGGAAGGGCACCCAGCTCACAGGGTAGGAGGAAACCAAAGTAAAAAAAAAAACAAAACCAAAAAACAACAACAACAAAAAACCAAACCAAACAAAAAAAAAAAAAAAAAAAAATACCCCAAGAAAACCCAACCAAAAACAGGACTTTATGTCTGACCCAAAACTGCTGCAGATTCTGGGCTTTTGTGTTCGGTGGTGAGGCTGAGTCGAGGCACACACCTGTGAATGTTCTCCAGGGCTTTTGTCTCAGTGTGAATTCGTGCTTCGGGCTGCCTTGACATTACAGATCTCTAAATAGTTGGGCATTATTGGAATAAATTTACTCCCCCCAGGAGAGACCCAGATGGAAGGTTGTAAGGAGAATATTTAGTGTGCAGAACTGTGCATTCCTATGCACCCTGGTGCTATTGCTGTTGTGATTGTGCCTGAAGTTTTCCCATCGTTTTTAGTTTCTTTTGGGAGATGCTGTGAGGCTCATCTTTCTCTATAATGCGATTTATTGATGAAGCTGGCTTGAACTATCTTGAAAGGGTCATGCATTTATATTTAACATTTAATTGTTGCTATTTTCTCAGGCATTTAGAGAATGATCTATTTTAATATTCCTCTGATACCCACTGCGAACTTAGATACTATCGCTTGTAACAGGAAAAACAAATAAACAAAAAGAAAAATCAGTCTTTCCTTTCTGTCTTTATTATTCTGGAAGTGACCAAACCCACCAAGCTGCCGGCTGTTTATGCTCAGGAGCCTTAATACCAAACTGCCCCAAAGAGCCCACAGAGAAAGATGGTACAGAAGCTGTCAAAATGGCTCATTTAGTGAGGAGATGAACTGCTTGTGGGAAAACCTTGCCACTAAATGGTTTCCTGTAAAATCCTAACGGCAGATGTGTGGATATTTGGCCTTACTCCAAGGGCCACACATCCTAAAGTCGAGACTGGGCGTATTTTGAGACAACACATTAATGCCAGCGGTAGGGCAGGGATGATACATTTTATGTCTTTTTTGGAAAAGAATTCTCTAGCCTAGGTGAGGGCTACTATTAAGAAAGGAGAAAGGATTTTTCTTCTTCTTTATGTTTATGTAGGGTCTGTCCTATGTTCCAGCGAAAGCAGAGCAAAATTTGCAGGTGTAAGAGCTCGTGGAGGCGCAGCCAGCCCCACTGCTGCCATCACATCCCCACTGTGCTAGGCAGGTGTGCACTGAGAAAAGCGTCAGCTCTGAGCCCTGTCCTCTCTCTCCCTCACAGCTGAAATACGTCGGGTTTGTGAGCTCGTCCTCCCTTGCCAGCACATATTATGTTTTCTTCCCCCACACTTACACTTCACTAATGCCATCAATAATGTCCTTCTCCTTCCATATATTTCTGGTTTTCATTTCTTCTCCTTCATTCCTGGCATTTTATCAGCACTTGCTCCTTATTCCCCTCCCTCCAGCCCAATCAAAACCCCTATAACCAATAGCTCCCTGCCATATTTCTAAGTTAAATTGGGATGTGAGGGGGCTAGGGAGGATTGTCCTGGAGATTGGCTCTTCCCTGAATGCTGCCTTGCCCTGCTGTCCCCCGGCCCTGTCTCAGGAGAAGTTCCCCCCTCCCTGCCCTTCCTTTCACCCTCTGTGGGTACTGTGAAGGGGCAAAACCTCAGAGAGGGATAGAGCACCTTCTCCTCCCCCAGCCAGGCATCCCTTCACTTGCACGTGCCGGCCTCCGTCCAGCAGCAGGGAGCCTTAAAGGACAAACCAGAAATGTCTCCGTTGAAACAAAGGGCACGGTTTGGTTGTTAATGGGAGAAGCTCATCTCTCCATCACTTGGAAAGTGCAGAGAGAGACACAGTGATCCTTCTTGTAGCTAAAGGTGGGGAAAAGGCCCTACTGCTTTTCCATAAAATTGTAGCTGCATCCCAGTTGCAGGAAAAGGGGTTTGTCACACAAATGTGCGGGCAGTGGGGTACAGGCTGTGCTGATGTTGAAGCTGCACATCTGCCAAGTGCATGGGGTTTCAAAGCCACCTCTGCCTTCCAGCCTGGACTTTTACTCTCACTCCTATCCTAATTCCTTGATAAAAGCACAAAAGCAATCTCCACTCGTGTGCACAGCACTTTTTTCAATCCTGTGCATGACCAGAGCCCGGCTCCTCCTGACACCTGCCGCAAAGCCAGAGATGAGGTGCCCCACACCGAGTCTTGTTGTCCAGCTTGGGCAAACCAAGTGGGTTTTTAACGTGGCAGAGCAGGAGCTGGTGGTTGGGATAGAGCCTGTTCCTCATGTTGCAGCAGCCACAGCAGCACAGGCCCATGACTGGGCTCAGCCTCTCCCTGCTGCAGCTCCGCTGCTACACTGGGGGTGTTTGTGGTTACTTACTCGGTCCTTTCTCCGCAGCAGCCCAGCTGCAGATGTAAGATAACACCCAGAATAATCAAGCCCTGCTCACAGTGCAGGTCCTGCTCCGAGAGCTCGTCAAGGGGAGGTGTGTGAATGGGAGACTGGAGTGTCAGGGAGCTGACAGCCGAGGCGGACACGGGAAGAGTTATAGGCATTCAACAGACATTAAAAGGACAATAACACCCTGGCTTATGGCTATTTATTTTTTACGAGCGACTTTGGCAGTATTTTGTTTGAAGTTTTGATGGCCATATGTTTTCCAGGGAGGCACAGCGCTTTCCTCTGTTTGTAAACGGTGCTATAATTGAAATTGAATTTTTATGAAATCTATGTGAAATATGATAACACATTAAAACACTCTCCTTTGGAGAGTTTCCTCATTGATTTTTGTTGCATTAAATCTGTTTACACATAGAAGGAAAATATTGCATTCTGTCTGTCTTCATTTCAGTCACACCCTTCCTTTTGTTTCCCAGAGACCACACATGGCAAAGCAAAATCCTCTCTGTTCAGAGCTCTTCCAGCACTCACATTTCTCTTGGTGAAATGATGCTTTACACTATAATTGGCCTTCTTTCTCCCATCTGCTTAGGAAACCAGGAACTTTATGATGTCTTTTTCTTCCTTCATCTTTTCAGCAATTCAACTCTGTTTATGCAATGGAACCGATCCTTCCCTGCTGAAAAAACACGGGATTTGATGGCTGACTTTGTGTCCATCAGGATCAGTCTGATATGGACAAACTCTGTAGCTGGAGCACACAAAGTCATGGGTCAGTTCACTTCAGAGGAGCTGTGCAGATTTATCTCTGAATCTGTCCTCAGAAAACAGGGTTTTTTTGTTATGGCAGAAATAATTTTGAGTTCAACCAGCATGTCTTATCTCTGGCTTCTCAACTGTATTTTTGTGTGTGCGTGTGTAAAGAACTGAGCTTTAATTTTTGTGTGTGAAGATGTCACTTTGCATATACGTGTGTGTGCATCAAACTTTCTTGCACTGTTGAAAAACATCAACAACAACCAGAAATGCTGTGGGTGAAGCATGAGCTTATCTTTAGCCTGATGCTAAGGCAACGCTTGCAGAGTGAATCCATCTTGATGACCAAACAAAAATGGAACCTTTTCCAGGACTGATGCCTAGATCTGCAGGGATAAACCTTCCCTTGCTTTTCTCTCGTGGTTCCTTGTCAGAGCTCTGGCATCAGGATAAGGCTGGTGGTGTTACCCAGCCCAGGCTGTGAGTGTGGAGTGAGGACAAAGGCCCCTCACAGACACTCACAGACACAAAGGAAGTTATCTATTTGGGTGTTTTGCTCTGTCACTGTAGGGATCACAGCTAAATGCTACCACCAGAGCCTGTTGGGTGTGCTTCTGGGTTAAAGCTGAGCTCTAGCCAAACCTTATTTTCATTTCTCTGCTGCCAGCTGCAAACTGGTCCTTTTTTTAACTCTTCTCCTTACACTCGACTGACTTCTATATTCTGTTCTTTCAGAGCATAAAATGTGGGTCAGACCCTGAGCCCACCAAAGCTGCCCCTCCCCTGTATCAACAGAGCCTCCCACCACTTCCAGGCCTCCTCCTTGGCACAGGGCTGTGAGGTGGTCGGAGGCACCTCAGCTCCCTGCACTGCCTGGCGCCCCGGTCTGCCTTGCCTTTATCATCTTTGCTGCCATGGGGTGGCTGCAAGTGCTTTTATTGATGACAAAAGTTATCCAGCTGCTGTTAAAAGCCAGCAGAAGTGCAGACCATTGTGGCCTTCTGGGTGGATACACTCCAAGCTGCCAGCAGGCTACTTGGGGTGTTTTCTCTTTGTTTTTCTCTGCTGTGTCTTTACTTTGATTAATTGTTTGGGGGTTATTTACATGTAAAAATATTTGGGTTAAGACAAAGAGTGTCCAGAGAAGAGGTGGCTGAGGCGTATCCATGGGATTACCTTCTCTGGCTGAGGTGGAGGGGCAGCAGTGATGCAGTGATGGCTTGTGAGGATAAAATGTGAAACAAATAAAACCACAGCCATTTGTATTGGTATTTAGAGGCAGCACTCGGGTGCAGAGGTCTGAAAGGGCTGTCCAGGCACTGAGAGAGAACAGCTCCCATTTTAAGGATGAGATCTATTTGCATTGAGAACAATTCCCCGAAGTGTTAGGGATGCTGACTGCTGTGAAAATTCCTTTAGTGAGCAGCAAAGTTAACACAGACACATGTTTAATTGATTTATTTATATCACGAATTAGCATCTTAGAAAAAGCTTGTAAAGTGTCAAGGTAAATTGATACTTATTTTGAAATCAATATATTCTGAAAGTGTTAATTTTAACCTAGTGCTCTCTATGATTAGCCCAATGCAGAGGCTTCTTCTACCTCCCTCCCTCCTCCTGCCCATGTGTGTCCGAGGTGACAAAATTCAACATCTGAGGGTGCCAGATATTGTGATATTTGTGGTATCACTGGTATTTGTGGTATTTGTGATATCTGTGGTATCACTGAAATTGAATGCACCTCTTTTTCTACCCACAGGCTGCTGGTCCAGAGTGGGCAACCTTCCTGCACACCAGGGAGGAGAGGAGCATGGATGATTGTCCTACACATTATAAAGAAAAGGTGAGGTCTGTTGTGCCCAGTTTCCTGCTTGGAAGGGTGGAAATAGGATTGATTTATAGCTAAATCCTATCCTTCACTAAACACAAGGCGTGACACTGTGCTCCAGCAGGTGCCTAAACGTGAAAGTTTGAGGGATTTATATTCCTAACCCTTATAGGCTTAGAAAAAAACCCCACAAAACCCCACCAAATACAAATCTAAAATTATTTTCTGATCTTGTAAAATTGAATGTCTTCCCCTGCCTGGTGCACTACGCAGGGAGCCAGCCTTGCCCGTTCCTGTCTCTGTCTCCCAGGGCAGATGTGATGGGACCCCAAAGCAGCCCAGTCAGAGATGGTCTGCACTTGCCTCTTTCTGGTTTTGAGATCTCAAAAAGGAACAGAGTGTTTTAAATTTAAAACAAACAAACAAAAGCCCAAACAAAAGAACATCCCCAAAAAATTTATTCAGTTCACATTTGCCTAGTATTTGCCATCTAAAACAAACAAACAGAAATCTTCAAAGGAATGAGGAAAGCAGTGACAGAACAACAGCAAAAAAGGCTTTCTGTGCATTTCCTCCTGTCTCCCCTGCCACACTCGCAGCTCTGTGCTGGCTTGTGGGACTTTCTTTGGTTAATTCTCTTTCTGAGCTGCAGCGAACTGTGCCTTCCTCTCTCTCATCTCTGGGCAGGTTCATTTGCTCATCTCCTCTGAGCCCAGGCTGTTGGCTCTTCATCTTCCCTGCATCCTCTGTCCCTGAGCTATGTGCTCCCCATCTGTACTTTTGCTCTTTCATGCCCCTACACCGTGTGGCACAAGGGGCAGGTGGCTCCCTCATGCCAGCCCTCGTGCTGCCTCTGTGCACGTGGGGCCACGTGCTCCTCTCCCTCCTTTATGGGCTTCCAAATAAAATGGAAAACAAACAAATCCGAGCTGCTGCCTGTCAGGGTAGGCAGAGAGAAAGAGTGTGTTACAGCTAAGTGTTGTAGGCAAAAGGGAAAAGAGGTAAAAATGGGAGAATTGGAAGTAAAAAGCAGGAGAAAGTGGTGGAGAAGGGCAGAGAAAACATGTAAAACAGAATAGAATGATATCATAGAATCATGGAATGGTTTGGGTTGGAAGGGACCTTAAAAGTCATCTGGTTCCAAGCCCCTGCCAAGGACAGAGATGCCACCCACCGAGGACTAGTTTAGGAGAAGTTGTGGTGCCCCAGCTGATATGAGACCGGGTAGGATGGGAAATCACAATTCATGTCTGCTGTGAGGAGATCCTTTAAAGAGCTCACCATATTGAAGCAGCGTGTGCATTTTGTATTCCAAATTAATCATAGCACGTCCTCCTGCGATGAATTATTAAATAAAACATTAGGAGTTGCTGGGGATGGATATACAGAGTGCCACTTCCCTGTTCCATATGTCAAGTGATATTGGTGCAGGGAGCAGGCTCCAAACCCCATCCCTTAAATCACGCAGTGCCCTGGATGTGGCGGTGCCTGCGGGAAGCGGGGATGCTCCTCACGGGGACACGCTCTGTGCCAGCAGCAGCACAGACACCACTTCCTTCCTCAAATTGTGGCCATGCCCTGCAGAAATGAGGCTAATCTGTATTTCTGACATGGATGGGAGGGGAGGAGAGAGCAGAGGTTGGAGGCTTTGCTTCTATACAGATTGTGTGTGTGTGTGTGTACATACAGACAGCTCTGTGTCCATATGCAAATACACGTTATACATACACTTATGAAAAAATGTGCATAGATTTGAGTCAGCACATGAATTAACTGCATTAAACAGCGTCCTTGCCCGTAGCATGGGGGTTGGAACTAGCTTAAGGCTAGTTAAGATTAGTTTAAGATCCCTTAGCCCTAACTTAAGATCCCTTAACTAGTTAAAGGGATTGTTAAGGTCCCTTCTAACCCAAACCATTCTGTGATTCTTTGGCTCTATGAAATGTAAAGACAAACATCCCGTTTAAAAATAATGATGCTTATCTTTTCAGGGCCACCTCCACAGCACTCATTGCCATTCAGGAGGAGACAGCAACCCCAGGAGGGACTTATCCTGCATGTTTTTATGGGCTGCCCAGGTTTCCAGCACAATGGATGCTCTACCTGCCCTATTCTTGCCTGGAAGTCAGGTAAACCCATGGAGTCCCTTTCTGGTTATTGAATATTGGTCTTATGAGATGCATAAAGCATTTTGCTCATGTTTAGGGTGAAAAATCTCACTTGATTTTGTTCTGGCACGTAATGAACCTCGTGAAATCGGTGGGTCTGAGGCACAGCTGAGTGGTACAGTGCTTGAGGTACCACAGGGGAGACTTCCATGGCATTAGAAATGTGCATCTTAAGGAGTAACAGCTTGATTTTCCCATTATTGCTGTCCTAGGGGTATTCTGCTGCTTTTGGCAATATGTTTAAATCACAATTTGAACTCCCAACACCAACACCAGGTGTGTGGGCAACCAGGGAAGCGTTTGGGTGGGAATGGGATTCCATCCTGCAGGTCAGTATGGATTCAGCCTACATTGAAGCAGAATCAGGGCTGAGGATGGACAGAACCCAGTGCACTTCCTGCAGGAAACTTGGATTCCCTTGGTTATGAAGTAGTGTTAGACCAAAGAGCCATAGAACAAAAATAGCTACAGCACACAATTTAGGAAATAGTATTTCACAAGTCGATTAATTAGCCAGTCACATTGTGGTTGATAGTAAATATGTGGCTGGTTAGTTTTGGCATAATAAAAAGTAAACGTAGACCCTAATAAATAGTTATCCAAGTTTTTGGCAGAAATGTATGTTAATTGTAGATTTTGTGGTACTTGTTAAATGAGACCTATAACACAGGAGCTGTTCTTTCTATTAATTAAACACAGCACACAAAGTATTTCTTATATCTGTATTTATAAAGACATTAATATACAAAAGCTGACCAAAATGTTCCCGTGTTTTAAGTAAAGACTAAAGCAATGGTCTGTACAGTTAATACATTTTCAAAATTAATTTTTTTTAACGCTTGTTCTTGTTTTCTTTCTTGGTATCTCTTAAGCTTTCTAATCTTTCTAGAACTATGTTCAAAATAATATTTAGCATAGAGAGAAACACTAAATATTTCATGGTATAATTAAATCTTATTAATGCAATTGTCTGCGTAGTCCATATTAAAAATTTACAAGAATCTTTTTCGTTTTCATTAAGAGTTATATTTTCTTATGAATTTCCATAAATGTTTTGAGCTTAACCTGTCTTAACTGTGGGAAGCATCAGAAGTTTCCTCATGATTTGATGTTGAATCTAAGTTGCCCTACTTGTACCAGAGACTCTTTGTCATGGAATTAGTACTCATGCAATTAAGGTGCAAAAGATTAAGTATTTGCTTTACCATTTGTGGATCTGGCTGCTGGAATTTAATATTTTCCAACTTTTAGCATTCTCTTTTCTGTTTTTCATGAGCAGATGTTTTTAATACTTAATTTCTTCTCTTTCTGCGCTGTGCTACATTCAAGGCATGTACAGAACAATATCCAATTTTAACTTTAAAAAACATCTTTCTAGACAAGATGAAACCACGTTTTTATAATCTGGGCAATTCCACACAAGTCCATTTTACTGCTTACTTGTAACACCGAGGAAACTGCAATGTAGCCTGTGAATACAGAGGAGCAGCATGTGGTTGTGGTTCATCCCAACTCAGTGCTTTCCCTACTGGTATTCTGGAAAATTTCCTTCTCTACCTCAAACCCCCTGCCCCAAACATCCCTTCTGCTGCAGACTGAATCAATATTTCAGGCCTTCCCTGATGTGTCTACACCCATAGAGACTCCACCCTCACTATTCCTTCTCTTAAAAAATTTCATGTTTTCGGATGGACAAAAACCCACTGTGGTTCCCTTTAAGCAGCAGGGAGGGAACAGGTTTCTGTCGTTCTCTAATTTCCAAGACCTTTTTAGTGAAGTTGAAATCCTTATGAAGTTCTCCTGAATCCATCAAATATTCGTCCAAGTGGTTGTTTTTATTGGCATGCCCACATTAGCATGTTGGCCAGTCAAAATTCCCACAGCCATTCATCCGCCTGGTGCTCCCCATCTAAGCAGACTTCGCTCAGACACCACTACCATTAAAATAAGCTTTTCACTTGAACTTGCTTGCGTTTAAGTCACTGCCAAACGTAGAAAGGAGCTCATTTAGTGATGCTTTTTCAACTTTGTGTTAACTCTGAATGCATCATTAACAGGGAGATGTTGACTAATTTGGAAGGAGTTTAGTGAAAAGCTCTAAAAATGGTTCGCGGGTCAGCAAAGCAGACGCTGTGTGGAAAGATAAAATGAGCTATCAATGTCTAGACTGGCTGGAAAACCATGATTAGAAATTCTTAAATGATGTAAAAATGGGTGGTGAAAGAATTCAGTGCATTAAAACTCTTCTGAAGGGCTGACACAGGTAATGTGAGCACAAAGTAGAAAATCCCTCTTTAGATATTTATGGTGGCCAGCTGGGGTTGTTCGGAGCACCGCAGTGCAGGGAGACAGACCAAAGGATCTCAGGAGCTCTTGCCTAGTGCAAAAGCGTGTGTTTTAGTAGTTAAATGGGGAGGAAATGCCACAAAAGCTAGAGAAAATGAATACAAGAAGGACAGAATCACCACTTATTTGTGGCAAATTTTTTTCTGGCAAGACATTTATCGAGTTACAGAAGTCTCCCTTCCAAACTGCTGTGGGGTTCAGCACGCACAGCTTTCGAAATCAGAAAACAGTAATATGAAACAGGGAACATTCTGGCATTTCCAGAGACTTTTGACCCAAATCTCCACAGTGGGGCAGCTCTAATAGCAATTGCCACCACCTGACAGCGTTACTTCAGCATTACTCCATCACAGAGCCTCTGGGAGGTCCGAGAGAGTATTCACTTGCAATTTGTGGCCTATTTTACTTTGATTTGACTCACAGCTGTGCAAGTCAGGGAATCTGGATTTGCAATTTCAGTATCACTGCAGAGTGATGCCCGTCACACAGGCTTTGGGTTGTGCCCTCTTTGCTTCATCTATCCTTCATCCTCAGAGAACAGGCTATAAACCAGGGACAAAATCGTGTGTCAGAATCCCACACAGGAGTACTTTGCACAGTCACAAAATGCTACTTAATTTGTGGATAGACTGCAGGAACACTGGATGATGGAGTTTATAAAAGAAATTAAGTTGGGAAGAATTCAAATGAAATATCTTCTTTGGAGAGTAGACTCATTTGTATTCCGAAATGCAATTATAAAGTGGCCTCAGGAAACTCAGTGCTCCTTCTGGTCAGCAGCACTGGCAATATCTTTGCACAATATCATGGATAGCTTTAATTTCCAAAGAATAAATTCAGTGAGAGGAATACAAAAACCACTGTAAAGGTAAACATTTCATAAGCTGGCTGACAACTGCACTAGAAATATTAAACAAGTTGAGAAAGTGTTACTGAGTTCACCTACAAATTGTAATGTGGTTGGAGAGGAACATGCTGCCTGACTGCATCTGAGGATGGAGTGATTAGGAACTGAACGAGACCTAAAGACCACACATTTCAGTAATCTGTCTCTGTCAGTAGTAAGATGCCTGAAAAAAAAAAAAGTAAGCTCTTTCCCTGAACTCAGGATGCGAAGATACAAAATTCAATCCAGCCCACTGATATCTGAAATATAAATGTTTGAACTTCCTTTCAACTTCTTTGGGAGCTACTAATTATGTCTCTGGATACCTTGGCTGTCCGTAGGATTATCTACTCCCTTTGAAAATTCTTGTCCTGTGGCAAATTTAATCTACAAGTCAGGCTGCAGTGTAGGGACTGCTCCTGCACAGGGATTAAGTTCTTGTTTGACTCAAGTAGGGATGCACTTTAAACACTCCTGCTTGTTTGCTTACATCTAAAATTCTGTGTAAGCTTTCACAGCTCAGAGGCAAAACCTGTGAAAATCCTTATGGATGCCTCATCCCTGGCAGTGTCCACAGCCAGGTTGGACGGGGCTTGGAGCAACCTGGTCTAGTGGAAGGTGTCCCAGCCCATGGCAGGGCGTTGGAGCGAGGTGATCTTTAAGGTCCTGTCCAACCCAAACCGTTCTGTGATTCTGTGATATTTAAAAAACCAAAACCACCCACAACCAACCGAAAAACAAACAAAACAAAAAAAATATCAGAGGAGAGCGTGAGAGGAGGATCTGGCTTGGCCACAGTGTCCAGCCCTCCCAAACCAAAGCCAGGCACCTTCATCCAGGTGATCTTTAAAAAGTAATAAAGTGAAGTAGCTTTTTCCAGTCCAGTGGCTTCCTCTGTGTCTATCTGTGGTTTATTGTTTTGTTTTTTTTTTCTGGGACCACTGACCACTGTATTCCTAAGGAAAATTTCCATAATATAGCGGATATTGCAGCAAATCCTCCACACTCACCACTGTTCCAACGGGTGTTTCAAGTGATGTTTGGTCCCAAGGCCAAATCTTCCCTCATTAACCAGCAGAAAGGAGCACATATTTCCAAGGGAGCGATGTGTGCAGGGCAGGGAGCACAGTGTAATATCCTCTCCTGCAAGCTGGGCTGCCTCTGCTCCGAGATGGCAACCTCGGGATTGTTTGTTGTGCTTAAGAAGCTGGTGAAGCATGAGTTTAGCTGGAGGGAAATGCTGATGCGAAGGATACTCCAGGAGAAAAATGATGGGAAGGAAAAGTAATTTATCTTGTTCTCCCACCCTAATAGTGGGAACGCGAAGAAAAAAAGGCAATCCCAACACCGCCCCCTAATCACCTGAAAAGCCTCCAAAGACCAGCCTAAAGAACAAAACCGAAGGGAAAAAGTAAGAGAAGAGGAAACTGCTCAATGGCAGTAAGTAGCAACTTGTGTTTTAGATATTAATTGCAGAAATAGCAAAAAAAAAAAAGAAATAGGAACCTTTTTTTGTTGTTGTTAAGATGTTGATATTTTATAGCAATATTTGCATGAAAAAGTCTCGTGTTGTATATGGTCTTGATGAAAATCAGACTTTTTTCTTTTTTTTCTAACACCTTTCCTTTAAAAAAAATTAATTAGGAAAAAATGCACTTTGGAGTCAAATCAGTCCCTAACATGATGCGTTCAGGATTTTCTGTAAAACACATGGTAAATTGGGATTTACCAAAATTACTGAAAATTAAGCTGTCTCCCTTCACAGCACCAAAGTTCAGTGGAATCTAATGAATGAGTATGTTATGCCAAAGGTAAAAAAATGCCATTTCACTATTGAAAGCCTGAAGTATTATCACTTACAAAGGCAGGAAGATAAGACATGTTTGTTCTTTCGGGTGCTTATAGCTCTCTGCATTCAGCAACACGCATTACCATACTTTGTTTTTATATAAAGTGCAATATAAGCGTGCTCCTGCAAGCAAATTTAACCACATTCATTAAAAGCTGCTTGAAAATTCTTGGCTGGGAATCAACAGAAATATATTGCAAATGTTTGATATGCACCTGTGTAAGGTGTACCTAGAACTGAGGGGATCTGAAACCAGCTCCCTCCATTCCAGCTCCTGATCCCTATCCCTTGTTTGCCTTCCAGATAATGCCAGCAATGAGCAATTTCACAGCCCCAATTAGCGAATTTACTGACAGCTCGAGGTAAGAGGGGGAATGCAACACTCTTCCCTTTCTCTTAGCAGGCTTTTTAAACTTGACAGTGCTGAGATCTAAACACGCCCCGTATCTTCCCTGAGCACCTCAGGAACGAGGCATTCAGCGCAAAGCTTTGTTTCATCTTTACATCCAAAGTGCTTTATAGGGGATCACAGCATCCCCCACGGGCATGGATCCAGGTGTCCCACAGCAATAACACAGCTCACAGGAAAGCAAGGAGGAAAAACAACTTTATTTTTGTGAAAGCAGTGAGGGATTTAGATGATGTCTGCTTGCTGGGAGCCGCCTGCGCTAACTCTGAGTGGGAAACGTTTCAGAGCTCTGCTTGGATTAGACGATGTGCCTGTGGAACAGGGGAAGACGGGAGGAACTGAGTGCTGCTGAGCCATGGCCAAGGCACTCCCACTGCCTGACAGAGCTCATATTATTACAATGGTATTATGGATTAAAGATTATGATGATATCAGCAGCTCTCTTTTTTTTTCAGGGAAGATGGTTTTATTTATTTATTTGTTTGTTTGTTTATTTGTTTATTATTTCCTGTGAGGGTGGTGAAGCACAGGAACTGTTCACCCACAGAAGCTGGGGATGCTCCATCCCTGGAAGAGTTCAAAGCCAGGCTGGACGAAGCTTGGAGCAACCTGGTCTAGTGGAAGCTGTCCCTGCCCATGGCAGGGGTTCAGAAGGAGATGTGCTCTAAAGACCCTCCCAACTCAAACCATTTTATGATTTAGATGCTCCAGCATTACAGTACTGCCAATATAAAGGTGTAAATAATATGGGATTATCATCTGTTTTTCAAAGTTAACCAGCATGTGATTTAGCAACAGAATGATTAAGATGAAAAATTCTGTTAAAAACCAAACACGCAAAATCCCTTCTCCAGGAATCATGCCTTACTTTGAAGTGATGGTGACTTGAAGGAAGAGCATCCGACCTCCAAGACTACATGTCCCAGAAGTCTTCTATGCTGAGGGCTGCTGCTCCCAAAGTAACTTCTCTAAAGAACTTCTCTTAAGAACTCACTGCATTGTCATGTAGGCAACACTTAGAGCTGCTAATATTATTAATAAGGATATTGTGATTTTGGTAAGCCTAAAACAAAATATCAATGAACCCCACTAATGTTTGAAGCTAAATATAGTTTGCATTAAATTTTAAAGCTTTGAATTGCGTGAAGAGCTTCACGAGTTCTAGTTCAATCGACAGTAATTTCAATTCGCCTTCAGCTACTGTGTCTCTGTGTTATTTTTCCTTGTTGGTGTGGGAGATAACAAATGTGTGAATGACATTTCAGTCTGGTAATTGGGCCATTTATAGCTCCTTGTTAGTTCCTGCTGGATAAGGGCTCTGGTGCTGATTTTACATAAGGATCAAGCACCTCATTAAAAGCCCAGCACTGAAAGCATGCCTGAGATACTTGACTGCGAGACAAGTGTTGCCATGTAATACACGAAAAATAAGTGACTTTGTGCTTGCCATTTTCATTAAAAGACAGCACTTTTGACAACTAAAGCAACCCCTTAGTCTTTTTCTAGATTGACCTCCCTGTTAGGGAAGGCTGTGTTGGTTTGAGTGGTGTTACCTCCTCCTCGTCCCGCCTGCTTTTGCAGGAGCTGAGCCACGATGACTGCCAGCCCTGCCAGCCCTGCTCCTCGCTGTCAGCTGGGGACAAGGCTGGGGGAAGGCTCCAGGGGATGCTGGTGGCTCCCCTGTGCAAAGCCCTGAGTGCATTCAGCTCAGCTGGGTCTGCACATGGACACAGAGGCTGCACAGGGGGGATTCTGGGGGGATTTTAGCCGTCCTCTGTGCTAATCAAACCACACAGGCACTCGTGGGATTCTTGGGATTATCCTGTTCAGGGCCAGCGGTTGGACTCAATGATCCTTGTGGGTCCCTTCCAACACAGAATATTCTATGATTCTATGTTTATTCCTCTTTATGTGTCACCTACTTCCAGAGGTAGGTAAGCCAGGACAGAGAACCGCAGTGCCGTTTTTCTCCCCATGATTTTTGGATAATTTTCACCCCAAAGGCCATGATGAAGCTCTGAGTGTCTCTTTAGAATAATATTTTTACTGTCTTTGGCAGAGTCAGAGACGATGAGGGTTGGAGGATTCCCTGACATAGGTGGCGTAAATGAATTATAAGTGACTGTTGGAAGAAAATTGCTCTCAGTAGAGGGGAAAAAACACCAAACCCCAATAGATATTTTCAGACACAAAACTTTTACCACAGACAGAGTGATCGTTCTTCCAGCTATGTTTTAATGGAAGGTATTTCCTCCCTTCTGAAAATCTCATCTCTTATATTCCAGTTATTACAACACTACTATCATAACATTAGTGGGAAAAGGTAAACACCTATCCATCTGCAAACCATTCCCTGATACCATCAGGGACCATGATTTTTTTTGGCTGGGATACATAAAAACAGGATGCTCAAGTTATAAATACCAGTTTTGTAGCAAAAAAAAAAGTTATTTCCCCACCGCTCTGCACCGAGGGTTTGTAACACCATTTTGTGTTTGGTTTTGGCTGCACTGTTGCACTGTGGAGGCTGCTGGAAATTTTCGGTGGCAAAATGGGAGGAATTCAGTGAACATGTGGGAGAAAAAGCCCGTCTAGACTTGTCAAGATTGTCACTTAGGAAAAAACTGATGAGAAATGCAGGTTGCATTTAGCGCTACGCTAGCACTGACTTGGAACCTTTCTCATTATTAAATTCATGGTGTTCACAGTGCTCAAAAGTGAGTGCAAAATGTGCCTGACTTCTCTAATGGGTTTTGGAATCAGAAAAATATGTAAATGCCTTAAGATATTTCCAGTGATGTTGTCATCATCCATCTGCATTGCATTTTTGCTTCAAACTGGAAGATTCCTTCACGATGAATAGGATGCTTAAAGGGAAGGCTTCTATTGCCTCTTTTATTGATTATTAATGAAATCACAGTGCTCTCAGTCTGTTACAGCTGCAGCCCTAAAATAAGCCTTGACAGTGATAATTGCTTCTCTTAAATCATGGATCTATTAAGAAAGGGAGCTTTTCTGGAGTAGTTTATGATTTGTGAAAACTGTTTAGTAATCGTTGCCTGATTTGCTGGGAATTTGGACAAATACTTGAAGCTCCGTAGGAGAAACCAGCATATTTCATGGTTTTTTGTATTTCCAGGCATTGGGTCAGAAGGAATAGTTGGAAAAATCCAACAGATAACAATAAAAAAATGTGACAACACTCTTAATAAGCCATTGCCTGGCTTAGTGTCTAAGAAAGCAGAAAGTGTTTATAAAGAAATCATACATTTTTATTGGTTTGCAAATACAGATGATGTGTCAAATAGCAACTAAATTTTCCACCTGGAACACGGAGGCATCAAGAAGAATTCCATGCCCAGGCTGTGAAAGCAGAGAAGGCCACTGGTGGATCTGCACTGGACCAGGAGATGTCCTTAGAGACACAAGGCCAAAATATCTTGTGGTGCATCTTATCCTGGTGTTACAGGGAAAACTGAATTTGGTTAAAAAGGTACAGAATAACTTAATGCAAAAGTGCAGGAACTATGCTTGATGTACTAAACCATTTTAAATAAACAGTTTTAGAGTTGGTCAAAGCTGAATTTTCAATTAAATCTTGTCAGACCAAAGAAAATAATGAAAACAAGGGTTCTTGGGAGAAGTGTTTGTGCTCACCTGCCACCACCACGTATCACACAGCATGAGACACCACCTCTGCCAGGCACTGGCTGATAAAAATCCTCATTCCTTTAACTTTTTTCATTTGCACAGTGTTTCCATGGAATTGCCATGCCAGCAGGATCAGGTCATCCCTAGTTAATATGCTACAGCATGTACAGGTTGGATTTTAATTTTTCCTGAGCTCGATGGCTGCGTGTCCTTTGTGTGGGCAGAAATTATTGAGCATTGTAAAAGTTTCCATTTTTAATCTTTCATGCAGGACATTCCTTGAGCTACACCTTTAAGTTTCTGAGGGGTTGAAAAGGAGTTGAAATGCTGTTTCAGGTCAGTTCTTTCTTATTTGAACAAAGACAGACTTCCAGCTCCAAGCATGTCTGCTTAAATTCAGTTCTTACAAAGGCTTTGCATGGAGTGATCACCAAAGCAGGTATTGTCTCTTTTTAAGTATCTTTGTAGGGATATTTCTTTCTAGTTTTGGCAAGGAAATTGCTTAAGAATTGCCAGATAATGACTGCTTAAAGAATTTTGACTTTGTAGTCAGTGGAAGGAAGATCAAAAAGACACAAAAATATGATTTTCAGATTTATCATTTAAAAAAAATTTGTAATTTTGATTGCAGCAAAACATGAAACACCTGAAAATAGGCACCTCAGAAGAGCATATCATTTGGGGTCTGTTGAGAAATGTAACTTTTCACCTTTTAGCGGGCAGATGGATTTGCAGTAACAAAACTTTTTCTATAAAACATTTCTCAGTAGCAAATGTTCTTAACATTTAAGGAATTAGGAATTTAGAACGCTTCAAAAAAGAATTAATTTGTGTTTAAGTCATTCGCACCCACACAAAGGCTTCTAGAAATGAGATATTTTCATGCAAATGGGGATAAGGAAAGAGCTGTGGATGTGCCGGTTTGGGGGTTTGCTGTTCTGCTGCAGGAGCAGGAAAAGCACCTGGTGGCAAAGCTGTGGGGGGTGAGAAGACACTGAGGTAAGACCCGGGTAGATGAGGAGCTGTGAAAGAACACCTGCTCTGTATGGCACAGATAGAGCCTGATTTTTCATGATGCACAGGGAAATAATGAAATATGTGAATCAGAGACTCCCTTCACCCTGCAAGTTTACATCTGCTCTTCTCTGAGACAGCAACATCATCATCAGCCTACCCAGCCAGGGGTAGGATCATCTCTCACACAGCACTATTTGGATTTTATACTCATGAGGATATTAAGCAGGTTTTGGGTTGGGTTGTTTTGGGCTTTTTTGAACCATCTTCTGAAAGTTTCCCACCCAGGAGACCAGGTCTGTCAAGTGAAGAATGATTTTACAGATCTATTTTAAATCCAAACCCAATGGAAATGCTCTGTTTTCTCTTCATCTAGCAAGTAGAAATAAAAGCAAAACAACAACAAAAAAAACAGTCCCCAAAGCCATAACTAGTTATTTTTGTGTCTTTGACTTTCAGATGAAGAGCTCTACCTGTGTGTCTCCTGCCAGCTCTCACAGACAACATCTTCATCCTCTCCCACCTCCTCCCCCTCAAAACCACCTCCGAGGATTTCTGACTGTGCCCATGCTGTGTTGGAGCTCCCAGACTGACAGAGGGTAGCTACCCAAGCCAGGATTTCATCTCTTCCTGTTTTTCTTGTCCTCTCTTTTCCCTCCCTTTATCACTGATGCTGGATGGGTCTCATCACCCTCTGACCTCCCCTGGTCTGTCTGTCCCAGTTGTCCCAGTTCTGGTGGCCCTCCAGGGTAAAGGGGGGAGGAACAAGGAGGAAATGTAGGTGCTTAAAGCCCACCTTCGAGGGCACAGATAAAGAGCCTCCCCCCTTGTTCTCATCTTTAAAGGCCACCTGGGGCTTGCCTGCATAGTTGTGAGCCCATCAGGAAAGTGGGGTAGAATTTCACTTATAAAGTGTTAAAGATTTATGTCTTTGCTGGGTTTGCCCAATCTTTTATGACCTGGCTACTATCACGTAGTATTCCAAGAGTATCATGTTGCAGTATTTGTTTTGCATATGTAATGCACATAATGGTTTTTAAATGGAATTTTTTACAAAGATATGCAGAGTTTAATATGCTTATGGATAATCACAGTCTCCTGGTGTGTTTGTTAAAGATTGCCATCATTTAATTTAAGTGCATAGGGTTCATTTTCTGAAGCAAAGCAAGATTTTCTAATTGATAAAAAGGGTATATACATCCGTGCATTCCCTATATTTTACATTATCTTTCAGCAATAGTCTTCAAACTCACACAGTTACCACAATCAAATATAAGAAAGTGCCATAGATGCTGTCTGAGTCACACAGACTGCGATTTAATAAGTACTAAGTTAGTCAGGTTTCCAACTCTACTACACTACAGTTCTCTGAGAACCAAATCTTTCAGGTTCCCTTGAAAATTTCTGGCCTTAAAACTTAGAATGAGTTTTTGTCAGAGCGAAGTTAATGCTTCGTCTTTTCTAGGTTATTAAGTTTTAGCCTTCCACCACCCGTAAGAGCAGCGGTAGGTACACAGAGAGGGCAATTGACTGTCTCAAAAGGTTAACTGCCTTCTGGCTGAAAATGAGCACAATTACTCACCAAAAAGCAAATGACTAAAACCCTCATCTGAGGAGTTTTCAAATGCACCCAGAATAGACATGTTCAGCTGGGGAAGGATGGAATTCGTAGAAAGAAATCAAAAAATATCTCAAGAAAGGAAAGATTAAAGTGATTCATGGTAGTGTTCCAGAACAAATATAGATTATTTGGGGGTTTGGAAGAGAACACACCATTTACTGTTCGTCCTGAACTTGGTTGCCTTGAAGTTGTATTAATTTGTTCAGCTGCGTGGTGGAAGGCAGGGAAATAAGTGAAGGACACAGGTCACTGCATGGGTCAGTTCATCCTCGTTTCCAGTATTGTGAGGAGACATTATTGACCAAATTGAACAGAGCATTAGGTATTGTTCATTTCAGGCCAAGCCTGGCTCTGTTAAAACCACTGAAAGGTTTGGTATTCCATGAAAGCAGCATCAGGACACCACTGCATGGGACTGTGTGGGAGCAAGAGAAGGGAAGTCTGAATAACGTAAAATATCTACAGGATTGAAACACCCCATAATTTGGACAAGAAAGACTGTTTAATTCAACCTAATGTGCTAAGTCTTGCAGCATTTTCAAGTTCCGGTATTTTTACCGTTTGGTCATTGTTTTCGACTGTGTGATGTGTAGAAATTTCAAGTAGTTTTGTAGATGCAGCTGATGGGAGGAGCACACTGCACGTACCTCATGTCACATAATGCTGACCACTCTCAAAAATCCACCTCCCAGAGGCCCCAGGCTGGACACTCAAAAGTAGCAAACTGTTTTGACCTTCATCTGTTGGTGCTCCAGTTTCCCACAATGAAATTAGCTGGTTCCTGCCCTGTCCTTGTGGTGTGGGCGTGGGGATCAAAGGGTTGCTCCACACAAAACCAGGGGAATAATGAATGTGATCTAAAAGTCAGCGGGGAATCTGGCAGGTCAGTCCTCAGCACCGCGTTTAAACAGTGCTGGTAAATGTGATACAGCCACACAATTAACAGTGGGGCTGAAATAAAGTATTGACGAGCTGTGCTCATTAAAGGAGCTCTGGCTGATCCGTGCACCAAACGAGTCGAGGGTCCTACGGAAATAATGGCAAGTCTTGCTGTAATTACAGATCTCATCAATACAGTACACGAGAGAGCAAAAGAGAAGGTTGCCCAGGCAACCCAGCTTATGAATGCTTGACTTTGCAATATTAATGACAAATGGTAATAAATTATTAACATTTCTATATCGTGTGTGGTGGGTACAAAATGTAACAGAAAGCTTATCTAACCTTTCTGTCAGGTGCAGTTTGGCAAGACAGACCAAGTTCAGCAGCTAAGACAGGTGCAAGAAGCATTGACCCAGGCTGCCCTAGGACCCTAAACTACCTCATCTCAGCTCTTACCAGCCCCTTAGTTTTCAAACCAAACTCGGTACTTTAGGTTTTCTCAAGCAACAATTGTCTGCACGTGCAATATCCATAGATTTCTGCTGAATTTGGTTGAATTCTGCTGATTGATTTCTGCTGAATGATTGAATTCACTTATTTAGGCATAAACCACAGCAGGTAGCTCTGGTATAGACCAGTTTCAGGTCCCTTCTCTGAGATACAGAGAGCCCATCCTCCCCACCAGAGGCAGCTGGGGTATCATCTGGCCGAGCAAAAGTTGCAGCTCATTTGGAGAAAAGCCTTTATGTCTTCTGGCTTTTAAGAATAAAAAAAGTTATAAATCTTTGCTACCTTTTTCATTTCTATGTTTGACTGATCTTAACTGACCCACAGTATTTAACACAAAATTCAAGCCTTTTTCCAAAGCTTTTCTGAGCATATGTCTTGTTGTTGCCTAAACTCGTTAACAGCTCCATCTGTTTCACAGTCTTCATTTCCCAACATCATAAGGTATTCAGGAATAATAAAAGGTCATTCAGGCCTTGCAGCTTTGTTCTCTTTATCTCTGAAAGTTTTGTACCCAGCCATCTCACATTCCGTCTGGTCTCTTAGGCAATATATTTTAATAAGCCTCAAGTGCAGAACTTAATTATCTGGAACTGAAAATCAAGTTCCTAAGCATCCTTTCCCCCCTCTTCTTCAGGCAGCCTTAAAAATACAGAAGTGCATAATTTACTTAATTATATTTTGTTTTCTTTTGGCCATTAGGTGAACTTTAGTCATGTGTTTAGAAGCAAATGACTTTATACTTATCTGACCTGTATTAATTACTGCCAGGCATTGCTGCCTGCCCAGCACTGTAGCCTGGTTTTTTTTTTTTGCTGTGGGACGTGGCTGCCTTTTCCTACCAGGGCCTCTGGAGTGGCCAGGGTTGGAACTACCTGCTGAGAGGCCTCTGTGTACAGGGAAAACTCAGAATACAAACCAGAAAACTGGCTGTGATGGACCACGCTGTGGAGTCATCCTATTCAGGGTTTCATCTCTGGCAGTGGCTGTCAGCAAATGCCTGAGGAAGGAGAGCACACCTGCAGCCTGGCTCCTCTGCTCTCACCCACACAGCATCCACATCACTGTAGATTGGCCCCAGAAGTGCGTTCCTTCCCTCTATTAGTTTAATTGCTTTTGAACCTCGTTATGATTTTAGCACCTGTAACACCCTATAATTATCCATTCCACAGTTTAATTGTGAATGTGTGAAAAAAACACTGCCCTTTGCCTTTTCTTAAATTACATAAATTAATTTAGTGCACCGTCCCAAACCCTTCTGCGGTGAGAAGTAGCAGATAATTGCTCCCTATTAACTTTTTCTGTGTTGTTCATAACTTTCCTCTGTGACATCCCACCTCAGCCATCTCTTTCCCAAACGGATTGCACACCAGCCCATTTAATCTCTCCCTACTCAGAGGCTGTCTCTGTATCTGTATAGATCCGGCAGCCTTTTCCTCTCCTGTATGCCTCTCCTACACTGCTATGTGTCTCACATTTAATACCTCCCTACTTGGTTTCTAGTCTGAGTTGTATCAGTTGAATTGTATAAACTCAACTCTGTGTAACACATGTAAGAAAAACTGTTCTCAAATCATGCTTTGATGTTACTTCAGAGGTGTCTTTAGACTGGAGATCAAACCAAGGCACTAAATAGGGCCCCAGTGTGAATACATGCATTTCCATGGAGCAGTACTGAGGTGTCTCTTACAGCTGACAGTTCCACAATTCCTGTTTCAGACAAATCCGAGACACACAAGGTGCGAATGAAACGAGAGCAGGACCCTTGAATTCTGTAATTTTTCTCTTCATATGAGAAAATACAGTCTTTTCCTTCATTCACTGCTCGTTACCATGGATTAGGAGCAGACACTGATGTTGCAAGATCAGGTAAACCAGGATCTGTGTAACCAGGAGCAAGTTACAGGATTGCCCATGGAGCAGGAATGGGGAGTGACACATAAATTGCTCTTACAGGAACTAATTTTCAAGGTAGGCTTGCAAGGATTTGTACTAATTATATTTGAAATATTTGCTTATACCTAAAGATAATCCAGATTTTGATCATATAAACCAATTGTCCCTTGGCACCCGTGTTTTAATTTAACGAGGATTTACACCTCTTCTGCTGCCCACTGAGAAGATGCTCTCAGGTTGTTCCTGTGCTACATTTGTGGAGCAACACTGTGAGAAATGCTGCCCACAGCCACAAGTGTTTGCAGACCAAGCCCAGAAAATGGGTGGGTTTTGTTCGTGTGTGTGGTTGAAGGGGCACATGTGGAGGGGCCCAGGGCACAATGGCAAAATGTGTAATGTGGGATGCTGAGGAATGAAACTAAGGTTGAGGAAAATCCTAACTCAGAACTGGCTCAGACTTCATGTTTCTGTTGCATTTATTCATGAGTAAAGATAATTCAATCTAAAGATGCACTAGAAGTTAGGTCAGATAGACTGAATTCAGGCATCTTTGATGAAATTGTCTATGATGTGTCAGCTGGCCCAGATACCAAAAATATATTTAAACTGCAAGTAAGGAGTTTTTCTTTGGTTCTTTTAGTCTACAGCTGTGTGCTTAAATGTACAAACCAACAGCTCCCCAACCTCTCTCCGTATTAGCTTCCCAGCCAACCTGCTTTAGAGGAATGATCGGGCTTGCTGTGATTATGTCAAAGTTATGATAAGTAAATTACAAGCTGCATGTTACCTTTTATTTTTACCAAACAAGAAACCTGCAACTGAGTGGTAATTGCCACACCAACTACATTTTTGCTGCCTTAAAGGTGGTTAAATAATATGTTGTCTTTTCTTGTGGATAATAGGAGCATTTTATACAGCACTGTTCCTTCACCTAAAGATCTGTCTCATGGGGACCACCAGTGCAAGTTGTACTTTATGGTGGAGGTCTGGCTGGGTAGGTCATCAGCCACCAGTGCTAATAGTTCTCTGCTGAGAAAATCACTCCAAAAATGTAAATGTGAAAGAAGATGCATTTCAGATAATCTTAGAAAACGAGGGAGGAATAAACAAGGCCGCTGGGACTCGGTGGCATTTTCTGATTTGTGTAGGTCCTGTTCCCCTCTTGTTACCAGCATGTGTGCAAACAGTGGCCATGCATTTTGCACTGATTAGCCTGACGGTTTGAAAGATTAGCTTGGTTTGACGTGGAACGGTGGATGCAATTAGGAAAATAGGACCATATGTTATAAGGACCTTAGCTGGATAATGAGAATGGAGGGAGATGAAAAGTGTGTTCCAAAGTCTCAGTGAAGTGATTCGTTTAACAAACAGAGGCTGTCAAATCTCGGCTGACTAGACAGAAGGGCTGTTGCATGTGGTTATTACTGCAGAGGATTTGCAGAACATGATGAGCAAATGGCAGATAATTTCACAAAGCAAAGACAAATAAGTTAACAAAGACAAAGTCATCAAGAGTGTGCTTGAACTGAAAACAGCATTGTCATGGGCACTGGTTCTCTTCAGCTACAACACTTAGAGTTCTAAATAACACATTTAAGGAGAGTGAAAACCTGCAAGATGAAGGTAATTTATAAATTGTTTGGAAAATGAAGATCAAACTGATCTGAAATGTGCACACCAATTTTTCTAGTGAGTTAAGTTTTTCTTTACTCAAGATGTGTGATCCTGCTTGTCAGACACACCAAGAAGGCTTCTTCCCTTTCCTTTTCTTGACAACATTTCTTGTGAAGTGCAAAAACTGCCGAGAAACCCAAAAGCAACGTGGTCAGGCACAGTTAGAAAAACTTGTCTTCAGAATCCATCTGATCTGAAGCGTGTTTTTCCCTTTTATTTATCTCTGATATCACTGTATCACCTTGTCATATAGGACCGTGCCTCTTCTTTCCCCAAAATCAGGGATGGCAGCTCTATGTAGGTGCCTATGTGAGCTGCACATTCTGTAAACCTCTGGTCGTACTTTCTGCTCTTCTCAGCCACTTTGGGTTGAGCTCCACAACTTTTTCTGATTTACAGCACCCATAACTGCGTGCTTTTCACCATCCTGTATTTGTGCTGCTGATTATTGCTGTTTAAACAGGAAATTTGTTCTTACTGAATTTTTCCTCCTTTATTTTTCTTTTCAGATCAACTCCACCAGTCAAGACCATCCTGGTTTTTTAAAACTTGTTTTCATATTCCAACGTGTTTGCAGTTCCCTTCTGTTTCATGTTAAGTGTAAATTTTATAAGTCTGTGCTCTGACCTCCACTGGTCACTGATAAAACCTGTCCTTGCAGGAAGCTGAGGATGCAGCAGCTCTCTCAGGAGCTGCTTGCCAGGTCCTCACCTTCTGACACTTCAGCCCCTCCTGCCTTCCTCCTCAGTGGGTGTTTGCTGGCAGTTTTTCACTCTCCATCCTAACAAATTCATTTATGTTGTGTTAGTGTAAGAAAAGTGCATGGAAATAGCACAAGCCTTTTACTATGATATAGGAAAATAGTTGAAACAACTCACAATGAAGAAATTTGTCATAATAGCATCACAGTTCTTGATGAACTTGTGTTGGTTGTTACCCATTTCCCTGTTGTCTTCTGGGTACTTGCAATGACTTAATTTAACTATTTGTTCTAATATTTTTGCAGTAAGAGAGGTTAAATTGACTGGCTCATGAACCTCTGGCTCTTCTTTTGTGCTTTGGTTTGGTTTAGGTTTTTATCTCCCCAGGGACTTGTGGGTTTTTACATCTTAAAATCCTTGACATTTTCCAGTCTTCCTTTTACTCACCCATCTGCAATGCATTTTAGCAGGCTTGAAGTCTGACAGAGCGACCCATCATAAAAGATTGTGTTGTAAAACCTTTTCCAAACGTGCACAATGGATTTACAAATGTTTCTCAAAATCTACATGCTTCATTTTTCAAAACATCAACAAAAAGCCCTGCTGGGAGCAGAGAAACACAAACACTTGAGAGAACAGATGAAACCCACAGAAAATACTGGTTTGTTGCAGTATTAACCTGCTTATCTTACCAAAGGTTATCAAACACTTTAAAGAGACCTTTTCCCTTCTCTGAGTGATTTTTTTTTCTCCTGTGTTGCTTTCATTCGTCTTACACACAGAGAAGTCAGGATTTTTTCTAATTGTTGCCTAATTAAAAACAAAACAAAAAAGAGATTACCTCTAATAAAATAATGACTCCTACTTGAGGCCATCAGCTCTCCCAGCTAATCATTAATCCCAAGGAAATGAGACAGGCTTGATTGTTATTACTAAAATATATTGCTAATGTAATTTAGAGCTTCCTAGAAACAGATTTCTTGACTGTATTCTCATCCTCCTGGTCTAAGAAACCACCTTAGAAACTCTGCATTAATTTATCCACATACAAATTAAAAGATTATTGCAATAAAAAATCTTAGGTTGTTACTCAGAAAAGCAAGGTAGTGAGAATTTAAACCAGCAATGGAAATAGCAAATTTAATTTTAAGATATGGTTGGGGCCATATCAAAGGGGTTTTTTCTAAACAGAATGGCTGTCCAGAGGAGGGGGACAAGTGGGGAAAGCACCATGGTGAAGCCTTCTCTCTGTTCTACCTCAGATTCCTGCTGTGTTTCCTTCATGTGTCAGGGAGTTTGTGAGCAGACGCTCTCAATTTTTTACAATTTTTAAATTTTTTTTCATCATGTAGATCTTAATTGCTAAATCATGTTAATGTGGACAGTTAAAAAAAAAGTAGTTATATAATGGTATTGAGAACAGTTAATTATAAAATTCATTGGAGCATTTATCCATCATTACTGAGATGAAGAAAGAATTTAATCACAGTCATTGAGACTCCTTATATTTGAATGGCTGTTGAACTTGGAGAGTTTGGTCTATGATAAAATAAGAATTAATTAAGAAAAACGTACATGTCAACCAATTCAGAAATTTTTTCAATGGTTTAGAGGTGATGCAGGCTTGTAAATTTCTCCCTGTTTACAGAGGAGAGTATTAATAGTGTTCTGGAAAGACAAGAACATCAAAACTTCCTCTTTTTTATATTATGAACCCAGATTCAACACTGAATTATTTGAGACCTGATAAGTTCTTTAGTTTGAAACTCTGTAAGAGAAAACCAGACAACCCTGTCTCAAATTTCACTTTAAATAGTTTAAACACTCCATGAGTAACTGAGACTGTAACATCCTGTAAAAATGACAAAAAAGATACAGCAAACCACGATATGGAAATGTTTTATTTCAGCCTTCTGAGTGATTAGGAGGTGCCTCTGTTGTCTCGGAGCTTTATTTTGTTGAACTGGCAATAAATCTAAAGAGATAAGAATTTAACAGATGGGTTGTGAAATTGCTAATGTATGAACTGTACCTCTGGTGGACTCCGTGCCCTTTCTTTCATGACTGTCACCTCTTAAATATATGTGACAGCAATAACCCTGAGTTTGGCCTGTGTTTTGCAGCTGGAAGTGCTGTGCTAAGAACAAGCTTCACAGCTTGGTGGAAACCCTGACCTCGCTGTCATCCATGGTTATGGGCTCAGCAACTTCACCAGCTCTCACTCTTAAACAGAATAAAAAGGGGGGGAAAAAAAGGAAAATTACTGAAAACCTCTCAAAACTCTTTTTGGTCTCTGGACAGTAATTTCCAATGCATTATTGGATTCAAGGACAGCCTGTGTGGGAGCAACCCAGTCTCATGGAAGGTGTCCCTGCACATGGCAGGGGGTTGGACTGGATGACCTTGGAAAGGTGCCTTCCAACCCAAAACATTCCATGATTCTGTAGCTTAGGTTTTTAAAATGTGCCCCATTGTCCTTGTACTGGCACACCTGGACAAGGCTGAGGTTTTAGTGCAACCCACAGGTGACCACTTTGAGCCAGCAGCACAGCATGACTGTCCCAGACCTTTATCCTGTCCGGGTTAACCAGGGCAAGGGTACATCCTGCATCTGTTTAGCTTCAGAAGTTGCACTTTTCTCTCAGCAGTGTGTTTACAGCAGCATAATTGCCTCCATAAACAGCAGCGCTGCGTTGACAAGGTCCAAGGATTCCCACAAAAATTGGTTTTGCTGTATCCTTGATGCATTTCATGTGCTGCAGTTCTTTTATTATTTTTCTTCTCTCCAAAATGATAGCTTTTGGGGTTTTATGATACATATTTGATGATGGTGGCTGATCAGTTTGAACTTCTGTGGCTGGCGTTGCCGTGGGTGTGCGATGGAGCTCATGCCTCCTCCGTGCTCTTCCTCCACAAACAGCAGCAATGTTTGACTACCAGGCCACCAAACGAGGAAAGGAAAGTGTCAGCCAGGATAACCTTCATATTGCAGCAGGAAAATTGTGAATATGAGATCACATCACGGTTGAATGGAACAGGCTTACTGGTGATTAGCAGTCGGGAAATAAGGAAAACTCCTGGTTTTGTGCAAAAATCCTAGTTTTAATCTAAAGCAAAGCCCAAATTATCATTGCTGTCTTAAATCAGTATTTCTTGTATATTTTAGAGAAGTAACTTTAAAAAGTGTTGCTGTGTCTGTGTTCTCACAGGCAGCTCACAGGGCGGAGGGCAGGAGGAGCAGCTGTGCTCCCTTGGTGTGAACACCCCTGCAGCAGAATTTCCACTTCATTGCTGTTTTTCATGAGCCCCACTGCAAACTTCTGACCCAAACCACTCTGAAGTTAAAGGAAATTATTCTATGGGCTTCACTGTACTTTGCTGCTGATGCTAGCAAAAAACCAGGAAAGTTTGGAGGAAGGATGTGGGGTTTTTGGTACATTGAAGCGGACATCATTATATTTGGTTTATTTATTTTGTGGCTTTGAATGCCGGGTTAGAAACTGGTAAGCCATGCTGTCTGCAGGGCCCCAGTGAAAACACCTCAGAGAAATTTTGTTTTGATGGACAGAGTAATTGCTGAATGCTTCAGGCTACTGGTGTACCCAGCACCTAGATCACGTGTGAGGCAGGGGATCTTTGCACAGCACAGTCCCATTTGTAATTAGTCAGTGACGGGGTATTGTTTCCTGCCTTTCTCATATGTACAGAGTGATTTCTGCCTCGCTGATGACTGTAAACATCATTCTAAGTACTATTTTATGATCCCTGTAGGAATAACAATGTAAACAGCATAATTATGTTCACCTTTGAGGCATATCTAGAAACTTTGTTCTTCCAGAAGAGTGATAACAGAAATGAGTACTGTTGACAAGGTAAACAGAGAGCCACCACAACCTGCTTGTTAGAGACAGCTAATGCTTGAGGGAGCTACACATTCAACACCATAAAAAAAATTAATAAATAAAAAAAGCCAGTGTTATATAGTTATCTTGAGATTTATTCATAAATGTATTATTACACGGGAAAAAATATTGAAAGCAATACATTTTGAGATCTTTCTTCTGGACGAAGCATGCATACTCACTACTAGTACAGCAGATTTCTCTGGGTAATTATTATGAGTTCCATAGATCACATGCATATTTGTGTCTATTTTTAGCCACACTTTCACGGCGCTGGCCGGGCTCCTCCGGGGTCGATCTGTACTTGAAAGACACTCACTATCTTCAGACTTCAGCCTTTCTTTGTTTGAACAGTGTATAGCAAAGCATCCTGCTTTAGACTCCCAGGTTGTCAGCTCTTCACAGGGAGGAAACCTCAGGAATATTTCCTATCTCTTGGACTCTTCAGTGTAGCACAATTAGATAGTTTTTCACTGCAGGTCTTTTCAAGGGGTTTTGATGCTGAAGATAAACATGCAGCTATGGTTAGGAGTCACAGAGAATGATTTAACCATTTCCTTTGGATTTACCTACCATGAAACAGAAAGATGTGGGGTGGGGGGAAGAAAAATGTCTACGATTCTGAGAAAATTCTCTTCAGATTTCTCAGTTTCTGCACCAAGACTGAGCATTTTTGGAATTCTGTCTAGAGACACTGAAAGGCTCCTGAGTCCTTGCACACAGCATTCATTCCATTGCTCACCTCCCTCCTCCGCATCTCAGAGCTCATCTGAACAGGAGAAGCTCCAAACATCAGTTCCTTCCTCCAGCTCAAGCCTCCTGCAAGTTGATGGGTTTTTGAAGCTGTCCTTTTCTTCTCTGACTTTTGGGAGACAAGCTAACATTTGTCCTCTTTTTTTACATGTGAGTCTGTCCCACCCTGCAAACCCAGGTGCTTTGGAAAACGAATATTGTCTGGACTGGTCTCTCAGTGTTTTGCAGCAAGGTATCATCCTGGCTGGAACAGAGATCCTCATCTCTTCCTGACCCTCCACTTCTGTATTAATTTGGGTTAATGGCACAGGTGGCACGTTCCTGTTGACAGGTCTGAGAATGAATGCTGGATGCTAAACACACAGAGGCATTCATGACACACTAGTTTCAAAGCACTGAAGACAGTTTCATCACTTAAGACAAATTCTACAAATAGATGCACCTGCTTATCTGCAGATGGAGAATATAAAGTGTGTTATTACTGTGAAACTTCTGAATGCAATTTATGTGTTTGCCTTACTCATAAATTATATTCGCAGGTTTAGAATAAACATCTCCGGCTTCCCACTGCAGAGAAAATTATTCTCAGCTTTTAAATACTGCTTTTCAGCAGATTAGTCCTGCCTGTAAGACATCATAAGGTAATAAAGGTATATTTTCCACCCAACTGCATTTGGGGATGGCAAATACCTAACGATAACAATAACAACAATTTTTGGCATTATTATAGCAGCGTTGATCCAAAGATCTCCAAATGCTTTCCAATAAGTAATTAATTAGGCCTCACAGCACCCTGGAGAGTTAATTACAAATTATCAAGCATAATCACAACCTGCTTCCATTGAAACTATTCTTGTACTCTTTCCAGGGGAAAACAAAATATGCTGGCTATAATGCTGTGACCTTTCTCTCCCCTACTTACATTTTGCAAATGTAATTAGATGAGAATTTGGATATATCCTGTTTTAGGGAAAGCTAATATGATCACTGCTGACCACAAAACTCATTACAATTTTCTGTTTCTTCAGTGAGATGATACTTTATAATCTTGCCCTGTTCCATAAATCAACAGCAGCAGCAACAGCAACAAAATAAAAACTGCTAAGTATTCCAGTGGAATTCCAGAGAGATTCTAAATCGTGGTTGTCCATCTGTTCTTCTTTCACAAGGGTGGTGATTTTGAGGATGTTTGATCCAGGGTTTTGTTCTTACACAGCAGGAAGAGGAGGGCAAGCCTGTGCTGCCTCCATTCCTTCTGGGAAGCTCTGCTAATCCAAATGGGATAATTTGGGCCTGCGAATGTATTTGTCAGAGCATGTTGAGTCCCAGGGAATAGCAGAATAGCATTTCATCTCATGTTTTCAAAGTGGCCCACAGTATATGAACTCAAACACTTATGGGGGGTGAGCTGCTCTGGGCTGGCCTTCTTAGGAAATTAAACTCCAGCTCTTGGCAAAATAGGAATAAAAATGGGAGGAGGCAAAGGGGGAAAAAGATTGAAATCTAAAACAGTGGCCCCAACCAGCACCCTGGATTTTCACAAGTGACAAGATGAGATACAGCTTTTGCCCATCAGAGACCTGTGATTTTACCTTCATCTCATATAATCATAGCAGTAATTAAACCCCCTTTTATTTATGCTAGGTTATGTCTTTTGTTGCACCATAGTTATTGGCTTGCTTTTGATATGACATGAAACCAGTTTACTTGAGTAATTATCTGAGGGCAGAGTTCTCTCTCTTTTCATATACCAATTTTTGAAAAGGAATGAAAGAAGAAACTAATAATGTTCTTGTTTACAAGAACAAATCTCATGGACAATGTGCCATCTGAAAAAGTTCCAATATTTTAGCAGTGAAAATACGGTACATGTTCATGTTCATAGGAAATATGTACAAGAATCATACAGAAGTACTAAAGGCTACTCTGCTTAATATGTGAAATTAACAGTGAAGACCATTTTTGTCCCTCTAGCATAAAAGTCTCAAAGCAGTGGCGAGAGAAAACCTGGAAATGTAGAAGCTGATGGAAAGTGTCTCTTCCCTACTTGCTGTTGGAGCGGGATACATGTGTAAGCAGTAATATTTAAACACGCATGTGACACACCACAGCAGTGCAGTGCATGACCTACCTTCCCCACCCCTTTTTTTTTTTTCTTAAATTCTAGAGGGAAGTCATTAATAAGAAAATAACAGGTTTATGAAATTTCATAAGGGCTACCAGAGGGAATCACCCGCCTAGTAAATTTACAGACAATAAAAATAAGCTTTAGGAAAATAATTGAGGACTCTGCGTTGTAAGTATGTGTTTATGGTTGATTTTGTGTCGCTGCTTTATCCCATCAGAGAGGAGAGCTAATTTTCTGAAAGTATTAATTTATTAAGCATCCACTGGTCTTGTTGTACTCTGTTTTCATATCTGCATGTATCCCAGTGAAGCCAACCGCTTTCATCCAGACGTGAAAGATAATTTGATCCCAGAAGTGACTCCAAAGCATCATAGAAATGAGCTCTATTTGTCTCCACAGTTTTTTTAAGTGTAACCAAACTAATGAGAAAGGGTGCAGAGTCTGAATTCAGTTTGATTAAAGCTCTAAACATTGATTAGGTCCAGGAGATAATTTAGAGGCAGGCACAGAGAAGTTTAGTGCTGGTGAAGGCATAATGAGAAAGCCCTAGGAAAAAGCTGGACTGATATAATTACATAAGAGAACAGGGCTGATGATGTGTGCTGTGAAATGCCCGTATGCAAATAAGCACAGCGACTGCTCAAGCATTCTGTTTCTCAAACAAAAGAAGATACACGGTAAGAAATGAGGATCTGTGATTGCTCTGTGGGACAGAATTGAAGTGAGGAGTCTCCTCACAAACACAAGAAGCCCTGGCTCTTCAACAGCTCTTACCAGCACAGATTCATCCATCTCCTGGAAACGGGTGCTTGATTGGCAGCCCTTCCCTTCGAAGTGTTGAATGAGGAAAATCTGCCTGCTCACCTGTTTGTGCAACTCTGCAAGAGCTGCACGGGGAGAACAAGGCTGATTTTATCCCTTGCTCTGGGACACAGCAGCTCTGTGTTTTGTTGCAAAGGATGGGGCCAATTAGAGCACCTTGAGCAAAGGTTTCTCTGGTTTATGTTTACGGTGACTTTTCATAAGACTTTTCATTTTCATAGTATTTTCCTACATCAGAGATGGGCTGAGGCTTGATATATTTAGGGGAAGTTTAGATGATGAATTCTCCTCTAATAATCATGTTTAAAAAAACACTAAGGTGAGTCAATACAGTGTTAATTTTTTGCCAGCAAATTTCCTAATTTCCTTGTAGAATTTAAGTCCCTCTTCTTCATTTCCCTGCAATTTATCAGACAATAAGGGGCAATTATGAATAATAATACAATGCATATTCAATAAAAAGCAAAATATCTACTATGGGAACTCACAGAGGAAGCTAAAATCTCATAGTGCATTTCCTTGCAATTTAATGAAACAAAAAATTGCAGATCCTTTCAAGAAGAAATAAAAATAATGTTAACCAAGTTACGCTCCTACTTTGTTTTAAAAATATCCATCAGCAGCCTAAGTTTAGGTGAAGCTGTTTAGATGCTACCCATCACTAAAAGGCTGAACTTAAATCCAAATGGAGTCCACCTCTCTTTTAGCTGCTCCAGATATGAATGTCCCCATCCTATTCAGAACACACAGGCAGTTGGCCAAGGGGAACACAGAGAGGTCCAGGCAGGTCCCTAGGGTGGGAATGCCAAAACAAGAGAGGGAGATGTGGGATGGCTGGAAAATGAGCACCCATTTCCAAAGAAGGGTCCCAAAATATCTTTTTTGGGGGACTATAGACACAGAGTAAAGCAAAACCTGAGTAAGGTAAAAAAATCTCAGCTCCAGTGACCCAGAAGGTTGATGAGTAAAAGTCAGTGAACTGATGCAATTTGGGTCATGGTAATTTTAGATTTTTTTAATCATTTAACAATGAAAATACAGATCCATGAAAAACATGTTTTTCAGCCAAATCTATGTAAACCTAGACTTCTTCTTCAGTCTTTTTTTTTTCTGTACTCCTATTTTTTGTGGGGGATTTTTTTTTCTTTTCTGTGACTGTTTTAAGGCACCCTTTTAATATTAAGCCTTCTTTTGCTCCAGGAGTGATGCTGCCAAGGAAAGAGGATGGTCTAGTGACATTTTCCAGAGTGGGACTCGTCCTGGGACAGGTAATGATGACACTCAGGAAGTTTTACTACGTGCAAACTCATCGACAGCAGCAGAAAGGACAAATAGAATGGCCAGTGTGTTTCTCTGTCCGTGTCTGTCCTGTATTTTCTCCCTGGGTCCTCATGTGAATCCCAAATCACATCAAGCCACCTTTCAGCAAAGTTCTGTTTAAAAAGGATAATATGAGCTTATTAAAAGTTCACCCAGGGAACACAGGCTGTTGACTGGTTTTAAGAGCAGAAAATCTGCATGGTAGTAGCTGTACCAGAAAAAGATGCTCCACGTGTGTAACAGCCATGGCTGAGTCTTTCCTTGGACATGATCCTGCCCAGACAGAGGCAGAAAGGTGCAACTCAGAGCAGGGTTTATCTCCACTGGGCTTGAGGGACAGCAGAAGGCATTTCTTTCATTTACTTCTGCTTTCTATGGGGACAGGAATACTGGGTATTTCTGGACATGGTGTTTGTCAGTGGTAATTGAAACCTGGATAATGTGAAATATTGCTCTTTTTTCGTCAACGGTTCTTTCCCGAATACTTCACATGGTCAAAGATACATGGGAAAAAAGGAAGTTGGCCTTGCTGTTAATGTAATTATATGGGAAGAAAGGTAATCAGCTGTTTTCATGCACTCTGATAATGAACTACAAGCTGTGAGAAATCTGCTTGCATAATAATAAGAAAGATGCACAATAAACACTGAGTGTGATTAATTATCCGAGTACATTTGTATCCAATTTAACATCAAAGAGTGACACGATCAGAATATTTGGTCTGTCTGGAGCCTGGAACAGAAGTATGAATGAAAGAAACTCAAGTGCATTCTGGCAAATGCTCCACTTAATGTATTTGGTTTAGAATAGAAAGCCTTGGAGGTAATTAGTAAATGAAGTCCTGATAGCAGTATGTGCATGACTGCCATTATTGTTAATGGTGAACATGTGCTTAACACCCTGAGCTCTCCACCAAAAACTTTATTGAAGTAGTCGCAAAAAGATGTCCAAAATGCTGCAGAGCCTGGAGTAAAACAGACTGCTAATGTCAACTAACGTGTGCAATAAAGAGAGCACACTGATTAGGTGATGTTTTTCAGAATCTCATCTTTAGAGAATAATTACTAATCTTGAAGGCTCAGTCAGCAGACGCTGAGCTATACAGAGGACAACCTGCTCTGTGATGTAACAAAATAAAATACCTTCTTACGAGTCAGACTCCTACAGCCATAAAGCTGGTGAGAGAATGGGCTTCAGTCATCGCTCAGAGCAGCAGCACATTGATACATTCTTGTCTCTACTTTCCATGAAGCCAAAGTCTAAATTCATCATCCTTTGATTGCTGCTTAGTGCTATGGACAAATCTTTTAAAAATCTAAACGTGCTGTTGAAGAAGGGCAAAGCTAAGAAATGACAGAGCTCAGACTAAAAATTTTGACATCTCAGGGGAAGTTCAAGAAAGTTTTGCAATAATAAATAACCGTAGGATGAGACATATTACATATCTGTGTTAATTTGCCTGTCTTTAAAAGGATGTGGGGTTTTTTTAAGACTTCTGATGTCATCTCTTGTCGAAAAATAAATTATGATTGTCACTGCTTAGACAGTGGCAATTAATCTGTAATTTATTCTGCCACCTTAGGAGTCTCCAAGCTGCTTCCCTGTCCTGCCAGGGGCTCACTCCCTCAGCCCATGTCCCCACAGTCCGGAGCTCAGACGGACAGCTCCGTGAAACTCGACATGGTAACCATGGTGAACAGGCACCTGAGGCAAGTTACAACCATTATTCTGTATCCTTGAAAACAAAACCCTGGAGAAACTCTTTATTAGGTTTTACTGAAAACAGCAAGCAGCATAAAGAAGTTGGGATAAGAGAAGAATTATAACCAGAATGGCTTTTGTAATGGAGCATTCGATACTTGGGAGCATGGGTAAAAAAAAAACCCTGGTGGCTGTTTCTATTTATTTTCCCAGAACTTACTATTTCCGAGTTATTCCTGGTGATCAATACCAGCTTCAAGACCCACAGAGTAAATCCAGATGACTGCTGCTCAAAGCCTTGTTAAATGGTTGGGTGGTGTTTTCTTCTGGCTGTTCCTCAGCATGCAGCAGGGAGAAGGATGATACATGCAGGGAAGGGCTGGGGCTTTGCACGCTGCTAGATGGGAGAAGGACAAAGGCTGTGCATGGGTGTAATGATTGTGTGCCACAAATATGCAGTTAAATGAATGTTTAGCGAAGGAATAAAGGTATAGAATGTATCTTCACAGAACAAGCTGACGAATTTGCATGAAGTTCACATCCCTGTGAACATCTACCTGCTACTTCTGTGCAGTATGTGTGCTAGAGTGAAACAACAGAGAGCAGGACGTGGTTTGTGAATGCTCTCAAGTCTCACCTCTATGTCTTTGAAATAGATGCTCTCATGGAATAGGCTGCATGTCCACCCCACGTGAGACTACCTAAAAGCTGCCTGAAGTACCTGACATGACCGAGTCAAGATATTTCCACATTAAAAAGCTGAAATTTTCTCTAAATGCAAACACTCTAACACAGCTATGGAATCAGCAGTCTCTTTATGCACAAGAGGAAAGAAGTAGTTCTGAGCAAGACAAAGCTCTACACGACGCTTAACAACTGTTCATCATCCCTACAGGTGACGTGCATATAGAAATGTAAATACTGCCAGAAAATACCCATCTGAAGCACCCACACACACAGCGCACACAGACTGGGCTCACAAAGGGAAATGTTTACTGAAAGCACAAAGAAACTATAACTCATGTGAGTTCAGCACATTGTCATTCAAAGAAAAGGTGTTTCTTTTAGTTGGGGAGATGAATATTTTAACAATGAAGATCCACCCTATACTTATTCGACACTTCTGTGCATGTACCTTATTATTCATGGTTTATTAAACCAGTTAAAGTGGTCAACAGGCACTGCAAATGCCTTTACCTTAATGTTGCATGTTACATTAGAAATGGCTGGATAAACTTATCTAAGACATTTAGCAGTGTGAAGTGCAACCCTAAAACTCAAGTAAATGGGTTTTTAATAGCAGTTGATGTGTTATGACTATGCTGTGCCATAAATGTTATGCATACTATTTTTGAGGTATTTACACATTGCTAAATTCCATCTACCAGTACTGCTGTGTTTATTAAATTACATAAACAAACATTAGAATAAAAGTAACAGTCAAGTGTAAAGCTCCCCCTCAGATCTGCAGAGCAGAAACCAGTTTGGATATTCCAGTGCTGTTAAGTTTCCAGGGCTCTCCCTGAAAGCAGTAAGATCAAAACTACTGTTCAAATGAGCAGTCGAGGTGTTGGCATGTTTATCTGAGTCCTGTTGATATGGAAATCCAGAACGGCAGATTTGCTTGTTTCGATACATTCTCAGTGAAATCAGATAAGGTAGAACTTAAAAGTGTTAAGGCCAGTTTTTTGAAGGATGCAAAACTCCTTGTGCTGGGGCATTTCAGTAGATCTAAGCCTGTTTATAAGCAATACGAGAGCCGTATCTACAGTGAGAATTCTATGTTTAAGCTAAGGTTGTCTAACTGTTCCCATAATCAACCTCTAATTTTCAGTCATTTATAACTCTCCACACTTATGTTTGCTTCTGGCTACATAATTTAAGCCACATTACTTTGATTTAATCTCCTGCTATGAGAGCTTGTTATTTGTCAGCAGATCCTCTTGTACCAGAGGTGCTTTTTGCTGACTTTGCAATCACAACTTCCCTAAAGGGGAAATCCTTGAAAACCTCTGTGTGTGTCCCCAGCTTTGCAGAGAGTTGTTGCAGAGCTTTGCATGAGGCATGCACAGTCCATACTTTCACTGCTCCTACTGAGGGGTGACAGCCTGCTCCAATTTCTAGTGAAAGGTGTCCCTGCCCTTGGCAGGAGTTTGGAGCAAGATGATCTTTAAGGTCCCTTCCAACCCAAACCATTCTATGACTCTATTTAGGTCTCCAGCTGCTGGAGCAGTCATATCTCTTTGCATTTGGGGGTTTCTGTCACAACAAGGCTCAAGCTGACAACAAAATGCTGTCTCATCCTTGCTTTTAGCTGTGCAGATGCCAGAGGGAAGCAGGGGATCAGGAAACATATCTGGCTCACATGATGAAAGGTAAGGACTGAGAAGGATGGAAAGGAGGGAAATGAAGGAGGGGGACCAAATGAGGTGATAGGAAATGGGTGGGATGTGAGCTGAAAGTAAAAGCAAGGAAGCTGATGAGAACATTAGGAGCCATAAAGATGGAAGGATAGGAGTGATGATGGTGCTAAAGGGGGAGTTTGAATCAGTGTAAGTGCACTTCTCCAAGCAGCAGTGGGGCAGAAGATGGGGGAAATAGCAGGAAACAGAAGGAGTTAGGGGAAAGAGAACTGAAGATGAGGAGTGAGTTAGATCCACATAACAACCTGAGCCAGCTGACCACCAGCATGCCCAGCTCAGTCATGTTTGTTGAAAAGATAATTTACTACCCCGGGCACTGCTAGTGAGGGCCCTTCTGGTAAAATATGGGCCTGTGCCTAAATCTTGTGTCCAGCTGTGCTGTGGGTTGTAAAGCAAGTGCACAAAGAGGACACTGCAGTTCATGACTCCTTTAGTGTTTAGAGGACACTGCAGTTCATGACTCCTTTAGCGTTTAGCAGTCACTCTAAAGGTGCTCTGGGGACACACAGGCACACTCCTGAAGAAGGGCGGTCACAGGATGTCCCTCTCAGATGTGTCCCAGTGGCTGTGTGACTGCGCTTTTATGTGCTTGCAGTGAAGAAGATGAATCTGAGTAATTCAGTTCTGGAATGGATGTGTTGGGAAAAGGGGCCTCTCTGCACTAAGCCTGCAGTGAGCCTCGACAGGATGCCACTGCTGGGGAAGCAGCCTGGGACAAAGGAAAGGACCCTCCAGGTATCACCCATGGGGTAACAAGATCTGTTTCCCCCCTGGCCGTCAGTGAGGGCAGGAGGGATGTTGGGGAACAGTGTTTGGAAATTTCTCCCTTTCTTATTTTCATCCCAGCAGGGACTGGGAGATGCTGAAATCACCAGAATCACCAATCTGCACCCAAGGTGGTGTGCTGTGCATCGGGTGGCTCAGATGGAGGGGGTTTATGCCTGGAATTGAGAGTGTCCAAACTGCTCTTGCATAAATGAGAAAACAGGTCTCCTTGCCTAGACAGAAGGTAATCATTTTCATGCTTTTATATACTGTAAAACCTCTTATGGCATTGACTACAGTCTGACCTTCCTTAAATGAAAATTTCATCTCAACAGCTTGTAGTATTTCCAGCCTGGGAAGAGACCCATTGAAAAATTAATATTAGAGCATTTCAACACCAGCCACAGCTCTGTTTAGCTCCAAATTATATGATTCTTGAATTAGCTACTGTCTGTTTTCAGTAGTTTTCCATTACAAAGGGTCAGGCACCAGAGGAAATAGTTTTCTAAACCAGAAAGGAATATTAAATGACACAGCTGATAAGTATGAACAGTGGTGCAGAAGATTTATTGAGTAATGTGTTAGGTTGATAAATGATAACATTTATTTGCAATTTGAGGATGTGACCCAAATGACACTCATTAGCTCAGCTTGTGTAGAACCGATTAGTTTTGTAAATGTATTATTTGTCTGGTGCTATTGGAAAGAGAGTCTGTTTTAATTGATTGGAAATCTGTTTTATTTCAGTGAATATTATGTATTCTGTTTTTAATTGTATTCTGTTTTTTCCATCCTGAATGTCAGGGATATTACAGTCTATTACTTGAGCAGTGGAGTGCCAGAAGGCTGCAGTGAGTGCATTAATCCATACATAGAGGGGTTGCAATAAAGCAAGATTTCTGTTACACACCGGCATTCTTAGGAGTGCTCTGGGAGGGAAATGAGGATGCAGCTGGCTCACACAAGTTGCCCTCCTTCTGCTTGAACAACGTATGTTCTGCTTCCCAAAAAGGGTCAGGGATTTCAAAGAATGATTCCAATTATATGGAGATTTTCGTCTGTGCCCACCACCAGTGCCAGGTGAGGACACAGAGGAAATGTCTTGTGCTCTCTTCTGGACCCCAACTGTAAAGTGTAGGGGTTTGGAGAACCTGAGGATTAATGTTTGTGTTTCGGTCTTTGCTGCGAAACTCCGGTGGATGTGAAACAATTACAATTTTCCATAGGTCTTTCTGTCCCAGAAAATGGAATAGAAACTGGTGCCTTTGCTTTAGGAAAGTTCAAAAAGCCTTAAGAAAGTCATAGAATTTCTGAAGTTGTGTCTATGTAATATTCTGAATTAGGTGAGAGCCTTGAAAGGTATTTTAAGGAGAAACACTCCTGTTGAAATCAGGAAAATGTTTGTTTCCACAAAGATATTGATGTGAAACTCTTCAGAGAGGAAGACTTGCATGTTATTGAAGTGTTTCATTCCAACCTTTTCTAAACCCACTTATATGTTTTCTGAAGGCTGGAAATGAGTTTCGTTTTGATACTTTGCTCTCCCTTACTGCAGTGTAAACACAAGAAAATCAAAACTGAAATGAAACCCGAGAAAAACAAAAGTTTTGGTGGACCCATGAGAAATCCATCAGCCTCACAGCTCCTTTGTCATGGGGGGTGAGATCTCAGCCCTCACTCATTCCTGGCAGCCACAAATGTCCCAGACTGAAAAAATTTGGTTGAGACCAGAAAACTATTTCCTGCCTGGTTGTCACAAACCTTTATCATGGGCAGTCGTTTCACTTAGTTTCAGCTAATTCCTGCTTCTTTCAAATAAGCTATTATTTACTGGAGAGAGGAGACAAAATTATTTACTGGAGAGAGGAGAAAAAAATGAAAGCTATCCATTTGTTTCAATAGGTGCTTTGTTTATTATACTGCTAGAGTAGATGGTAATATCTCCTAAATCTCAAAAAAAAAAGCTCCAACAAAAAGCTGGCTTTTTAGCCCTGGTGCCCAGGTTTTCTAGAACACCACAAACTAATTTTAGGGTGAGGAAAGTCTGCAAACACACATGGCACAAGAAATAAGTGATTAGAGTCAATGGCTCCTGAGAAGTTCTGGTGAAAGGTGGAAATGCAGTGCTAGCTGGCTGTTGTTCCAGAACAAGCACTTCCTTCCTAAAAAAGATGCATTCCCTCATGAGAAGAATTTTCCCTTCCTAGGAAATATTGAGATTTAAATAATTTTCCTGGGCAGAGGTGATGTGTTCTGTTTGGAGGTGACTCCTGTCCTCGTGCTGCCATTCCTCCATCTTTCAAGAGCATCCCTCACCATGGGGTTGTGCAGACAAGAGGCTTTAGGATTCTATTGTTTGAGCCTTAGGGTGCACTCCTGGGAAAAAGGACCTTTCCTCGTACATCCCTGTTTCCTGTCCTGGATATCAGTCTGATGGTTCCTTCAGGGAAGGCATTTTTCATCCTGAACAGAACCTCCAGCTAAAAAGTATTTCCTGACATATTTCATTGCCCAGACAGTGTTTTCTACCAAAAATGGTTCAGCTGTGATAAATTATTCTCCACTGATGGCAATTCATCAGAAAAATTCCCAAGTGTGGTGGGTACAAGCCCATGCATTCGTTTGTTTGTTTGCGCAGTCGGCGCTCGGGGCTGGGTGACGGCAATCGCTCTGCTCGAGGCAGGACAGCACAACTCCTGCTGCGACCAAGGCAGCCTGGGCATGCACGAGGCTCCTGCATCCTTCTCATGTGCAACAAACGTGGGAGCAGCCTGCTTTTTCACAGAAATACCTTTCTAAAACGGCACTGTAACTTTCTTTAGCTGTTTGTGTGCTTCAATATCGGTTTCACAGCCACCCTGGGCTGAGATATTAACATTTACCTGTCTCTTCATATTCTCACATTATTCTCAGTGTTATTTTAGATCTTCTTTTCCTGGGTGTGGCTTTTATTTCCTGCAAAAACCACATCTTTCCTTGTGCAGTTGTGAGCTACTAAAACCATGGAGCTCTTGGATAGACCAGGGCTATGGCATGTGCTGCAAAAGGCAGCTCAGTGGAGCTCTGTGGGCGTTCCACACTTACTGATATAAATCCTGGCAGCAGGGTTTGTGCCAAAGCTTTGCTCAAGTAAAGCGTGAGAGGACAAAACACACATAATCTCGGGAAATCTGGACAGCGCTGCCATCTCCAGGGTGAGCTGCCTAAACTGCATCTCTTGGTTTTGCTCCTGAAGCAAAGAGAGGCTGTAAATCCATCTCTGCCCTGGCAATTTTCATCGGTGTGGGAGATCTGTGTGAAAAGCACAGCACAAGATGATACTTAAATGACATTTTAATAATTAGCATAGAAATGTGTTTAATCTGGATTTAAATTTCCTGGAACAATTTTTTTTTTGTCTGCTATTTTAACCGAACACATCATGCAGACAGATCTTTGGAGCAGAAAACAAGAGGACAAGAACATAAACCTGCTCACAAGTACAGAGCTGCTACTTGCGCCTCTATAATGACATTATCCCTTTTGTTGTTCACACATTATCATGTGCAGTGCAAAATAAATATGCATGGTGGAGCTGTTAATGAATATCACTTGGATCCAGTTTCAGGAATAGATCCTCGGCATTCTTTGGAGGATGTGAGGAAGTGTAGCTCTGTGCTTATATGATCAGCCAGACTTGAGAAAACGAAGATGATGATGGCATTTTTTTTTTCCTGATAATTATCATTTTTATCTAGTTCTAGTCTGATAGTATTAAAAAATATGTGCATGTGGTGCTTTATCTGTTACATGGTCCTTTTCTGCTGAGAAGCTTTCCCATCTTTATAGAAACACCTGAGTAGGACCTACAGCAGCCAAGCAAAGCAGCTGCAGCTCATACACAGAACTGCAGCTAGAAACAAATATTTTAAAGTGATACAGAGTGCATGTCCATGAGCTGCTCTTGCAGGAAAGGATGGCAATACAGGCCCACCATCTCTCTTGCACTTGTGTGACCTTGTGCCTGATGCTTCCTGTCCTGGCTGCTGAGCATCAGCTCGAGCACTCTTTTTTGTGTCTGACTATTCCGATCATATCTGCCTCCAAATTCAACATCAAGATGCCGTTATTTCTACAACAATGGTAAATAGCACCCCCCAGTTACTTTTTCCTTCCTTGTAAGCAGAACAAATTATTGTCTTTCCTTTGTACAAACCGTGCTGGCCCCATGAGACTAAAGACAGTACTGAAAAATAAATGCAGCATTTCCTCTGGATTTGCAGCTTACCTCTGCCAAATAACTCAGGGACATAGGAATTAATATTGCCAAACACTGAGAGAAAGGACAGAGACATTTCATTACTGGCCCACAGACAGAACTGGAAGAACTTGCTATAATTATTTAACGCTGCAGAACAATCCATGGGTTCAGTGTTTCACAGTTTCTTCTCATTAATAAGTTCAGAAGAAAAAAAATTGCCTTCATAAGAGAGCATGATGCACATTCCAGAGCAGAACTTGAGTTGTTTTGCTGAGAATTTACTCAGTTTCCTACCTAACTCTGTGACCTGTGTGGTTTATAAGAGAAGAACAAGAAAGTCTTGAGCCTTTATCCTTCTTTCCAAGCCAAGGGCTAGATGCTGGTAAGAATAACCCACGGAGCAGCCAGCATTTAGGAAATAGCAGTCACCTTTTGGTTTTTGGGTTTTTTTGACGAGTGCTCCTAAATGGCAGCTTCTGCGACACTCACCAATGTCATGGAGGCAGTTTTTCTGCTTAAGAAAGAAAGGGCAAGAACTGCACCAGAGATGGACCCACCAAATTTTAAAATCATGTGCCAAAATTGGAAAGCCACCTACAGCTTTGACACTTCAGTCAGTTTTCAGAGTAGTGTGGTAAAGGTAAGGAGTTAAAATTATGGATGAGAAAGGGACTCAAGAAGTGTAGCATATTTAGCCTGAAAGAAAAAGCACACTGGATGATGATCTCATTACAGTGTCTAAATATATAAAAAGATTATAGAAGAATCTGGTCGTGACCTACCTGGCTGGACTTTGTGAAAATTAAGGGAAGATATATTGGCCATGACGGACAATGAAATCTGCACAGAAATGAAATGGGTAAAGTCTTAATAATAAAGCCTTTTGAGCTGATCTGGAGCACAAAGTCTTGAAATAGAAAATGCATATGAGAGACTTTTATAGGTAGCCCAAGCTGAGGTGTAAAGAATAGAGCTGCATATGAATAGAGATACATGCGATCATTGTATTCTTATTACTGTTTCTCAAAGGTTTTTAATATTCCAAGTACTGCAAAAATTATCAGGACAGTCAAGAGGAATATTTTTGCAGAAGCTGCATTCATAGTTGACACAGTAGAGGATGATGGTTTAAGACACACAATCCATAGAGTAGGGGAAAAGAACAGTCGGTTGGGAAGAAACTTGCCAAAGCCAGCAATTTAACTCAGGGCTGCGTTTATCTGGCTCACACCCAACCCTGGTACAGAGTCCCTGCTTCATGTATAGCATTGATATGTATAGTTTTAAAACTCTTTCCAAACTTACATCTGGCAGAAAATATGAAAAAGCCTGCCCATGGGTGTTTCAGTAAATGAACTTCTATTTTAAAAAAAAGAAACAACCCCCCCAAGCTTTTTAGCTAGCGATAAAACTAAATATCCATAAATGTAATGATTATATTGGTGAGGAATTGAATAACTAGGACCAACAGCCACAAAACCTCAAAATTAGGAAATTAAGACCAATGAGAGAATTCATTCAGGCAGAGCTTTTTACTCAGGATAGAAAATACAAAGAGTAAGTTATCAAGAAAGGTCATAAAAGGCAATGACATAAATGAATTTAAGAGACAGCTAGACATTTTTATGGAGAGAAGGGACTGAAGAATTCAGAGCCAGTGACAAATCAGAGAGATGAGGTTGAGATAAAATTAACAAGGACAGGCTTGCTTGTGGCCAGAGGCATTTTACTGTCCAGCAATACCTTATGTCCTCTGTCATCACATCCTAATCTAATGCTGACATCTGAAGATAGCATGAAATCTTTTACACCTCTTAGTATATTAAAAAGGAAGAAAGGCTTTCAGTGTTTTCCCCCACGGGGAAAAACATAAAGTTGTTTCTTCACTTTTCAACACATGCACGTCATTGCCGCGGCTGCTGAAAGGACTCAGTCTCCAACAGTACAGCGTGGCCTGATTACAAACTCAGAGTGTGCTCCCTTGGTTGCTTTAAAACTCTCCACAGAAGGGTTTCAATCATATCTCCTTCTGTTTGTAAGCAAAGTGTTGTTTGTTTTTCTGTAGTTACTTTTTTAAATCGCAGAGAACAAGTGGAGACTCCCACAGAGGTGTCCTGCTTCTCCGGTGCTGGGTTAACTCATCCCGCGGTGGCATCACCTCTGCTTGCTGATGGATGGGCATTTCCTCACAGGGCTGTGGCAGACTTTGGCACTGTCCCTGGGCCTCCAGCAGCCAGGCACTGCATCCAGAGGTGTCTGATGACCTTTTCAGTCCCCAGACTTCAAGGGCTTGGTGAAAAACTACAACCTTGAATAGAGGGAAGAGCAGCTCACGCTGTTAATTTGTCTGGAATTGGAAGAGAGAGCTGTGTGCCAGTCAGGAAATCATATGTATCCCACACTGTTTAGGAGTTAATGCTCATGAAGGGAAGATTGAAAGAAATGGGCCTTGACGTTTTGGAGGATGTGGATTTACATTAGTTCAGGCTTAAAATTAGAGAGGGCAAGTAGAAGGCATGGACAAGGACGTCTGGGATAACAGGACAACTTCACGGACTGACATGAGAACTTTTCCAGGCAGCAGACAAAGCTCAGGTAACTCTTTCTCAGGTAACCTTTCTGAGAGAGTGCTGGGCACCTCTGGGGTGCCAGGTCTGCCTGGCAGCCCACGCCTTTCCCTGGGTCCAGAAGAGCTTTCCACAGCTAGAGAGGCCAAGCAGCAAATAATGTGCATTCCACCCTCAAAAATTCATGCTGGTGTCATGTAGCTGTGCTTTGATGGAAATAAATGTCTGTGTTTCTACTTCTTCCCTGTGAGGGTGGGGAGGCCCTGGCACAGGGTGCCCAGAGAAGCTGTGGCTGCCCCTGGATCCCTGGAAGTGTCCAAGGCCAGATTGGATGGGGCTTGGAGCAGCCTGGGATAGTGGAAGGTGTCCCTGACATGGCAGGGGGTGGGAAAGATGGTCTTTCAGGTTCCTTTCCATCCAAACCATTCTATACCTGCCCCTGAACATGGAGAGGCACTGAACCCACGCTCTGGGGCAATGTCAGGGGTGGTGAGCTCTACAATATGCATATTCTAAAGAAAATACCCATCTACAGAACATTTCTGTCATGCTGACAAGTGCAGAGATGCTCCCTTACTAACAGGATCTTTTTCCTTTATGTTGATAACTTCACATTACTAATATGAATTAAATTCACACAAAAGCATCTGTGGTTTTTTATTGGTAATCTTTTCCATGGATCTCTATAAATATACAGCCCCCAGGCCCCTTTGCAGAGAAGCTTAAGCACGTCCCTGTTTCTGCAGGGTTTACTGTAACCAACTGCTCAATCTAAACTGTGCTAATGAAGGCTAAACACAAATAATGCTAATTGGAAAAAAAATGCCTGATGTGATTAGATGTTCATTGAACACAACAGCAAGACTAGAACGTATTTCCCTTCGTTTTTAGCTGCTTCTGCCCTAATCTGAATACAAAGATCTTAAATCCATCAGGAGCCCAGCAGGCAGCCCACCTTTACAGAGAACTTTACCCTTAAAAATAGAATGAAAACAGCTCTTAAGAGCCACCAGGGTATGGGCAGCCCTGCCGACTCAGTGTGCTTAGCTAATATGGAACAGGAGGAGGTGGAAGTTCTTGGATTTATTTTTGTTTTAAACAGCCCCTCTGCTTCTCAAGGAGCTGTATTGATGGACTCTGAAAGAAAGCTGAGGTCAACTCTTTGTCTTGATGAGTTAGTGGAGAAATATTTAACTGAGACCTTATGAAAACTACTTAGCTGTAATAATAACATCAAATTGCTGCTGAATGTGTTTCAGGAACTGTCATTAACCACATAGCTATACAACCTAATTCTATTTGTTTAAATAAAGATCTCCCGAGGTCACATTATTCTTGTATAAATTTGAAAGGCTCAGCTGCTGAAAACAGAAAGCTGGAGACAGAAAGCAGGGTTTGGATGACATCCAAGCTTTATCATATCCATTCTTTGGTGCGGGCATGTGGGGACAGAGATCTCGCTAGGACTTTATGAGCTCCCTAAGCAGCAGCACCGTGCAATTCCTTTCTGCCATTCTGGGATGCAGCTGCAATATGAAATCAGCAGCTCCATCTTATCACAGGGGTCCTGGCAGGAAATATTTATGATGGCTTAGGGGAAACTGTCCATTCCTCTGTTCTGTCCTGTTGGTCAGAGTATCACTCAGCAGTGAAGACAGGCTGTAACCCAAAGATAGGCTGAGGGGCTGCTAGTGCAAATGTTGCTTAAAACTGAGCTCATTAAAAGGAACAGAATAGATTATTTTCACTGAGACCTACAGTGATAACGTAGTCCAACTGAAAGGAAAAAAAACCCCAAACCCTAATCTTTAAAAAAAGTAGATTTCAGTTATTTGCATTCTAGCCTTTGTCCTAAGTATCTGGGATACCAAATTGTACAGTGAGGAGACAGCCTCAATGATTCAGGTCTTTAACTGTACAATTTAGGACACATCCACTTAAAAGAAATAAGTGTAAGATGTTAAAGAGGAAAGTCCTTTGCGTGCTGTCCCCACTGCAGCACAGGTTTCTCACTCGGGGCTTCACAGACCTGTCAAGATCCACATGCATCTCACTTGAAAGGATTAAAGTAAGAGAGGTATCTCGTGCTTGCTTTTGAACAGCTGATGAAGGCTCACTTAAGAACAGCATCCCTCGCTAAATGTGGACTAGAACTCCTAAAAGGGAGGTAGTTTGGTATCTTTTATTAGTAGGCTGAGGTTAGTCTAGTAGTCTTGGGACAGGGCTGATAGTCCTCCTCAGCCAGGGGTGAGATCAATTTTATGTCTCTTTCTCAGCAGTTTTAGGTGAGGTTGCAATCAATATCCCCCCCCTTTGACTGTATTCCACATTTCAGCAGTAATATGCTTCATTCCAGGAAAATAGGACATGCAGCCCAAAAAAGCAAGGCCAGCTGCAAAAGAAGCACTGCAAAGAGGAGGCAGAAGAGAGACTTTATAAAGAAACACATTTACGACTGGCATGGATGGTCTAATTGTAAAGTGAGTATACAAAAGTCCCATTGATAAAAGGGTAAAAAGGTCAGAAGTGTCTCAAGCACCCATTTCCAACTGAGAGGGGCTGGAGTGCACTCAGGTACTCTGCAAGAAACATTTTAGACCTGCAAAAAGTACTTTCACAGCACCACTGAGAGGAGGAGATAAAAATGGTGAATGCTGTAGTTATTACCTGGAATAATATATTTGAAGTGGAGAGATGAAAACCCAAAGGATTGTGAAGGAACTGTCAGGATCCAAATGAAATGCTTAGAAAGGAAAATACTTCTTTCCAGTCTGGAACTTGCATTAGCCAGTCGTGCCTCACCTTCCAGGTGAAGCTGGAAAAGGGCATCCTTAGGACTAGTTAAAGATATTTTTATTCGTGGATTATTGCTTTGAGTAAAATTCTCTAGCTAACTGATACTGCATTTCTTTATCTAGATTCCATATCCTTTCACTTTGCACTCGGAATTAGAGGATATTGCAGATGACTGATGGTCCCTGAGACTCTGCTCAGAGCTGGACTGACCCATATGAACAGTTCTTTGAGCAGGGAAGGAGGCATTGCCCAAAAAACTTCCAGAGCTCAATGTAGTCAAGATCTGATTGCATTTGAACCAGTCCTGAAATCAAAGATATTACTGTGACTTTATCCAAAAGAAGAATTTCATCTAAAATCTTCATTACATGTAAATTCCACCAGGATATTGCATAGTTAAGGTCTCTGAATACATTTGAAATAATCCTCTTTTCCTTTATGTAATGAATAGAATAGATGGAATTGCTTCCCCAGACTTTCTGAGGAAATTGAAGTGATGTGCTAAAGATTTAACAGCTTTTATTTCTCTTTTCAGATCTTAACCAAATATGAAATATTAAAGTACTAACATATTTAATGAAACCAGAAGTTGCCGTTATAATTAATTTCCTTTCCGAGAAAAAGTATTGCCAGCTTCTTTTGGAAAGAATGTGAGTAATCCTTTAAAAGAAAACCAGAGCAAATGTATGAAAACCCTTCTCTTCTCTTCCCTAAATCTCGACCATAAAGCCTTTTATTAATCACCTGAAGAGCACGGAATGGCTCCATGAAGCAGAGCTAGTGGTAGTCCACGTGTATGTCTTCATTACCAGCACAGACACACCAAATTGTTCCTGTTTTCTTCCTGGCTGGAGACAAAGCAAAAAGGAGTCTTGCCAAGTATCTAAAAAAGATTTTTTTGTTCTATCTTCAGTATTGTAAACAGCCATTTTTTTAATCTTCTGAGTTTATTTGTGGATTATTCTATAAAAGACTAATAATGCATTTAAAAAAAAAATCCTTGTAGCTGCTGCTGATGGAAAGAGCTGAACAGACAAACCATTTACCTCAGAAACTCTCATGTAAAACCTGTGAACAAGGAAGAGAGAAAAGAAAAACTCAGAGCTAAGCAATAGAAATATTTCTAACTGTTTGTCCATACTAATCACCAGAAGGGTTGCCATTTGACAACAGTTTTCTCCTCCTTACAGATACCCCTGGAGAAACGGACACCTCGTTTGACACGCCCCACACTCCTGGATGCAGATCGTGGCTCGGGGTGGTTCTGCACCCAGGCGGCCTCGCTTTCCTCAGCGCACACAGACACTCAGCGGGACGGAGAGGCAATGCCTTGGCTTCGCTTCCTTTGAGAAAGCCATCTCCAGTTCAGTGGGCCCACGCTTGCCGTCGGCCACGAGGAGGTATTGCTCCAGGGGGTTGTTTTGTTTTGGTGGGCTGGGGTGTTGTTTGCTTTTTATTTTTTGCGGTATAACATTTTGGAGTAAAAAATAAATCCCAAAGAACAGGACCCTCCTTTATGTGTGCAACATATGAAGGGATTTAAAATTATTATAATTTTCTAGTTTGCTTGTTTATTCAAAAAGTCAATGGAGACATCTGGTGCTTTTGCAACTAGATGAGCATGCCAAAAATACAGTAATAATAAAAAAACCCATGAACAAAACCTTCCTCAGGGCCACAGCTGGGAGCAAAATGAAGTCTGACATAAAAGTGACTAACCCTGTCACCTGTTTTCATTTGCCCTTTGGTATACTGCAAAACAAGCATGTGAGAAAGGTAAATTCATCTAGCAAAAGCCAATATAACTGGAAGAGATTGGTTAACTTATTTTTTTTTCCTCTCTCTTGTTCAACTTCATCAAAGATTCATTTAAAATACTAATGTTTTTCAGCCTATTATTTGAAGTTAAAAGAAGCATATGGTGCTCTGCGACAAAAGATAATTAGATTTCTTGTCTGCCTTCAGTATCATAGTTTGTTAATGCACTTTAATGGAGTTTATAAACAGAATAAGCAGAATAAATGATAGAACATATTAAGAGGTTTAAACTGATGAGTGTTGATTTTCCAAGTTTGTTCCTTGGAATATTGCAACTGTCCTATGGTCCATCTACTGCAGCATCCTTTGCTCTTTAGGCATTGTTTGATAAGAATAAGAAAATCCAATAATGCTGGTGATGATGGAAAGACCAAATCATAGCAGTGTTTTCCTCCTAAGCACTGCAGTTGTTGTTATGGCCTGGAGCGAAGGCCTCACAGCCCTTCATTACATCTTTATTTGATGTTCATCCACACCAATGGCTGATCATTCATTTGAATCCTTCTAAACTCCTTCCCTGTGTAACATCTGACAGCAACCAGTTCAACAAATTGCAAATGCGTGGTCTAAAACCCAGGCCTTTCATTAGCCTAATTGTTTGATGCCAGCCATGTAACCAAATAATAACTTAGAGTGTTTAGAATCTTAAATAATCTGTTGACACACGACTTCACACAAACACTGCCTAGACATTTTGATGTAGCCTTTACAGCTCCTAGAAGGAGGGCCTAAGAAAAAGAGAAGTTTTGATGCAAGATGTGAAACCACTGCTGTACATCTGCCAGGCTCACCCCCATCTGCTCTCAGAAGGAAAAAATGCATATGAGGAAATAAAGCAAAATACTCTATAAATTTACTGTCTCTAAATCATCACGATTTTTTTAGACATGATATGCTCCCGAAGAAAAAAAGAAAATGAAAAGTAAATTAATATTTTGGGGGTTGAGTTTCAGCAGCTCATCTAATATGTTGCAAGATGGAAAATTATTACTTCAGGTAGAGAAGCTGGTGATGAAGTCATCAGTTTGACACCTGAGAAAATATAAGATATAATAGTCAGCTGCATATTGCTTACAAACTGCTCTGTGGGGCTGCAATTGCAGGCTCTTTCCAGTGAAATTAATTAAATATTTAAGTGTCTTAATGAATAAGACTCTGAAGCGTGTTTCTGCATACCTGGACTGCTATCCCTCTTCAGAGATGGTGAATCCAGACTGGATTTGCTACAGGAAGGGATAAAGGATCAGCAGATGAGGAGAACTTGTTTACAAAATCAGACTTTTTTCTGCTAAAACATTGAGAGGGGGAGATATGATTGCCCTTGATAATTGAATTTGCTGAGTTTGCTACCATTATAACCTTTCCAAACAACCCAAACTCGACAATACCCGAGTCACAGTGACAAGGATTGCACTGAAGAGGAACAGCTTTCATTTCCCACTGAAATGGCAGTGGAAGACAACATTCCTCTGTGGCACGTGCTTTGCTGAGGTGTAGGAGTCAAACGAACTGCAGTCCTCTTGACAGGAAGGGAAAATATAGTCCTGCCTGTATAATGTCTTCCCTTAATGCAACATGACCCCGGCCAAAATTGATTTAATCATTCAAATAGTATTGTTTCATTTCCCTTATTTCTCGTCTAATTTCATTTTATGCTGAGGGGCTTGCATGTAATAATTATTTTTGCATTGACATACCTCTCAAAGACGGGTTTTCTTATTTCTTAAAATAAATTTATAAGATGAAACATTAGACCTCTGCCCTCCTTGGCTAACAGGACACAGGCAAAGTTGTTTTTTACACTTATGTGGTGATTTAGAATATTAAAAAGACATCGACTGTAAAGTTTTATGTATCTGCTTTTTTGTATGCAGGCCTGCAGCTGATACTTTTACATTGCAGCATATTCTGGGTTATTTGATATTATTATTCTCCTATGAAAGACACGGATGAGCCTTTTTTTTTGCTCACTAAAGTTTGCATAAATGGCTGCTACAGGGTCTGTGATTTCCAGTCATTAATGAATCCCAAGGCCTAGTTATGAGGCAGTAAACGTAAACAGCCACTCATAAATGATACAACTGCAGGATTTCATCCCTTCCTTGGAGAACCAGCATAATTTCAAGGCTGTCTGTGATCCATCTTGTCCATCTGGTTTTCCTCATTTAGTATGAAAAATAACAAGATTGGTCCGAAATCCTTCAGAAACGGGTAAAGTGAGAAACAAACTGAGAAGCGACTAATAATAACATTGTGCTTAAGCTTCAAACTAGTACAAGTATCAACAGAAGAAGCTGCTACATTTGGTGAGTCCTGAACAATCTATTTGAAATGAGGTCTGCAGAGCAGGTGTGTGGCTACAGCTATTCAATGTTATTATTCTCCTATACAATAGTGTTAACATTATGGAGGATTTTGATTTCTAATGTTTACACAAATACTTGCCTTGAGTACTTTAACTGCTTGTCCCTACCAGCTCTCCAGATTTTAAGTCCTTCTCAGACACTGACTTTCCATCATGAGGGGAGACACAAGCACAGGAAAATGACTGTCTGACTCCCTCAGAGAGAAGCCTCCAAATTCCCCCTCAGAAAACAAAGAAGAAATCAGAAGTTGGCTAGAAATGGCTTGTTTAGAAACCTGGCAACAAGGACCTTTTAAAACTTGATTAAAAAAAAGGAGAAAAGGAATATAAGCATCTCTTGCCAGCTCAGCAGCATGGAGGCCAGATTTGTTTAAGCTGAGGAATGGGCATGTTTGCCTTCAACTCTTTTGAAACAGGTGACAGATATTGTGCCAGAAATAATTTACCGACACAATTATTGTTTTTTTCGAGTCAATGTTTGACCTAGACCTAGGGCCAAGTGTGTTTATTTTCCTAACATAATCTCAAGCCATTTTTTCCCTGAAGGTGAGGAAGTTTAGAGTGAGGAAAAGAATTATAGTGCACCGGCACACAGAAAGTTTACTAGTTGGTGGCAATCCAAAGTTAAAAATATTTGAAACACTGTGCAAGCACATGCACATACCTACTTGAGAGTCAGAGCCTGTTTGCACAGCCAAAAGCTCGTGTCCTAGCAGGCTAGTCCAGAAAAACCCTTCCTTCTGCTTCAGCTCCTTTCCAGCTGAGAGGCTGCATATAAATGTACCCTGACTGTCAAAACAGATCATGGTCTTTGACAACAATTAACACTAAGAAACTAAATACTGAGGTTGCATATTTTCACCGTATCTTTTGAAATCATGGAAGGATGATGTGAAGATGTTTAGATCTATTGGAAAGCACAGGTTGATTTCAGGATTTGACCAAACTGCAACTATATATTTGCTCTGAAAAAGTCTTTTAGGGAAGGTCTTTATCTTCTTTACAAACAATTACAGTATTTGCAGGAGAAGCTACCAAATATCCCAGTCTCTGTCTTTTTACCAGTTTAACATCTCTTTCTCACTCTCTGCTCCTCCTGTTTGCTAGCTGTCCCTTCTTTCCTTGTATGATTACAAAACCTCTGACCCCTTCTTACATCCACCATCTAGAGAAAGTGTTCAAAAAGTGTTCAGAAGCCTTTAAATTGAAGTAACAATTATGAACGATCCATACTTTCAAGGGGAAGGGACAGTATAGTTATTCTTACATGAGCAATGCTAAATATTCTCACTATAAATTATGATTTTACTTTGTATTAATTTCAAATATAATTTGCAGCTCCGTTTCTGTTAGTTTACTTTGTGATGAAGGATTTTAAATAAATGTGCCTGTTCTTCTTTGTGTTAATGCCATTGTTCCCTCCATCATTTTTCTCCCTCTCCTTTGGTGGCTCTTTTCCCTCTCCTGTGCATCAAAAGGGATGGATTTATGTATCCTTTTAGAAGACAGGGCTTTGAGCAACCAGATCTGACTGAAGATGTCCCTGCTCACTGCAGGGGGTAGGACTAGGTGACCTTTAAAGATTCCTTCAAGCCAAACTATTCCACGATTTTGTGATTCTAAGACAGTCTTTAAGCTGAAAATAAATATTCATTAGCCACCTTTCTGGTGCCAGGATGAACCATAACATATTTTTCTGTAATTATTTTAGGCTTCTGTAAAGAATCTTTCTTCTTGCAGTAGAAGTAGCAGCTTCAGTTCAGTTAGATCAAAATTTACTCCCAGAATTTCCCTGTGTCTGCTTGTTTCCTTCCAACACTCTTGAGATAATTGCAGGAGTCTGATGAATGACTGGAGTGGATGCAGATTAGATGTACTCCTCCGGATACTCTGAAGTGTGCTGGAGCAGTCAGACCTTTGGTCAGAAACACATTTACATTATGACTCAGCCTTCTGACAATTGCTTCATTAGTAGATATTTAAAAACGAAAGAATAAAGATTCCCATCTGACCCACTCATTTATACTCCTCTGAACAAGTGAGGCAAGAATGTGCAGTGCTTTTGCACTCAGAAAATATTTGGTTTGTACAGTCAAATCGTTAAATTCTCAGCCATGCAAGGATTTCTCCATAACACAGATGTGTCTACCCTCCTTGAAACTGTGGCGGTGAAATGTAAACAAAAACAAATTAAAAACTGTTGAGTTTTCTTTCAAAGTAGTCAGGAAGAGCAGAGCCCATCATATCTAAAAGAGTAATTAAAAGGAGCATTGCTCCTTAGTGAGGAGCAACACACAGATTTTCTGACAAGACGCAATGAGAGATGTGATGGCACTTTGAGCAGCCTGGTCTAGTGAAAGGTGTCCCTGCCCACGGCAAATGGGCTGGAACAAGATGAACTTTGAGGTGTTTTGCAACCCAAACTGTTCAGTGATTCAATGATTCCGCTGTAGCAGCAGATAGATGGCCCCAAGGATTCATAATCCCAAAACACTTCTTGTACCATCTGAAGTGGTCACTTGCAGGGATGGACTTCTTTTTTTGAGGGATTTGTTTTCCGAAAACGCCCCTTACTGGGCACTGTGACATTGCTGTGTGCAGAACTGGACTCTGCTCTGTCACAAGTGGGTCAAGAGCCTGGGCAATATTTAATGACTACATGGAGGAAATCTATGAAAAATTTTGAAAATGTGGCAGTGAAGGTGATTTTGCAAAGCCCAGCTTGACTCAGAAAAGCAGTTATGATTCACTGATATAGAGAAACCCAGCCACAAATCCTAGCTGTAGTCAATGATAGCGAGCTCAGATTCAAAGCTTGACTTCTTGGTTGTCAGGGTGAATAATAAGAGGGCCTGAGTTCACGGCAGCAACCTCAACTTGACCATCTTGATGTGATGGAGAACTGGAAGTATTTAATACTTGTGGAGGAAAACTGGAAGTATTTAATACTTGCATATATTTTGTGTTTTCCACAAGGTAAGGACAAAGGGCATTTTAGGGGTGCAAACTGCAGGTTTGTGATTACAAGAGCTGTGGGACAGGGAAAATTCCAGAAATCACAAGAAAATTGTAGCTGGAGTCTTGTGAAATCTGCCAGTTTCAGAAGTAGAGCCAAAAGATGCAGGGAAGAGGTTTTTGAGACCTGTATGGAACAGGGGCTTTTATTCTTCTCTTAAAGTGTCTGATGTTAAACAGAAAACAAAAGAGAGGATTCAGATTACAATGAGGCACATTGTGCCTGCGCCAAAGCAGGATCAAAGGAAACAGTGTATTAGCTTGGAAAGCTTTAGGTCTGGCAGTTGAATAAAGTGGATATTCTTCAAATCATTTCTTGGGAGAAAAATTAAAAATGCAGAGTTTGAGCTTTATCTCATATGTGACCCAAGAATGTAGGTCTTTTATTTCTTATTCTAGATTAAATCCTGTTACACGGTTGCCTTTTGAAGGATATAATTGCTCCAAGGAATCATGCTTCTAACAGCATTCTTCACCTCTTAAAATCAGTCTTAGTTTAGCGGTGCAGCCCTTTGATGGGAATATTTCGTGGCCTGTGTAAAGTGGGTTAGGACTTTGCTCATTCCCTTGTCAACACATATGAATCCTGGCCAAAATAAATGTCATGTCTTATTGGCAGGGACCACTAAAGAAATCTTAGCCTTATTGAGGGGATTGTGAACGTAGGGCTTTTTCAGCTCCAGCATTTATTTCAAAGATTGCAGTATTTTGGAGCAAAATGTGAAGATCATGACAACAGTTATTGGCTGCTGCTGCTGCCTATATTATGGTTTTTTGGGGTGCAAAATAATAGCTCTAAAGCTCTGCTTTGCAAATAAATAGAGAAGAGTTGTCTTCTGCATAAGTGGATGGTTAAAAGAAAAGAGGCAGAAATGTGTTCATAATTTCCGTGAAAAATAAGCTGAAGGTTTCTGAGGGCTCACAGAGGTAAAAGTGCTAACACAGGACAAAAGAAAAAGTCTATTGTGTTTTCAAGGTCTTCCATTTCAGAGTACCAGGTTTTTCACAGTGTGCTTGTATTTGTCAACAGAGGGATTTTTATTTTGTGCTGTGGACAAAATTTTATTTTATTTTGTATTATGTACTTTTTGTACTTGGGGCTAAGATCACACTGCAAAAGTTGACAATATGTTAGAAAACACAAAAGCAGGAGTTGATATGGGTTTATCTCACTATTATTAATTATTTTCAAGCTGAAAAAGAAATATTTTTTGCTTAAGTTCACTGTAACTATTTCTGCAAAATTTAGTCCGTCTCTTTCCTGCTTTGGTTGAGAAGTGATTCCACTTGCAGATCAGCCTGAAATGTAGGAAACAAATGTGAGCATCCAATTTTCTAAATTAGCATGTTGAAAACATCCCATACTTCTTCTCAATGAAGTTTGAATCCATTATTTAGTTTGCTTTGTAAGACAAAGGTAGTTTGTTATTTACTGTGAATTTATTTTCTGTTGAGCAAATTCAGATAGTTCATTCTCAAACTGTCATTGAAATAAAGATTCAGTCATTACAATATCCATAATCTGAATATAATCATCCATGAAGCAAATGGAGAACCAGAACAATTACAGAGATATAGTGAATTCTTTCTCTGGAAATCAAACTCTGCCAAAAAGATCCATTTTTTTTTCCGTTAAAAAAATGTATTTGTGGTTCCATGGAAGTAACTGCATGACTCAGAAATACATTTTGATATTGTTATTTTTCTATTCCCAGGGTGCAATGAAGGAGTGTTTATAATATTTATGAGTCAGTGACTGTAGAGACCAGCACTTCCTGCTGATTAATTGTATCAGACAATGACGTGAGCAGAGGTGACAAAGCTGCTGCCAAGAAAAACACAAGACAGCACTGAGAAATACAAAAATAATAAATGCCTAAGGATGCACTGATGCACCTAAAATCATGTAGATGCCAATATATTTAATATCAATGATGCCAATTTCACTGAGAAAGCATCAAAGATAGTATGCCTTTATGTATAACAATTTGGATAGGTGAGAATATCCTGATCTCATGTTGGTTTACAGGCACTGAAATCAAAATACCTCTCTGTAAAAATAACATAAACATCAGAAAGAAAGTAAAAATTTGGCTAGATTTAAACTTTAAAAGGGTGTGTCCTTCGGATCTAAAATCAAACATACAGTAAGAGATTTCTTTCAGTGGAATTTTTTTTGTGACTTGCAGCTGACTCAGTTTGGTCCAAACCTTCTCAAAGTCAAGTTACTTTCATAGCAAGGCCTGAGATTTCAAATGTGGTGAGTGGGCTGCTGTAAACAGAGAAATGAACTATTGCACTGCTGGGCACTGTCAATGTGCTTAAATGTTTTTGAGCATCCTGGGCCAATTTCTGTCTTCACACAAATATGAATTGAATTCTATTTCTACTTTGAAGATTTATTTTTGTGTTAGTAAAGATATGATGTCATCTGCTACTTTATTTGTTTATTTTACTTACATAAGCAATTGCACGTACCCACAGATATTCACAGTTGGCTTAACGGGGATGGCTCCAGGAAACTGTTGGTGCAGAACTTACAAGTTTTGGGTGGAAGTCTAAAATTGTTCCTTTATTTTACATTTTGATGGATCTGAGGTCTGTGCAGTCTGCCTACTTTCGCCTAGAAATGATGGGAAGTTGTTAAAGCTTGATGACCATTCAGGCACGTGGACCACCATCAGACCTGAAGCATAGCCACCATTCTGGTCAACACTGCAGTGGGACATGAGACCAGTGAAAGAAGAAGGAAATTCATAGATCAGGTGAGATTGTGGATCCCTGTTGACAGGAGAGAAACGGGGTACAGGTAGGACTGTAGGGTCAAGGTCTGTGTGGAAAGGTAATGGGGAAAGTTAGGAAAATAAATATCTACAGGATTTCCCTATCAAATCCAGATTGATGCCATTGTTACCCCAGCAAAGAACAACTAATGAGCACCTAAAGCCAGATGTCTGCTGCTTTTGAAGTGCTGTGTGTTCAGCCATTCATTTTAGAGGGGGTACTTTACCTAAAAAAAAATCTGACTTAAACAAACCTCTATAAAAAGATACCAATGTGAAGAGTGCTCCCATGCTTGGATCCTAGGGATGGTGCCATGCTGCATCTCTTGGGGTATCCAAGGATGAGGGATCAAGAGCAAGAGATATTGAGAAGCTTGAAAATATTCATATTTGATGGGGTGGGACCCCAATGCTGTAACTTAGAGACTGTCTATTTTTTTCAGTCCTCTAAGTCCAATCAGAGACCCAAAATTGCCACGAGGATTCCTTCTGGGCAGGACAAGAGGTACAATGACCTCATAAGCTTCCTGCTAATGCTTTGTCCATTAATGTTATTATCACTGTTGTTGGTATTATTAAACAGAGCTTTAAAATACACAGAATCTCATAACAATAAATGACACTTTTGCTATATTACCTGTTTAATACTCCAGCAATTGCTTGTAATTAGATATAACTAATAAAAAGGCTTCTTGCCAACACGGTCTTTTTAATTAAGTGTTTCATGGCTCCAGTAAAAGTAAAATATGTTCTGTTGGTGTTATATTAGCTTGGGACATCCACCCTGATGAGGTACTTTTTCCTACTTTTCTCAAAAGCTATCATTTTGTTCCTCACCAGACCTAAAGGCTACTGATGTCACTTTCTTTGAATATTTGCACTGACTCCCTTTTACTTTAGATGTAATCATTCAGATTTTGATGCTTTGCTTGTTCCCCTTTTTGATCCTTCTAAGGATGTTCTCAAAAGGAGCTTAGGATTCAACCAAGTGCCTCCCACCAGTTTCATGAGCAATAATGTCAGATCTTGAGGTTCAGAACTTTATCAAATATCAGTACCTCCTTGAGTAAGGCTTTATTCAATGACCTTCCTAACATTGCTGAGGAGAATTTTCAGGAGCGGTGGTTCTTGTTCCTGCCTCATTTCAGCACTCTCAGTTTTTCTTCCCTTGCTCTGCGTCTGCACCCACTGATGATGGATTTTTGGGCCTAAACAACAAAAAAATGTCATGCACTGTATGTTAGGAGCCTCCTAGCACCTCATATAGCCCATCCTAACCCAGAGGTGTGATCCTGCCTACAGCAAAACCACCTATAAACAACACAACCCAACCTAAGACTCCAAAACTTAATTCCTTGTGCCTATTTGTGTGTCCTAGAGTTGAGTTATTATTTTTTCTAAGGAAAAGGATTAAGGATGGCAGCCCACCAAGAACCAGCTACAGAAGATGTCAGCAGGAGGAGATGCTGCCCAGCTACCTCGTTAGAGTACCTGGGCTAATCAATCATTGGAATTCTTAGCTTGGGTGCTTGATCAAAATTTCACTGAAAGGGTGTTCAGTGATTGCAAAGGAGCTGCGGGTTGAGTTTCAGCCCATTTCTTATATTTATTTTGATTGTGTTGATTTTTCCAGGCTAAGACGAAAGAAACGAGCAAATCTCTCCCCGTCTGTAGCAGGAAGAAAACACTTCAAGTACACACAGATCTTCTGAAAACTGCTTTTTTCACAGTTCTTAGGCCACAGCTTTCAGTTCCTCAAATGATTCATTTCAAAGTTAGGTTGACACGGAAAGCTGAGCAGATATTGTTTGCAGAAGGGAAAAAGCCAATCTTAATAGAAATGCTTGATTTTTCCAGGGTCACTTTATACACATTTACAGTAGAGTTTCAGCCTCATGCTGGCCAGCAGAGACTCCTTCAGGGAGATATTTAGGATATTTGTAGATTGCATGAGAGAAAAGAGGCAAAATATGTAATAGAATTACTCTTGCAATTAGACTATTTATTATTTTTAGCTGCAGAATGGTAGTAAATATGGTTTTCTGTGCTTGCTCATGGCAAACAAACTAACTATAGAAATGCAAAGTTGTGGAATTTCCATTTCATTTCTTGCCTCATTAATTTCATTAACTTACAAATAGATGAATACATAAAAGTAAAAAGTAATTCCCTTTTAATATTTTTAAATTAGTCTCTCCAAGTATCCAAACCTTTTAATCTGTTCTTTTAAGGTCTCCATCTAATTGCTCTTACAGAGGCAGAATTGAGCTTTTGTGAATCAGATATCGGTGTGATTGATTACAAGGAAGCTAATCAGAGGGTGCCATTCACAAGATAAATGCAATTGTTTCTCAAATATTTGCTTGCAGTCTGTGGCATTTCACTACCTCGGCAGCATATATGAGATGATGTGTGGGTGGGATGTGCGAAGGTGTGGATTTATGTGGGGAAATCAAATCTAGCCATGGAAGAAAGGCTATTTCTTCTTTTTTTTTTTCCTTTTTTATTTTTTTGTTCCTTATACAAGGACAAATTGCATGGGAATTATAGTGTTTCCCATTTAATAGAAGTAGCCTTCATGCTGATGTTTCTCACAACAGTGACAAATGGCAGCTAAAAAGAAAGGGAGAGAATGTAATCAATCTTTATACCTTTAAAAAGAGTTGAAAGCTAAGATGAAAACGAAACCTTTTCAAGAGAAAAATAAATAGTTGGAAGCAAACAATTATCTGGAAGAGAAGGGAAGGTGCAGAAGATGATTTGGGACTCAGAAAAGCAGAACAGGAGCTTTTGCCTCCTCCAAGACCCAGCACTTTCTTGTTTGGGACTGCAGTTTCCATGGCCACAGCACTGTGACACACATGTCCAGAAAGGAGAATATTCCCCCAAAAGGCCACAGAGTCTGAAAGCTGAAAATGTGTAAGGGAGAAATTAGGAAGAAAAACTGAATTTTCCTCCAATTCCCAGGGATTGATGACTTTTAAACAGCAACAGCTGAAGGTGTGGTTCAAACTAGAAATCATCCAGGTATTTAACATGTATTTAATGTTAATATTTTAGCTATGCACTAAAACGATGTTAATATTTGTTAATATTACTGGAGAAGGCATAAAAATAGGATCTTAAAATAGAGTAAAATATTTGACTGAGAGTTCACATAGATCAGAATAAACAGTAAAAACACATAATGTAAGAACTTCTGCTATACCCTCTGAACCCATTCTAAAACCTCATATAACAGACAAAAGATTAAATAGAGAGTCTTGAACATTTTGCTGAACACAAAGGAAATTAACTCCTGGAAGGATTAGATCAGACTCTGCTCGGTGTGCTCTGGATGATGGAAGATTTGGAAGGGAAAACTCGGCACTTCTCAAATTACACGAGTTGAGAAATGAGCTGGTCAGTCAGAAAATGGTCCCCAATTTATTCTGTTATTCAAGTGTCCCTCCTACAGCTGTGAGTCTCAGCTGGATTTCCAGACTTTATGTAAGGCATTCTGTGTCAGGTTTGGGTTTTTTGCCTTTAGAACCTGCCAACCGAGTGTCTACTCAGACAGAAAGTCTGTTACTGCAGTGCATGTTTACTGGAAAAAAGACATGTACAGACGCTGACACCTCCAGACTTTTACAAAACTTTCCACTCTTCCTCTTTAAATCAAGTATTGATTTGGCCTGGGTTCAATGTGTGCTTTAAACTAATGCACCATAATGAAAACTCATGGCAAGATTACTTAGGGATAAGTTTTTTAGATTTAGCTGAACTGCACTGTTTTCATAATTATAATGAAGACACTTAAGGGGATATTTTTCATGCAATGCCTGGAAGTAATCCAGTGTCACTCCCATTAAAATCACCTGGTCAGAAATTAAGCTCCTGGTGCTTGAAATCTGTAATTTTGAAGTAACAAAGTATTTTTTCTTAGAGTGAAATTAAAAAAAAAACAAACATATTATTTATATGTTTTACATTTATTATATCAGAAGTGAATGCCATTCTTTAAACAGGTGGTAGAAGAGGATAAAACAAGTTTATTTTTAATTTTTACCATGGCTGCAATGGACAAATTGTAACAGAAATTTTTAGATAACTGCACACAGAAGTCATAAGATCTAAAATAGACATTGATCTTAAAGGACTAGTTTTTATCATACAGTAAATAGTTTTTTCCTCTGGATGATTTTTCAGAGCCAAGGCTTTCTTCACATCCAGACAATTATTGATCACTTATAACTCCCTTTTCACAATAATCTCCTAGTATGATTTCTAGTATTTTCCTGAGGTCCTTTTTTATAGTGTCTCAATATGCTTGTCTGACCCAGGAGGAGCTTGTAAGGCTTTTTCTTACACTCTGGTACTGGACTGGGGGAGAAGGTTTAATTGTTGCACTCTGTCTGAGCTGTCTCCTTTCTTTCTGACTTCACTTCTGGGCTTGCCTACCTAAGCCTTCAAAAAAGCATCAGCAGCTTTTTTGGGAGAGCTGTGCCACTGACAGAGAGTTTTATTAGTGCCTTCATCGCTGTGTGTTTGCAGATGGCCAGAACACGACGGGGTTTGGCAGGAGATTTTCTTCTGTTGCACCCAAAGACACTGTGGAAGGTGAGTTCTCTTTATTTTCCTCTGGGGAGTATGGACGAGCTGCTTTGGTTTCAGCTCCTGACACCCATTTTACTCTGAGATTTGAAAACCCATTAATGTCTAACCACCCTCACTAACATCTAAATATAGGCCCATCTCTGACCACTCTTCTGTGTGTGTGTCCTCGTCTGGCAACTTTCTTTCACACATTTCAAGCGTGAAGCTTGTCTAGCACAGACTTCCCAAACTCATCATGCTCTGCTGCTTCTGACATCTTAATTTACTGCTCTGCCTCTTTCACCCACTTCTTACTCTGTGCTTCTTCTTTGCTCTTGGACAGACTATTCAAAAGGAGAAAAACCTAGAGTTGATCTCATATTGGTGTTTCTTCTCCTTATCCTTTGCCCAGCAGATCCTTCACAGGTTGATTTCCTCGAGTTTTGTACCTACGAGTCCTGAACAGAGATTGGGGTGGTCAGTGATGGTGGTTCAAATGTCAAGGGACAATCCCTTCTCAAACAGAGTGGAAACACCTTCAGAAATCTGGCTTGCTCCTGGAGAAGTCAGGACTTCTGGTTCTTCATGAGAGAATATGAGCAGAGAGCCAATGTCCAAGTTTAGAGGATAGATGTTTCCTTCTCTGCAACCTGACCCGCCACTGTGAGCTCAGAAAGGCAGGCTGCAACACACACTCGGAGTGCACAAGGTGACACTGGCAGCCAGAAAATGTCTGCAAGCAAGATGAAAACTCAGTTTGTTGGGAGCATCTTTGTCAACATCAAGATTCCCAAAATAAAGCTCGAGTTCAGGGAGGGTCAGGGAGAAAAAGCAGCAAAATGCCAGCAAAACTGGGAAATGCTATCAAAGCATCTGACAAGCTCAGCAAATACCAGAATTGCCTCTCCAGTGAAGTTTAATTAAAAAGTCTATTGTTCCCATTATTGCTTAATGATTCCTCCAAAAGTAGAACGAAAGTTTATTTTAGAGGTTAATTATTCCTGGAATTTTAAAGAGATATGAAAGTATTTTCCTCTACCTCATTTGGTAACTGAACCATTAAGGAGAGTGAAGCAAACAGTGTAAGAATTGGTGAAAACAATTTAGGCCTCAGAAGAAAGTGCCTCGTGTCAGATATCATGGTGCTGTTGCACAAAAAACAATCTTCTAGCAAATTAAGTCAATTTTCTGCGCTGGAAAAAAACTTGTCAATGACTTCTCCCCATTTGCTCTTGAATTCTAACTGAGACTCAGCATGAGGAAATGGTGCAGTTGTTTCTGCAAGCAAACGAGAGAATGGATCCATTGGGGCATAGCACTCACTGTGCTGCCAAGAAAGCTTGATTCTGCTCCCTCATACTTGTCTATGCTAATTGCCATGCTGGGTTTTGTCATCTATCCAACAAGCCATGCATCAAAACTCAGGATTCAACATCAAAACCTCATGCTAGTGGGAAAAAAAAAAAAGTTCTAAATTAAATATTTTTCAACATGGTGAATTGTGAAATTGATTGTTGCATGTGGGGAGTGCATATTATTTCACTTTAGGAAAAGAAAAGACCTGAAGAAGTATTGTTATGCACAGGTTCCTATATCAGCTTAATTTTCTATCAACTGCATGTCTTTCAGAAGTGCATTAATCAATTTACTAACATCTGACATGTTATTTTTTTCCTCATTCTTCTCCCAAACAGTTAAGTGGCAACAATAACAAACGCCATAAAAGGCAGAATTTCCAAAAGCACCCGAATAGAGGTCAGTACAATGCCTGCTTCCCAGTCATGTAGATGCAGATATTTAACTATAACCATGGACATTACTTCCTCCTTAAGATGTGTGCCATGTCCTGCACTGCCCATGCTGAGGCAGTTCGCAGACATTATCCAGCTTATGTGACTCAAGGACACACTGAAAATTTCTCTGAGATAATAAAGGTGCTCCAGTAATCATTTCACTAAAAGTCAATCATAGCAATACAGAACATGCAGCAATTCCAGTCTCTAGAAAAGACAATATTATTACCTGCTCCACAACTAAAGGTATTTTGAAAGTTTCAGATAATGTAAACTTTGACTGAATAGAAGAGAAAGAGCCCATATTTAAATTTTCTAGCATTTCCTGCAAACAAAACATTTTAAGAGGGTACTTGTGCAGATGTTTTTCATCTGTATGATCAGTGGCATACCTGGAAGGTGCTAATATTTCTTAGGCTAGCATTTTTGATAGAAAATCTCTGTTAATCATCTCTACTCCAGCTTAAGAGCCAATGGGGTTTAAAAGTTTTGGTGACTGTGTGTGCCTGAGTGTGAGGTGCAGTTGATGTTCTGGGGGGTGACCTTTCAGTATGTATTATGTTCATATCACCAATTTTTATTTGATTTGATTACATTTAGCTATCTATTCACTTCTCAGATTAGCTTCAGAAACATGCATCAATATCACAAATCTTTTTTTATTTATCATTATCAACAGTTCCTACATTTTCTTGTTATTATGAGCAGTGTTCGTTTTCCCACTCGATTTTAATTCCTTTAATTTCTGGGAGGATGTGGCCATATTTACCATTGGAAGTAGGAGCATACAGGAAATGTATTAGCTCTATTTTTCTATAGTTTTCAAAGGGCATTCCTGTTTCACTGAAATTTTTAGCAGGTATTGCTGTGTATTTATCTTCTCCTTTTAGGTACACAGAGAGGACAAGGAAACTCTTGGAGCCTTGGGCTCTGAGTAACTTTGATCCTTTAACCTTGCTTAATCTCACAGTTTTTGAATGGGTTTGAACCAAGGACCTGATGGTGAAAGATCACTCTCCATCAGGAACGTTTGTCTTTCTGATAGGCCTCTGCAGCTCTGCTCTCCACGGCATTTTCTCTTGCTCAGGCCCTTCTGTGTGTGTGTGAAGGTTAACTGAAGGAATCACTCACCGGCTCCTTTCCTCTCGTTAGTGTGAGCTACCAGTGCCCAGCAATGATTTTTGAAACGGCAGCGTCTTCACGCATCCATTTACCGGCCTCGAGGAAATTGATCTCCTCGGGAGCAGACGACGGCACCTGACCTGCTGGGAAACAGAGATTTAATGTTCTGGGACAGGAATGGGAGCAGAGAGCCTGAGAGCTGCGCACAATTGGGTGCATCCTTCGCTAGGACCTGTCAAAACCAATCATGTCTTTCCTAAACAGGTAAAATTGTCAGTATTGAAAACTGAGTGAAAATGATTCCTGGGTGAAAAAGAGGAAACTCCTACTTACAGTGTAGTCCACAGAAGCTAAGAGAAAATGGTTTCTATTTCTTCCTCTTTTCTGTCATAAGTGATTCTCTTTGGGGGACTTTAGAAATCATAAAAGAAGTGGAAAAGAGGAGGTCTCCCAAGGAAATACTAAATCAATATAATTTTACTTTTTTCTTAAATCTTTCCCTAGTGAAGGAAATACAGAGTTATGCTTTTCTAGTTAAAATGTACCATTTCAAGCATCTTGCTGGAAAACAAATATTTATGCTCTGTTTTATGCTAATTCTACAATAAGTTTGTTTTCAAGGAATGGATTTATTTTCTTTCCAGTTAAACCTTGAATTATCAGAAGTGCTAGAACTAGAAATAAAAATAAGGCTTTGTAGGTGAACCCAAATATCTCAATAATTTTATTTATTCAGGCACTCACTTTGGTTTATTATTTGTAATCTAACAATCTTAATGCTCGATCTAAACCCATTAAATATCTCTCCAATGTATATCTCCTCGAAAATGAACAGCTTGGAAGACTTAGGAGCTGCAGACACGATAGAGGACAATCAGTCTTCAGCAGTGCCTTTTAAAAGCTCTGTGTATCAGTCTCTTAAAATATCTTTAAGGTTTCACTTGAAATGGAAATTTCGTCAACGGTCATTAATAATTTTGGAGGCTTCATATCACCTTACCGATATTTATCATGCCAATGAGGTCGGTGTTGTGAGGAACAAGTCTGTGTATATCAAAATATTCTCTGCCCTGATAATGGCAGAAAACAAAAATATTTTATGTATGAATGTTGCAGCATTCTGGGTCGTCTTCTATGGAAAATCTTGTGGGTGGGATGACATTCAGATACGTCTGGCAGGATGTGCTGTTTCACAAAGCCTGGCATCAGTTGGAAAAGCGAGAAAGGCGAGATGTGCGTGTGTTTCTTTACACTGTAAATTATTCAACAGCAGCTTTTCTGCTTCTATCCACAGTTTTCTTGTGTTTTGCTTAACCAAACTGGGCAGTGAAAGAGATTCTACAGTTCTTTTTCTTTTTTATGGTTTTGGTAAGATCCGGGGATAAAATAAACCAATGATTTCTGCTTTACTTTCCTTGCTTGCTTTATCATTTTTTTTTCTAAATTAGGCAATTTCATCCCCAACTGTTTGTGATGCTAAATTATGTAAGCTTTGAAAAAAAAAAAAGAGGTATATAATGACAGAGAGAGAGAGCAAGCTAAAACACTCTGAAGAAAAATGATTTAAAGCTACCCAGACTTTTGCTGTAGGGTTATATGCTCTGTGTTTGATGTTGGAATGATTGGTGTGATCATTGCTGGTAAGGGGATGAGTATGGGCTGGTTTATATTACCAGACATTTCCTGTCTAATGCCATTGGTGTTGAGGGTGATACCAATGTAAACTCTGTTTTGCAGTCTGCAGTCTCAGCAAATGGAACCCAGCTGCAAAAAACTGATTTTCACCTGCCTCATTTCCTATTTTACTTGTTGTCAGAACTCTGATGCCAAAGGACTTTGGTATCTAATCCCCCTGGGAGACATCCTTGTGCTTACAAATTGTAGTTCAACAGATAACAAGCCACATTGTTCCACTGGGGTCACGTTGCCTACTTGGGACCTAAATATAATTATTCACACTCATAACTCAGACACACTTTTAGAAAGTGGTTGTATTACAGAAGTCAACAAGAGTGCCTTCACACATTTTCAGTATGTCATCTTAAGTGTTTTTAGAAATAACTTAATGAAAATAAGAAAAAGCCATGAAAAAATATGAAAAAGGGGTAGAGTGCATGTGAGGGAGGAGAAAGCAAGGAAGAGAGAAAAAGAACAAAGTAATAAGGAAAGAACAAAAGAAAAAAGAAGAAACAAGAAAAAATCCAAAGAAATAAACTTGCACACCGTATTTGATAACTGTAATTGCTGTGCTCTGCACAAAGGCTTCTGTTTTTGATTAGAGACTTAGATAGAGGTACTACTGAAAACAGTACTTAAAATTCATTATTTTCCTCCTTTTCCTTTGAATTCTTCATTATGTAAAACATGTACTCCAGTGCTCTTGGAATCTTTTGTTCTTTTCATTGAATTGCTCCATTTTTATTTTAATGCCTTGTAGTCCGGATATTCTCTAAAAATGCTGCCTATCTGCTAAGAATAAATTCTCCTGCAGTGCCTGTTTCCCATTTCCTCTTTAAAATTCCTTTTCTAAGTGAAAATGTAGTTTTGTTCTCTGCTTGCTTCTTTTAAATACTTTCCTGCTTTTGTTTCTTAAGCAGATTTCTTACGCCAGCACAGTGCCCGTGGGTCAGGTCCACAATCACTTTTCTTGCCCAAACTTAACCAAAGGTGATAGCAGTATGTGTGCAAAATTAAATAATCATTTTTATTTAATAAATATTAATTTTCATGCCTTTACCTCAAAAGGAGCACTTGCAGGGATGTTGGTAAACTTCACTCCTGTTGATAGTTTTGAAATGCCAGATTGCTTCATTCGATAGTCAGAGAACTGGAGAATGGTCTGGGCTGGGAGGAACCTTAAAGCCCATCCAGTTCCACCCCCTGCCATGGGCAGGGACACCTTCCACTATCCCAGGCTGCTCCAAGCCCCATCCGACCTGGCCTTGGACACTTCCAGGGATGGAACAGCCACAGCTTCTCTGGGCACCCTGTGCCAGGGCCTCACCACCCTCACAGCCAAGAATTTCTCCCTAATACCTAGTCTAAATCTCTCCTCTTTTGGCTTAAAATTATTCCCTCTTGTCCTGTCCCCATCTGCCCTTGTAAAAAGTCCTTGTCCTTTTCTATAAGCTCTCTGAAAGTCCTGAAAGGCCACAACATGGTGCCCACAGAGCCTTCTCCTCTCCAGGCTGAGAAAATAAGAATAGGAATAAGAATAAGAATAAGAATAAGAATAAGAATAAGAATATTACATAAGTATGAGTTCCCATGTCAATTTAGCCAATGTCACCCGCCTTTGACCTTATGGTTTTTAAGTATGGGCAGAGGAGATAAAGCCAGACAAGCAGCTTAGCCCACTGAAACTTGTGCCTTTCAGCTCCTTTCTGCTGCCCAAAATTTGTTGAGCAAATGGCTATTTAGTCAGACAAGTTGTTTTGATAAAGGCTTATCGGTCTCCATGCAAGGAAACATTTTTATTGAGGGAGAAAAGCCTCGTGATGGTACTTGTTTTTACTGTGGGCTTCAGCATTTCAAGAGTTATGGACACCATCCAAGCAATGCTAATGTGCAGAGGCAGCATCAGGCTGATATACTGAGCATCATTACTTACTGTGGACTTTTTAAGAAGTTAGGAATTGAAGTCTGAATTCTCAAGACAGTCCTCTCAGCAGTTCAAGGACTTGGGCTTAGAGTTATCCATAAATTTTGTTTATGTTTATTCAATAAGGACTAAGTCAGTGAATGTTGTGAAGAATCATTTACTTAAACATAAATGGGAATTAATTAGCCCACAAAATGAAGGAAAAGGAAATTCTGAGGCAAGGATGCATTCATAGGCACAGTAACACATCATTTCTTTACTTGATGGGCCTAAAATTTCTTTTAAGGGTGGCTGCCAAATAATCTTGTTTCTTTTGTTTACCAGCCAGCTTACACAAATATCTCTCTTGAAATGGGAAAACTTTCCTATGGCAGCCATTTTAGCAGCTGATTTCTTATTGGAAAAAAATTCCTCTAAAAAATACATTTTGCTGTTTATTGATCAGTGATTATTTTTTTACTTGAGCTGTGTGCAAAGATTGAGCATCAGGTACATTTCCAAGCTCCCAGCCCCCTATTCAGCACATCAATTGGTGCAGTCTTCAGTTTGCCAGTCCTGCACTAAAAGAAATTCATGGACTATCCTACTTCATTTCATGGCACCCGGGTGATGGAGCACAGAAACTGCTATAAACACCGGGGTTCAGTGGGATTGCTGGCATGAGCAAGGTGTACAATATTTGGCCAGCATTTCACATCGTCATTAACCAGGCAGAGTTAAAATTATCACAGTAGCCTGTCTGGAGTGGAAGCAGGAAAAGCGGTGCAGGCTGTGCAACCTCCTGACTATTAAATTGACCCATTGTGGCTTTTATTTGTTCCTTAACTTAATTTTGTGCTATACTGAAATAAATGAGACCACTTACAATGTAAGTGGAAGGACCGATTAATCTGGCCAATATAGCATATTAAAATTATATGTGTTCCACAGTTTATAATCAAATATGATGCTCTTCCTGAAATAAGCACTCTCTGTATGTGATCATACTCACTAATGGGTCTACTGGGTACCCAAGCACAGTAAATTCAAATGGTGGCTTATGTAGGGATGCTGAAGATTTTTCCTTGCCTTTGTGTTATTTTAATGGACAGAAGAGTCAGGAAAACAAGGGGAAATTTCCTCTAAGGTAAACCCATAAAATCTCATTTAATTATATCTTATAAATCTCATGCTAGTTTATGTTTTTCTAAAGCATCAACACTTAGAATCACATTTTAAAAAACTATTTCCCTGAACGGGAATAATGACAATCACATTCTTTTCAGTTGTATTTCCCTGAATGGGAAAAATAACATTCTTCATAGACAGGAAGAAAATCATGAAAATGACAGTTGAAGATGAAAAAGCAGATGGAAAACACAAAGAGAAGTAAAATCTTTTGCTGCTGAAGCCGGGCTCATGAGTTCAGAACATGAGAGTTGTCGCTGCTGGTGTATAGTCCCTAAACCTGGTGAGGCTCCTCAGGATCCTCATGGCTGTGAGGGAGAAGAGGACAGGGTGGGAACAAGAATCCTCTGAATGACAGATATATTTTTAGAGATACTGGGTGCTCACAGGGTAACTCATTGCAAGCCTAAGGATAGACATAAATGCTTTTCTTTGCCCTTCCAGATGAAGCAAATGCAGCAGATCAGAAAATGTTGCACTGCAGAAAGAGTGTGATTCAGCATTATGACTTATTTATAGTCCACACCTTGTAAAAAGGAAAAACAGAGAGACAAGGGTGGAACCACAGGCTGGGCGAGGTCAGCAGAATAATGTCCTTACAGCTTCATGCCAAAATTTAGCAGCAGACAGATTTCCAAGGCTTCCTCAGTTCTTGATCATCGATAGCTTTCGTTAATTCAGTGGGAATTGCAGGTGAGCACTCGATATTTTGAAACTCCCCGGGTACAATCAGTACCCTGAAACTCCCTTGGCATGTTTTCCTTCCAGTGCAATTCCAATCTGCTTTTTCTTCCTCTATTGATTTTAATGGACTTCAATTACAGTATCTTGTCTCTGAATCTTTAGAGCTTTGTTTATACAGAGCACAGACTACTAGATCACTAGCATCATTTCCCCCCCTGCCCCCAGACTCCTTAAGCACTATTTTTCACACTGGTCTATTATTTTAATTGGCCTAAATTTAGAAAAGTTTAGATACCTTTCAAATCATCTGCAGTTTCACTGCTGTTTAATGGCTTTTTATTTATGGATATATTGTGATAATTGACAATTACATAGTACTGTGTGTCACCTAACTCTGGTGTTCTGAAAGCTCAGAATTGGTTCAATCTGCAGTTCAGTCACAAAATAAATTCACAAACCATTCCATCATTAGCTGCAGCAAACAGTAAGAGAGTTTTAGAGCAGGAGAACTTTACTACCCGTTCATAAATTTAAAACACTTTTTATCCTCATATTTCACATTTATGGAAATGTAGTTTGAATTTTAAGTTTAGCAGCTCTGAGTACTGAAGTGGGAACTGCTGGCTTCTCCCCTCATCTTTCCAACCACTGCAGATCTTCTGTACCCACTGCCAATGAGGCACAATATTAATTATGTACAAATAAAAACATACAAACTCATGCACAATTTCGTTTTCAGGGTATGATTGTAAGGCTATTGCAACCAGTGTCAGTAACCAAAAATCTTCAAAAGTGGACATTTTAATTCAGATTTATGCTCTCTCTAATTGGCCAGACTTCCAACATCATTCTAACAAGTTATGTATATTTGAGTGCTCAGCAGTACCCTGAGAGAATATCTGGGGAGGGTAAATCAGTGAAGCAGAGTCTGGCTGTAGTCTGAGTTTAACTTACTTTGTACATATCCACACCAGGCTCATCTGAGGAAAAGGTCATACTAGGGCAAGCCATAACCCAGTCTTTAGCCTGTGAACCACAGTTCAGTTCCCAGAAAGCTCTCTGTCCTGGAAACTTCCTGGAAAGATGGAGAACAAAATGCAAAAACAAGGTCTCGACAATCTGACAACTTCTCTCAAAGGGCCACTCTTTAGGAGAACAAAGAACAATACTGTGCTTTTCCAGACAAAAATTCTGCTTTGCCTTCTCTCAGAATAAAATAACTTCAAGGCTGTTGTTAACAAAATTGCCTGGTGACTCCTGCCACAACAGGATTAATCAGCAGTGCTTTTTCACAGAAATGACAGTGAGAACCCTGATTTCTATAACCAAATTCCTGCTAAGTAGTTGAAATCTTCTCCCTGACATGAATATCCAGTTAAAGCTGGATAACCTGCTCTTCATTATAGCCCTAATGACTGAGGGAGTTTGACATATACAGAAGATTTCTCTCTTCTCACAGAACCTAATTTCCTTTTGGTAAATTTACTGTGTAGGAAAATGTCCCAAATACATTTTAACAGTGTGCTCTTCGAGTTGGAAACCCATCCAGCAAAAACCATGTTGAAGTGCAATGCCAGCCTGTGATTAAACTTCAGCTTCCTTAACCTGTCCCTATCCAATGGCTGGGAAGAATTTTAACCAGAGACTAGGTAAGCTATAAATGATCCTAAAGAAAACAAATCTCTAGTCTAAGGCAATATCTGCTATTTCTTAGCCTTGCTTTTTGGAGGTTCCCTGTATCAGCTCACTTTGGCAAACGGGAAGCTCTTCCAGACAGTCTGCCTTGACAGCACCTCTTCCCTTCCAGCAAGGCAAAGGTAACTTTAAGAGATGCAGCCTTTTAGCAGCATAATGCATTTCCAGGAGCAATGCCCCACATCTTTATTCATGATGTGAATGATGATAGGAGTGGTAATAATGAAGCAGGGTCATGAGGGTTTCCCATTGTGCACTAGTATTAATCTAATTTCCTACAGGGTGTTTATCTAAGTCAGAAATAACCAAGCAGTTCAAAACACTTTGGCAAGTCTCTGATGAAAAGAAGCCTGGGAAGAGTGAAGGGTTGCTGGAGAATGCTAAACTGCATTCACTCAGCTCTGCTGAGAAGGCTAAGCTGATTCTGGCAGGGTTTTGCCAGGATCTATCCAGTGCAAACTGTCTTATTATTATTTTTATGAATGTTAAGAGCCATCAACATGTAAAATACAAATCCAACAATGAGGATTCAGGACTTTCATTCATAATAATGACAATTTTTTCACTCTGAAAATTTCGCGTAAATCCAAAAAAGTCTATGGGGGGTTTTAATTAAATAATAAAATTAGTGCTAATGTGGGTACTTTACACAACTCCCTCCCAGTGTACAAAAAGGCATGAGCTACCCACTCTCTCATTAACATACTTTTAGGCTGCCAACAAAGCAGTTTTTTTCTGCAACTCCGTTTCTGTTTTGAGTGCAATTTGCCTGCCTTGCCCTGCCTGTTCACAGCCCGTCTTTAAAGATGTGGACACTTTGAAAGATGGGCAGCCCAGCATTTCGTTTCCATAAAGGCAAACTTGAGCTTTTCCAAGAGAAGGACAAATATGTACTGCTCTCGCTTCTATTCCTAGCAAACTTTTTTGGCTATTTAACCACTGAGATTGCTTGCCTTCTCAGGGTGTGATCCAGTATTAATTAAGTGAATATCAGGGTTTTGGTGGTAGTGGTGGAGCAGACACTTGCCTGGCCTTGTGAGCAGTGCCAGTCCTTGTCACACCAGCAAAGAAGTGGCTGGAGAGTCTCTGGATACCAGAGCTTCCAGTTAAGAAGCAATTCCCTAAATCACAGCACGGGAATGTCGTACACGATGCAGAAAATGGCTTGGGTGAATTGGCATATCTGACAGCCAAGCAATTTAACTAGCATTCAACTTCATACTTAATGAATAGTCCATATGTCCAGAGAAGCAGGTAATTTATAGTCTAACATTTTCTTTTGATCTGCCGTTTGCTCTTTCTCTGTAGAATTAAATCACTTCTCAACGCACAAGGGAAGGAGGCGAAGGGAAGAAGTCTCTTTATTTTTAATTAGAATGTGCTAAATGGTAATAAAGTAATGTGAATACAGCGGAGACCTCTTAAATCCATAACAGTAAATCTATTGCTGCAACAGGTCCATCCTTTATCTGGTGCTCATTTAAGAAGCCTTCACCTGACGTGCCACACTGACATGAACTGATGCTAATGGAGTAATATATTTAAAGAATTCAATAAAGCATCTGTTGTAGATTGTGATATGCCTTGTAATTTTATTGACAGAGGTTTGTTTTGTCCTGAGACACATAAAATGCTTGGTTAAATGGCTTGATTATATGGTGTTTTTAAAATATATTCGCTCGACTGGTGTCTTGTACTGTGCAGCTTGTCAGTGATTAATCAAATGATATTTAAAATGCCAATCCAATAATTGGATTGGCTCTTAAAAATTAGTATTTCACTCCCTTGGGACGGAATTCTAATGTGCGTGGCAGAAGCAGTAATCTGAAAATGATGTTCCCTTGTATGCAAGTGTTAAGGCATTAGGTGAAACAACACAGAAGGATGGTTTAAAGACATCTATGTAAAACAGGAAAGAGATAATTGCAGAAATAAAAATGCAACCATTTTTTTTTTCTTTATTGGTTAAGCAAAATACACGGGAGTTTAGATGCCTTTTTATTTTTTTTTTTTTTCATAAACATAGACAGCTCGCTGCTACTTGAGTAAAAGTGGATTTTGGCTATTACAGTAAGCTTCTTTCACCTGAGAGCAATTATTCTCACTTTGGGTATGCAATCACCTATTCCCTCGATCCTCTGTGATCACAGAAGCTGAAAAAGGCTCTGGAAACATGAGGTGTTCTCTGTCCCATTCACACCCTTGGCCAAGGTGACACGAGCGGTGTTCAGGCATGGCACAGGTGAGTATGGGAAGATTACTTTATTTCCAGGCTGGCAGGAGGCTTTTTTTGTGGAAGCACCACTAATTTTGTTAGATACAATGGCTGCTTAATTTGAAATGGGGCTGTTTTCCTAAAACAACCGTTTTCCCTGCTTCTTTCCTAAGCACTTGATCCCAAGCCAAGGACTGAAGCAGCTCTCCCCTGCCCAGGCTCGGCAAGGCACAATGCCATGGGTTTTGTTAACCATTCCTCTTCCCTATTCCTGTCACTTTTAGAACAGGTGTGTTTTCCTCTTTTCAGCAGGAGAATTTATGGCTTCATGTTTCAGCACATTTTGTGGGAAGGAAAGTAAATCTTTTCTTGGAGGGATTATTGGTCCTCGAGGACAGGGCTTTGAGGTGCATATAGGATGCATGTGTGGACAGATTGTGGAGCTCTTCTACTCAGTGCCTTGATTTAATTGCTGTTGGTGCACTTTGTTCCTTTATTTTTAACTGATATATTTTGGGAGACGTTGCTACTTTTGCTTTGCTAGAAACAAGGGTGATTGCACACATCGTAAGGTTTTGTTCCACAGCTTTTTGCCTTAATCTTAAATGACAGCTACATCTGTTGGAAGTTTGTTCCTGTCTTCTGTTTAGTTGGTTTTGTTGTTTTTTTTTCTAAACTTGACAGGTTGAAGGAGCCTTTCTCATGACAGTCTTGTGAGGCTCAGAGAGTTTTTGAGATGCTTTTCCCAGCCTGTGAGCTGCTCCACACTGGTTTTGTTCTTTGGTAGAAGTTCCAGTTGACTCCAGAGCTTCAGTACCAGCAGCACCTTTCCCTAGGGGGAAAGGCACAAGCAGACACTTCTTTAACTTACCCCAGTTGTTCTGTATTCTGCAGGTTGGAAATTTTTTTGTGACACTGAGGTTAAATTCGGTGGACACGCACATGGATTTAGATAGTGGATTATGGCCAAAGGCTGTCACAGTTTTAGCAGGAGTTTTAGTCAGCATCGTTCCATTTTCCTTCTCTGGGGGTCAGGCTTTGCTTCACTGCTGTAATTTGATGTCAGGGTTTCCTTGATTCATTTAGCATTTTATGTGTTTTTGGCACTGTGTGTCTCAATATTTCCGTCATGGCATTCTCATTTGCTATTAGTTTAGCCTACTGGAGGCTGCAATAGAAGCTACTTGTCCAATTATTTTGGATTTCTCTAGGTTTATTCATGTGTTGACACATTCATGTTTAGTGCAACACTCCTGATAAAATAACCAAGATGCTGCCCAGTGTTTACATTAAGCAGCAGAGAAATCCAACACCAGAAAATATGTGTGCGCAAACAGTCTAAATAAAGAAAATTGAGAGAGTGCTCTAGCTAGGAAAAAAACCCCAAACCCATAAAAATAAGCTTTAGCTCAAAATGCTAAAAAAAAATCACTTGTATCTTCTTTTGTCTGGCCTCTGGTGTGGCCAGACTGGTGTTCTACTGCCCAGAATCATTACAGACTTGCCCGGAGCTATCAGTCAAAGCATTTCCCTCCCAGCTTGTGGTGTTGAACTAACAAGTCTTAGAGAAGACAAATCTTCCCTCTTCAATGCTCTTGATGTCCCAGGTAACCTCCCTGCTCACCAGGAGGTGGCCACAGGACAGGATGTCAGGGCTTGCCCCAAGTGCACACCCAGAGCACAGTTCAGAAACCTCTCCTGAAACTGTGCAAGCCAAAAGATTCTAGTTCTGCCTCTTTTGCTTCTTCTGTAGAATTTTCTCTAATTCCAAAGTATTTTCAGATGATACAAATCAAATCAAAATGTTGTTGCAGCAACTGCATTACAATGAGTGTGGGCTGGGCTTTCAGCTAGAATTTTAATTATTTTGGGGTGCTGCACAGTCTCTGGTCATCAGCTCTAGATGGGGAACATTTAATTTCTCTTAAGCTTCTGCTCTTAAGACTCAGCAAAGTCATTAAAACTAGGACATCAAAAAATGCAGAACAGCTCCATAGATGCAATTTACAGCCTTATTTAATTATTAGCTATGATTACTCTAATTGTATAAGTTCGTCAGTTTTTCTTTCCCTCATTTAAAGGTAATACGGAATCTTTAGGCAATTACATCAAATAATTAGCGTTCAGTAGTAACACTAAGCCACTAAAACCATGCAATCATAGAATGGTTTGGGGTGGAAGTGAACTTAAAGCTCATCTCATTCTGACTTCCCTGCCATGGGCAGGGACACCTTCCACCAGACCAGGCTGCTCCAAACCCCATCCAGCCTGGCCTTGGACACTCCCAGGGATTGGACAACCACAACTTTAAAATTTAAAATAGCTTAAATGCAATCTGATAGTGGTTCAGTGTGAAAACAGCAACAAATCTTGCCACTAAAATACTACTTTTAGTGAAAATTGTTACGAAAGGTGCTGCAATATTAACCTATATTCAGCTAAAATGTAGTTAGGCGTGGGTAAATGTCAATTTTCTTGCATTGAGTATTTCTTTGTGCCCTACTTGCAATGTGTGCTTTGTCTAAACCACTAAATTTTACAATTGTTGTTACTTGTTTATTAAAAAATTACCTGAGCAACCTTGTTAACAGCTGCAGATGTTGCTAGTTATATTTGTCCTGGATTATTCATTTCTTAAACACAGAATGCTTTTGAGAATATCCACATGGATATTTATATCTATAATGATATCAATGTCCATATCTGTTTCTCTCTCCAAATGTAGGTATTGATATAGATATATTAGTAATATGTAGATATATTATTATTTATGTATTCATATGTAATGTACAAAAAAGTATAAATATATTTTGCAATAAAAAGGAATACAGTTTTGTTTGTAGTCTATCTTTGCAAAGTATTTTATGAACTAAAGCAAACAAAGAGATACATCACTAGAAATAAGCCATATTCATGGACTACTGCCAAATAACATTATATCTCTGTGCTGATCCCCAAGTTAATACAGTTTTTATTTTCCAGTGAAAAGCAACTTAAACATATTTGCATTCATCTACCTTTTTCCCAAAACACACAGTTACCTAAAACACAGGAAGAATTACAACATTTCTTAGTCTGAATTGTTGGAAAAGGTGTGGATTTGTGGCGGAAACCACATGAGAGGCCACTGATTCTGCTTATGTTACTTGACCTGTCCCATGACTCCAGTCTTCATGGGACTCCAGTTCCTGATATTAACCTGTCCCAAGATGGAGCACCAAAGCCGAAGAGATTCGGGGACTCATTCCTGGCAAACAGAAAGCTCGGCTGAATAGGGTCAGAGAGAAGATGTGGGGAAAATGTCAAGACTGCTTTTTTAAATGAACAATAAAATTGTATTATAATTCATTTTTCAAAGACAGTTGACACAAAGTTGCATATGCTTAATTAAGTACATTTTAAAAAAGAAGCTGTTTTATTTGACTCTCTACCCAACACAGCACTCTGCTATTTAATCAAATTACTGTGGCAGAGAACACGGTGATGCCCTTCAGTGAAAGTGCCAGCGTGAAATCCTTGAACATAAGAGGAGCAGCAATAGCCTGACTATTCTCACAAGATGGTTTGGACAAGCAGATGACCAGATGGAGGAGAGGAGAGGCAAACACTCCAGTGCTGGCAAGCACCCAAAGCTTCTTGAACCTCATGTACTCTTCCCTAATAAATATATCATTTCAATACCAGCCATGGTAATGCAGTGATAACAGCAGGAGAATAACTCTCCTTATAATTGTGTGAGACATGCAGATATATTCCCCTGTCTCCCTAACTAATGTTTCCAACATGACTTGTTAGCTTCTGCAATGATCAAGCAGCTATTAAAGATAAAACTGTGTTAACCTTTTCAAAAATTAGAAGCGCATGACTGTAACTGGAACTACAATGGCTTCCCGGAGACCAGAGCTGGAGGGTGAAAGATCATCCTGCTGAGACATTAGGAAGGGATGTATTATTTATTTAGTGTGTCTGAACCCCATATGGAGGATGTGGCCCCGTGCAAATGCCTCCTCCTTGCTGTGTGACTGCTCTAACCCATGTAGGCAGGTAAGCAGAAAGGTCCTGGACCAGCTTTTACAAGAGAGGTAAATTATTTCTCTATTTAGCTTCCCTCCCTGGAACAGAGTCTAGCAGATTGATCATGGAAAAAGAACTCTTGAAACTCTGAAATCAAGCACATTTTTCTTCATTTTGAGTTGAACCCAAAACCATCTTCATCCTAAGGAACTTGTGAGAACCAACCCACCCATCACAGTTTGTTCACATTTGTACCTTCAGTCACAGATCCATGAGTTAGACACTAGCATAATACTTAATATAAAAACCCCTCAAGGATGGCAGCACGGGTGTCACGTCATCCCACGTGCTGACAAACTAGAGACGTTGGATATTCAGAAATTAACTTGTCTGATGATGCAGGTGAGTGAAAAATCATCCTTGACATGCATAAGCTGTAATAAAAAAAAAACACCAGGTCTTTGTTTATTGATAAGTATAATCTGCAGACTACAAGTGACAAACAGGCAATAAATCCCAACTGAAAATAAGAATGACTGGCAGCTCAAAAATTCCCTAGCAGTCTACAATGAAAACCTTTCTGGATTTGTTTTCCTAAATAAACTTTTTACTGAAGTTATCAGAGCTGCTGATGGAATAAAGCTCATAATAAAAATAGATAATAGCAGAATGAAAATTGCAGAAATGTAATATACAATCCAAGGCACATGGAATATTTATAAGGTCTGACTTCTATTAAGGTAGCATCTCAGTCGCATTTTTGAGATTTTAATATCTGCGAGTAATTCTCTGTCTTCCCACAAAGGACTGGTAAAAAGATCATCTAAATGAGCATGTCCAAATTAACTGTTTCCCTCTCTCAAGGCTGGCAAACACAGCAAACCATTCCTTTGGGAAACTGGGTCTGCTGCCTGCTTTTGTACAACAAAATGGAAAGAAGGAAAATCCGTAAGGAAATACACGAAGGGCTAAGCTGCCCTGTGTGAAAATGTTTCAAGGTGTAGGAATTGCTGTTCTCTTGACAGAGCTAAAATACAGCCCATAAAAATTCAGGCAACAAAAGAGTGGGGTGAAAAAATGCCTGATTTAGAGGTAAAAGAGAGATTTCTTCCTGACCTTGGATCTTGGTGGTCATTTCCACCATGAGAAATTCACCCTAAATGGGCAGTGAATCTCACGGGGGCTCCCCCACTAACACACAGCAAGAAACGAGCAGGGCAGGTAATTTTTCACCATTTCTCAGTTTATTCTTTTCATTTTCTTAAGAAATAGAACAAGCCTAAGCTGCTAAACAAAAGCATTTTGAGATCTAGCCAAAAGTTCTATTTCTTGTAGCATCTTCTTACTTCAGCTGCTCTTCCCACCTTTAGCCACGAGACAAATAAATGTACATCTACCATGTTACACACGTTTCCCATCCTGCATCTCAATCAAGGCTTCAAAACTGCAGGACAAAATAAGCTTCTCTCATACCAGCATGAACAAGGCAGCCAAGGATATTATATTTTACATATGTTCTATGGTACTGGAGTATCAGAGTCCCATCTGCTCAATAAAATATTTGCCTACGAAAAGAAATGGAAAAATAATCAACGAGAAAATCTCTTTAGTACTGTGGCATATATTTTTTTTCAAACATAAACTTTGTGAAGTCACAGATATTAAGAACAAAAAATCTATAAATCCCTCTGGTAATAAGCAATGAAATTAAAATCCAGGCAAAATTAAATTTGAAAAGATTAATGTTCCTTTTCATATTTTGATGACAACTATAAACATCATGGAATTTCATGAATTTACGGCTTTAAAATGCAAACAGATACCCCCCAATAGTGCAATTTTAGTCACAAAGAAATAAGTACTTTTTATTCTAATGTCCCTGCAGATAAATTTCTCAGTAGTAAAGAAATGGCTTTGAACTTCTCAACTACCATTTAAAAACCAGTAAGCAGTCTGTAACTGAAGCCCTGTTGTGCTTAAAATGTGTTTAGCAGCACATTGATAGTAGTTGCATATCATCAAAGTATGTCCCAGACACCTAAATGCAAAGTTTGGAGGATTCTTCTCCAAAACCATTTTGTAAAATTCCACGGCTTAAACTGTGTATTTATTTTTCTCAGTCCTCTGAGATACAAGCACTTGAGTGGCAATAACCTTGTTAAGCCTTTTGAAAAATGATTAAACAGCCTACAAGGACTCTGAGTTCACTGGAGGGTAGAAGAAAATGGAAATCCTGGTGTCCCAGCTGGAATATGGCGTCCTGGAGCAAACTGTGGGGAGTTGGAGGGCAGAAATTAGGAACATCTTACATTATTAGGTTTGTAGACCGCACACACAGAGCTGAAAAAGAAGGGAAATTACAAAAGGAGCAAGACAACTGTGAGAGGAAGTACAATGTGAAGGAGGTGCTCAGACTCTTTATGGAACTTGAATTGAAAGTCAAGTGGCAAGGGGCAATCCATGCTCTTTTCCTCAGAGTCGTGACTGTAGTCGCAACACCAGGGCTTTTCACAGTAAGATTAAATTTTCCTTTGTTGAGTGAAAACAGGAGTTCTTCATAAATAATAGAAATGGTGTCCCCACCTGTTTTCTCATGCAGAGTCTGTGCTAAGTTTTCCCTATCTGTTGTTTTCTCTTCAGATTTCCTCTACTGAACATTTAGGGAAAATGGACACTTTGTGTCTCTGTCTCTACTCTGTCTCTAATTCTTTTTCAAGTTCTAATTATGCTTAAGGAACCTTAATGATCAGATCTCCACATTTCTGAAGTCAGAATTCTTCTGCTATTATTAGATAAAATGCTAATAAAATGGACCTAAACTTTTTCCATATGTGTTCGGCCTATCTGCAGAAAGTAATGCTAAAAGGACATTTTCAATCTATTTTCCTCAGTGGTTTTTTTCTTCTTTTTGTTCAGAAATCAGTTCTCACAAAGCACAATTATGCATAATAATGCACTCTTATGAATAAGCAGTCAAAACAATTAGGAGTGAGCCATGTCGTGTTGTTACTTTAGAAGTGACATAGTCACGCTGCAGAATAACAGGTTTCAGGAAACTCTTTAGGGGATTTCAGAATTAAAGGTCCTGTTGCCACTGAAATTAGAGCAAAACCTGCATTAATTTTGCAGGAAGGGGTCTTATGCCAGCTGCTGAGTGGGTGTGACAAGGAGAGGGGAGAGGACATCTCAGCATGAGCTACCAAGGGCAGGGAGGAGTCAGAGCCTTGGTGCTCCCACTTGTTTTCAGCTAAATCCATTGATTCTTGACAGCAAATGAGGGATTTTGCTGCACCTTGAGAAGAGGGAAAATGGATTGGAACAGGAGAGTCCTTGAGCGGTGGGTCCAACATCCACAGCTCCCCAGGGCTTGCCTTGAGGGCAGGGATCAGAGGTGGACCAATGTAGAAGACTTTGGCTTGCCCAGGAGTGCTGGGTCTCAGCTGGGGTTCCTCCTTGAATTATAGAATCACAGAATGCTTTATGTTGGACCTTAAAATGGACCAAAATCATCTAGTTCCAACCATGCTGCCATGGGCAGGGACACCTTCTCTAGACCAGGTTGTCCTGTTCAAATTGGCATTGAACACTTTCAGAGATGGAGCATCCACAGCTTCTCTGGGAAACTTGTCCAGTGCCTCATGACCCTCACAGGGATGAATTCTTCCTAATATCCCATCCAGCTCTGCTGTCTGCCAGCTTAAGGCTATTCCCCCTCGTCCTGTCACGCCGTGCCCTTGTGAAAAGTCCCTCTCCAGCTCACCTGGAGCCCCTTTAGGCACTGGAAAGGTCTCTTAGGTCTCCCGAGAGCTTTCTCCATTCTTTGGCAATTGCGTTGGGGTCAGCCTTGCCTTGTCTGGGGCTCCCCCATCAGTACTCAGGTTTCCAAAGTAATCAACGCATTCCGAGTCCTATTGAGAAGAAACATATGCAACACTCACCACTGACATCCCTACAAAAATATTTTTAAATGCAGAATTATACGGCCATTAAATATTTAATATTAAGTAACCTGTGGGAATTTTAATATATTCTACTTGCAGTGAATACATAAGGTAATGATAAAGAAGTGAAAAGAAATGCAAAAGCTGGTTCATCTGAAAGCATGTAGCAATTTTCAGTTGTATTTTATATATGAAACTATGAAACGTATACAGAAGAAATTAAATGTATAAAATGATTTATAGGTGGATTAAAAAGGCTTGCAACTTTTTTAGTTTCATACGTCTTCAGGGAAACAGTTATAAATCTCTGTAACTTAAATTGCTTATCCAAGTTCTACAGAAACAGCATAAACAGAGCAAGCAATTATCTGTAATAAACTTTTTCTTTAATATTGTGGCATTCACATTTTGGTAAAACTACATATCATAATCTATTTTGTATTCTGCATTAGATTCTATTTGCTAGGCTCACATATTTTTTGCAATTCTGCAGAAACTGTCATCTTCCTGGTAGGGCGATCCAGTCATCAAGTGTTAATAAAATAATAATGCAACATAGTCTGTCCTTCTGGAAATTCATTTATATACATATAACACTGTTTTCTCCCTCATACACCAGAGAATTTTCAAAACTCCAGAAAAATCCCTTTGTGATTCTTGGAGTGGTTAGAAATTCAGTTTTCACTACAGCCAGCGCTGACATTTGAAATGACAATTTCAGCAATGTTTCCTGGGGTTCCGGCATCGACTGTTACACTCAACAGAAGAGTCTGATGTCTTTTGTGACAGCCATCTAAAAATGTTCGATTTGAAGTGGTGTCAGCTTTGTTGAAGAAAAGCTCCATAATGGTGGAAGATGTGGGATTTTTCAGAAGAAGCAGCCTTTTGCCTCAATCTACATCCTAAAATACAAGTAAAGAGTTATCATTTGCTTGGAACAATGCCTGGGAAGGGGAATCATGGCTCTGTGAGGCACAGAACAAAACTGAGTAGAGGTGATCCAGGAGCAGGATGAGATCAATGCTTTGGAGAGCAAAACCACTCGGATTGATAGCAAGAGATACAGAGCATATTGCTTGTATATTGTGGTGTAAAAAAACCCCCATAGTCTGCTTTGAATAAAGGACAATCTATAGAGGTTTATTTCAATCTAGACAGGGTGTCACTTAGACTGTATCAGGGTTTTAATGGAGAGGACACTTCCAAGTGGGATGGAGATGTGCCAGCATTGGGGTTCAAGACATGGAGTTTACAACCTTGTTTCTCACCTAAGGAAATTACAGCCAGAAAAGCAATTTCCATTCAGCATCATGCTCCTCTGCCACCTCTACACAGTGCTTGCTTGTTGTTGTGTTCCAGGGCCTGAACTCTGTCTGTTAAACTTCATGCAAATTGCTCCAATTTTGAGGTCGAGGGAGAGGGTTTTGCCTTGAGCGACCGAAGCCTCGAGTCAGCGGCTGCACGGACACACACAAAGTCACTGCTGCATGGGTGGAGTCACCTTCATGGAACCTTCATGGCAGGAGGCTGATTTTCCCAAGAGCCCTGGGCTCTCTCTTTCTCCTTCCTTGTCCATGACACAGGAGTGTCTACCTGTCACGATCCAAGTTTATATCTGCACTGAAGAAAACAAGACAAAATCTCCCTACTTGAAACTAATGGAAGAGATCCTACTGGCTCACTGAGTTAATTTCTGTCTTCTACCCACATGGAGAAACCTCAGAGCAATGGTAACTTTTCCATGTGTCCTGAAAGCAGAAGGATCAACTGGCCACTCAACACAATTTGCTTTTATTATTCTATTTTTTTTTAAAGTACATAATTTTTATTGAAAACATCTTCCATGCCTACATACCCTAAGATTTAATCTTTCAAATCCTACTATTTGCAGCAAGGGCCAGATTCAAATAACAAGCTCATCTCTTTAAAGAGAACTGCTTCTGCCTTGTGCAGCCTCTGTGAATTCCTGGAATTAGTAATGTTTTGGTAAACCCTATTTTCGAACAGTGAAATAATTACACTAAACTTGGTATGGCTACACAGTTAAGGCAGATGGTTAAAGCTTCTTACGTTGGTGCTCTCTATTTCACTACCTCTAAAGGCTGATCCCACCCATCTTAAAAATGTATCTGAAACATCAGGAGTAGCTTAGTCTGGATGACCTCGATGGTTTCCATCCCTGGGGGCATCCCTCAGTCGTTGCCCCTTTGTAGGATGCTGTTGATGACATGACAGCTATTGAATTACCAGGGTTTTCTGTCAAATGCATTATGTTGATCCAGTAGCAGCCTCTCCTGAAGGTGGGTGACGTGAGTTTTTCTCTGGAGGAGTGTTTGTTTCCTTAACTGATTGGGTGACAACTCTCCTGTGCAAGACAGCTAAATTTCAGTGATGTAAATCCCACCCTGAGTCTGTGTACAAAACAAGGGAAAATTTTAGGGATAAAAGAGAGAGAACAGTCCTGTTGGGAAGCAGAGATGCCATATGAGTCACAATTCTATCCTGCCAGTGGAAGAGCATTTCCTCCAAGCAGGTGCTCCATCTTTAATTTCTCAGAGCTGATCCTCAGGAAAGGAAAATACCAGAAAAATACCCCCAAAAGACAAGCCAGGAACTAAATCTTAGAAGGTGACAGGTTAATAAAAATCTGTAAAAGCTCTGGTTTTACAGTACACTACAATCTTCCTCTTATCCACTCTGCAACGCTAAGCACCTTCATATTTCTCCCAAATTAAGGTCATGGTCCCTGGTCCCCTGTTATCAGCCCTCCCTGCACCGATGTGCCAGCTCCCTTCTCTGCCACAAAGTGATTAACACAATTAGGTTGAATTATGAGCTCTTGTGTCTGGCCCACATTAGGTTGAATTTTGTTCTTCTTGTCAGACTGACAAAGGGACTCTGGCTTGAAAGCCTCTCTGTTTTCCAATTATATTTGTTGGTTTAATAAGGGATATTACCTTTCCTTATAAAAGATATTTCTCTTCTGAGGTTAAGTAACGCATTCATTTATAGAAACATTGTCAGTATTTCATTAGCTCAGTTCCTCCAGACTAAGAGAAAGACACATGGAAAAATTTCATTTGGATATCACTTCCCCTACTGTTCTTCCTTGGCTGAGCTAGGGCCCTGCTTTAGTGCCGGGGAATCAGAGTTTGGGTGCAATCAGCCTGACCTGATTTCCTGTCCATTTGCCAAGGCTGGCTCTCTCTGGAGGTCCCTAATCCAGCTCTGATGGACTGAGTCACGTTCAGAGGTTGAGCTGGGGAGATCTCGCCGGCGCTGGTTCATGTCCGCTCTCCTCCTGCACAAGGGCTTTACTCCACTCCTCGGTGAGGTGCAGGCTTCCATCAAAAAATCCTTCCACCAACACAGAGGGGCCAGAGGCAGAGAAAGAGCTGCTTGATATGAAATAGCAGAATCTTTTTTTATTCCACTCCTCAGTCTATTCTGACTTCTTCTAGGCAGGGCGAGCCCTGCCGTTCTACTGCAAATGCTCTGTACAGAAGGTACCTGTACATTAAACCATTTCTGTGACCATGTTTGACTTTCACTCTGCAAATAAATGGGAGTAGATAGCTCCTTTCCCTCAGGAGCTGCTGGCTGCTGAAAATTGAGAGTGGCTGGGATATGCAGATGAAACATCCCTTTCTCCCCACCAAGATCAGAGAGCAGAGAGCTCCTTACCCTTCCGAGTTTCAGGCCAAGGGGCCTCGACGCACACAGAGCAAACGGGAAGATGTGTGATTAGGTAACTTCCAAACTTCAGAGACATTTTCATTTCAAATTCTGACTTCCTGCCATGCACATATCCAGACTTCGAGGCAATTTATTAAGAGCTCTGGAGGAGTGATATCTGCAGAATCTGTTTTCCAGCTTTTGACAGCTGAGCAGGGCTAATGTTACTGTTTCAGAGAGTCATCGCCAGAGCAATGTATATTCTGCATATTCAATGAAGTGTCCTTTGAAGGTGCAAATGAAACAGCCTATCTGAGGCAAAAAGCTAAAAAAAAAAAAAAGCTAATATTTTAGATCATTTATCAGCACATAGGAAAAAAAAGTGAGGAAAAAAAAGGTAGAGCATATTTTCCAAAGATTTTTTGACCACAATCAACTGGAAGTTTCAACCTGTGTTTCTTTCTGACTCTACTTAAGTAAATATTTTAATAGAATGCATTACAACACACAGGCAGACAGAAATCTAAGTAAAGCACTTGAAGTATTTTAATTTCCTAAAATAAGATATTAAAAAACATCAGTGAAGATGCTTCTACAGCCTTGAAAGCTTAAAAAAACCCTCAGACAGACCTAAGCTCTGAAATAAGGGGTTTTAAAGAAATGCTCTAAGCATTATATAATGAAAAGTTACAGAGGTGCTCAGGGAAGGAATAAAGGGATTTTTGATCACATTAGGGATTTAAAATGAATCATGGAAGTCTTAACATTGTTCTTGAACTTTCCCAGAACAGAGGTCTTCCTTTGGATGAATGTTACAAGGAGGGTGGAAGAAGAAGCTAGAGTAAAGTAGGATTGACATGCATGATGAATTACAGTTCATTAATCCAATTAATGAGTAATTCCAGAAGCCTTAATCCCAGATAAAGCTCTTTATCATAGCTCTGGTGGCTAGTGCTGCACTAAGAGCCCGTCAGCAAATCCGTTGCAAGCCTCTGTTATATGAAGCCTGCCATGCACTGCCAGAACTTTTTTGGAAATACTTTGTCCAAAGAAGAAATAACGAGAAACACAGAGAAAGGAGCAGTCTCTACACTTATTTGACTGGATTCACATTATAAAAGATTTCAAGGTACATTTAAAAAGACACAGGGCAGGTAAAAGTAACATCAGATATTGATAAGAGCTCTTGGGTTAGAAAGCAAAAGTGTGTTCCTGTTTCTGATGTCATCTGTGGGCGTGATTTCCTCATGCACATCCCATTGGCTGATGGGAGCCAATGGAGTATAATGAGGTATTTTGACAAAAATCTTCATTCCATTTTTACTCTCTTTAATTTTTTTGGTAGCACTGCCTAAAAGTGTGATGATCTCTGAATGCTTCAGAAGTGCAATCCCTCCTCTGCAACTCTCACATGCAAGGAGAGAAGAGATAAAGAAAGGGAATAAAGCAGCACACAGCAGAATAGAGCACGTAAGAGGGAGTTAAGTGTGAGACAAGCATCTGAACTTCTAGTGGGCATCTAAGAAGGTCAAAGAACAAATTCAAATTTGTGCAGCAGAAAAAAAGAGTGCATCAGGATTTCTCAAAAAGCAGGAACAGTTCCTGCTCAAGAAGCTACTTCAAATTCCTACCTAATGTCCCTGCCACAGCAGCCCCTCTTCCTTCCAGCAGTTGGATAGCTCAAATATTTATTCACCCACTGTGATGGGACTAACAACAGCTGGGCCTTCACTGAGACCCTTTAGAAAACCCTCCTGTTGACAGCTCTGGATACTGCTGTGCTCTGATATTGATTTGGGGAGAACTTGGCTACTCAGCACTAGGACCGTAAATTCATTTATTTTTATGCCAGAGGAGACTTGCAGTACGATGAGAGCCCATGCAACAGGCTCGAAGGTTGTTCCCAGCTGCTTTGAGCAGCGATGTCCAATTCTCTTCTGCATTCTCAGTTAGTAAAAGCTGCATGAGCAAGACACAGGATCCTGCTATGATGACTATTTCTGTAAAAGTGCATCCCTTCTGATGTTGCCAAAGTGCCGGCTGTGGGATGATGACAGTTCACACCCAATTACACACAGTGATGGATTCATGCTTCTTGATCAATGACTTTGAAGCCTTCTGGAAACAACACTGCACAATGACCCCTCATCTTAAAGCCCAAATAAGATGATTAGTGACATGTGGAAGCAGAAGTCAAAATTTCATGCATGCCAGAGCTAGTTCTGACCAGTCAGCCTGGACCAGTGCTCCTGAAGTGGAAGAAACTGCAGTCACTCCAGCACAGAGGAAGGGTTTGATGGAAACAAGCAGCTACAGAGATTATTGGAGCAGGAACACACTTGTCTCAAAAGTACTCCCATTTAGCAAAAGCAACATCACAATTTGAAATCTAAGGCTGAATACTTGTGCCGCCTATCAATAGAACTTAAATTTCGGGAGCTTTGATGAGGACTCAATACACTTCAGCGTGGCAAAGCATATTATTACAGCTGATTGGCCTTTCCTTCCATGTGTGAGTCAGGGTCACAAAAGAGTGTGGTATTTAAAATGGTCTTTAATCCTATTAAAGCCTTCATGGTGTCTTTGTTAAACCCCTAAAAGTTTATCCTAGATCATCCAAAGGGACTGTTTCATCCTTCAAAAAACACAGCAGCCTCTAGAAAGGAAATGGATTTGATCCACGTCTTGGTCTTGTTGTACAGCTATGATCATGACTTTATGATGCCTATCCAGGAGAAACAGCACGTGGATCAGTATTTGACTAAAGGAAAGGGAGGAAGAAGAGGAGGAACCCACCTCTGCAAATCCATGAGGAAGAGCAGATGTTCCCTGGGTGCATTTCTGAGTGGCAGGAGCCGCCGTTGGCGCAGGCAGATTTTGGGTCCCACCATTCGCCCTCTTTCTGGAGGTGCCTGGGAAGAAATCAAACACAAGGTGAAAAAACCAAAAAGGATAAAAGCACAAGGTGAAGACAGAAATGGAAAGAAGAAAAATCACCAAAATGATGGGAAGAAAACCATCATGCTATTAGTCTTTCAAATGCTTGTAAAGCTAAGTAGGCATTTAGTTTTTTTTTCTTGCACTTTTGAAACTTGTGTAGTAAAACCTGCAAATGGTTAACGTGAAAGAAGCACAACAAATCCACCCTGTTCAGATCTTATGATATGCTGCCGCTTGTAAGCTGCCTTAAAAAAAACCTCTTTTGCAACTAAAAAGCTTGCCACATGTTTGTAAATGGGAAATTAAAGATAAGAAATCCCGAATAAAGTCAGACTATTGGATATTTACATTCAAAGTGCTTTGCAACTATCAGTCAATTACCTCAACGTGTTTTCTGGCTGTCTCCAATCTGGCTGAAAAACGCAAGCTCACGGCTTCTCTGTGAGATAGGTGTTATTAACCTGTTTTTCAGAGCTGGAAGCTGAGACAGAGGAGAAGTGGGTGGCTCCCCCTGTGTCACAGTGGTGCTGGTGGCAGAGATGGAAACCGACCAGTTTGTTTTAACAGGTTTCCACCTCAGGATTTTGTAAGCCTCCATCATAGACATGAACTGAAATTTTGGTATCACAGGAGAAAATATGCCTCCTGCTACTCACATAACCCATTTTTCTTCTTATGCTAATTATAACATAAATATTCCTTCTTTATGAAATCCGACTTTTATCTCAGTGTTTCTCTTCATCACTGACTCCCCACTGCTTCAGGACAGGAATCTTTGCATTCTTATAACTAGACTCCATTTTTTTTTTTTTTAAGCAAGATTAGGATGAGCAGTGGGAGGACAGAGGTATGGTCTGGTGGTATTTCTCAGTATCAGTTGTCAGCATACAAGGCATAACGGGATGCCCATATCCAGATTTCTCTGTTTGCCTTGCTGGCAGATTGCATGATTCCTCTTTATTGCCTTTCTTGTCTCTTGGCTTTTCCTTTAAAAACAAACAGCCAACCTTCAGTTCCCCAGGGAAGGACAGGCGGTGTTTCTTACATCCAATAGGGAATCCAGTCTGGAACACTCATTTTTAATCTGATGTTGATCATAACAGCGGCACCTCTCCTCTACGAGCAGCTACTTGCTCTTGCTACTAAAGCATTATATATGTTCTTTGTTGTGTATAGTTAAATCATATTTTATTTATGATATTTTTTACCAATGACAGTTCACTTTGGGCCCAGGCAAAAGTGTTCTGGAGTCAGAGGAAGATTAGCTGTTTCACATTCATTATCCAAGAGAACTACTACACTTTTTTCTCCCCACCATCCAAAGAATTTTCGGATTCCCCATCCAAACTCCAGGCAGGTCTCCTCTAATGGAAGGTTTTAAATAGTTAAATAAAATGGGTTTAGATTTTTCACTCATTAGAGTAGCTCCTAATTCATGACACACCATTTTTTCTTGAACACCATGGTGATGTGAGTCTCCTGTTAAAGCCTAAAGATGGAATAATTGAAAATGGATAAGTGACCTTGAAAGTCATGCCTGAGAGTCAATAGGGGCTGTGCACATTAATTAGTGTTTTTCAGATTCTACTCTTAATATTTACCAAAGCAGAAAAGCTTTCCCTCAGTCAGTCAAGGGCAAGGACTGCACAGCCTGGGACTATTGACATATTCGCCTTTATCATGATTTCCTTTATATTTGATTTAATTTCCAAAAATACATTTAGTATTTTGCTAAAAAAGCTCCATTGAAAATATATCTTTATTACAGCTTCATTTGAAAACTTGCCTATGAATAACAGATTTGATTGCAAGCACTATAGGGCAGCTACTTCTTATCAATGACCAAAATGTGATAAAAAGGACACAAAAATATGATTAATTAGACAGGACATTAACTCAAAGGTTGTAAATGCAACTTGTTAAATTTTATCAATCCTGATCATAATCAAATCCTAATTTTAGTATGACTTCAAAAAAAATCTTTGTTTTCATTGCATTGAATAAAAAAAACCCTGCAAAAAAAAAAGAGTGGTTAAGCTTTATCCACTCCTTCTTAATCAGAGAAGAGTGAAATGTCTGACAAATGCCAATACATATCAAAGAGAAACTTTTAACAGCACTATCTATTTTATTGCTAAATTATTTCATAAGTCTCATAGTCAGGAACATTAGAGACTAGAGTAGACAAGACACTGAGGAAACACGAGGCAAAACAGTCCTGTGCTAATAGAAAAGTGAACAGGATGAATGTTTTCCATTTTCTTTAGTGCTTTTCTGCTAGGACTGTAAGTTATTGTAATCAAAGGACAGATAAAATTTCTTGTTCAGATTTTGCTGGCTCTTTCAATATTTTTTTATTAAATGATGGCGTGATTAGACTTTTACCAATGATAAACAGAGTAAATAATTTTAAATAAGGAACTTTAATATTTTTGTTCTTTACCTAGACAAAGGTTGATCATACTGTATTTGTTGACTTTGAAGACAAATAACCTTGTCAGGGGATGCCTAATTGCCAACCAATACCATATGTGCTTGCAGCGTTTGAAATATGCACTTGTGCTCGTAAAGGTAACTCAAGCCAGAGTCAACTCTCCACATGCAGCCAAATTTTGATCTTCTGGTAGAATTTGCCCGCCTGCCTCTTCTGGGGGCTTGGATTAGTGCTTGGATGAAATGCACCGATTCAGTCCCAGCGGATGAAATAGGGATCCCAGCTGTGAAGGACTCCTGCAGCGCAACCATCTCCCAGCACAGCTGACTCTGAGCGAGCTTGGACAATTTCCCCATACAGGGCCCAACATTTTATGAGACACACATTCTCCTTCAGGCAGAGGTTAAGCAAAGAATGACATTTTTTTTTGCCTTTGTCCTACAGAAGATGTTGGGTAGAACGTGCTAACGTGGCAGATGGGCCATACCCAGAGTAGTGTGTTGCAATGCTTAGCAAGAGCTGGTAACGCAGCCACGACAGATATAACTTGTTTAAAAACTTACTTGAGCTTGGGACTGTGCTCTCTGCTGCTTCTCTTGATCGCCCCTGAAATTCAACATGTTTTCACTGGAAACCCAAGTTGAAGGGGAACAGGTAACACTGCGTGAGTAAAAGTATTTTCAGTAAATATATTTAAAGCATAGCAGATAATTTTTAATTATACATTCCTGTACATTGCAAGCGTTCCAGCTGGTCCAAAGACCAGCTAGAAGCAAATGACATTTCCTCCTCTCATTATTTAAGCCAGCCAATAATTTCTGAAGATTTTAAATGGGCAACAGTCACGTCATGATGTTGATTAACTTTATGGATGTAAGGTGCAATTACGCTGGGACTGCATGAAGGCAAGCAGGTAAGATGAAGCACATGCATTTACTTACCCTTTCATGTGCATAAATTTGCTTTAATCTTGACAGTTCTTAACAGAATTAAGGTGAGGATCACCAGCTTGTATGGGGGGCTGGCTCTCAAAATGCCATCAGGAAATAAAGATCCTCATCCTTGCTTCAGATTTCAGTGCAATAAAGAGGCACTGCTGTCCCACTGCAGTGGTAGTATTTAAGCTGTGCCTTGTAATTGCTTATTTCTTTGGTGTCACACACATACGTGTGGCAACATTGATATTTCCATAAACTATCTTAGCTATTCCCACGCTGACATATTTATTTGCTGTACACAATTAAAAAAAAATATTAATTTATATAGCTATGAATGAAGTAGCTACATATAGACTACATATCAAATCACGTTGATCTGACACAGGTAGATTTCAGTGCTAATATTATCCCACTGCTGCATTTGTGACAACTGGAAGAGTTTTACCAGAAAGGAAGAACAAAACTGCTCTCAGGCTCAGGCTGCTACTCTGGAACTGTCAGCAGCTCGAGAACTGCTATCTGAAACAGAAAATTTTGTTTAAAAGTCAACTATCATCCTATTATCTTAGAAGGAAAATATATTTTATAGTTTCCTTTTTTTTTGGTACGAGCATCTTCTACCATCTCTCATTTACATCAGTTGCAGGTTTTGGATCAAAAGCACTTAGAGGGGGGTAAGAGCAAGACCCAGATCCAGATTTGCACCCCCATACGACTTCCCAGGCAAACATGAATCAAAATGAACTCTTGAGTATTTAGAGGTTCCCAAGATAACCGGGCTCAGAGATGACGCCATCATGCCTAAGCTGATTTTGTACCCCTGAGCAGCAGGACCAGGGGAATCCAGAAATGTCAATTGGAGGAACATCTGGAGGTCATCTACTCCAACATGCTTGAAGCAGGATGATCATGAAGATCAGGTATGGCCAAGAACAGGAACAACTCCATGTCCTCCTGGCCAGACTGTGCAGTCAACACTGGATTGCCAAGAGCAAGGATGCAAAAGAGAGAGAAAGAAAATGTTTCGAGCCTCTATCCCTGCTATGTTACAGCTGAGAGTTTAAGGCTCTTGCAATGAGCTAAGTGCAGCCTTTATATAAATCATGTCTTTCGCCCACTAATCAGCTGCATTAAAATTAATAAAAATGTAAAGAGAGGATCTTAGATTAATTAGCAATTGAGTACAGACTACATTTTTATTATCTGTAGATTTTAGGCAGTTGCAAGAAGATCTCTTCAGTGCATAGCACAGAGCCAAGAAGCAAAGACATGCATCTATAAATCTCATAAATTTATATTGCACTCTGTATACACAGAATTGCTGCTTGCATGTAGCACACACATTACAGCGCTGAACAAAACTGCTCCTCCAAAATGATGCTTTGCAATTCACCTTCCCAGAAAATACTGCTATAAGCAATGTCCAGTTTTCACTCTGGGTCTGCGTTGCCTCTAATTTTCCGGTTTGCTTGAATGAAACAGAAGGTCGAGTGACTGGTCCAAAATTCCAGAGCCACTCCAAGGCTCAGCTGGGTACCAAGGTTTGCTTACACCACACCATCTCCTTGCACCACACAGCATCCCACAGGGCAATGACAGAAGAGGATAATGAGATTGCCAGCTATTTTTCTCTATGATGTAGTATTTCTTATATTCTAGTTTTAATTTAGAAACCTTTCAAGCTGAGGCTGCTACACAGACTTAAAGAGAGGAAATACCACAGAAGTACTCAAAGTAATAAACAGTACCCAACCCTTTATCATGACCTGCTTGTCACAGCTACATTTGTTTTGCAGTCTTCCTGATCTGAATTTGTGAAATTGAGTTCTTGGATGAAGCACTGCAGAAGGGATTTTGAAAGCACAATGACAAAGAGATGGAGAGCTGGAGTCTGTTCCCACAAAATCAGCAATAAAATTGACTTCAATAAGCTCAGGGTGAGGTCGGGAATGACTCGATGCAGCAGTGCACCACTGGTTCCAGTGACCTGTTTCAGTGGGCTTGAAAGCCACTTTTTGAGGCAGTCAGACTCCATCCTGCTTTGCCATCAAACTGAGGTCAGACAGAGCCAGTGGAGGCTGGAAGATCTGACACTGAGAACATCTAAATTCCTTTGTAGGCTGATCACATTTTTCAAATGCAAACATTGAGGCACTTTGGAAGTGAATTGCATATGAGAAATTTAAATAAATTAAGAGCTGTAGCTTACTGGTAGCCCAGCATTTTTTAATGTAATTAATAGCATATCAAATGGATTGCTCTTCTAAGATGGGTGAATTATCAGAGAGATGGCTCTTATCTATTACAAATACTCTTTTGTTACGTGCTGGGCTTTCTGAAGGTCAGCCATGCTGTGATGTGAGTGACTGTTGCAAATATCACAGAGTTCTATCTTGTACTGTTCCTGTTATTATTATAAGAATTGTATAAACACTCAACCCTTGACTCTTAGTTTTGACAAAAAGCATGGTGTCCCCTACACTGACACCACAACAGGTGCACGTGGAAAACCGGAAAAGTGGGTTGGGTTTTTTTTCCATTTATTGAAATGATAGAGGGAAATGACAGTTTGAGAGGTTAAATCCCAGTCTGAGTTGCAAGTCAAGTTAAACAAGGAAAGATTTTGCTTTGATGAGTCAGACTTAAGAATGTTGCTGTAATGAAGGATAATTATGATGATGGAAACTAAGGACAGAATTATGATAATTGAAAACTCAGTTGTGGCAGATATTAATAGACCCTGGAGATCTGGGGCTGTTAAACATTACCATTAAAATCCTGGTAATTAGAAATACTTGACAAAGGATGGGTGAACATTTAGTAGAACAAAACCTTGAGTATTACTTTCTGATAATCCTGTTAAATTGCACACTGTAGTACATGTTTATGTCTTCTGTGACTGAGGCTGCTTGATGGCACAGTTGGTTTCCAGCATCTAAACCTCCATCTCAGTGCTTTGGGAACGGATTTAACTGGGGGAAAAACAGTGAGAGAGAGAGAGGGAGAGAGAGAGAGGAGAAAATACTAGAAAATCTCTTGCACTTCATCCCACTGCTCTCATCAAGCACAGACAAGATATATAAAAGTCTAATTCCCACAAAAGCTTGTGACCCCATTCTTGGTACTGTACAACTGAAATATCCCAGTTCCTCTGCAGCTGTCTCAAGTTCATTTCAGGGATGTAGGGTATGCATTATTCCACTCTCTTTTGTGAATTTTTTGGGGTGCTTTTTCTCTAAGTAAGGGAACTGCTTATATTTTCTCCTTTGAGAGATCTCCTTAGTTTATCTGTCCTTGGGTTACAAGGAAAGCTGCTTCCGATCATCTCTGTAGAGACGAAGTGCAGTGAAAGGTCATCCACAACACCAGGGACATGTAAGACTCAAAAGTAATTTTCATACTGGTGTATACCAGGATGTTTAGGCAAGATTTGATTAGTTTATGAATTATTTTTGACTGTTTTGAAGTGGTTTGGGTCCTGGAACACAAAGAAGAAAGAAATTGCTGGACTATTCCTATTTGAGCCAATTTAGAAGAATTTACCACTTGATCAGCAATTAGTTCCTATTACTATAGGGTCCAGTCCTACAAACCCATAGTCCTGGCAGCCCCAGTGAAGAGTCCTGGTGCCCACAGCAACATTCTGAAGTGTGAAATATTTCTGCACCTCCCCAGCTCCCATCCTGGCACTGCTGGGGACGGGGATCAGCTGTGCATGACTGATCCTTCTCATGTCACCACTGTTTTAACTCCACATTACAAACCTTGTTTCCCCCACAAAGAACACCTTCTTTCTGAGTGACATGTTTTTAATGTGCTGATTTATCATTGTCAGATACAGGATTTTTAATTGCTGAATTTTGAATATTGTATTTAAGGCGCTTTTTTTCTTTGATTGCAGATATTTTACATATAAATTGCCTAATATTACAAAAATGATACTCAGTACTTCTCCAGCAGTCTCATTGTCATGTCTCTCACATTTTGATACCTTACTCTGCATGGCTGAGTGGGATAACTGCAACCCAGGCTACAGCTCTGCAGTACCAACCTTGCTCGGTCATGGCCTGTGCTCTTTGAGGAAACACACTTGAAACAGAATTTTGTGTCCCACTCTCACATTTCAGCTGTATCTGCACTGTAATTGCCTCAAAATTCTGATATTTCTGAGATTTCCCACCAGGGCCAGAACGGCAAATGCTGCAATGTTCTGCCAGCTCTGTGCAACCTGGCTGCAGGTTAAGTGATGGAGCTCAGGGAAAGCTGCAGGTGAGCAATACCTCTGACACAGAGCAATATAAAATAAAAACGTTTGGTCCTAAACATTTTTTACATAATATTCAATATTCGTAATCACCTACTGCTTTCTTAGCACTCCAATATGGAATCACTGAGACCTAAACTGGTGTGACAAATTTCTGCTCCTGCTGGCACCAGAAAAGTTGCCTGCATCGTGTTTCAGACTTTGGGTTCACATAAAGCATTCATTAGATACACGCCAGCTCACTAAATACGTGCAGCAGCTCATGAAGTCTGCACTGCAACATGTCGCTCCTCACATATCTAGAAAGTCTCCAGATACTGTGTCAGGCCACAACTGATTGCATACTATCAATTCAGTGAACAAATTTTCCCAGCTGCCTTTGGATGATCTTTCCCAGCCGGTGACCGACCAGGTCATGCTTCAATGGCTTATAATAGTCTTTAAAATGAGCAAAAGATTAAGTACAACTTGATCCGGTGCTTCTAGAGAGAGGCTCCACCCCAAAAATGCTATTTCTCCTCTCTAGCTCCCATCCAAAGGCACAAACACCATCAAATCTGTGATGGGGTTTACAGCTCCCTCAGGGAATCTCGCTCCATGGCAGACAAGCAGCCAGGAGATGAGCCGATGTTTGTAGATGTGCCAGCAGCTTAAGAGGGAAAAGGACACAATACAGACTGCAAAAAAGAGATGGAAGAGAGTCAGCAAATCTAATGAAGTATCTGCTCAGGAGGGGCAAAACCAGAGCAGAATAAAATGTTACAAGAACTGAAAAAGACAGAAACAGCTTATTGCTGGTAAAGAGGATGAGTAATCAGGTTATCCCACGTAAGCTGTGGAGAAGGCTGGAAATCCCAGGAGGTAATAACACCACCAGACCATGGCTCAGAGGCTTCTTCTAGCTGACTGAAATTTCTGGAAAAGAGATCTTTCAAAGAATTATTTCTTCCTGATTGTGAGAAGGGGATCTTCCTCCTGTAGCCAGCATTTTATGCAAGACAATTGAAAGAATGCCTAATTTAATATATCATAGAATCTTGTTCTAATCCTTCTGCCACGGGCAGGGACACCTTCCACTAGATCAGGTTGCTTAAAACCTCATCCAGCCTGGCCTTGAACACTCCGAGGGATGGGGCATCCACAGCTTCTCTGGGCAACCTGTGCCGGGGGCCTCCTCACCCGCAAAAGGAAGAATTTCTTCCCAATATCCCATCTAACCCTGTCCTCTGTCAGTCTGAAGCCATTCCCTCCGGTCCTGCCACTCCCTGCCCGTGAAAAAAGTCCCTCTCCAACCTTCTTGTAAGTCCCCTTTGGGTACCAGGAGGCTGATATGTATCAGTAACATTTATTTCTACAAGAAGGAATATCAGGACGCTGCAGGAAATAACCTGTAAATGCAATACTGTGAGCTGTGAAATCCTGAAGCAACTTTTCCCATAGCTGTTCCGCGCAGCCTGGCTGCTTCCCAGGGAGCTCAGAGCAAAGTAGTTGAAATAATACCACCATCTGCTGGGCAGCTGGATAATTCAGGGAGTGGAGAGCTCCTTCGGAGACGATAGTGTGTGTGACTCCCAGCCACTGCTTCTCTGGTACACACTAGAACACGCCTGATAAGCCCTCATCACGTAATTCTCAATTATTTCTATTATTAATGCCGACTGATGCTTTTCCAGGCTGCTTTCTCTGCAAGACACAGCTAAATAGATACATAACAAAACATGTCTGCCTTGCATGCACAAGGAGGGAATTGGGGAACATTTTTCACAGTAGTTCTGTGTGGGGAGCAGCACCCCTGCAGCAGCTGTGCCCTGTAAAAGATATATGAATTTAATTCCCATCAGGACTGGTATCATTTGCTCTCCCAGATCTGTTGCTAGGTCACATGCAGCTGCTCACATCAAGCCTGGGAAGCAGAAACCCAAAAATAGCAACGTCCACTGACAAGTTGAGATGCTTGCCACGGCCAGATGTGGAGAACAGCGTGTCACAAAGACCCAGGAATTATTCTTGCAGGAATTATAAATGCAGCAGGATCACTTGCTGTCGGATGTATCAGACTTACTGTAGCCTCCACCCAGGCTTATTTCTGACACAGGTATTTTCCAGGGAGGACGTGAGGTGTCAGTGACACAGAGGTGGCATTCTGCAGAAATGAGCTGGAAAGCCACGAGCCTGCCAGCTCAGCTAACGTGGGCAAGGCTCATCATCTTCTGTAGCCTAAGGCACAAACAGGGATGGCGTGGCTGGGATTGCATGAAGCTTTTCCCCTGCCCCGCCAAGTGACCAAAGACTTGCTGACAGTGGGATCAGTAGAGAAAAGCTTTCACAGGAAGCAGAAAAAAGGCTAAAGCATGTGCCTATTAATGTGGGGAGACAATCTGCTGCGGTCTCTCGAATGAAGATGAGTGACAGCCCCCAGTGAGTTTTCCTCCTTCTGCAGAGGAAGAATTGCTGGAGTTATGCAAGACCTGCCCCCACCCCGTCAGCCCATTGATTTTTTACAAAGGTATAAAAGTCGTGACACCTCCAGCTATTTCAGACCCTCATGGGGAAAAAGAAAAATAGGATGAAGTAATTCAACCTCCTGAAACTCCTGCAGGGTGCTACTGAAATTTAAAATGCTTCCCTTTTTGGAAGGAGATGCCAGGAGGAGACGCAGTCTGCTACCTGAGCTGCAAAGGTTTGCCTGGAGGCAGGACAGTGCCGCATGCAGTGAAACACTGCTGGGTGAGCATGGCGAGGCTGGATGAAGGACTCGGCCATTTTTTTATGGAATATGTGGAGATTGGGGGAATATGTGACGATGCAAAGGCTGAGGAAATGCACAAGCTTAGGCCGGGTCCCGCAGTGCTGTGGGCATGGGTGTGGCTGCAGCAGCCCTGCCGGGGCCTTGCCAGGGCTTCCTCCTGGGATGATCAGTGCAAAAAAAAGACTCCCTGGGGATATTCAAGTTGCTTTTTTTGTTGTTGTTTCTGGGTGGCTTTTAGATTAGATTCTGTTTAGTGTTAATGTATATATTTGCAGCTCTTGGTAAATCCCTAGCCTCAGGAACTTACTTTGCCTCTCATTAAAAACAAAAATAAAAATCCTTCCAATATATTTATTCACTTATATTTACTTATAGATGAAAATTAATGGCATCAGATAGCCAAGGTACAACTTTTCCATCAGCAGCAGGAACATCAGTAGGTCCTGTGCATTTATAATGATTAAATACCATTGGTGTCTGTCACACACGAATGAAGCTGTGCCAGGAGCTGACTGTCTTACCCAGAAAGGAGCTGGCTGACAATTTTTTATGTGTTTTTTTTTAAACCTGGTACATATCCCCCAGCTTTCCTCTGGTTCATGCCAAGACATCCCTACATGAGATGCACCTGCTTCAGCACAGTTTCTAAAACAATGCAGAGAATGTGGTCAGAAAGGTTGAATGAAACTTTAGAGGTCATCACAACTATCAAGGAATTATTTACCTTGAGACAACTGAGAGGAATCACATTGCTTAACATCATAATGTCAAATTAAGAGAGAGATTATTGTAACATTGCCAAAATATCTGCCAAATAAAGTAGGGAGAGGATATCTTCAGCTCAGCTGTGGAATGATCGCATCTGAACAGCCCTGTGAATATCTTTGACCTGAATGACCTTCAAGCTGTGACCCTCAGACTCTGCTTATTATATCTGTAAATAAAGTCAGGGTGCTGCTTCTCCTGGTGCAACTGCTTCAGAGAACATCATGTGGAGGAAGGAAATCTATTTAAATGCAGTATTACAGCTGGGTCATCTGAAACAGTTCTGTGTGCTTTGCAAGAGCTTTCTTGCAAATACCAACTGCCAGAATTTTTTTCCATATTTTCCTTCCCCAGATTTTTGTTTCAAAGTATCCTGTTTATTTTCAAAGTGCCGATTTAGCTGTGCCATGCTTTGTATTATCATCAAGGCATGCTGCTTTAGTTAACCAAGGAAAACAATGATTTCTGGGAATGCAAACACTAATAAAGCTATTGGTGCAATAAATTATTTTCTTTTGTATGGAGATCAAGTAATTCAGCGCTTACTTCAGAAAAGACAATACAACACATATTGTGAGTCCATTAACAGCAACAACAAATCTTTTCTGGCTCTAGAGGAAGAATTAATTATTTACATGTTTCTCATTAACTTTTTACCTACTGTTAACAGTAGGTTTTTAAAAGAATCCCTTTCTGTCTGTGATCAAAGTTTTCAACAAGCCCATCTACAAGCAGCATATTTAGCCATTTTTAATTATTTGCAGTCTGTCACAAAATGACATTAGCAATTTGTAGGCACTGCTGAAGTGCTGCAGGTATTCCAGAAATTCCTCACGAGCCTTTTTGAGAGGCCAATGCTTTCATCCACTGCCCTTGACGTGCTGTTGGATATTGTGCGAGCGTTAAAATACCACGTGTATCTTGTCTTCACCTTACAAAATAATAACAAACCTCATGAGAGACTTGAAGCTGCCTGTAGGCTCATCCATGGATGTGGTGGTCATGGATTTCCCTGGAGTTTAATCTCTGCTTTAGCACCTCCTGGTAGAACAGGAAGTGGAATTGAGGCCAACAGAAAATGGGTTCATACTGCTATTTTAAGGAAAAAATTGCAAGTTTTTCCAGCTAAACGTGGAGTCAGTTTTGGTAAGACAGTCTCAGAGAAACTTGTGATAAAAAGGTCTTCATAATTCACCTGAAAATCTTACGGAATCATTAAAATTCTCAGTAATTTCAGCCAAAGAAATGGAATGAGTTGTATTGGCTTTTGGTACCATTTTGACTCATCTTAAAACAGAGAAAGCCAGAGCTTACCCAAATATATTTCTGTTTATTCTTTGATTTAATTAACCATTGAGACCTTCATGTCTCTGTGAGCTTGTGCAACTGAATCTTTTACAAATTGATTTGCCTTCCAAACAATTTAAATAAATTTAAAAAAAAATACAAAACACAACAGTAGAGAAGGTTGTTATAATGGGAATTAGATCCTCAGATTTACTGATTCACACTACCGAAGGAACCATGCCTTTCCAAACTGGCTGTTGAGATTCCTTTGCATCACTGATGTCCCTTATTCCCCAAATGCTCATCCGCAGTGCCTGGCTCTCCAGGGCTGGGAGGATCCTTGCTCAGGGGCACCACGGTGGGGTTTATCCAAAGGCAGAAAATGTGGCTGGTGCAACAGTTCCTGCTCCATGAAACAGCCAATTTCTGCTCTGTGACACTCCAAACTCGAGGAAGCATTTGTGATGTGACAAGCCAGACTGTTCATTTTTTCAGGCATTGCCCAGCACCAGCTGCTCCCGAGGAAAGTTCAGCAAAGTTGATAATGAGCACTGGGGGAATAACAGAAGTTTCCTCTTCAGCTGAACAGTAGTTCGCTCATATCTTAAATATTTTATGTCCATTATACATTCAAAAATGCTGTGAAAGGTCTGTGTAGGCTCTTGGTTTTCATATTGGTGTTTAGCCTACATTAAACACTCGCAGAAAATTCAGTGTTGTGTAAGGCTATTGAATATCACAGATTTAAGATTTATTACCAAAGGAGATTGCACTGAAAGAACTTACTGGAAACAAAACAAAACCTGTGACTTGGTGATGGATGACTTTGTCCTCTAGTCTTACACCAATTATTTAACAAAGCATTTGTTACACTTGACTTTAGGCCAAGCAACGACGTGAGTTGACATTTTCTAGAATATTTAAAAGAATTGACAATTTGCGATGCATTAGCAAGGCCAAAAAGGAGCGAAGCACATTCAGATGGAGTTATAAAATCAGATACCTTGCTAACATAGCCAATGGTGTTTAGTCATAATTTAACCATTGATATTGAGTCAGTTCTACTGAGCATGTAACAAAATGCTGTAACAAAATGAATCATAAGCTCCATGTCCCTTAATGCAACTTATTGAGTTACCTCTTCAGCAAGATGCCATTACCTGCAGTGATTACACGTTCACAGCATGGGAGCCAGAAGCAAATCTGGCCGGTGAAAACATCTGCTTCTTTTTTTATGGCTGCAGAGAAGTGTCCTGTAACACAGTGTGCTTCTACTTGGACCGGAATTTCATAAAGCTCTGGGCATGCTGGGGTAAAAAAAACCAAGCTTTCCTTCCTCCTGTGCAATTTTCTGAGGACTTATTTAGCTTCATGCAGGTTTTTTAGCTGGGTAGGTAAAGGGTTTGGCGGAATCTTTGAAAGGAGTTCTGCAGACCATTATTTTAGGCTCATAAATAATATTAATATATGCTGAAAGAAAACACTGATCTGAGTGTTTTATTGGGGATGACACACACAGAGCAGGTCTGTCTTATTTGCATGGTGAGATAATTCTGAAAGTGTGCTTTGAACTGCTCTGGCACCAAACTTGAACCAAAAGGGTCTGGTCAGCCCCATCAGACCACTCAGCCAAAGGTGAGGGGAGAGTTGGGTGGGATGAAATAACAAAAATCACTTTTTCTACACAGCTATTAGAGAAATAGCTGCTTTAATGGCTTTTCAACCATTAAAAGGCAGAATTAGAGGCTGAATTAGAGTATTCAATTAACAAGCAGTCAGCTGTGTAAAACCCATCAGGTGACACTGAGGCTGTAAAATCCAAACAGGTAAATGTTATTAAAGTCCCTAACAAAGTAAAAATGTTTTTCCTTGGGTTTATATAAATGAATACCAGAATGCTTTTATAAGATTGGCTGTGATACACCACTAATTTCATGTACCTGCATCGTACTGGTTTGAGCCACAATAAAAAATAAAACTGAAAACAGAAAAATTAGCTCTGCTGCGTTTGTATTGTTTTCATGAACCTTCAGAAGCAGAAAATGCAGAATTTTCGGATGGTTCACAGCAAATCTCATATTGCCAGTCAAACTGAAAGGATAGAAAAGCAACTGGAGAAGGAACCAACAGGAATAACTGGCTGCAGGCAAGATTTGAATTTTATGAATATTAGAAGCCGAGGGCCATTGCACTGAAGGTGAAATGTCCCTTAAAAAGGTGGCTAAAGCAGCTAATCCAAAATGAGGTCATAAAAATGTTGAGATGGACAACAACAGAAAGTTAGGGCAGAAAGAAAGGAATCATTCCAAAACTAGCCTGAGGGAGGTCTGTGTGCAATGTGAAACAGCAAGGCAGTTATTTAAGAGCAGCCCATTATCTACTGCCCAAAAAGCCACCCAGGTTTGTAACACAGAGTTATGATTCCAATTTACGTGGTATTTGGAATGAATACTTACCTTGGTGAAAAAAACCCACATGAAATAAAACCTATTCTAGGCCCTTCATTCCCTCTAAAATGCTGCTGGTCCATAACAATAAATATTATTCCATTAGTTTTATATTACTGGGTTTTCAAAGGCAGGTGAATTAGATGAGATCTCTTTACAAGAGATGAATTTAAGAGACAACTGTTATTTCTAAGAGCTGAAATAATGTGTTTGGAGTGCCTCTGTTTTTATTTAACACCTGCTTTTTTCCCACACACACAATTTTCTTCAGAAAAATTCAGTAATGAATTGATTTTTACCCGTCTCAAAAGATGAAAATCTGGATTTTGCAAAATGTATGGTGGAGAATACTGAACGGAGGAAGCCTCGTGGAAAATAAATTATTGGGCTGGCTAGAAATTGACCCTTAGCTCCCATGAGGTCTTTCTGTGCTCTGTTGGAAACTTGCTTTTCCTGTGGGGTGGTGTGTATAAATCAGATTAACTTCACTGAGAGCAATGAAGTAAATATATCTGAGAGAATACAGCACTGTATTTCCAACATTTCTCTGGTTTCTGGTGTTTTCAAGGTGGCCACTTAGAGGTTTATGACTGTATTAGCAGTAAAAAAGCAGAGATTTTGAAAACAGTGTCTGTGAGAGGTGGAGGAGAGTCTCCCATCCACGGCTGGGTTAGGTGTTTATTTCAGCAGCTCCTGTTCCACCTTCCAAGACAACCCTAACCACCAAATCATATATTCCTTACATGCCTTTTCTTATAATTTATAATTTAATAATTTTTAGTACATAAAACAGAGGTTTATGAGGTATTCCACCACCCTTTTCTTCTTAAAATGGATGTATTCTGTAAAATCCCTAAAGAAGCTTCAGAAAAAATGTGAGAGAAAAGCAGGGAGCAGCAGGTCCCTGTGGATGATAGTTGAGGTGCCGTGGCTGATTTATAGGCCTGGAAACTATTTGCAGTGCCCATATTATACTTGTTCTGGGGATAAAGAGAGGATTTAATTCACTAGTGCTATCAATCTGTTACCTTTCAAGGCAGTAAATTCACTAAATTCAGTAAAAAAAGCAATTCAGCTTCATGGAGTTGTTGTTACAATATATCATTTATCATTTACTGTATGTAAGTACCAATAGCGCAAACATTTAAAATCATCAAAAGAACTATAAAGAGATGAAAGGAAAATGTTGCAGAATAAATCTCTGTCTTTTCCAAAGCAATCTGTTCTGTGATAAGGTTATAGAGTGAAACATATGTCACTGGGAGCCTGACATAAAATTCTTATTTGTAATTGCAAATGTTTTAACGAAATTGTTAAACCTCATTTCCTATTTGTGTATGACACAGGCTGGAAGAAGGGGGGAAGTTTTAAAAACACACTTTGATGCCTTGGTTTCCTCTGTGGTGATGCAGTGATGATTCTCCAGGGGATTTCTCAGGGCTCCTGAAACAATATATCATGGTGAGCATCCTATGGAGGAACCTACCTGTCCTCCTAAATCTGCTGGGATGCCTGTCTCTCAAGGCTTTAGAGTTAACCTGATAGTGATGAATATTCCCATTAATACTTATATTAACCCTTGTCTCTGAAAAGAAATTACATTTGCAGCATTTTTCTGTCTCGAGTGAATGTGGAAAGGCAATTGAATCAAATCAGGGGAGTGATCTACACTGCAATACTCACATTTCTCCGCCACTTGTTTTCATTCGCCCAATAGCTTTGCCATACTTTACATCTCATACCATTTATATAATATTTTCAGTACAGCTCTGATGGTTTTTATTTACTCCTGGCATCCCTGGCCTGTTCTGGGGTTCTGAAAGCCTGGAAGAGGCAACATCTGTGTGGAAGAAGTGGCAGCCACCACCAGGCCTGCCGAGAGGAGCCCTGCCAAGGCCACGAGCAGGAATCGAGCTCTCTTTGAACACAACATCTGCTCACACAGCCTCTCTTACAAGATCAAATTGTAGCAGCCAGGATGGGAAAGGAGGGTGAAAGAAGAGGTGACGGATATACGGATACTCAGTTCCAGTGCTGGCTGTGGTCTGTTTTCAATCCAAGCCAAATTCCCACCTTTTGTTGCTAAACCCGGTGGTTCTGCTCTGACTCTCACTATTTTCCCTGGCTGGAACACCCACGAGGGGATTGGCACTGTGCTGGCTGCCCTCTAGAGTTTTGATTTCTTCAAAAGAGAAAGGTTCCAGGAAAAGGCTGGATGAAATGGTTCAAGGGATGGGCAACACCTGTCCACTTCATGCCTTTCCACTGCTAACGCTGATGAAAACCTCCTGTGGAATGTCTTTCTGCTGCCTTTTCAAAGGAAAATCTTTCCTAAATGGAAAGTTCACTCAGTGGGAAAATTCAGTCTGAAAATTTCCTGAGCAATAGCGACTGCATGAAGGCTATGAGTAGCCATTTCTCTTTATTACTGAGCCAAGGTAAGTCAATACTTAAGGAGCAAAGGAAAAAAACATACTTCCATACTTATTAATTTTGCAGAAGAATTATCAAGATGCAGTTTGTTTGGTTTTTTAATCATGTATCCATTTCACGTAAGTTGCACAACAAATGATGTTTGCAGAGGCTGAAGCAATTCCTTGTAAAAGGAATTCAGGCAGCCAGAGCAGCTCACGAAAGTGAAATAAAAACTGAGCTGATCTAGGAAGAAGAAGAAGAAAAAAAATGTTTCTCTTTCATACAGATTTTGTGGAAATCATATGCTTTTCTGAAAATGGATTCTGATGGGAAATCACCAGCCAGTTCCAATATACATATTTTATACATGAGTGTCCTCTTTAGGAATATTTGGTAATTGCCAATCTCTTCACATAGAATAATCATTTTTGGGTTTGAGCTGCTGAGCAACAGCAACCATTCTCAGACATGTCTTGGGGCACTCTGGAGCAGAGGCGAATTGCAATGTGATTTATTTTGACACCTGTGCAACAATTTGGGGTTTTCCATTAAATAAGGAGCTCGTATGAATAATTCACACATCAGTCATGACCTTGCCCTGGCACCTGGCAGAGGTGCCATCCAAGAAGGGCACTGAGGGGGCACTCTGCCAATTTAATAAGGGCACGCTGTGCCCAGCTAAAGTTCAGGTGGTCAGAGCAACGCAACACGGCAAAACAGCGAAGAGAGAGAAGCAGAGGCTCCTGCCCCTGCACAGCCAGAGCTGAGAGTGCTCCAGGTCGGGTCGGGGATCACATCCTACCTCGGTCCATGCCAAGAGGCACTGCACTTACAAGGAACTGATTTATTGCCTCTAATAGGTGCACTTATGCTGTCTCAGAGCCCAGGCGCTCATGCTCTTGCTGCCCTGAAAAAACCTGGAGATTATCATTAGGTTCCTGCATTTTCTCTCTGCTTTTGAGTTTGAAGTCCCATATTTTCGTTCGCTGGCTAATGAGGAATGAGTCTCTAAAAGAGTTTCCTCTCTCACAAGGGAATTGGGAGCTGAAAGACAAACACACCAAATGATCTAATGTAGAAAGCATTCTCTATAGTCCCAGAGCTCTGAAAAGGGGGATATGCTTATATGTAATGAATTATTACCCTAAAAATCACAACCAGTTCTCACTTAAAAGACGAGCTTGGTCCCGTAAATTACATGTAGCACTTCTTGTATTATTATCTAAAGAACCAACAATGCTCTGTTCTGTACATGAGGACCCAAAACAGAGGAAAACATGAGCTCTAATCCCTGTATACCCACTGTTTATTTCCCCAAAGTGGGCATAAACTGAGATGAAGTTCTTCCCATTCAATGTCATCTGTGCAGTCCTGAGGTAAGAGATAAGGAGCAGTTGTCTGGGCTAACAAAGTGTGTGAATACTGTACTTTGGTGATACTAAGATTTTTGGTATCTCTCTAAAATATATGGAGAAAGGTGACTAAAAGAAATAAGGAGAGAGAATCCCAGAATTGATCTTCTCATCCCTGTTAGGAAAATCCTTTGGTGGGAGGAGTCCTCACTGGAGACTGCTGGGACTCAGTTAAAATCCATTATGCCAAACTTTCCTCCTGCTCAGAAGCTGCAGAAAGGACTGGAAGAATCAGAGGACACGGCCAGCCCATACCAACGGGGAGGGGACTGCCCTGGGAGCACAGTGAGTTTATTCCTTGTCGCTGTACTTGGGAGGTATTCTCAGTCAGATGGAAAAAAGCGAACAAAAATGGACAGAGGAGGGGTTTATCGTGTGAAATGTGCAAATTCAGACTTGCAAAAAATCCCTTTATAGTGAAGACATCTTTTCCCTCTGAAGGACGCTGTCCTACTGGGAAAGTGTGTGCACAGGCAGGGTCGTGCTCTCTCTGTCACCTGTGAATAACAAATCTCCTCTCTGCCTAGAAAGCCACGCCAGGGGACAGCCTCATGTTAAGGGTATTCCTCATAGGAAGCAAAAGGAAATAAAGGATTGTACGGCTCCCTGCTGGCTCGAGTGCAAAAGGAAACTGCAAGCCACACTCCGTTTTTGAGAAGCAGAACATGAAACACCCCTCTCTTTTCCTGCCTGGGGGTACCCAGGTAGAAGGAAACTTCTACCTGACCTTCAGAAAACGTGTGAGTGATGGGATTCATCACTCAAAATTCCTCTGTAACCCACGTCTTCCACGGGCGACTCTCAAACCTCCTGCACTGACTCTGGAGCCTGAGCATCTCATACTTGGAGCAAAGGGTTAGAAGGCCCCATCTCTGGAGGCCTTTATGTATTTGCATTTTTATCGTTGTGTTATCATTCATTTTCACCCTGACACTCACTTCTGCATCTGAAGGAAAAGGCAAAGATTGTTGTTGTTAATACTCTTCCTACAGCCTTCCTCTTCCCCCTGCTAATCTCCCAGGCTGCTCCGTCCTCCCCTGCAGAGCCAGCCTGGCTCTGACATGCCAGGAGGGATGTTCAGGCAAGCACTGTCTCTTTCTTATAAAGTGAAGACATCTGAATACCCAACGTGCGTATCCATCAGGCAATTTTTGGCCTAGTCTGAAATGCTGCTGCCAGCTTCCAGCTGTGACTTTTGGCTTGTTTTATCTCCCTGTATCCATCCCTAGCATTGAAAATTAATTTAATACTAGAAGGACTGGTGTCAGGGGTTCAGTGTTGTGTTGTTCACAGTGAAGAGAATTGTTTGAAGCATTCACTACCCACACTTGACTACACCAACAGTCTGTGGAGCTTCAGGTTCTCCTCTTATTCAGTTTAATAGCTGTGGAAACTGAGAATATTTTCTGATATTTTTGTGCTGGTTCTCCATGGTTTTAGTTTCACATTATTTTTTAGAATGATGTTAGGGGGAAGGGACAAAGCAATGTCATTGTTTTTTTCTGAATTCTGTAAGGTCTTGTGTTGGGGTGGGAGAATGGGAAATACCTCGTTTTCTGACCTGGCGTTGTTTGTCTTCCCAAAATGAAGGGAGCCATATTCAGCCCAGGGAAACTTCTTACTTGAGACAATAGGAAGCTTCAATTTCATCTTTGGCACCTTCAAAGGCTCCCTTTGATTAAAACCTGTTTAGGGACAGCACAGATAAGGGGATAAGCAAGTCTCCAAAACTTCCCCTTTTCACCTGTTGCCCTGAATACTGTCCACTTACTTGTTTTTTTTTCCTGGTTACTTTTGTTTTCTGTAAACAGACGACTAAAAAAGGCTGGATTGATTTTGGAAAACTCTCTTTCTTTGTTGAAAATTGGTTTTGATTACCAATATTTTGGCAAGGATAAATCTCACCCCTCAACAGATTTCAGAGCTGTGCCTTTTAGGCCAAAACTTAAAGTCAAAATCCAACTGGACCCCTACCAGTGCATAGAAACTGCCACAAATAAATTCAAACATTAGCTGAGAAAATCGGATAACAGTAAGAATTTTGTACTGTTAAAAACTAATTAATTTTTTCATTTCTAATATCTTTGCACTCAAGAAATGGACAGAGATCTCTTATAAAAAAATCAGAAATACTGGACTTGGCATCTTAATGATCTTGAAGGAATATAATTTAAACATCAGTGAAATTAATGGAAAGGCTTCCAAAGACTCCCAAAGGGCTGCAGGTCAGGCCTGTGAGATGGCTAATCCAGTGAGACTAGTAAAAACAGAGGTTCTGCAACATCAAAATCAAAATTAGGAACAAAGATTTAGAAGTTTCTGCTTGAATAACCTATTTTTCCCTCAAGGAATCCAGTGTTAAAACTCCTTGAGCGATGTAGTTAAGCCAAATGAACAACTTTTGATACTCCTTGGCTATACTGCAAAATATTTTTAACGGCTTGGTGTGTGCTTTTCCATGAAATGCTCCTCACAGTGATTTGTATGGAATGTTTACAGTCTTGCATAATATTCTCTTATCAGACAACTCACAATATCCTCACTTAAACAAGCAGACACAAGATGATCAAACTTGACAAGTCAAAGAAAAGGAGTGCTGGAAGGTATGGAAAACACAGAACAGTGGGTGGGGACGCAATATTTTCTAAATAAAACACCGTGAGTGTAAATATCAGAATATAAGATGGGATTCAATAGCAAATTCCTCGTTTTGCATTGAGGTGGCAACATGCATTGTCATACAATAAACTCTGATCACACGGAGTGAAAGCAGGAACCATGCAGCAGCAACAGGGTGCTTTGAGAGACCAAACTTCAGAAAAACGTGATTGTTCAAGCTGAGTGATGGAATTCTTTGCCTCTGTGCTCTGTTCTGTAACTCTGGCTGGTGAGATGACACTCCGAAAAGCGCCTCTCATTTTTCAGGCCCCTCACGCGTATGCACAGCAGAAATGAGCGCGAGGATCTGCAGTGAGCGCTGCCTGCCTCAAACCCCTGGTGAGCAGGGATGTTTGCACCCCTAATTCCTGCGGGATCGCCTCCCACCAGCGGGGCACAGGCTGTCCTGGCGCTCCATGTGCAGTACCAGGCGTGCAAATCCCGGCAGCTGCGGCCGCAGCAGCTGCAGGGACACGTGTGCTCTGTGTGTGTGTGTGTGTAGGAGGGGGAGTGTGGTTTGTGTGTGGCTGGAGGGCTTCCCTCCTGGAAATTCTGGCATTAATGACACATGAAGCCCTCTCCAAGAGAGTGGATTGAAAAGAATGAAAGAAAGCAGGGGGAAAAAAAAAAAATTGAAACAGGCAGGCGGGCTGATGGCTTTTCCTGCAAAGTTTAGGACTTCAAAAGTTAACTTGTAAGCAACTGCAGATGCATGGATAAAAGCTGTCTTGGACACTATGCAGCAGCCCTGTGCTTTCCATCAGCATCTCCAGCTTGTTGCCTACCTCTGTTGGATTCCCTTGCTGGCCATTAGCACTGAATCAGCAACATTAGGTAAGGATTTTGTGCTTTTTAATTACTTGATGGTCGTTTGGGGGATAGAGTTCATGTGTATTTGAAACTGAGATGATCTTGTTTACGTTTACTTTTGAATGTGGGTTAGAGTGACAGAGGGCTATTATTAGAGTCTCCAAAATAGGATGGAAGTAAGGTTAAAATAAACAACTAAAGTAATGAAGAAGGTCACAGTGAAAGCCAAGCACACTTACAGCACATGATGTATATTGATCATTACAGGACATTCCCTCTCCTTTGTTACTTTTTTTTTTTTAAATAAAAACCTGTGAAAATTCTTACTTCCTACTAGAAAAAAAAAGTCCAATGATTTAAAGAATATACATAACATTTTCCCATAAATGGAATGCATGAAATGGACCATAAAAGAAAAAAAGGCTTTAAAATAACATTCTATTCCTCTAGGAAAGATTTATACACACCATATATCAGAGAAACATTGTAGGTTAGTTAATTACACATATAATAATCATACACAGCTATAAAGCCTCTGGCAATAAAAAGTTCTTGAGTAATTTCTCCACTACTGTACACATTAAATGTAAGTCTTGTTCCACTCTAGCAGAGAGTTCGAAGGGGGCATAGATTTTACATATGTGGCTTGTTTATACAGCTTTATTAATTGAACACAGAAATACATTGAGAATCATGTTAGACATTATTCAACTAGTGAAAACTGAGTTAATAAACTGAGAAAAGCAGCCAGACAAGAGCGTAGTGCTGAGAGTGATTATGGGTTCAGCTTCGGCGAACTCTGCAGAGGCACTCCCCCTTAAAAAAAATGTGTTGTAATATTTTACAAAATTTAATCCTAGTAGAGTTCCAACTGGTCTGAACAGTGACTGTCAGCCAGCACTCATTAGCTCTATGAAGATAAAACAATTCAGAGCCCTCTTCACTTGAATATCAAAGGGTCACCCAGAAAGTTTTGCAGGACTAACCACAAAGAAAATGACCTTATCGCCTTTATCTTCAAACAATGCCTTTAATTTCTGAAACCTTTTGAAGGGTTGCCAGTTTTATGGAGTGTAGCAGCTACTTATCTGATGGAACAAGCTTTTCATCAGGGGGAAACGACCTTTTAACTCCTAGTAACTGAGTAACTGTATTTGCCACTGTACTTTTCTTACAGAAGGTAATATGTATAGACGTACTTATTAAGCTGGGAACACAAAACAAGAATTAAGTATTGTGCTGTCTCTTAGGTGATGCAGAAGGATTCGTAAGGGTTGTTGTGGTTTTTTTTTTTTTCCCATAGAGTGAACTTGAAGTAAATTAAACTGCTCAAAAAAGTTTTCATTCTGACAGACTGTTGTGACAGTACAGGGATATTAACAGAGCCATATGCTGTTTACTTTTGTACTCTGACAAACCTACTAATCCCATAAGAATTTAATGGTGAATGAGGAAGATCTGACCAAAGAGCTCTTGGCAGATGCCTTGTTAAAAGAGAGAGGATGAAACAGTCCTTTAAAGACCAAGGAAGAACTTTATCATCTTCTGCAGTCTTATTTTAGGTAATAAAGCTCCCAGTGACTGAGGGAATTCTCAATATTTGGGGTTTTTACATCATTTCCCGTGACTGAGAAACACAATAGGGTTACCAACAACACCCATAGCCGCTCTCTGGTACCGGACTAAGTAAAGCATCAGGGACAAAAGCAACTCAGCAAATCATGGATGTGGGAGGGCTGACACAACACAGAGCCTGTCAGACTTTTCTCAGATGAAATACTGTAAATAAGTCAATCAAAAGGAAAAAGGCAATAGATTTTTTACAGTGGTATTTTAAAGAAAAACGTTTACCTTTAAATAGATAACATCACCAGCAAGATGGAATTTCTTCCCATCCCCTCTGGAATCTTTCATAATGTACAACTGAGAAAGTTTTTAATTTGGATATGAGTTTCTTGCAAAGGCGCCCTTGAAGCTCAGGAAATCCACCGGGGTTTCACTGCAAGGTGTTACATATGTAGTAAACTCAGATACAATTGTTTGCAAGTTCACTCCTGTGGGTTTCCCTCAACTCTGAAACACAAAAGGAAAAATTTGAGCATATCCAGAGGTGAAGGAAGAGAAGAGAGAGGATGGTGTCAGGGGAAGGTGAGGTGCCTACAGCCAGCGTGGAAAGATGGTGTTTTCCAGCAACCCAAGTGGTCTAATTTGATTTAAGAAAAGGAAATAATCTAGAATGGCAAAAATCACTCAGTATGTCTTGCAATTATATGAGCCCTGGCCTTGCTTTCCACTGCAGAATGAAATGAAAATCAGAGTATCTAATTTGCTTCGTGTTCTACCCACAAGCAACCCATGATCTCACTGTGAGCTTCTGCTGTAAAACCCAAGTGCTCTGGACTGTCCATGATGGAAGCAAAAATCTGCTGGAGCTGAGAAAACTTTTCCCCATGAGTATTTGAAAAGGAACTACTCAAACTGTTCAGGACTTTTCCCATTTGCTTCAAGTATCTGCCACAGATGACGAACTCTCCCATCCCTTGGTCAGACCTCAAACGTTCCACACAGGTCTCCAGCAATCCAGGGCTTCTTCCACCCTCAGAGCCCTGAGCAAAGAGGGCTGTGACCACCCCAGGGAATCCCCAGGGTCTGGAATCCCAGGCCTGGAAACAGCTTACAGGGATGAAGCTCTCAGGCCGTGAGTGGGTTTGGTCAGACCATTCCCGTGCCTTTGGAAATAACGCTGGGATTAATCTGGCTCCGTGGCTTTGCTCTGTGGAAAGCACGATGGGCATTTGCAAACAAACAATAACCCACTGAATGCTTTCCTATGGAAGTGGAGCCAAGACTCCTGGCCATGGCAAAGAGACAGTGACAACTCCTAAAGGGAGAGGAACAACCTTTACAGTATGTTTCTCTCCCAGCATTATTTTTAATCATCAAAAGTCATTTACAGGCTAATATTTTATTTCCCTCTTATTAAATTTTGTCAATATCAAGTACCCTTATAGCCTCACTGTCTGGAATTATCACAGAATCACAGAAGACTTTGGGTTGGAAGGGACATTAAAGATCTCCTAGTTCCAGCTCCCCTGGTATGGGCAGGGATGCCACCCACCAGACCAGATCACTGGCCCAAATCAAGCCAGTTTGTATTTTTTAAACTAAGATAGAAATCTGAATTTATCTGATTTTGTGCTGTCAAAGGGAAGCAGGCTCTGTACAATGATTTCTGCTTGCTGATAACTTTTTTGTTACACTCCTTTTTACCGGAAAGACAAAGGCTGTGCCACTTTGGGGAAAGTTCATTCATAAGGAGGGCAAAATCAGGCACTGTTGCAGTCCAGGGCTGAGGGAACCTCTTTCACCATAGTTTTTGACTCTCCTGACCTGTACTAGTATGCCGCTATTGGATTTTAGGACTTCGAAATTTTCAGGGAAATAATTTTTTGCTCACACATTTGCCGTTTAATCTTCTGATGAAAATTACTGATTGTTTTCAAAGCTATACGGGCTTAAAGATATGTTTGGTGTGAGAAGGCTGCCTTTCAGCTGCATCTCCCAAGGATTTGCCTATTTCCCACTGGCCTGCCAAACGTGTAAGCTGTTCAAACCCCTTAACAGCTATTTACTACTGTGCACTGTGCTAAAATTGAGAATCAATTTATTAGACACTGCTCATAACGGTATAGGACATTCACGGCCAAAATGTTTCCTTTAATGGTCCAGTTCCTCAAAGCTATTTTGTCTCAGAATGCCAAATCTGAAGAAGTATTGTGCACATCCAACTTCCCTGGCAATCGATAGGGACCGCGAGGAGTCGAGACAAATCAGTGTTTGCTCCTAAACTGACAAGACAGATCGCTGCGGAGAGGGAGCACCATCACTCTGCCTTACGGATGGGATGGGGACGTGAAGTGGCTCAAGGTCGTGAGGAAAATCCTTTGGTGAGGCTCAGATCTGTACCGAGGCCTCAGGAGTCACAACCCAGCCCCATTAACCCTGGCACGGCTCAGAACTGGCACAAAAGCCGATATAGCAAATTGGAGTGCAATAAAAACGCTCAGCCTCTCGCCATCGTCACTGTAAACCCTGAAGTCAAATGGCCACACACAAACTCAAGGGGGCACAAAGTATTTCTGGTAGGTTTTAGACTGCTTAACATGTTTTAGGTGGCCAGTACTTGAAATTCCCCCCAAATTCCCTTTGTTTTCAATGAGAAAAGATCCATTTACCTCCCAAAATGCTACGGGTACTTCATCATACAAATATAGTAGGCGAACAGAAGGAAAAGTAAATCCTGAATTAGCTTCATTAGAGGTAGGATTTCTTTTCCAATTGTCCCTACTTCTTCCTAGACCACTTCTGTAGCCTAATAAGATAATTCTGGCTTTGGAAATGGCTCTTTCCTTCCAGTACATTTAATCCCTTTTTTTTTTGTGCCATAGGCTTGCTGCCTCAAAAGGCTAGGAATATTGTGGAAGTACCATTTTGTTGATTTTTCATTGGGTTTGTACTGCGCCTCTTTGAATTGTTTCGTGGGAAAAGTCCTCAAGGCAGCCAGGTTACTGATTTTGTCTAAAAATTTCTTTCCCTGGAAGATTTGTACTGACTTTTTTGCTACTTTCTTCCTGGATGAAGTGTCTTGCCAACCTAACAGAGGGGAGTTTAGTGTTGGACATTGCCAGTCCACTGCAGAAATGAATATTGTCTTTAACATGGTTTGCAGCACGTTGCTAGTTTAATGATTTTGGAGTTTTCTTCAAAGCAGTATATCTTACCTTCAGTTATGACCTTTATTAATGTCACTGTGGCAGCTACATTATGTGTTTTGCCTCAGGAAGAGATTATTTATGGTGAAATCTGACAAAAATGTGGATTGGATTAGATTGAAGAATATTTTTATCTGCCTTTGGAACAGCAATAAAACCATGTGTTAGTGCATGCAATTGTTTGTAGAGCTTTTCTGGGAAGAGTTTTTTACACGTGAAGCTCTTAGGAGATTTGCTTAATGAGAGTATGTACTCATTTGCCTCTTTCTGACACATCTTATTTTGATTATTCTGACGTCTGTTACTTTGATTGCTGTGCTCACACTGCATGGCATCCACGGGGAGCAGCGAGGGAATATTCTACATATTGAAAGGGAGAAAAAAATTGATTGCCTAATATAGCTGAGGGATTGTAGTAGTCTGCTCTGCTCCTTTTGCTGGTTTTATATTAATTCATCGATTGAGAATGAGTTTGCTTACTCCCCTATTTTTTTTTTCCCACAAAGCAACTTCCAGGAGCTGGATAGCAAATTATCTGCATACCACAATAATGTAATGCATCTCCCGTGGTAGCTGAAGTGTTTTACAACTCAGCTGTCCCTTGGCAGCTTTGTGTGCTGACTGTTTCAGTAAATGCCCCCTCCTGCAGTATTTGCTAATCATTTCAGTAGCTCCTGCCCTTCCCCCAGACTGGTGGATACCCCAAATTTTCCTCCTCCTCATGCTAATAAGAAGAGGCACAACGTCCCCCAGCCTCACTTTCTCTCCATTTTTTAAATGGCTGATCAATTTATGTTCAGTTTGTCTCAGAAGGCAAAAGTCTCTGAAAAAAAAAAATCTAGAAGATGATACAAAGACAAGAGGGTTCTCAGAAGTTCCTGAATAGCTCTCTAATGAATTTAATGATAAATATGAAAAATGACTCAGGATCTGAACCAGACAATTCCTTTACAGAAAGGAGCCTGTCTTATGTCAACATTTTCTTCCTTCTCATCTTCATTTGAAATTGTGTTTTGCTGATGTTTGACCATCATGCAAACTTTTCACAGAATTTTATCTCACTGATTTCCTGCCAGTCTATATGAAGAGTAAAGGAAGGTAAAATTCAGTCAGTGGCTTTTTAACACCTAAGCTCATGTTTTCTTATTCATAACTTAATAATTAAAAATTTCTTTAGAATTAGCATTATTAGACTTCCCTGCATCCATCAGATGTGTTATTTGTTGATCTGGTCCAGGTACTAACACAGACCAATTCACAAAATTTTTTCAGAGATTACTTTAATCTTCTTTGTCCCTGTCCTCCAATTATTTACTTTGCAATCAACCATGGGCTTGCTATAAAACTAGTTGTCTGTGACTCAGCCTCCCTCAACAACACAGCACAGATACTTTGATTCACTCAGGCTGCCTTATCATCAGCTCTGTTATTTTCTTAATGGACTAGAGGAAAAAAATATATAAAAATTCACAGAGCCATTTGATCTGTTTTTCTATTAGATGTTAAGATTAAAGCCAGCAAAAAATACATAAGCAGGGTGAAATCTAATTAATTGGTTTGTTTTCTTTTGCAAGAAATACAAGGAAAATGAAGAAGAGGCTATTCCCTACCCCACTGTACCTGCAACTCACACTTCAAATGCTAAAATACATGGACATTTGATTTTCTGAATGTGTATAAAGCAGAATAAAGGTCAAAGAAATCTATCCTTTTCCCTTAGCTAGCCCAGAACCATCCCAGAAGTTTTTTTCCTCCAACAGAGCCTTGTGAATGCCAGTGGACACAGATGCCCACACCCCATAAATTTCCTGAAGCATTTGGGCTTCTTTTTCCCTACAATATCCTTTTAAAATCTCACTCATAATTGTTAAATATAAAGATCCTCCAGTTTCAGATAATTTTCAGTCTTTTGCCAGGTTTGGTTGTTTCAATTGATCACGCAACAGAAATGGGAAAGCACATCACAGCACTCCCAGTCTGGAGCAAAGATGTGTTTGGTTCTTCCTCCCCTCCCTGGGTGCGGGTCCTGCTCAGGGACAGGACCTGCCCTGTCACCACCTGTGGGTTCAACATCTGCCCAGACAGAGCAGACAGGACTCATTTGTGCCCCTCAGCACATCCCTCCCTGCACAGCACCAGCACGGCCCTGCCCACTCGCACACCTCAGAGGAAGGCAGCTTTGGTGCTCCCTTAGGGGATCACAGCCAAAGACCACGAGCACGTGGAACTCCTCAGTCTTGGATGTGGAGGGATGAGGTTTGACTGAACCCCTGTCCCTGGTGTGTGCTTGTGTGAGGGCGTTAGGCTCAAAGGTACTGATGTACTTCAGGACAGCTGGATTGGGGTGGCAGACGATCCCAGCACAACCCATACATCTCCCAGAGGAATTTTACAGCTCTTTTCTCCTCTTGACATGATTGCTGCCTTGCAGTACAAACAGCTCTGACATAAATCATAAATCTACTACCCACCCCAGCCCCTCGCTGCTTCTTCACGTTTCCCCAGTAACTGATCTCTTAATCATGAAAATCCCCCACAGTTATTCCTGCTGCTTCCTAATGTCTGTTATCCACTAAGATTTCTTGTTCTGTTTGCTATTACCTCTACTCTGCATGGGTGTGGAGACACTTCCTCTCGTTAACACACCTCTGACAACGCTATTCATCTGCTGTTTCCAAACAACTTCATCTTCTGGCTCAGATCTGAGTTTGCAGCTTTCCTCCTGAGAATACCAAGCACCCCCATTAGGTGCTGGAAGGATGTGAGGGGACCTGGAGAGCTGCCCCACACTGCTTCCAAGGGTCCTGGCACAGAAACACTCACAAGGGCAAAAAACTGTGCTGGAAGAAGGCAGAAGCTTCTGCACCATGCAGAAAAGATGGTGGCAGAGACCCTAAATACCTGTATACATGATGATTAGTTGGAAAACAAGCAGTTCTGGAAACAGAAAATCTGGGGTTTGTGGTAGCATCAGGTTTTATTTTTTTAAGACGCTTAGCAGACAACTTTATGTTGTTTTCAATGGGGATAAATTGAGTATAAAACTAAAACACTGCAATCCTGAAAAGGTGGCACAGGAGGCCATATGGGGACCTAAGCACAGGAAACATCACTTAGGCCACCACAGTTATCCCTGCTTCACGTAATTATCACAGCAATTAGTGCTGCAGAAATGCTATGAGAAAAATTATGGTCACAAAAAACACACCTCACAAATCCACCCATTAAGGGGGGGGTTTGCCTCTGAATTCCATCACTGCTGCTGTAGCCCAGCTCCTCCCTGTGCTCATCTGCATAACACCTTACAGGCTATCTGACTTCCCAAGGATGTCCTGCTTCAGCTTGAGTAACTGCTGCTGGTCCACACAGACAGGCTTTCTTCTGTCCCATTGCTTTAACAACTGCAGACATTTAAAAATTTACTTTTCCACTGAGACATAACCAGGAAAAGCCCAAAGTGTTAACTGATAGTCTGATATTTTGTTAATCACTGCTGACAGGAAAGATGCTGTGGTTTGGGGTACAGGAACTGGATCAATCTCTTCTGTCGCAGACAGGTGCCCTCAGAGCTGCTCCATCGATTATGCCAGAGAGAATATCTTATCTGAACTGCTTCACTTTCCATGAGTAACTAAATACATCTTGAAATAAGGGCTTTGGTGTCAGTCTCCTGTGTGTTCAGTAAAGGTATAAATACCTGTGATGGACAGCAGCTTCAGTCATCCTATGGCTTAATGCATATATGCTATTTATAAAAAGCAATAATAAAGCAATTCCAGTACAGGTAGTGAGTAGATGGACTAACCATCAATTGATCAATACATGTTATTTTGGTCAAAACATTATGCCCAAGCGCATGAGCCTCCAAATTCCTCCCTTCCTAACACAAAACCTGTACTAACAAAGGAATTTGCATTCAAATTTCTGTGAAAATCTTCATTAACAGCTTATAAAATAAGCATCACTCAAAATTCCTGACCAGCTCTAACACTCAAAATTCCTGACCAGCTCTAACCAAAGCATAATTTTTTTTTTTTTTTTAGAAGAATGAGCAAGCTGAATAAAAGGGGCAATAAATTTCAATATTAATAATGATACTTGTTGGTGAGTCCCCAGCAATGCAGAAAAGAGTGATTTATGTTCATTTGTGTTTGGGAAGCAATGCTTTAACACACCAATTTTCAGCTGTTTTTTTTTTTATCAAAGGTCCTTTTCTGCCAAAAGCAAGCCATGGAGTGCCCTGCATCCCCTACTGTTTTATGCTTAAGGGAAGGCATAAGGCAATTAGATATTTTGCACAAAGAAAAAAGGATAAATTGAACTCAATTTCTGCTTTACAAAGAGCATCATTTTGCTAAAGGCACAGGACTCCTTAATTTAGGAGGATCTGGAAGGGCCCTGAGCTGGGGCAGCAGGGCACACAGCAGACAGGGATATATCGGAGTAAATTCTGTGTGAAGGGCTGGGGGCTGCTGGGTTATTTGCTACATGAACTGAAATCTGACATCTTGAGAGCCCTCATAAGTTAAATAATATTTCAGCCTATCAGATATGCTTGGGAACACCCATTCTCTAATATCAGAGGCTCTGAGCAAGGGACTGCCAATATATTCCCTGCATCCAGAGCAGGCAGCTGTGGATTACAGAGGCTGCTCTTGATCTTGCTCTGTAGTCATATCCAATAACTTCTTCAAGGCCACGAGCTTATTCCTGCTCTTTAAAGCCACCTTAATTTCCTAAAGTGTTGCCTAGCACTAAAGTGCTCTGTTAAGCTGCTGCCATGTTTTTCCATTCTGGTAGAAATTATTGTTCTATATAGTTTGATTTTAAGAGTGCCTTCTGGCATCCATTTGGGGAAAAGGCACTACATAAAAGCAAAATCAATACGAGGGACAGTTATATTTCCTGAGCTTTTTCATTAGCTATAAAATATACACATCCAAGGAGGGAGGAGGAAAGAACGTCATTTCTACCCAAACTGAAGGAGGACAAGACAAAGCATGGGAGAACTTGCATAAATGTTCACTGATGGGAGCACAGACCGTTGCTGGGCAGAGGCAGATCTCTGCTCTCACTAAATCCAAACACCCCTACAGACACTGGCCTCTCCTGTGACAGCCATCAGGCCACTGGAAAAATGCAGAAATAGATGTATTTTGAAAAGTGATGGATCTCTTGACTTGTTCTCAATTTATATTAAAGCCGAACTGACCACTGGCTGAATATTCACAGGGAAACTTTGTCTTTGTTCAGCACTAAGAATTTGGCTCGGCACTATTTTATTGTTCTTTTCTTCATTCTTTCTCAAATCCCCACTGATCTCCACCCATGTTATCTTTGCTCTTTTTTTCCCAAAATATACCAAATATTCTTCTTTCTACCTGAGCAGACTGTCCTTGGATAAAGTCCTCCTCGCCTCATGAGATATATTTTCTAAGATTTGCAAGCAAAGAGCTGGATCATATTCTGAAAAGATGTAATCTGTGTTTCTACAATTACGAACTTAAAGATATTGCAGTAAGTTTTTATCAGAACCAAATCATTGCTGCTTTGTTAAAGCCCAGCTGAAAAATTAAAATTCAGACTGCTAAATTAGCCAGTGTTCTGACACAGGTTACCAAACCAGAAAGGCAAGCGTCTTATTTTAGCTTGGAGTAAAATTTCAAATCACAGTACCTATTCAGTATCAGCATGCAATTATGGGAGTGAGGAATTGCACACAAGCCTCTTTTTTCCCCCCCTCTTTTTTAATACAGGCCTTCTATAATGGCATTTTCATTAGCAGGAAATACCTGTTGACTGTAGAAAAATAATTTGTCTTGCTTTTTGAAAACTAAATTACCCTCTCTAAAAGATTAGCTGAAAAATACTGTATAAATTCATAAGCATTCCAGGTTAAATAACAAAGTTTCGCTTCTTTCTGGTGACCCCTAGCGATGCATTTTGTGAGAGAGTTCAAGAGTAAACCCAACAAGTCATTTATTTCTGAAACACAGATAAGGCATCTGGAAGATTTTATCCGTGTGATTTTGCCACTAGCCCATAATTCAGGGAACTGGAAAATAAAGGCCCAGAAAACTTATCAGTGTGTGATTGTTGATTTGAAACCCAAGGGAAGCTGTGGAGGAACGTGAGCTGGCAGTAACAGACAGCACCAAAATGGCATTTGCAGGACAGCCACTGCCTAAAATCAGTCTCTTGGGTTTAAGATACCATTTACATGGCGTGCTTATGTCATCAAGAAGCTTTAAACATCTCTCTCCATGTTTGCTTTTTCCCAGTTTTGTTATTTAAAGAATCTCCCATCATGTTTTAGCTCCTCTGAGGGCTCTCAGTGAGGTAAGATAGTGCAGCAAAAAGGAATTGGGCTGCAAAACTGGGGGGGGAAAGCAGACATTGAGTAGAATTTCATTTTTATTATCGGAGACATCTGGTACAGAGATCAAAACTTGTTTCAAACCCCTTTCATGAGGGTGCATCAGAAGGGTGCCTCTCTCCCTGTTTGCCCGAGCGTTCTATTCCATGTCTGCGAGGCAGAGCTCGCTGAACGTGTAAATCCAGCATGAGAGAGAGCTCCTTGTTGTGCACAGGCTGCTGCATCCCAGGGAAGGGCTGGATGAGAGAGCAGGAGCCTCCAGCCAGCTCTGCCCTGCTCCTGCAGCCTCACCCTGTGGCCCATACAAATAAGAGCCATTCGTATGCCCGAGTCATTCTGCTCCAGCCCAGGGCTGTAAGAGCAGCTGTAGCGAGAGCTTTTGGTGCTGTTGTGCTTCCTATCCCTGTCCAAGGACTCTGCTTCCCTCCTGCCCTGCCCAGAGCCCGCCTCATCCCACCTGCTCAGCTCCTGCTCATTCTCCAGCTCATACTCAGTCTATTCCTCAGAGACTTTGTCTCTCCCAGGGAGAAAATGGGAAGGAAAGCATTTCTCTCCAGGGGAAAAGAGTAGGAAAGCATTTCTTGCTTCATCTCTAATGACAACAACAAGATAGGACTTTACACTGTTAGCAGCTCTCCTGCATGTCTCAGCACCCTGCTCGAACAACTGAGTCTTGGTTTGATACCAGATAAAAATGGAAGAGTGTGGCTAATTTCAAACTTGTGCTATGAACCCGACAATACCACGTTCAATTCAAGGCTGTTGGTCCTGTCCAGCTCCACCGATTTTCACTGGGAGCAGAACAGCCATACAGTGAGCAGAGTTTGGCTCATTTTTGCATTGTAACAGCTGTCCTCAGACTCATTTTCATTAAAAAACCATTGAGAACAGTCTTACGTGTCACAGATTCCCCTCTGCATAGTTTTACATTTTTTCTCCTAAATCAAACTATTGAAAAAATAACATTCATCATCTTAATATTTGTATTACTAACGCAAAGGAAGGCAAGAAAAATTCCCTTCTGTTTTTATAGCAGGAAATTTATTGCAGCTTGCCAGGATCTGGAGTGATTAAGTCATTTTAAAGACATTTCTGTCTTCTGAAGTTTTATATTTGGTTAAAGAACATGTTTTGATTTTGTATGTGACAATATTTCTTCACTGTAATACAAATATTGCTGTCCTTCCCCAATGGGTCACAACGAAGTCAATAAAATATGCACGGAAGAAATGTAAGCAGCATTTGGCTCAATATAAAGATTGATAATGTAAGCACCTAAAAAAAATGTACTTTTTATCATCATAAGTCTCTCCTGGTTTTTTATAGTTTTCAGTGAGCAAAACAATCCATCATACTTGAACTTCATCCACGTTCCTGGAGCCAACGTTTAGTAACAGTCAATTTTTAATTATGATATTTTTATAAAACTCACAATTTATTTCCTGGTTTTATAAAACACTTGAAACACCAAGTCATCGATATAAATTATGTAAATCTCGAGGGACCCCGAATTCATTAATCTGACTGGATTTCACAGCAAAGCAGAATACAGCACAGTTGCCTGGCTCTCCCTCTGACACCCCAGAGCAGCAAAGATGGGTACAGCAGTGAGGCACAGTGGGAAATCACCATTTTGCTTTACAGCAGTGGGATTTTTAACCTTTTAAACAAGATGCCCATTATGCTTAGAATACCTGTTGCACTGTCACTTTTGGGACCAAAGGAAAATGGGTCTTTTAACTGTGAAAGGAGAACAAAGGTTCTTATCTACAGTATTGCACAAGGCGATGAATTCCTACTGCAAAACACTGAGCTTTACAGTCAGCCTGTCCATGAACTCGTGGCTATCCCACTCCTACAGAAACCACAGCCAATCCTGTTGGCAGCAGAAGGAAATCTGCCCAGGAGGGCTGGGAGCAGCAGAGGCCCTTTGGGAGCAGCAGCCCCGTGCTGGTTCCCAGCCTGGCTTTCTGCTTTGAAGGGAAACCAAAAAAGTCTCTTGTGCCAAACACTTTCCCCATGGCCTTTCACTGCTACAGCCCAAAGGCTGCAGAGCTGCTAGAATGGTCTTTCCCCAACCTGTGTGAAGCACAAACCCTCTTTTCTCCTTCCCATTTCTCGTTGCTGCTCCTTTCCCAGGGTCCCCCCAGCCGGGGGCTTGGGCAGCCTGTGAGGCTCTCTCACCTCTCCAGACCCAGCACCTGCTCCTCTCACTTAAGCCAGCTTTAAAACCTTTTTTTTTTTTTTTGGTTTTCCAGCTGTTCTCCCTTTTGGTGGCCACCTCAGTCCTTCCCAGCTGCTGTCTCTTTAGGCACAGCTGTGCTGGCTCCATCCCCATCCGCTGGCAGCAGCCTTCCCTTCCCCTTCCCTTCCTTTGTGTGCCTGGACATCGCCTGCGTCCTTCTGGAGCTGGTGCTGTTAAAGCAGCACTGAACCATGGAAACGATAAGAACACAGCACAGAGATGAATGAGGATTATTTTTGCTCAGGCACAGGAGAGAGAATCACAGGGTTTAGCCTGTATTCTTTAATAAAAAGAGTGTTTTGTGTGTCTCTATTTACTTTTTCCTTTAAAGGTAGGATGCGGTTATTGTCTGGGGCTCAGCCTACAGGAACTAACATCACCCACGTTCCTGTGGACCAAAGGGAAGAGGAACTATCAGAAGGCAAAGCATCCTGGCTGTTAGGCCTTTCCAGCTTCTCTTGCTTTCAGTGCCTTTTCTTTCACTTTGTGAAAGTCTGTGCAGGAGACCAGCAGGTGAGAGGGAGCAACTGCAGCATCTGAGGATGTTTGCTAAAATGTAGTGGTAGAGTAGAGCACGATGGCTTAAAAACAACAAAAAAAAACCCAATGGCTTTTTTACCTTTCCTAGGGGACGATTCCCACGCACTCCATTCTTTTTTCAGCACTTGAAACAGTTTCTCTTCCTATTTACAGACTAAGATATACAGTCTGTGCTTCAGTTCATATCTTCTGAGCTTCAGATGCTCTTCTCCATATTAAAACATCTCACAGGCAAATGCATATCCTTATTTATACTTCTTGTATTAACCCAGTTACGTGGTAGCTGTAAAATTCCATAATAAGAAATAAGAGCCCTCATTGTGCATTCACAAAGCCCTCCAAAGAACAGAGGAACAACAGGCCATAAGTCTCATAAATCCAACTTAATTTATTCATAGTAAGAGTGTAAAAATCGGATCTTTTTATATTCCAGGATATTTATGATAAGATGGCGAATGTATAAACCTCCCCCAACAATAATTGATGATAAAATAACAAAATACATAACAGGTTTCAAAATTCTTGCATCAGAAGAGTGAAATATTGTAAACAACAGCATGGCTTGGAGGCATTCAATCAAATCTGCCGTGGGTGAGGGCAAGAATATAATTTCAAAACTATCAGAGCTCTCTGATCCCCTGATCCAGAATCTCCTGCTTCGCTGCTTTAGTGTCTGCAGTAACATGCAGACATTTTCCTTTCGTCAAATATACCCAAGTAACCTAGGGAAGAGATTCTGTGCATCATGCTCACTTTTGGTCTCCAGAAAGTTTTTCAGGCATTATATCCACAAGAGAAAGGGAGTGGTAGGAGAGACCTGTCTGCCCACTCAGTGTGGCCAGGGATCTCTCTTTTGTTTTGCCTGCAACACAGAGGAATTGTTTTGGTCACACCCATGTTCTGAGAAGAGAGAGAAAAGAGAGGGTTTGGCAAATGCCACCACACAGAGCTCCCTCAGTGACATGATAAAAGCCCCTCCTGAACCAACCATGGCGTGGCTCTTGCTCAGTCCAAGTCCCTTGCTATAGAGGCAAGGAACAGATCCATCTCGGAAAAAGGATAGTTTGCTCGAATCAGCTGGATCTTTACCTTTCTAGAGGTAGAAATTCCCTATTTTCCACCTCAAATATGTTCACAGATGTTGCTCCTAAAGCAGATGTTTTCACAACATTCTCCCTCAGCCCAGAGCTCCCCTCCCTGCTATGCCCATATCAGCAACACAAAATGCATCCTCGTTTTCCCTTTTGCTGGGCTAAGCAAATTAATTTCAACCTATACTTTAAAAGCAAGCTCTTCATTCTCCTGATTATCCTAATAGCCTTTCCCACTGCTTGTGCAAATCAGAACAAGCAGGCAGGGATCCAAATGAGCTCTGTACAGTGGCACTAATTTAACTGTTGCTCTACTGTATTTCCAGCACTGAAAGCAGCTTTTCACATTGCAGTGGAAACAGTCACCTTGTGATCAGATAGCATATCCTCCTTTTATTGACCCAATTCTATTGTTAATTCTCAGCCTTGCTAATGTACTGCTCTGCCCTGGAAGTGTTCAAGGCTCATTTGTATGTGAACAGGACTTAAAAGGGTTTTTGGAGATGATTCTAGATATCCGTGTATAAGACATGTGCCTGCTCAATTCAATGGTGTTTGCTGGAGGAAGGAGGAAAATGAACGTGCAGCAACAAAGGAAACTCTGTGACTCAGCTAGAAAGGCAAAAAGCAGGAATCCAGTAAATATCAGTCTTTAAGGATAATAGCTTTCACTGTTCAGCTATTCTTCACAGGTTCCTTATCTAAAGCCTCTGTGGCACTCACTGAGGAGAGAAAATTCCAACCACGGAGCCTCACAGGAGAAAGGGATGCACACTCTGGGCCCACTTTTCAACCACTTAACAATTATGAATGCTTTTTGTTGATCATTTAGATTAGAAATCAAGCAGAGAGGACTTTCCTACCTGGAAGGAAGGTTCTGATTTACAGTGTTTCTGCTTATAGAACCTGTTTCTCCTGCTTAAGATTGTTCAAGTGTATGTCAAGGTCAATTTCCTGTCAGGGGCCAACAATGCAAAATTTGTGCTTGCGTGATTTTGTGTGATTATTAAACCCTCTTGCTGCTCTCAGAAACCGCAGCCCAAGCAATCATTCCTGCTTTGTTCTTCCCCATTTAAGTTGCTGTGAAACACTCCACAAAATGTAAATGCAAATGCAGATCCTCCTGCTTCCTGCCTGACAGCAGCTTACAAAACTGATGGGGAATTCTCTTCACAGCTCTGCTTTATTTTATTTTTCACCCCTCCCGCCCCAGGCATCCTGGTGAGTCTGTCTTTCTCCAGGAAAGATAAGATATCCTGCCTGCCTTGTTAAAACCCAGCTTAGGGAGCAGCACAGGGCACGTGTGGTTTGCTTGCCTCCACCTCCCAGAAGTACACGCCATCCACACACCCAGGAGGGAGCAATCCTACCCTTTTCTCCATAGTCACAGAGGGGTTTCATGACAGCAGGAGGTGCTGCCTGGGGCTTGAAGCAGCAGGACAACAACCCCATAGCCCAGATAGCCTTGGAGGCCACCACAGTCCCTCGTCCCTTGCTGTGTACAAAAACCAGGAAAGGCAGACAAAATATAGACATGTTGAAATAAAAACGCCTTTTCCTAGAGTGAATTAGATAATAATTTTATCCAAGACCTGTAGGAGAAGATTACTTATTGCTGTCTGGTGTCTGCAGAGAGCAACAGTTTCATCTTAATGATGCTCTGGCATTACACTTCAGTCCTCAGCAAGCACTCACAATTAACATAAAAAGGGTGCTACTTATGCATTATTTTCTGCATTTGACTTGAAGAGGCAGATGAATAAAGCTAAATAAATGTGAACTGTTAGACCATGGGACTTAATATGGTTTTGGAAACAGGCGATGGAAGTTTTAATTGCAGACAGAAAGATTTTGAGATCACTGGGATCGCTTCCGTCTGACACTAATGGCTGTGGTTTCCCAAATCAAACCCCAGAATTTACAGCCAGGCTCAGCACCCACTTTGCTTAGATCCTTTTTTACAAGCAGTAATGACCACTAATGAAACAGCCAAAAGCCCAGGTGGCTGTCCCACAAATGTACATTTCCAAGCCTCGAGACCTGATCCTGCAGCTGCCCGCTTCACCCTGGGAAAACCATTAGCAGCTGGCTTCACATCTAGGAAAAGAAAATGAAATATGTTGCATTTTCACAGCCACCAATCAGCAGATGCAGTGCCAGGAAAGCTTCATAATGATGTAGATATCACCAACTGACTTTGCAAAAAAAAAAAAAAAAAAAGTACTTTTCAGGGGGAAAACATATGCAAAAAACCACAACAGATGATCTCAGTGTGCACTTGTGTGTGTGGTGTGATCCCTTTCTTGTTTAGACAGGAGAGGATCGAGGTCAGAAACCATCTCCCTTGGCAGAGGGACAGTGCTCACCTAGGGATGGCAGCAGGAGGGCACATTTCCCTTCAGCCCTCAGCACCACCTCACTGGAGCCGTGGCAGGGGGCTCAGCCCCAACCCTACAGGATTCAATGAGTGTCTGTGCCCGCCCTGCTGAGCTTTCTATTATTCTGTGGAGAAGAAAGTCCTGAGAGCAGAAGACCTTAAAATGAAAAAGAGCTGGAACTTTAGAGTTGCACAATGATGCAAGTAAGCTCAGGAATAAATAAAAAAACCTTAATGAATAAAATGTCACTTTTGGCATTCAATTGTTTTTTTTTCTTAATGTTCCGCAAAATGGCTAAAAGTTATCAGCAGCATCACTGCTCCTAAGTGTTGTATTTCCAAATGTTTTTATGCTTTTACCCCTTTTTATTATCTTTACTGTTTTCCTGAGAGAGACACGGAAATGTCTAGCATGACTCATGCTGTGAGCAATTCTTCTGTGAGAACTGAATGAAAACAGGCTGATAACAAGGATGGTTTCATTAAAAAGAGCTCAGCCCAGTGGCTGGTTACACGGGATGTTATTGAAATCATGCATGCAGAACTCCAGCACTGTCGTATTGGTTTAGCTCAGGTTCTCCATAGCACAGGAGAAAGTACCTTTGTCAGTTCAGTGGAGAAAGGTTGGAGATGATTGAGGTAAAACAGCGGGAGGAGACCAATGTGATTAAGTCACGCAGCCAACTGCCCGTGTATAACACAGTAATGGAGGGGAAAGTAGAGGGCAAACTGAAATTAAGTCAAAAGGACACAGGAGACAAAAGGCTACACGTATAGGACATGGAGAGGATGGACACTGAGCTGATTTGTACAGCAGGCAGACTGCAAAATTTTCATGCCCTGTATTCAGATATCTCCTGTTAATTTTGATGGGGACTCTGTACTAACTAGTGCTGGAATGGACAGTCTGTTTAGTGAACATGCATGGAGAGAGGCATGTTTAATTAATTTCACAGGCGTGGGCAGAAAGGTCAGATGACAGCCTGTGAGTAAAATCCCCAGCAGCCAGACTGGACAAGAGCAGAAAAAAAAAAAGTACAAGGGAAAAACAAAAAGTATTTGAGAGAAAAGCAAGGTCAAGTCTGGACTCACTCTGGTGATTGTTCACACCTCTTCAACAGAAAACAAGGTCTTAATTTTGCTGCAGGTCACCAGGTAAGAGCAGCCTTATTGCAGGAAATCTTGGCCACTTCAGAGACAAAATAGTCCACTTTAATTGGTTCCCTCTGGGTAGAGCAGTGTAGATACAAGTCACAAAACAGATGCTCACGTGAGACATGGGGCAAGCAGGGTGCCAGCACTGCAGACAGCAGCACTGCCTGGTACAATCAGACACTCATTACACACTGTGGGAATTTCTACAGATGTACAGATATTCACCAAAAGTATATTTATTATTCTGTCCTTTTCCAGTGGATAAGGAATTATGGAAGCATGGAACAGCAACAGATGCAAGTTACAATCCCAGGCAAGAGGTAAAAACCCAACTCCTTCCGAGGCAAGGAAGCACTCAGTGCCTTGAAGAACCTCACAGGACACTACCCAGCGCCAGGGCAGAGCAAATATTTACCCTTCCACCTACCAAGACACAAAGTCACGGTGGGAAGTGCTCACCAGCCAGGAAACCCCAAAGCTGCAGCTGTTTGCACCGCTGCAATTTGCTCCTGGTGCCTGTAAATTGTTACCCAGCCTCCGTGGCACCACCATGCCCTGATTTCCTCGAGGGCTGGTGCTTCCTGCAGCTCCCAGGATAGATGACACTCCACTGCAGAGCAGCGAGCCGGTATTTCATGTCACTCTTATTGTGAGCACGTGGCATTAATGCATATATTGCTCAAAGTAGCAAAACCCATCTTGGGAGTGCCATTCATTTCCAGACAGGCTTTTTCCATCTTTATTATACCAACTGGGTGCTTAATTTGCAGTCATTAATTTAGTTTCACAGCCCTTGTGGGGTGAAGGCCGAATAATATCAATGTTAAAGGCAAAGGAAAGTAGTGCGGATCCATTAGCGGGGAAGAAGAGCAGGTAATATAAAGGGAATATAAATGAATTCAAAAGGTTTTTTTGCTTCATTTTTCTCAGAGACATTTCACTACAATCAGATATTTAGCAGTTTGTTTCAAGATGTTAATAAGAACACAAGGCACAAAAAAGAGAGAAAGAGCTAAAAATGGGCATGCCACCTTGAGTAAAAACCAAATCATTATTTGAATCAAGAGATGCCTTCAAAAACGAACACAGAACTTCTGACATCCAAAGGGCAAAAACAGAGGCAAAAATTCAGTGCTTAACAAGTGAAAAAAAACCCAAAAGGATGGTTTGAGACCCTACAAACCAGCCAGACTGCCTTCCATGCAGGTTCCTAATGACTTGCTACTTGCAGAGTTACTAGGAAAAATTAAGAATGGAATTTGTTACTGAGCATGGTGCACGTAAAACACAGCAACTCATCAGACCTGTGCACATGGATTGGAGAGGCCACAGCTGGACTGCTGTGACTAATTTTGATCATCCCACTGAGATAAAGCTGGACAAATTAGAGGCAGTCCAGAAAGGGAGCTGCAATGCTAACAAGGGACCTGGAAATGTGACCTGAAAGGAAAGTGAAAAAGAAATAGGCTTACCTTAGAGAAGGGAGCACTGGAAGGGGCTGTGCTCATTCTTCTTACTTGTGAAGCAAAGAGGCAACTGTTGGCTGTTCCTCATAGCCACAGATGGTGGAGAAAAAGGGAAACCAACCTGACCAGGGCTGGAGCACCCTTAGCCATGATTTAAGCAGTGAGAGACCTTGTCTGGGAGATCAATGTTCACAAAACTCCCTTCACCTGGACCTAAGAGGGGAACAGGCAAACCCCATAGGTGCATGTCTTAGCAACCTTAAATCCTCCCTCAGCAAACAGGGAAATGAGGTGGTTGGGAAAAGCTGGTGTGGATTATTAGGAGCCAATTGCACCAATTCTCTTCTCTGACAGCATTACTGGTCTAGTAAGAGGCACGTGTGAGGTGTGGGGTATCCTGCCTTCACCAACATCTCCAGGACAACAAGCCAATGGTCAGACAGAGAGGGACATGAGGTTGAGTGTGTCCCATCTGCTGGGGCATCTGATCTCCAAACCCAGAGATGCCCAAAGCAGAGCCAGGCACAGAGCTGCTCTTCCCTTTCATGAAAAGCACAGAGACTTTTCTTTTTCACTCTTTTGCACTGAAATGAAACAAAATTCCTATGAAATGTTTAGTAAAAGCACATAGAAAGAGAAGGAAAGGGAGAAAGATCCTCTTCCCCTCCCCTTTGCCCACACCCGCCACCCCCTAGTAGCTATCGGCCCAGGAGATAGTGACATTAATTTGGGAAGTTTTGTTCAGGCAGACCCAGAGCAGATCCCAAGCCTCTCAGTTTGTGGTTTCTCGTGTGCTTTGATTATGCCAAAGCGCAGAGCTTTCTCCCTTTTCTTTTCTCCCTTTTTCCCCTCCAGCAATTCTGTATTAAAAATCACACAACAAAAACTTCAATGGAGAACCACACTCTGTGAAAATCTCAGCTGTGGCGAGTCAACATTTTCCAACAGAAAAAAAAAAAATCATCAGAAAGCTCACAGCCAGCTCCAACATCAAGATTTTGGAGGCAGCTACGCTTTAAGTGCCTCGTATTTCTGCATATCAGGGTCGTCAGTCAGGCACCCAGAAAACGAGGAGCACAGGAGTGATGATCACCTCTGACACGGCCGGAGTGACTTATCCAGCGTGACATGGCCCCCGTGGCAGCCCTATCCATCACCGCCTCGGGGCAGCACTCCTGGAGTCATTTTTTTCCTCCAAAACATCAATACCAGCTAACACTTTTTAAACACTGTCATCCATTTCAGTCAATCTTATTCTTCATAATTTCAGTTTCTTTCTGTTGGGAAATTGGAGTGTATTTCATAGTGTGAAGTGTCAGGAGAACAACTGCGCCGAGGAACAACATCCTTTCCCCTGCCACTTACATTTGTTTGCTCGAGCAAAATGTACACATTCACCCCAGCAAGAGATTAACTGTTCTGATGCACCACCACAGCCTGAGCATCTCTTAGACATATCAAAAACCTCAACGTTCAACACCTCTGCATGACCAGAAATCAGATTTTCAGGTAGTTTGATCCTGCTACCCAGCCCTCTACTGCTTTTTTCTTCCTTCATAACACTGGATCACTTAGATAAGATCTTAATGGTGAGGCTACTGCTTGGCTAGGTTCTCCATGCCATTGCCTCAGCCTATTTATATGCCATAATCTCCCAAAGAGCTTATACCTTCCACTTTTATCAGCCAAAATGCATACTGGAATTAACGTGTGGTATCTCACTCTATTCACGTTCTACTGAATCCAAATAGTCAGGGGCAAGTTGTTAGCAGGGAGAGAGTAAAACAAGCACGTGAAATCTGTGCCAAGCCCTAAACAGAGGTGTTCACACCAAAAAGGGTGTGAACAAGCCCCCCCTGTTGTCGAGCAACAGGGGACTTCTTGGAGTCCTCTCCTCAGAGGGACCTGCAGATATTCCCCCAGGGCAGCACTGGAGGCCCTGAGCAAATGAATTTGCAAAGTTTTTTAGGGAAGTTCTGGGAGCTGCTCGGAGAGATAAGTCCTGTGTCAAAACAATGCCCTCTGCTAAGAGCACACACCGGGCAATTTAGCATTCCTAAAGTTCACAGATCTCATCCCACGTGTGACAAACGGGACTGTGCAGTCCCTGGGGTGTGTTGTTGGATGAAGGGGGATTAAACCACCTCCCCCAGTCCTTTCCTGCCCTGTTTGCTTTGACTTTCCATTGCAGTGCCCAAGTGTTCTGTAGGTCCTTGCTCCTGGCTCGGCTTGGACCTCAGGACAGGAGGGGCCTGTTTTCCCCAGAGCATCCCTCTCCTCCTCCTTTTAGCAAGATTTTCCCTTGTAGACAGGGATTTTTCCCCCCTGTCAGCGTAAGAGGTGCTAACTCAGCTGTTGTGTTAATTTTACTTGGGCCAGAAGAAGTGATTAATTGCTCTGTTTATTCTCCTTAATCTTGGCATTGTTTGTTAACAGGTCCAGCTTCTGCTTGATCTGGCAGGAAAACATCGACTCTTGCTTTAGTTATTATACATATATATATATATCTATATATGTATATCCCTGTCTTTTAAAAAGGGTGAAAATCAGTCTCTTCTGCGTATTTCATGTGCACAAACCTATGATCACATGTCAGTTCTTTACATCCCACTCTCAGGGGAAAGGAGATTTAGCTTAATGACTATTTGCAGAGGCTTTTGCAAAGAGCTGGACTGTCATTTCTCATGGAATGGCAGCCAAAATAACCTGCTGTTGTAAGAAATCTTGGACTTTGGTGATGCGAAAATACTGCAAATTATTATTGCAAATAAGACTTAATCTGTATAAAAATCTGTGTCATTCTTGGCATGAAGTCTGTATCCTAAGAAAAGGTTTGCCTTGAAAGAGAAAAGGTAATTTTTCCTACCTTAGAAGAGGATTTTAAGTGATGGGACACATTCCAAAAACAGGTCTGAGAAGAAAATATGAAGACTGCAATCCTATGATCAGAGTGATAATGTTTTTGGTCCCTGATTAAAGAGAAAAATTCCACTTTGATGTGCTCTCTGCTGCCGGGAATCAGAATGAATAAGCAACAAATACCAAGAAGTGAGCTTGAGAGAAATACAGGAATTAACTGGTGGCCACCTGGAGTCAGACCTGCCTTGCATTATCCACCTCCGCAACTGAGACCCCGATGCCAGATCAGATTGGCCAGCAAGATGAACAAATTTTCATTGTGACCATGAAGAATTGCAACCCAAAAATGTCCACAATTGTAGCAAGGGCAGCTGTCTCTCAGGGTGGATGAAGACGCAGTCTTGCTGTTGAAGAAATATGTAAAAATCTTTCAGGAGTATCTAGGGGAGGTATTCATTTGGGTGGTTGATCACTACTGTATGGGAGATAAATTAGAATTGGACATCCTTGCTGGAGGTGATTTGCATTTTGGACCTGGCTGTCCCACAGCCAAGATTAAAAAATTTAAGAAAATAAAAATAATTTTACAAAAGAGCTCATCCTACAGAGCAGTTCATGTGAATGAAGGAAATGGAGATAAGGAAAAGAAAACCACAGGGATAATGCTCCTTGGAGGAAACCCAATGCTGCGAGCACCCTTGGGAGTGTGGCTTGGGTTAACACGGGGTTAAAATGGCATCGGCGACACTTTTCCCCACATCAGCAAGTTCTACCATAATTTCATTTTGAATCTGACAAGCTATTTAGCCTACAGAAAAATAGCTATATTTTTCTGAAAGTTTAATTTTTTTTCCCTTTCAATGTCTTTGCGAATGAAATGCCTCCATGCCTCCTGGTTCCAAGATGTTTAATTTTAGTTGAAGAGGAGTTTAGCTTGAATTTCAATATCATCAATCATTCTTTGTGATTTTAAAGATTTTATTTCTTTGGGAAAATGGAAAGATTTTACTTTAGATTGAAATAAGTAACTTTTCCTCAGCGGACAAGTGAATTACAAATCATCCACACACTAAATCTTCTGTGTGCTGGTAACATCTGTTCAACAGTTGCCTTTTTTCAAAATTTACAGCGGCACACCACGATAGCCATGTCTTTCTGTCCCTCCTACACGCAATTGTTCACTTTCTGCTTTGCCCTGGGTGCTGTCTGTGCTTATATTATTGAAGCAGAAAAATGTAGAACATTAGGATCTGTTAATCCTTTTATACCTCAAGCCTTCACATGTTTGTCCAATTCTGCTTTTCATTGTGCCTTCATGTCTCTGGGATAGCCTCAAAATTCCAGATACAGCAAAATAACCCAAAATGTGTCCTGGCCCTGTGGTGCTGCTAGAAGGATATTTTAGAATTAAGATAATTCAGTGCTTTAAGTGAGTTTGCTGGATCCCTAGGAGCAAACTTTTACCCCACTTTGCAGGGATTTAGCCATTCAGATGTTATTAATATCAAGCCATGCTGCTGAATCTACATGTTCTGTGAGGGAATAACCTAGATTTGAGTGCCTTGCTTTGCACCAGACACTTATTTCAGCAAATAATAGAAAGGATGAAATGGAACTTGACTTGAGATTACAGTGTTACTGTGGCATGACAGAGGAGGAATGACAGGCTAAGGAATATCTACCAAAGATCTTCACAGTAAATTTGGACCCTGGCTTTTCTTCCACACCACATTTTAATGCCTTTGTGGGTTAAAAATAGAATCCTAGAGTGTCCTGAATTGGAAGTGACCCACAAAGATCATTGAGGGAGAGCTGAGGGATCATCACAGAGAGTTGCAGTTTGTGGAAAAAGGGTAAGTTTGCTTAAATAATATGGGGTGGGAATGAGAGCCCAGCAAGGAGGCAGCAGAACACTTTGGTATTAGACCTGTAGGTTTTCTTCAAGAAATTATGCATCTTGTAAACAGAATTGAATATGCAGCAGTGCAAAGAAAAATTCGAAGAAGGGAAACAGCACTGGAAGTTGGCAAAGTCAGAGTGTTCTTATTTATATTGAATAGTTAACAAAATTATAGAAAAGAGAGTGGTTTCAGTGGGAGGGGATCTGCCATGAAACTGTCAAATGCTCAGGCCATTGCCCCAGCACACGGCAGTCACGGTTTGAAGTCAGGAAAAATCAGCCAGCTCCAAATCAGCCCATGAAGCTCAAACCCAGCAGAAAATGTCCCCAGATTCTCCTCTCACCAGTCTGTTTGCTTTCTGCTGGGCCCGTTGTACAGCCTGTGCTCCAAACACACCCAGTGCCTCTCGGAGCATTCCCCACTGCTTGTAAACACTTATACAACACAGTTCATCACCAGGGCTAAGAAGGGTTAATGGGATCCCCCTTTCTGAATGCAGGACAAGCATTGTGGGGGCTATAAAAAGAGGAAGTGTTCTTGATTGAGGTCACCTGTGGATAAAGGTGAACGGCGTAGGGGCTGCACAGCAGCGTAGGCACCACCACTCCTCAGTCTGCCACAGGCAAACCCGTTTTTGTTCATGGACTGACAGGCGAATTACGCAAGCCCTGGGGTTAAAAACATCATCCCATTTCTGTGCTACCCCACCCACACACAGGGTACAGCGGGAAGGGCAATAGCCGCTCTTGCACATGGAGCCACAGCTGGCTCCTGCACTATTTGCAGTTGTAGGTCCACAGCATGGCTTTTAAAGTGGCATTTGGAGTTTCAGGGGTAGCTAAACCTTCTCTGAACTGGGTTAACTGCAGAAAACTACAGAAATAGAGCAGCCAGGACTTCCATGCTAAGTTTTAGTTATTATGTGTGCTTGTGCAGGACAGATGCCAGACAGATCTACCCATACAGACTCCCTGTTCTCCAACCAGCTCCTAGAACAGAATCAAAGAATCACAGAATCATTAAGATTGGCAAAACCCTCTAAGATGATCGAGTCCAACCTTTGGCCAAACACCACCTTTTCAACTAGACAAGAGCACTGAGTGCCACATCCAGTGAATTCTTGAACACCTCCACGGATGGCGAATCCACCACTTCCCTGGGAAGTCCATTCCAATGCTTAACAACCCTTTCACTGAATAAATTTTTCTGCTGTCCAGCCCGAGCCGCCCCTGGCTCAGCTTGAGGTTACATCCTTTTGTCATAAAACAACTCATAAAACACAACCCAGAAATGACCAAAGCCTGACACTCACCGGGTTTCACATAATCAAATTTTACAAGTTTCAAAAGCAACTCAGCAACGACTGCAAATTGCTAAAGAATAAAGTAGCAAATGATAAATTGATTGCCTGCTGTTTCTTTGTGCGCTAATTTGTGTTATGGCTTTCCAGTCTGAAATTGCTTGACTAGATTTTTGCCGATTGTTTTTATTTTTAGCTCAAATTGCAAATGAAATGACTGTGGTAACCTGACTGCATCAAGTCTAATGAAGAATTGATCAATTGTCATATTGTAGGGTTTTTCTGAACACTAGTTTCTGGCATATCTTCTTAGGATGAAAATTACAGTTATTAGCCAATAACCAACTAAGAATGCAAAATTGAGTCTTGTTTTGATAACAGAAAGATGGAAGAAAACCTGAAATACTGCCTGTCTGCCTATAATCACTTTGTTTTACCTGTGGATGGAGATACACAGATAACGTTTTCAGTTGAATTATTCCCCAGCCAAAGAATTGAGATCTGGTTGCTTCCTCCTTCAGTTCAGAAATGCTGTTTTTTAAACCGTGTTTTTCACTAAAAGGTATAACTTTAGATTTTGTAATCTAAAAGCATACTCGCACTGTTATCAGGCAAGAAGGAGGTGGAAGAGTAGAATTGAAAGCTCAGCATGGAAATGGCTCCATGGAAATAAGAAATTGCTAGGATTCATCTCATCTGGTGAGAAGAAGCTGCACTGCTTTATCAGTGTCTGAGGAGTAGAGTGGCTCCCATTGAGAATACTCCATCTGGCAAGCTGATTTTCTTTTATTTTCTTTTTAAAGAACTAGAAAGTGCCAGGGCTATACCTCCTGTAAGAAGCACCATGTCAAATGTGGTGGAAGAAATCCCCACCCCATTCCAACCCATCCCTGAATGGGGTCCCATCCTGCAGCCCGATCAGCCACTGAGGGACAGAGCTCATTTCTGCCTCAGAGGACCTTCTGAGGACACAGACCTCCCCAGCACACTTTTAAGCGAGCAGAAGCTTTAAAACACACAAACCTGCACTGTGATCAAAGTTAATTCGGTGTAAATGAGAAGAAATCAGTAGGTTTGCCTTCTGCATGGCTGATCCTGACCGAAGCACAGCTGCCTACAACACGCACCGTATGGGGCAGCAATTGTCTCCTGTTTATTCCTGCGCCTCCCTAATCCCCCGCGTCCCCCGTGAACGCGCGGGTCTGTACCTGCAGCAGCCCTGGCTGGACGGCCACAGAAAGGCTTTTGGCTTTACATACATATAATTATGGAGATTTTTTTCCTTATTATGGTAATTACATCCTAAAGGGTTGTACAGGTAGCAGCTGTAAATGTGGTGAAGACTCTGCTGATACCAGCTGAGCTGCATTTTCTTTTACACCAAAAAGCAGCTTTTAGCTGAAGGCCTTACAGGTTCCTGAAACCTTGCTGTTTTTATTGATGCTCCTACTACCTCTGGTAAATAAGCAAAGATCTGTGGAGCAACCAAAGCAGAGACGACCCTAAACAAAAAGGAAAATTAGGGCCTGTTAGAACCGGGAATTGGGAACTAAATTCAACTAAACAAAAATAGCAAATATGTTTATCTGGAGGTTTTTGTATATAGGAACTGAAAGTCTTGATGTTTCACGGCATGAGTAGGTGTCACCAGACCTCTGTCAGGTGCTAGGCACACAACCAGGTGTGTGAGATTCCCTGGAATACCATCATGGCTGAGGGGAAATGCTGGCTGGGACTGATACAATCCTGTTTCTATGAGAGGAAGGCACTGATTTACTTTAGTTTTGAAGATACCATGACTATATGTACAGAATCTGTGCTTTTTGAAAGTTGAAGAAACAAACAGTGAGGATTGTTGATAAATTTGGATTTTAGAAATCTATTAGGCTTAATGTCGCAATTCCACGGTTGGGAGTACCCAGCTTTATCTTATCACAGAGGCCAGGCAGGCTGCTGGCTATTTCTAGCTCATGACCTTTTATTTCAATATTTTTTAAATCCATCCAGAGTGCTATAACGCATGAGAAGAACTTTTTACATCCACAGCAGGAGCTGCTATGTGCTCGAGCCTGTTTCATATCAACTCTCTCCAACCCACACAGTAGAGAGAGCCCACGAGGGGATGAAGGACAGGGTCAAAGAAAACCTAAATTTTGGGTAGGATGGCAGTGAGATCCTTCCAGGTTTGTGCATTAGCTGGGAAGTGGAGCTTGTCTGTGTTCATTATTGCAGCACCGTAGCGAATAAAGCCTTACTCCAAAGGCAAGAGGGAGCCCAGCCGTTCATCCTAAATGTCAGAGCCCTGACAGAAAAGCCCATTACAAACACGTGAAGAGAGTGTAGCTGCTGAAGCACAGTGAATGGGATGAATAACAGCAATGAATAATGGCAAAACAATAGCAGGAAAAATTGCCTCGTCACCCCGCATCCATTAGGAGCTAAATCACACCCGGGGCACACGCACGGACCTGGCTTTGGCAGCGCAAAGCCACCTGCACTCGGAGTCCCCTTATCAGCTCACCAGCCTCTGCAGCATCCTGGAAGCACTGACAGCAAGTGAGTGGTGACACTACCCCCAGCGTAATATCATCCACACACAGCACTGCACTGAGGAAGTGCAGGAAAATGTGGCCAAATTCAGCATTATCCATGGGAGCACTCTGGAAAAATGTGTGGCTTGCAAATGGTAATTAGCCAGTGTAGTGGCTGAGGCACAGAAACAACTCCAGCTCTCAGAGGGGTAAACCATGGAAATAAAATTTGCATCTGAATAGAGCCCAGTGGGTTCTAAAATCAAAACCTGTGAGTTTGGTTTTGCTGCTTCTATTTAGGAAAGCTACATTTGTGACTGTATGTTCAACTGAGATTAGGAGGTAAGGAAGACCCTTTTCATTTGATTTCACTTTTTCATTCTGAGGGATGAGAGCAAAATAGACCAATCAATAACAATAATTATGATTTTCTTTTTATTGATTGCTCAGAAACCCTTAAAGGCACCATTAACTTAGAGATAACTTGAGGCAATTTATGAGGTTTTGAATTCTGTTGTGACACAGCAATAGTAAGTGATTTCTATATTCAGATTCTCAACCTGCCTGGCTCTAGGGCTGAGCCAGAATGAGTGAGGAGGAGACTTGGTAAAATATAATAGAGCTATTGACTCAATTTGGCTTTTCTCTTTTTTCTAACTGGCACATTCAATAGATGAGGCTGCATTTTGCAAAGCAGGGTGTCTGCTGACTTCACCCGGCCCGTACACCTGCCCATTGCTTTTCGTCCCTGTGGTGTTTCCTGTCCTTTTTGTGTCCACCACATGAGCACTTTTCACACTGAAGAGAGATGCCAGACAGTGATTCTTGGAGACTGAAACACTTTAAAGGACAACACTTCTGCTGGGCACTTCTTGGCTTTTTCACTTCAGTTGGCCACACATGCATTGTCCCTGAAAATAAGCAGTTCCTTCATCTTCTCTACTTATGGAGCACTGAAGAAAGTGCTTTCCATCCCATCTGTTGTGACAATTGTCCAAATTCCACTATAACGTGCCAGGAAGTTCCTCAGACTTTGCTCACAGTCCTCACAGGGACCCCTTGTTTTCACCTGTTTGGTCAGACCCTCTTGACACCTCTTCTGGCCCCACACAAAATGCTTCTCTGCCTGTCTCTTCACCCTCCTGTGTGAGCTGTATGCAGCTCATCATTCTGCAAATTATTCAGGGGCTACACAGACTAAAAGAAAAGCCTCACATAATCAATTCCTCCTTTCGAAACCACAGGTTAAAAATAGAAATGCGAGGCAAGATAAGAGATACAAGCATGAATAAATAATAGTTTGCTCTGGAACTGAGCATTGGCCCTTGGTTTGTCAATAGTTTATTGCTTTACTCCGTGGAAGACCAGGATGCTAAGTGACCTTGTTCCCAGACAAATGAAATTCAGATGCATCAGAAAGAAAACACCTTCAGATTGTAGGAGGGTTTTATTCTCACATCTGCCTGTTATTCAGTACAAATAACATGTATTAAATGTCATATTCTTTTCAGCAGGTGGTCAGTCTCTTGCCTCTTCCTGGGCCAAAATTTCTATAATTACATTCATTTTGCACAATGGTTCATTTATCTCTATCAATTTTGCCTTATGAATGCTTTGTGACTTGTTCAAGACCTGGCCATTATGAGTGTGCGGTGTCTGTACAATGGGCTTCCTTATCATTTCAGTTCAGTAGGAGGTTCCTCTGCTTCTGAAATCTCTGAAAATAGTTTTATTTATTAGCTATCAAGGTTTTTTAACACAATTATTATGTTTTATCTACCCGAGGAGCACTCGTGGTTCAAGCATTTTAATGCAGTGATCACTGTCACGCTCACAACAGTTTTCTGCCTCTGAATACTGTTAAGAATGAAAATTTTTTGTCACCAGCAGAAAGAATAATTGAAGTAAAATCTTGGTAAGTATTGGTGAAATAAGGCAGAAACTTTTATCTTTGATAAACTATCGGATGTTCTTTAGCTACAAATATCTATTAACAGATGTTTGTTCACCTGGAACCTGCGTCCACCAAAAGGAATTTTTAAACATTGTCAGATCAGTTGGATTCTACTCTTCTTTTGAACACATCCATTAAAAGCTTGGAAAGAATTTCCCTTTCCCAATATCTGCCTTTCCTTTTCTATATAAACTCCCTTTCAATGTGTGGTAAATCATAATATGGGGAAGTGATGGCACTGACATGGTGAAAGCTTCAGAAACTCTTACCTGAGCTTTTCTACGTCACTGAAGTGCAGCCCCTGAGCACGGAAGTGGCTGGTGATTAAAAAACTTCCTTCTGTTTCTAAAACAGAAAGGGAAGAAGGGGAACACATCCTTTGTCTGCAATTAATTTGGAGATATGGCTTATTAGCCTCAGCATTTCAGACTGATTTTTCCAAATGAAAATCTTTCATAATTTTCCCATGGAGAGAAAGTCAAACACACCGGAAAAGGTTTTGCTCCACTGTGGATTGTAAGAAACAAAAAGCAGAAATGTGAAAATCTTCCAGGGATGGAACTAATGTCATACAAATGTCAAAAATATGAGTATTCATATGTCGCTGTCGCACTGAGGACAGGTAGAGAAACAACACAGAGTCCAGGCTCAGGGATAAATGGAAGCGATTTAATAATCTTTCCAAAGACTTTTATATGTTAGTTTCCAAAAGTGTGTTAAATGGCATAAGGTAATTGGTCCTTTGGCCATCCATCCCTTGAGGTGATTGGCCAAATTCTAAGACACCCATCTCTAAATATTTTTCTGGTTAGAGCCATAACAATACTGCAAAAACAACCTGCAGGTGCAAGAAGTTTACAAAACTGTAATATGGTTTTAAATAATTTGCATGGGAAAGACAGAGCTGTCACAAAATACTGCAGAGGGAGGGCTGAGGAAATTCCCTGCTGAAGCTTTTTTAGTATCCATACTCATACATAATTTGAAATATATATTTTTTTCATATACATGTGTGCATACATACATATAGCTACATGGATTTTTGGGGAAAACTCCAGACTGTGTTCCCACAATGTGGGAGATGATGGCAAGAAGGAAATCTGCGTGTGGGGGGACATCTTTCCTGTCACAGAGCAATCACAGCCCATCACCAAATGCTGCTGTTGGTTAGCATTGCCTGCATCAGTCACTGGCTTTCCATTCACCCTCCACACAAAAGTTATTTTACAATTTGCCAGCTATTTCCCAAGGCTTTTGAATGCCCTTTAGATATATTGTGTGGCTTTGCCCAAAGCAAACACACACCTCAGGCTTGTGGACTATATTTCTTCCAGGGTTTCCTGGCTGCCATCACCTATTGATATTATTTGATTTGCAGCCGCTATTCAAAGCAAACAAACAAAATCTCACAACTTCTTAAACCTTCCTCCACATAAGCCACTGATATTTACTGGGAGCAAGAGGGACAGGTAAAGCTCTATTACACTTGTACTCACCTGTCTTTAGAGATGAAAGCAAAGGTTTAGCAAATTATTTCCTCACAATTTTTCAGCCTGCCACTCTTAAGTTTCCTGGCTTTGTCCCTGATATGGCTGATGCTTCTTCCCGTGGCCATGAGCACCAGCCAGGAGGGACAGACCCTTAACAAATGCCTGGTGTTCCCAAAGCAGCGCTTTTTCCACCAATAGCTCTGCCCAAGAAGTGCACAGGTGACTCAGCTCTTTGCAGAGCATCCAGCTACCAACCTGCTTGAAACACCTGCAGGCGATTCAGGTGTTAAATGTGTGGGTGGCAGGCAGGTATCCCAAAGTGGGGAGTATCCCAAAGCGACACCCTAAAAACACCTTCCCAGACTCTTGTTTGGCTGGTCCCTGGTACAGCCCTGTGGAGCCTCAGTGCCACCTGGTACAACAATGGCCAGCACAGAATGGGATTCCAGGCTGTCCCCAGGACCTGCTGACACGAGCGTCTTCCTCCAGCTGAGGCCACATCGAAGTTTCCTTCAGCTGAGAGCCAAACCCCCTGTCCACAGCAGTACATTCACTTCAGATATCCACCTCCTGCTCATTTTCCATGGGGTATTGCTGGGTGCTTCTGCCTTCTCCTCTCCCCAGCAAGCCCATGGGCTGCCCCTCCTTTCCCACACATTAACAGATGACTCTCAACATCCAGGCATTGACAGCAGCATTCCTCATGGTTTCAATGGAGACAGGTTTTTCCCCAAGGAGCCTGCTCCATCACGCCACCACAGCTACTCAAATGTCGTTTTCACTTAGCAGATACAGCAGGTATTATCATTTGTTTGCTTTCAGTGTCAAAAAGGAGCTACTCAGTGTCTCTTTGCCACAACTTGCTGCCAAAAAATTGTTACATTAAAAAAAAAAAGGTTTAAGTCTAGCAAAGCAGACAAATCCTTATGTCTTAGCAACAGCTCCTTGCCTATATTGAGTTTGGTGGTGCATCAAGAAGCAGCTCTTTGCAGGAGACTAGAGTACCAAGTACATCCAACATTTAGTTCCAGCAATTCTCTGGACAGAGAGCCACAAAATCTCACTGCAATGTTTAATTTCTTCCTGAAGGAAACCAGAACGGTCGTAATGACCAGCTTCCTAAAGAGTCAGGGTGTTTTGGTTTTATTTTTATGGGCCACTTTAATACAATAATTGAAACAGAGCTGGATTAAATTAAATTTGTAGGTTTCTCTTACGTAAGAAAATAAATATTTCCTTTTAAAAGCAACCTAGTCTGCCTAGCCCAGAGTAGCAGTGGCTCCATACCAAAGGTGGATGTGGACATGAAGGGGGACAGCTGGGATATTGAGCACTTCATAACTGTCCCCAAGCTTGACACCTGCACCTGAATTAAAAATGAGCAGGAAGGTGTCCTCTGATTTGAATGTAGCTGCAGCCACCATAAGGTACACGTGGGCATCTCTCAGATGAGGAACTAACAGGGCTCAGCTGTGCCTTCTTGTTGTTTTGGGGTTTTTTAAATAATATTTTTATAATAAAGTCTGATTACAGTGATGCCTTTATTCATTTATTTCTGCGGGAAAGCTGGTGGTAATTAACTTGCACCACAGCCTGCAATTTGCATGTTAAAGTTTACAATCATCCTGTCACAGGGCCATAATAAGCACCATTTTACAAGGGGAACTCAGTAATTGAGGGTTTGTTTTGCTCGTGGCTCGCTGCAAAACCTGGGTGAGGTTTTTTGCGCCGTCGGCTCCGCGTGCCTTGGTCTGATCGGCGTCAGGCGCGGAGCAAAATCCGGCAGGTTGGCTCCAGGGGAGCTGACAGAGGAGCAGTTTGCCATCCTGCCTCCTCGATGACAGCCTGCCAGCACAACTAAACCCAGGCAGAGGTCCATAAACAGACTCTGACAGCGAATTCAGGGTAAAATACGCCTTCAGAGGTGGCTGTTTGAGCCAGGGCTCCTCCGGGAGCAAACCCGTGGCTTTGGTCCCAATTCCTGTTAGATCTGCTGGATGAGCACCCCTCTCCTTGGGGACCTTGCATGTCTCCCCCACGTGCTCCTCCAAGTGCCTCTTTGCCAGGCCCACCTGCAGAGTTCAGCCCCTCTGGTGTTAATATGAGAAAGCCTTTTCTAAACTACTGCAAACAAACCCATGCAAGGGAGGAAAAATAATTAACCATGCGTCAGTGTCTAATATATTTGCATTGTTCAGACAGAGTAGTTAATCACTGGCAAGACCACAACATGTGGTGTGAATTTGGATTATAACTAATACATATCGAGCAGAAGGCTATTAGTCACATCTAAAGGCACAATTTGATATTATTATTATTGAGAGAGTGAATGCAATTAATTATATTACAGTGTCCTTGCAGGATTCCTGTGGCAATACTGTGCAAAGACCTGTTTGCTTTTAGGTTCCTTTTGCTTTTGTTCAGACAGGAGCTAATTCAGGCAAGCAAAAGGCATCACAAGCCAAGATTCTGTTCCCATTGACATTCCTGAAGCCCTGAGTGGTACTGGAGGGGTCAGTAAGGGTCTGCATTTTTTTAAGAGGTTTTAAATATAGGGTAAACTTTTCATTTGTGCAAAATAGTTGGTCTGCTGAAATGTCACTTCTTCCCTTGGGCTGGGAATTAGCAAAGGACAGTCTCCATGTGGTCTCCAGAAAGGACTTCTGAGGGAAGGCATTTGATCCCAGATTTAATTAGAGGCGCAATGTTTCCAAGTGTTCCCTCTCTGAAATGTCTCTTACCTATAGAAAAGAAAAGCTTAGGGCACTTCTTTTTTTATTTAAAAAGGCAATTGTATTAATTCAGCTGAATTTTGCATTGGAATTGCAATGGCTTTGACAGTTTGGTTCCCTGAAAATTGCAATAAAGGCTTCGTTACGCTACATTTTGTCCCCATTTGTCTTGTATACCATTGCCTTGCCTTTGGCACAATCAAAATAATCTTTAAAAATACTGCCATAAATGGATTGACTTTGACCTTCTGAGTATCTTGTCAATAAAGTAAAAATGATAAATGTGTTTCAGAGTGCCACTGGCGTAACATTAAAGCGGAGTCACAATCTGAAAAGTGACATTTGAAAAATTGTATTATGGGCGGGGTCTTATTCTCTGTCAACGGTGCCACATATATAAGCTCTGTTTGCAGTGAAAAGAGGCGATTTTGCTAACTGCCAGGTTGTGCAATTCCTGTGATGTGGCCTCTGCCTCTTACATCATCATTAGCAATTAAAGATTACTGCAGCAAGAAATTAGCTGAGCCTTCTGTTGCTGAGGCACAGAGCAGAGCAGCTCCACCTCGGTCCCCTCCTGTGACCACTCTGCGGTGCTGACGTGGTGAAAAGGGACTTGGCCTCATCAGGAAATGGCTCAGATAACCAAGAAAAGGCCATTTTCGCTACGTGATCGGCTCTTTGGAGATAAACAACTTCTAGTAGAATCACCACAAGGCTGCTTTTTGTTAGGTGAGAAGAAAAGAACTGAATATTTGGTAAAAAAGTCAAGAGATGCAAGAAAATAAACAGGGCAGGCGAATGAACAAGCATATGTCAAGGGGCAGCAGGTTTGATTCAGACTTTGAGATGCACACACAGAAGCTCTGGTGTGTTTGGCTTTATGCCTCAGGCGAGCCTGACCTGTGGCTTAAATATTTGCAAGCCTAACTTGAGCTGATTTCTCAAAACCCTCTACTGTTGTTTTTACACCATTTCTTTTTTTTTTTTTTGTCTTTTTAATATTTTTCATTTTAATTCTTCTCAGCACATATTTAAAAGCATGTGAAGTGCACTTTATACTTGAGCATCAATTTATATCATGATTAAAATGCTCATGCGTGTAGTAAACTAAATTAAAACTCCATGTATTTTCAAAGGTCACAAGGCTTTGGAACCTCAAAACACTACTTGATTTCTGAGGAGGAGTGACTCAGATGTTAATCCCTAAAATTAGGCTGGAATCACGTTGAAAGGTGAAGGGTTTTGGTCCTGATTCAGATAAGATGAAAATCTAGATAACTAAAATCTTTATGTTACTAAGCTTGCACTTTTATATACTTCATTCTGGAATTGTTTGCCTTGAAAATCAGCCCCATCCTAAAATGAACCGGAACATAAAAGGATATAGGATTTAAGCAGCTATCAGCGGCGTCCAGTGGAATTAAGCTAATTAACTTATCAATCATTGCCCTTTTCCAGCCTCCCCAGCTCCCGAGTGCTGGCCGGGGGGACACCGCATCCTCCGCAGTCCCCGCAGGAGCACCAGCTTCGACTCCCTGGAGCTGCAGCGAGTGGCCAGCCAGGACCTGGTGTGTGACCACTCCCTGCCACCGGCATGGTACCGCCTCATGCTCGGCCACCGGCCCGCCGAAATGCCCACCAGATGTGTCGAGGTCAGCAGAGCCTGAGCTCCCACCCTGGGGAGCTGGAGGAAACCCTCTCGGGGAGTTTTCCTCCCCATGCATCTCTGTACTCTCCTAGACTCTGTGTCCGGTGGGGATAAGGGGGTGGTAATGGGAAAACCACTTTAATGATGATGATGATGATGATAATAATAATAATAATTACTGTAACAGCAACAACAACAAAACCAACAGCAACAAAACCACCACCACCATCAAAACCAACAATACCACTGTCATACCCAAAGGCATTAGTCAGAGACCAGGATCCCTACGGAATAGCCAATATTCAACCAGACTAGGCCATATTCCAACGTAAAACCAGGTGTTTTCCAGCTCTACAGGCGGATTTTTAGTAATCAGTGTATGTCACCTCAAGCTGTGTCTTTTCCAAGCAATGCATGGCTTTAGAAATGGATTCTGCAACCTGACTCTTTTCCCACATAAATTATTATGAGTTAGGGATTTCTTCTGATGATGAAATCAGAAAAATTAATATTTAAAGCGATTTTTGGGAGAAGTGAAGGAAAAGCTGAAGTTGAATCTTTTTCTGCTCTTATCATTTCTTGCATTCTTTAGTTTCATAAGTATGCTAATGGCTTTCTGGAGCAAAAAAACTTCCACCGCATAAGACTACTCTATAAAAGAGACAAAACAATAATTATCTAGTTTTATGTGTGTTTAATATGTATGACAATAATGTTTAACTTGCAATCATTGTTGCCAGAGCAACTTGAGCCCCTCACTAAAGTCATTGCCACCTCAAATATCCCAACTGCAGGAGGTTAGAATAATTTCAAGCATAAAGTTAAACAAAATTATGCAGAAAATAATAAACTAATTACCATAAATTACTTAAAAGATGAAATAGTCAACCTAGAGTGTCAGGATCTTTGGTATCAGGTGATTCTACTCCAGCTGGAGAACCCTCTCAAAATTAGCAAAAACATTTTATATCCATTCAAACTGGACCTGTGAACTCGTCACAACTGAAGTATATCTTAGTAATCTAACATTTAATGTAATGTTAAGAGACAGCTGTTATTTCTGTAGAGTTTCTAACACTTTGCATATATAAACTATAAATCTTACTAACATGAATAGTTGGCAGGATTATTACTGAAATATTAATTTCATGGCAGGTCATCCTCGAATATCCCAATGCGCTATGAAGTTTTACAGGTTGCTCTATAAGTTATATAACTAATATTTATGTACAATATTAATATTTATATAATAATTTATATAATTAATATTATTAAATAATATTATAGAATTAGTGTACATACATATTCTGTAATATTATTTAATTTCTCATTATATTTCAGCAATTTTGAGTGTGTAGCAATGCTCAACTCTATGAAATTGCTTTCTAACAATGCATGCTTTGTTTCTTTTAATCTCTTCTCTGGAGTTTTTCATTCAGGTTTGTGAAGGTATATTCATTAGTTTAGTTTCTTATCTTGTAACATAATTCTTGCCATTGGTTTCTTCATTATCCTCTAAATGACAGTAAATCTCTGCTTCGCCATGCTGATGAAGGATTACATCTGTTAGATGTCACAACTGGAAGAATACGCTTCTTTTAGATCTTCACCTTCTAAATCTGCCTCTACATTCTATCTCTTCCACTTAATTAAATCATTGTTTGATTTGGTTTCCCATTTAATTTCAGCAAAACCTCTGGAACAAAATAATTTAAATTAATAACTGCACAGCTTCCACTCCTTAATAAGCGGTTATTATAGGACATTCCAGTCTGGCTGGAGCGAGCTGATTTTAATTAAAAAAGTCAAAGACAAAACCCTGAACAGATAGAAGAGAAAAGAAACCAAATAAAGCCTGACAATACGGCTGCAGAATTAAAAAGTACATTACTCCAGCACCTTGTAAAATATATGCCTGGTGATATCTTGTTGATACTGGCCAGATACAATTAGCTGCTTATCGATGGATGAGATTAACTTCTTAATTCAAAGTGCTGGTGGGTAAGGATTTCTGTCACCCAATTGAGCTCAGGAGGGATTTAAGCCATAATGGAGATTTAGAGGTCCTGCCCAGAGTGGGGGAGAAGTGTGGGAGGACAAATGGCGCGTGCTGGGGGACACGAGGGAGGGGACCTCCCAGAGCCTGACTCCTCCAGAAATGCTCTCAATGCCTGTGTTCTGAATCTGGCCATGAAAAAACCTCCACAATAGAAATCTGGCCCTGTCTGCATATTGCTTTGTAACCATAGAGAGTCCTACATTCAACAGAGAGGAGAACCAGGTCACACACCGGGGTTGTGAGAGCCCCAGACTGCGACTGCGTCACAGCTGAGAGGCACAGCAAACTTTGCAGTGAGAAACAAGCAACAGCTCTCAAGGAGCTGCTTCTCATCCACCAACTTAATAAAAATGGGGGGGGGGGGGGGGGGAGGGGGGGAAGAGCAGAAAAGACAGAAGAAAAATCCATAAGCTACAAAGGGAAAAAAAGACAGAAGAAAAACCCAAAAGCTTTTAAGTCAGAGAAAGTGAAAATATTAATTGCATTCCTGAACCCACCATCCCTTGAATCCAACTGCTGTCCATAAACCTATTCCTCCAGTGGCCAAATGTTTTTGATTGAAAGAGCTTTCCAGTTTAGGCTTTGCCTGCTGAATTTCTCAGGGCAGGTAACAAATGGTCCTGACCTTCCTCCCTCTATTTCTTCCTTGCCTTTCCCCCTGTGCTCCCGAAGGAGGCACAGCAATTACCGGATCCTGGGCATGCACTCCTGGCCACAGCCACTCCCCTATCCAAAAATATGTCCTAGTAGAAATCCAACACAAATTTGTAAATTTTGGATCCTCGAGTATTGAGGCTGCTGCTACAGATCGTGGTTTGTTCTTTAAGAACTGCCAAATTTTCTGTGAAAGGCAGAAACTCTAAATGAAAAAAGGATAGGGAAGCTTTTACTAAGATTAAGGCAGTGTACTGAGAAGCAAGAAACAGTACACAGACATGGTCAGACCGTAGCAAAATGACCTTCAGAGGAAGAACAAAAGATGGAAAAAGCAAAGCTCAACAGAAAATCTATTAAAAATACAGAGAAGCACTTAACAGCCAGTATGGTAAAAACATACATCAATTACAGAAATTCCAGCTTCTGAATTTAAATAATTCAGGCTATATGCATACATCTGGATACATGTACATACGGGCAAGCCCCATGGGAGGCATAAACACTAAAAAGAATTGTGAGGGAACACCACATGCTAATGTTACTGGAGATCTTCTCCACAGTCAGATAAGAGATCAATCTGTGGATTACAGCAGAGCTCTGCATGCTGCTGCCTGTAATGCAAATGCAAACGCCGCACGCGCCTCACAGCAAAGCCAGAAATGGGCTGAAAATTCGCTTCTTCCGGTGGACAAGTTCCACTGGCCCCAAGCGCTTGCCCTCACCGGCAGCCGAATGTCATTTTCTGGAGGGAATGGCAGGAAAGGGGAAAATTTCATTTTTGCATATTAACAATCTCCAGCAACCCCTGGTTCAGGGACTTCTGGGCTCAGACACGGGTTGTTCAATTTTCCAGTGAGGGCAAGGGGAGGGACAGACACTGATCTTTTCTTTGCGGTGACAGTGACAGGACCTGAGGGAACGGCCCGAAATTGTATCAGGGGAGGTTTAGGTTGTGTATTAGAAAAGGGTTCTTCCCCTAGAGGGTGGTTGGGCACTGAACAGGCTCTTCAGGAAAGTGGCCATAGCCCCAAGCCTGACAGAGCTCAAGAAGTGTTTGAGCAACGCTCCCAGGCACTTGGTGTGATTTTTGATGTTGTCCTGCTCAGGACTAGGATTTGGACCTGATGAGCCTCGCGGGTCCCTTCCAACTGCGCAAACTCTGATTTAAACTCATTTCTCTCCCATGAGCCAGCGCAGTAACTGCAATTTTTTGGCACACACAATTCTGTAGCAAGTTTTCTAAGGGCTACTTATGGATATGAGGCTCTGTTTGGGAAATGCCCAGTAATACCTGCCTGTGATGGTGCATCAAGATTACTTCCAATACCCTCCTTCAGAAATTTCATCCTCTAAATGAGCAAAGCCCTCTCCAAATCTGTGTATGCTCTAAATTCATGTGCAACTGTAAAAGTGCAGGCAGAAGGATGCGTTATGCAGTAAGAGTTGGTATTTTCTCAATAGTTTCATTTTTAGCAATATAAATTTATTTTTTTACCTATATAGTGAGATCAAACATTGGCTTAAATGTTAATCTTTGGTGTATAAAACCAGGTCATGTTAAAGCATGTCAAATCTTACCTGCCCATGATGCTTCATATTTCAGTCCCTGGAGAAGGAGAAGGTTTATTTTTCCACACTCAGTTTCATTCCCTCCTCTTTAACCTCTTGTAGAACATTTTATACTCACAATCAAAACACAGTATCTCAGGTGCATGCCATTAATTTATTATTTAGTTTCAATTTTTATTTTGCTCTGAATCCAGCCCCACTTTGATTTGCAATTGTTCTATGATTTTAAAAGCAAATGACTCTTTCAAGGTGTCATTTAATCTGTAATTCTTCCTCGCACACACACTGAATATTCCAAATTATAATGGTAGGTATGAAGAGCCTTTGTTTTTCTTGTTTGTTTTTCAGACATGCAGAAACCCTTCTGTAGAAATTACAATTACAGCCTCTATTGTTCAAAGGCGTGTGCTTAAAAGAAAAACAAGACAGGCACCAGTTTAATTGCTGCTACAGATATTCCTGATGTAAACTGATTTCTGTGGACTTTGGCCGCAGACTGAAATTAAAAAAAAAACAACACAACTTATTTACTTTAACTAACTACAAAGAAATTAAAAAAAAAAACCAAGCTGAAGTAAAGTTCTGAGTGGATAACAGATGCAAAATCACAATGCTTTAACTGCCAACCAGCAGCACACCGAAAAGCCTTCCATCTCCATCCAACTAAAACAATGCATTCTTCCTCACATATGGTGCTACTTATTTTTAACAGCATAGTTTCAGCAATACCCTAGTGACAAGAACAATCGAGCTTGATTTCTTTGTGCAGTTATGAAGAACCACAGTGTTCAATCAATCAAACTGGTCGATACTCCAAACCCCAAGCAAATGCAAGGAGACACCATCAGATTAAACAATAATGGCTTGTTCCCTTGTTTTGGCAAAGGGGGAAAACACTTTTTTTTATTATTTAGGTTTTCTAAATTGGATTATTTAAATGATTATCTGGTGCCTAATTAGGAATCAAAAATACTTAATGAATGCTTGCCTGCTACATAGAGGTGTTGCAAAGATTAATTGGGTAAGGTTTATAAAACACTTTGAAGATGAAAAACACCACTTAATACAATTGGATAAAGTATGGAAGGACACTAAAGCAGGCTGGCAACAGCCTAAAGTGTCCCTTTTGTGTTGGAGAAGTTCTCCTTTGTGCAAGCTGTGTCACTGGACACCTAAATTTGTGGAGTTTGCTCTTCTGTAGAGGCAGCTGTGTAATTCCTCTTCTTCCTTTTGGAAATGCTGCTGAGTGCTGGTGTGAGATCCCACGTCTCTCCAATATCCTTAGAGCAGCAGTGACTGTAGGTATTGCAGGTAAATGCTCTGTCTTAAATGCCTATCATTTGCTGCCTCTGTATTCAATTTTCTGGTTACTCTCCCAAATGACAGCTACAAAATTCAATGCAAATTGTGCCACAGCAGGGACCTGAAAATTTTGCCTCTGTTTTCCTAAGTTTCTTTGGTTTTTTGTTTTGTTTGGGGTTTTTTTCTGTTCTTATCTGTACTGCTGATTGAACACATGAATACACATTTGCCCTTGCCTTCCCAGGTCTGTCTCCTAATGCACAGAGGCCTCACGCAGCAAATCCTTTTGGCTAGTGTACAGCAACTCGCCTGACTCAGAAGGACCACATGCAGCTCGTAGCAGAAAATAAATTCATGTGTGTCATAGAGCTGCCATGAAAACAGAAATATTTGATTTATACCAAGATCCTTCCTTGGCCAGCCTGTAATCCTGAATTCGTTTGTTACGATAACTTGCTGTCTCACAGTCTGACTTTTCCTGGGTGCAAAACCCCTCAGAAGGGTTGGTCATTGCCTGTAATTTGTGCACATTACATAACAAACTGTCTCGCTCGAGTGGTTTCAGTGCAGGATTGGCCAGGGCAAGCGGGGGAGATCCCAGTGAGGGTTTATCAGAGAGCTGCGCGCTGATGTCAGTGATGCTAATCCACGCTTTCTCCAGCGCTGAAATGGCTCACGGACTTCTGGTGAGGATAAAAACAGAGGGAGAGGACCACCCTCTTCTTGTTCCAGCATTTCATTTTTTTGCCTCCCTGTGTTAACAAGGGATCCAGGCCCACTTTTATGTATGGATCACTTTCTGTCTTTCTTCACAGCCAGAACGCACTGGCATCTGTCTGTTTATCTACATGGCCCCCAGCACAGCAGAGAGATGGGTGTCTCATTAATGAATTATCTTCCCAGCACTGCTGCAAGGCACCAAAGTGCTATCACCATCTCAGCCACCTCCACCTCTGGCTGAGAGATAAGAAAGTGAGGTACACAGAGATTTGTTATTTGCCCAAGGTCAGGCAGCAGCCAGAGAAACTGAGGCACAGGGTGTGCCTGGCCAGAGGCAGCCCAGTGGTTGCACTCCCAGTGGAGCAGCACTGACATCTTGGCAGCAGTTACATTGGTAAAGGCAGCACCAGATGGATGCAATAGCTCATTTTCAGCAGCAAAAAACATTTTTATGGAAAGTTGTTAAGGTATTTTTTCAATTGGGATGGGTAGGCTGTGCTGTGTCTCCTCACTAAACCATTTCCTTCAAAGCTCTGTGAGCTGGCACACGTCGGATGGGCTCCAGTGCTCACTCATCCCTGCTGCTCTGCTCCCCATAACTACTTCTTCCCAGCCTGTGTGGTTCCAAACACCACCAGGGTGAGCTCACTAATACCTGTGTTTTAGTTTAACTTCAAAAAGAATGTTCCAGTCCAGCAATCTTTACTCACACATGCAGAGGCACTGAAGTTCGCAGTCTCCTTGAGCAAGAGGAAATTCAAGGTGCAGGTATCTCATCCAGAAGATGAGTAGGAAGCAGAGACCACTGAGCTCCAGTTTCCATCCTTCTCTCTGCTCCCGTGCTGCTTCTCTGGATGCTTTTTTTCCCACTCTCCTGGGTCATTACAAGTGTCTGCTCACAAACATGCTTTGGAAACATGCTGCTTCACACCACATCTCGCACTCTAGGTCAGAAGTTCACCAGGATGCAACAAATTCCCATCATCTGTATTTTTCTCGGCACATCTGTATTTTTCCCAGCACATCTGTATTTTTCCCAGCACATCTGTATTTTTCGCAGCACCCATGTCCTTTAAAGCTGTAAAAAAATAAGCAGAATAAACCACTTGAAAAAGTTATACACGAGGTGGCTTTTAAAGAAAGGAAGGGAACAGCCTAAAACTCCACCTAGCAGCATTTTCATGTTGATCTCTTCTCCTTTGCTAGCACAAGGTTGGCACCTTGCTCCTTCCCAGGGACCTGCTGCATTGTGTGAGCTCCAGTGCCACCTGCAAGGCCACCAGGACACCAAACAGGAGGGCAGGATCAGCCCCTCTGCTCAGCTGCTGCCACTTTTCAGAGGGAAATAAAAGCAAACCTTGGACAATTTCAGTGGTGTCCCTCTGGAATCCTTGTTTTCAGAAGCCTGACAATAAGTAGCTCCAAATGGAAATCAGACTGTCTCATGCAATATTCTTGATTTTTTTCAACTCTCCTTCCTTTGCTGGGTGTGCACCCCTTCTCCTCTGTCCCTGCTTTCTGGCTTGAATAGCTCCCAGGTACAACTCAAACTGCAGGAGGGCACTGGTGCGTGACTTAATAAATTTATCCTTTGACTTTCACCGCTTTCCCTGCTGTCACAAATAACTTTCGATCTTGAAAGTGAAGCAGCAAACCTGGGCCAATGGGAAAAAATGATGGGGCTTTTGTTTTGTTTTGTTTAGTTTTTTTTTCCCCCAATGTGATTTATAGCCAAACACTCGCCCTGGGAGGAATCACGTTCCCCAAGCTGGACTAGTAGAGATGGTTCACTGCCACTGGCTGGAGAAATGCAAAGTGACGGCAGCAGTCACACTCTGCTGAATATGACTGATCTCTGAGAGCAAATCATTGTCAGTATTTGGTAACAATTTCCAAACTTTAGCTCAAAAATCTCTGTGCTTTGCATATTGGCAAACGGTAGGTAATGGTGCAGAATAATGAGTGACCATTGTAATTGGCTTTGTATATTTAATAAGGCCCTGATTATACCTAATCTCCTCACTGAGGTGCTTAAATTAAAGACAGCTTTAGAGAACCATGTTCCTTTAGTCAGGGGAGAGCCTAACAGGTAGAGAGGGCAGCTCAGATCTGAGATTCCTGAACACACATCCCTACGTTGGGAAATGGAAATCAGCCTCTCCCAGTCACGACTCATCATGCTGTCATTTTAAACATTTAGGACCAATGCCTTCTGCTTTGGCATTTCCTGTGTTCAGGGTATTCAGGGAATTTGTTAATAGATAAAAGCCTGAAAGTAAAAATTAAAAAAAATATTTAAAATGTGATTAAGTCATGCATATCCTGCTCATATGTTTTGTACATCCTTCATATGTGTCTGTCTTCAAGAATGAGGGAGAGGTTCAGGCCCCACAAACATTTCCAGTGTGTGCTGGAAAGGCAGGAGCTGCCAGGAGCAGGGCAGTTGTTTTGCAGGCAGGTGATCAAGCCTCTTTACAGGCTTTCATCTTCTTCAAACACACCAACCAAAACCAGAGGAAAACACTTTGGAATCCTGTTACTGTGCTCTTTAAGAGTTTTATTTGTATAAAGCCACCTCTCAAAACCAAGAAAGACATTTTCATCCCCACCGACACAGCTTTTCCACTGACCCTCCAGGTTCACCACACTCAGGTTCTTGGGTTTAGTGATTCTAGTGGGGTCTTACCACACTTGCTGTAAAAGGTTTCTTTTGTGTGCACCCTCAGATGAACAAATGTGGGACACAAGCTCCAGTGTGGCTGTCACTGAAGTCTGAATCACTGCCAGCTCCTGGGGAGAGCAAGAGGCTCACGGGCTGTGCTACCTGGCAGGTCTTTGGGGGCACCAGCGACTGCTGCCTGTTCCGGATTCCCATCGCCGTGAGGAACTGCGGCGCTTTCTTTGTGTATCTCCTGCAGCCCACTCCAGGATGCATGGGCTACTGCGCACAAGGTGAGGACCAGTAAAGTATTCATCAATAAGATTACTTGTGCCTCTCAGGCTGGGTGTTCAAAGGCCCCGGTGTTGCAGTGTACATCTCAGTGACCTTGCAAGTCAAGCGTCACTCCCGCTAAGGCGCGGAGCGTGTAGAAAATAAATCAGTGGCAGTCCAAGGTGTTCCTGAAGAATAGCTCCTATTACCAGTCCAAAATGTAATCTGGTGTGTATTACTGAAGCGTTCTTTGCTTGGTTACAGCTCACATGTAACCTTTCCCACTGTCTTTGGCTCCACTTTGGCTTGAAGTTGCAAAGAGAGTGAGCAGAGGCATCTTGGCTGCACCAAGGCACTGTATCCTGGATACTGTCTCTAAGGCCTCTTCTTATCTGTAATAATCCAGTATCCCCTCTCAAAAAAGGTAATTCTGAAACTCTGCAAGGAAAAAAAAGCCAAACTAAACTGATAACATCTTTTTCATGACATTTATATAATTGTTCTCGTCAGAAAGAATTTTCAGCCTACTACGAGAGATGTAACCCCTGTTCGGTAGCTAGGAAACAAAGGGAAAGCAGAAAGCAATTGCTCATTCAGTTAAACCTCCTGAACTTTGGAGCATGGCCAGGTGCATATAGATTTCATCAGAAAACATGCTTCTTTCTCAAAATGAAAAAATTACCTTTATACTTTCCTTTCAGTGTTTTTGGACAGAAACATGACACTGAGGAACTGGCGTTATCAGCTTTTCAATCGGGCAAAACCCAAGCTTAAATAAATTTTAAAGAGAAAGATAACTATTTTCTTATCTTTATCAATATTTTAACATCCCCAGTTGAAGAAGAGGGAGGAAGAAAGGCTCAAAGAACATGAGATTAATTCACTATTTGAAATAAAAAAAAAATCCATTAAAATAAATGAAACAGACTCTTACTCAGAAATTACTTTTTAACTGAATAGAGCAGCTTTTCAGTTTAAGCTTGGGTTTTTTATAAACTATAAGATTTCCACTACTCTTGTTCAAAGAATTTTTTTGCCAATACATTTTGGGTGAATAATTTTGTCCTATTTGATGATTCATACCTGTTCAGTGATGTAAAGCTGCCTGCATTTCTCATAAAAGAAAGCTTATCCCTTCCCATCTATCCCAATCTCATTTTCAGTGAGGTCCAGTCCTTCAGAGTCTTTAAATTCTTGCCTTTAGGATGTTTTTGCACTGTCATGCATTGGATGGAAAACACCCAAAGCTGGAGTTTTTTTACTGGGGGTTTTTACCTCACTGGCTTAAATTCAGCTGTAAATATTGCACCCCAGGAGGCTCAGCTGGGTCCAGCTGGCACGGCCATGGCTTTGTGTCAGGGTCAATTCCCCAGCCCCTTCTGCTGGAGGTTCAGGAGCAGGACACCGGTCAGCACTTCTGAGCTGCAAAACAAAATGAATTTAAAACTCCGTAACTGGGCAGAAAGGACACAGCTGGGAAAAGCAGCGTTGGTGTTTGCAATTCCGCTCACGTCCTCCCGTGGGCTGATCACCTCACTTTGTCCTTCTGGGATAATTTCCTGCACACAGTCATGATGTGAGCCACAGTTTGAGGCAGCTTCTCTTAGAAACAAAATAGAAAGGGGTATAAACAGCAAGTCTTTATTCATGTTTTAAGTAACTTGCTTCTTTTTCTTACCTCTCGCTGTTTGCCCTGGACAGATGTTAACACACTGGTTCTCTATTCTGCTGTAACAACTTCATATTTTATTCTCTTGGGCTCCCACGTATTATGTTTTCTACACTCCTCCAAAAAAGTTACTTCATTTATCCTTTCAAAGCATCTGAACCAGCTTCATGTTTTGTTTGAGTCTGGGTCTCTAGAGATGAAAAACATCCCCTTACATTATTATACCCCTTTTTGCTTCTACTTCCTAGGTGAGTTCAACAGGAGGAAAGGTTTCAGATTTCATTACTTGTTGAAGCCTACAGAATGCAAGCTGTATTTTTAGAGCAATGGCATTATTCTGGGCAGAGGGAGACTATATTGAGCAGACCTAGCCTAGATACATCCCAAAACAACCTGGAAAGGATCTTCACAGTATGACAGTAGGGGCTGGGTGCTTTCTGAGAGCCAGTTTACCTCTGCGACATAATGATTTCTCATATCTCTTCTGTGCTTATTGCAAAGCTTGGATCAAAAGGCTGTGCTTCAGGGAAATGCAAAGCTGTTGGCCTTTGCCAGAGTAATTAATTTGTATTAATCTGAGTGCTTCATTTCAATAATGTTTCTCTCACTGAAAAACAAAAATAACCCCACATACACAACCAGCAGGTCAGATGGTATAACAGCAATAGGTAGTCAGTATACAATTAGCAATTTTTTGCATTTCATATGAAGTACACTTTCTTGCTTGCATGGTTACTAATTAAATCGCAGGAACATAAAACGTAGTGCATCTCCCATGTTTAATTACATTGACATCTCCTTGTCAGGTGAACCTCTGTAATGTCAAAACAACATTTTGTGCTACATCCCTCTTTTGTTTCCCTCTTCCAGACAAGCTCACAAGCCTGGCTCTGCAACCAGTGATCACCCCCGAGCTCGTGCAAGGCCGAGTCCACCTGAAGTGCAGCTACAGCCCCCCTTCCCCTGAGCCCCCAGTGCGGTACAGGGTGCTCTGGTCTCGCCTCTCCAGCCCTGGGAAGAGGGAGCAGGTCCACCACGAGACCACCCCGCACTTATTTTCCTACGTGGAGATGGACGGCGCAAATCTCCGCTTGGGAGACACGGTAAAGCCACCCCGCCTTCAGCAGCGCGGGTCACACTCTCAGAGGGCATCAAACCCTTTTTCTAAACCTTTGTTGTGTTTTTATTAGTGCTGCTCCTCGCTCCTTATGCTTAGAGCTACTGCCCAAAAAAAGACGTGAAAGTGTTTCAAGACAAGATTATTAAATAACATTAACCCCGTTCAGGACCTGTAACATTTCTTTGAATTGCAGCGAGTTCTTGGAAGGTATTTTGCCACATTCTGAAGGCAAATTGAATATTTGCAGTTGCATTACACCTTGAATGCTGTGAGGTTTGTATGAGTGGTGGGTACATGTGCCTGAGCCAATTTTTGTTTAGTACTTTCTGTATCTTGAGGCAGTGAGATTTTGCAGCAGAGGCAGGCTCAGCTGCATGCACTCAGTAATTTTTATATCCATGGACCAGAGACACAATAACATCTTTTCACAGAAAGAGAAAAAAAAAAGATAGTACATTTTAAAATAGAGGGAGATTTATTTAATGGTTTTTTTCACATTGTTCTGCCTCTCTGATTCCAAATTCCTGGTTCAATAGCATACTGAAAGATAGAGTTCATTACAAAACAATCTTTAAGAAGTATATTTGATGGCTTACACAGCAACAATGATCTACTCTCAACAACAACAACAGAACAGAAACCAATACAGATGTGAAAAAAATTGACTTGTGTATGAATTCATGGCCTTTTATGGTACAGAAACAAGACTTTTAAAGTTAAATTAGGTTCATAACTTTTGTAGGCAGAGGGACATTAGTGATGCTACAGCAAACTGAAAGAATAAACAGGGATAACAGCCTGGTGTTAGAAGTAGGTTGGAAATAGCCTTGGCATTTTGCAGCTCTTCTTTGAAACCATGGAATCATAGAATACCAGGCCCAAACAGAGGGTTCAAGGTTCATCTGGTCTAAATTTTCTTGGCAAAAGCACAGTCTAGGCCAGGCAGCCCAGAACCCTTTCCTGCTGAATCTGAAATGTCCAACATCAGGTAATCCACCACTGCTGAGATTAGTCCAATGGATAACAGTTCTCATTGTGAAAAAAATTCTTTTTGTGTCTAATCAGAATTTACCCGCATCTTTTCCATGTTACTACTTGTAAAAAGGGACTCTCCATCTTCTTTGTATCCACTCTTTAAAAACTGGAGCATGGTGATGAGGTTTCCCCTAAGCCTTCTTTCATCAAGGCTGAATGAACTCAGTTCTCTCAGCCTTTCATCACACTGTGGCTTCCTAGGCCTTGGCTCATCTTTGTGGCCCTTCTCTGGACCCTCTCCAGCCTGCCCACGTGTTTTTGTGTGGTGGTGATCCAAACTGAACACAGTTCAGATGTGGCCTGAGAAATGCTGAGTGAGATAACGAGTTCTTTAGCCAAGCTCAGATTCTGACTGATGATGCCCTCATGTGTTATAACACGAGGCAGATAATTCTGCCAGTTTAAGACAAGTTTGTATTATGAAGAGATATTCTCATCAAAATAATTTCACTTGCAATCACTTCAAATCTAGTTTTAACAATCCTGAGGGATTCAGAGGAAATAAGGTTCTGTTAACAAGTAGCATCGCCAAATCTTTATAAGACTATTTTTATTATATTAAGTTTCCAGTAAGCCCTTCTTTGTCCTCTGCTGAAACGACGTGTTTAATTTACTGAGTTTAGTGAGACTAAAATGTTCTCTTCCTTGTTAGATTTCTTTAAAGGTCTTCATGGCCTATTTGACTAATTATAATTATCCATAAATCATCTCAAGTGAAAACCAAGCGATGAAGCTTCAGCTGTAACTCAGAATTCAGTTTTACAGAATAAAGATTTTAAAAAAGCATTTCACCATGTTTGCCATCCCAGTCTGGGTGTCTAACAGGAGTCAAAAAGGAGAAGACTCTCACCTCCAATGCTGTAAATCTGAAGAAATTTAGCAATTGTAGGGCTACCCCAGAGGAAAGGTGATCCCACTCAAAGGGGAGCCAAACCCTGGACACCAAACTCCACCACGCAGAGGCGATGGGTAACTCTCACCTGCCCAAGAAAGATGTAGGTGGAAGAATATTCTCTCAGGCAGCATTAAAGGGAGGCCAGATTCACACTGATAAAAGCTTCATGAGAGAGGAGACAATAAATCAGAAGCACTTTCCAGTACTTTTCCCCTTCTCCATTCAGAGCCCAGTGGTAGTTTCCCCAAGGCTGTGCACTGCCAGGGTGCACGAGGGGCATTCAAGGCAGAATTTGTCCCCCAGGACACAGAATGTGCAGCATTTCGAAAACTCCTTGCTTTTTTCAACCTTTTTAACTCATTATCTCTACCTGCCCAATAACCTGAATTTGCATCTTGACACATTCTTGGCCTGAAATCAGCACCTTCTCTGTTCATTTCTTGACAAAAAACTACAGCCAAGCACGATGATTTTTTTTTTTTTTACATCAGTTTTTGGGTGGTTGATGGCGATGCTACTCTTTGTCTGTAAAAAAGGCTCCAGGTAATAGGTCAGTCACATAATGGAATAGCTATTGATATATTTTAATATGCAGTCAAACCCTAGAGAAGAGCTGAGGTTTTCCAGCCAACATTCCTGAACTTGTATTGACTAAACAGCCAGTTATTTTTTAATAGCCATCATATGTCCTTTCTTCCCCCCCATCTTTGGGTTCCAATTTTGTTATTTCAGACAGTAATGCTGGCAGCATAATGTTCATGAAACCATTGCAGTCTGAAATAAATCTATAGCATGCCACTATTTCTCTATAAGCTCTGAAAGGAGCCTACTCCATCTGATATGAAAATCCTGGCATTCCTAAGCCTTATTTATGTGATAGTGACAGAGGTCATTTCATTCCTCGAGGCACAGCCATCTATAAATTATAGCAGCACACTGTGAGTAATGAGTTATGCTAAGAAAGGAAGGTGTTTGGAAGGAAACTGTGCAGATTTTGCTCGGCGCAGCAATCCAAAAGTTCACACGGCGAGGAGCAATCGTCACCCGACATAAACCATGGTGCTCGTTGTAAAATAAAAATGTTTAAGCAAAACCGGCCTTTCTGAGCTCTGGGGTAGAAGTGGCTGCTCTGCACGGCCCTCTGCAACAGAAGGAGATTATGCCCCAGCCAAAAAGACAGCAAATTATTGCGTCAATATATAAAATAACTATTTTTCTCTCACAAGAGAAAGTGTGAAATTTCATAGAGAGGTTTGGATTGGAAGAGACCCCAAAGATCATCCGGTTCCAACACCTGCTCCAGGGGCAGGGACACCTTCTGCTAGACCAGGTTGCTCCAAGCCCCATCCAAGCTGGCCTTGAACACCTCCAGCGACGAGGCAAAAGATCTGAACTGCCCTGTTTGTGCTGAAGAAAGCCCAGTCTTGCAGAGCACTTATGCTTCATCTCTCAAGGAAATAGGATTTTTGTCTTATTGCCAGCACTTCTAAGAGATGTCCCAGCTCAGCTCAGGGGAGAGAAGCAGCTCATATCAGACGATAGATTCAGTACATTTGTTACACTTAGATGGAAAATCCTGGGCATATGGGCTCATAAATGTTAAATCATATTAAGTCTATATCTGTGTAAATACTCCAGTACTTAAAAGGCCATCTTGAGGATTTTCCCCTTCTCCTCTCCCAAAAATAGCAAGGTCTAATCTTACAGACCCCCAGTCAGCACTGACCCTCAGCATCTCCCCTTTAGGGTCACTTCACACCCTTGGCTCAGCTCTCACTGACTCAAACTCTGTCACTTCCCAGTTCAGAGGTCTGCACCAGCATCTGCACTCCAAAGTGACAAAGTTGCATTTCCCCTACTTAAGTACTAATCCCCTCCCAACCACTGCACTTGTCAAAATCAACAACAGGAGCAGGAAGACCTGCCTGTCTGTAGGTCACACCTGAGTTTACAGTTTCTTTCTCAACCTTCAGGTAGAAAATGAGAAGCATCCCTGCAGAAACAGAACTCTGGCTGAACTTGAACAGAGATTTTAAAGCAGAAAGGGTCAGAGAGCTGACGAGCAAAACTCTGCAGATGATAAAACACCTTACTACTACCCCGGGAAAATTTCCTTCCTTAGCAGAATAATGACCTGGAGTCAGCTTCCACACACTGCTTGGCCATTTGACAACTGGGAAGAGCTGCCTTCTTCCTGTACAGCGAGTAGCAAAGTGAGCAGAGCCGGACTTCCCGCAGTGCCAGGTCACACAGCTGCACCTGCTCCCTCCCTCCCGCAGCCAACAGCCCCTCACAGCGAGTGATTTGTGTTCTAAAGCTGGAAGGTCTAGTTCATCAATTAAATCAAAGACAGGTTCTCCCTACTTTCTCCTTCCTGCTAACCCTTCTGGAAAGCCTTCCCAGAGACTTTGTTCCTACCCCTTTCTGCAAATACCTACAGCCAGATCATTTTCTCCAGCTAATGAGAACTATTTTTCTTTCCTTACAGCTTCCCTAGAAATGTCGTCCTTCGGTTCTGCTCATCCTTTGCTCTTTTCATCAAGGCTGTAATCCACAGCTCCCTCCCACACACGCTTCCAGCTCCCAGCAGAGTGGTGACTCCAGGTTTTTCTGACCCCCCAGCCCATTAGTGTTTTTAATGGAGCAGGCAATGGCAGCTCCAGTGCCCTGACCGCCGTCGGGAGACACCTTCCGCCAGGCGTGGTGATTCCCTGCCCAGCCCTCCACCTGCAAGCCAGGAGTGTTACCTGTGGCTCTGGGCCTTGCAGCCCCAGCCTGCTGTCTGACACGGGTGATGCAGCTGTAGGAGGGTGGATCCAACCCCAGAGTCAATAATCACCCCCAGATTAGGCACCTGCGCCTTCCCGCAGCACCCACATTTCCCTGCCCGGGGAACGGCCAGCAGCAGGTGACCCTAAATCGTTCCTTATGTTGAGAAGGGAGCTTCCCACTGCTGGTCTTTGTTAACCCCTTGTATGAGCACGGGGTGAGAGGCTGATGAGAGAGGAGACAGGGAAAAGCTGGGGCTGCTGGCCAGTTTCCCCCTCCGTGCCCCAGCCTGGACTCCCCGTGCTACATTCAGAATTAGTTAGAGGAAAAGGTGAAATTGAATACATTATTATCATCAAAATAAGTAGAAACAGCTGATTGGGAGGAAACTTGAATTCTGAAAGCTATGAGGAAAAATACCCACATTTTAATGTGCAAGTCATGAGGGAGAAATTTTCTGGAGATGATGACAGGTCCCAGGACTAAAATATTTTCCCAAATTGTTTCCCAGAGCCCCCTGACTCTCACCAAAGTAACGACTGAATTCTGCTTCTAGGTAAAGAAGCTGCTCATGAGGTTCATGTCAAAATGGGTACAACTCTGAGTACATGGAAGGGGGAAATCTGCTCCAACA